>JAINUG010000055.1:5141838-5767058 GCA_029706075.1 Aldrovandia affinis
ATATCTGACCGCCCAAACGGACAGACAACAAGCGTCCCTCTCAGGGGCTACGCTGGAGGGTCCGAGCACACGGCATTTTATGGGAATCTACTCACATCAGTGAATGCTGTACCACAGTGCCAGCCGGCGCCTCAGAAGTTTGAGGAGGACTGGGTGTGGTCGCTGCAACGGTTTGTGTGTGGGATGGGGGGCTTTGTCAATTCAGTAAAAAAAAATATATATATTTCAAAAATGTTTTAAAGCTATTTAAAATGTTTAACAGAACAAAATATATGGTTTATGCTCGTCAGGGTTCTACCTAGAGGCTCATTCCAGTCATATCTAATTTACTGATGCCAGCGCACAGCTATTTCAAGCTCTGGAACCACAGACTGCCTTAAGCCGGCAAGAATGTGCGAAATGTCACCATTAACGATGTCTGTCTGAAGTCAGGTCACAACGTTTGCTGGCTGTACATTCCAAAGGCGGTCCAAAGGCAGACACCTGTGCTTTATATCTGTCTGTACGGGTGGCGCCTGTGTATACACAGGTTACAGAGCCAAGGAGGCAGAGATGCCTGGACACCGCAGAGCTGAGAACACAAGCTGACAGGTTTAGAGAAGACATTTTAGATTGACATTTTAAGCATTTAGCAGACGCTCTTATCCAGAGGGACTTACAAGATGTGCATTAACACATGGTAGGAACAATCATAGTTTGCGCAAGAGATCAGTGCAGTAATACAGCGGTATACATCGTTGTAGGCAGCTGCATACCATACCTGCAACACTGGGAAGGAAAAGGTCAGTACAATTTTTTAATATTTTTTTTTTTACTAACCGTGTTGTTCACACTCACACACACTCGCGCGCGCACGCACTCCAACATGGTCTGAGAGGGTCGGACTTGCTCCATCAATCAGGCGTAATGATGCACACCATGAAACCGGCGGGAACACCACCTGCTTCTGAAACTGAAACACCTCTGCCATATTTCAGAGAAACATCTGCGTGTCTGTGGTCAGAGGTGTGGCTGTTCGGGGGGCACGCAGGTGCCTGAGAAGCGGAGCTCTCTCTCCTGGGCGCGGGGGGTGGGCGGGCAGGGCTTCCTGCGAGCCCATCCCAGCAGTGAAAGCACCACTCCCCCCCCCACAGCCAGGCCCAGGAAACAGACAACAGGAAACAAGGATGCTGTCCAACCAACCCTGCCATCTTTACAGCACTTTCTCACTTTCACTGGGGCGTGTGTGTGTGTGAAAGAGAGAGGAGAGAGAAAAAGTGTGTGTGTGTGTGTGTGTGTGAGAGAGAGAGCAAAGGTGTGTGTGTGCGCGTGTGTGTGTGTGTGTGAGAGAGCAGGGGCGCGTGTGCGTGTGTGTGTTTGTGTGCATACATTCCCATGATGGCAGGCAATTTCTGAGGGAAACAAACAAAGGCATGTATGGGCAGAAAGGGCCTGGCCGGCAGCATTAGCGCTGTGAGTAAGAGGGAAGGTGAGACTGCAGGTGAGGAGGTGAAGCTCGGGACGTCCCACAGCTCAGGTGACACTCACCCCTCTGAACGCCCAGCCATTGGCCGAAGGGAAGAGAGAGAAGGGCCTCTTCTTCTGCAGCGCCTGCCTGAGGAGAGGCACGAGCGAGAGGACATGAACAGTCAGGCGCACAGTCTACACACACGCACAGCCATGTTATACACACAGAGCAACACCGACAAATCTGCACAGAATCACACCGGTCATGTGAATACAGAGCAATGGTCAAATCTATACACAGTCGAATCACACAGAGCTGCAAATCAGAGCACCTCAAAGGATCCTGGGAACGTCCCATGTACTTAAGCAACCTGAGTCAACCTACTCACAGCCAGTGAGGCATTTAGGAGAGTCCCTTTGATGTGTGGAAGTTAAGGGCCAGTGTGCCAATCATCGTGAGGACAGAGACAGGGAGCTGCAGTCATTCAACTCCTAGGCCCAAATCAACCCAAAGTACACTCGGAAATAACAGCCCAGGAATATCACCTGACTGGATTTAAAGGCCCTGAAAACCCTGGTGTTCAAAATTACACGTGAAAGCAATTAGGTGAACATGACACCATTTATTATTATACGTGAAACTTCTCTCACAGAAAAAGCTGTGCTGAGAACGTGTACGCCCGGGGTCGATGGACAGAAGAATATCCTGTTCTCCGGAACACTTGGCATCTTCAACAGGCTTTCATCATTTCAAACTCTGTCCCACGATGTCCCAAAGAGCCCTCACCCAATCACGGAGCAGGCACAACATAACCTGCTGCCCACTTCCACCTGATAGTTTAGTGGATCCTATTTGTAGCTGATCACCTGACTAATAATATAATAATATATAATATACGCCATTTAGCAGACGCTTTTATCCAAAGCGACTTACAGTAGTGAATGCATACATTTTCAGTATATGTGGCCCCAGTGGGGATTGAACCCACAACCTAAGCGTTGCCAACGCCTTGCACTCTGTGTGGTCATTTTCAAAAGGTATGTGGGTGTGTATGCCATTGGTTACCCGTCGTAAGACCATCTCTCTTGAATTCCCATTGGATGATTTTAATTTTTGAACGTGTCAAAGTATTATTTATAAGTATTTTAGTTCTACACCTCAGTCCTATTGAGAATCTTTTGAAAATTGCTGTTCACCGCCAGTCCCCATCCAACCTGGTGCAGCTTGAGCAATTTTATAAAGAAATTATGGGCAAGAATTACAATGTCCAGGTGTACAAAGCTGGGAGAGACTCAAACAGACTCACAGCTGTAATTGTAGCTAAAAAGGTGCTTCTACCAAGTATTAAATCAAGGGGGCTGAATACTTATGTAATCAATTATTGTCCATTTGTTTTATGTGTAATTAACAAAAAAGCTTTAGGGTTTTTTTTTGACATTTTAGAGCATCTTGTGTTGATCAGTGGCAAGAAATCCCAATGAAATCCATTTTGATTCCATGAAGTAAGAAAATAAAATGTGAAAATGCCACAGGGGGTGAATACCCACTGTGTGTGTGTGTGTGTGTGTGTGTGCGCATACATACACATATACATACATACACTGGAACAATTCAACAAAAACCTCTCACTCAGACAGGGACCACTGGCATATATGCAAACAGTAAACGTAATGTTAAAAAAATTTTTTTTTTTAAAAAAGGAATGTTTCGACTGAAACATTAGCTTATTCTCCATTCTTTTTTTTGCACCGTACATGCACCCGAGCGCTTGCTTTCTTTTTGTCCTTATCAATAAATGATACATTGACGGTCTCTTTCATCTGGAGATTTATCATGAGTTTCAGCGGTATACCACGTTCCAGTGCAACCCCTGTGAAAGACTCATACGGCCACAGCACCTTCTATCCTAAATAACTGCGGATATAAAAACTGCAACAAGATCAACAGCCATCCCTCGTCTAGTCTGCAGTTACCTGTAGATACCTCCAGAATCTCCCATAAATATTCAATCGGGATCTGGTGACTGAGACGGCCATGGCATATGGGTTACATCGTTTTCATGCTCATCAAACCATTCGGTGACCACTCGTGCCCTGTGGATGGGGGCACGGTCATCCTGGAAGAGACCACTCCCATCAGGATAGAAACGCTTCACCACAGGATGAAAATGAATGGTTTTGCATCTATTGGAATTTACCTTGCCCTCTAAGGGGTTGGGTGAACCTGAACCATGCCAGGAAAGGGGTTTCCTTTATTTTGACAGTTACCTGTATATACACTGAAATTACAATCAAGTCATTTAGACTTCGTTTTATCCAGACTGGCTTCCAACAAGTGCATTCCACTACGCGGGGTGGCATAGCATATCACACCGATAGTCAGTACAACTTCTTTAAAAACATAGCTGCTAGGAGCACACACAAAGCTACAAGGGAAAAGGGGAAAAAAGTTTAAAAAATTATTTAATGGAGACAGGTTAGGGTTAAGTTCCTGTGTGGTTCGTGTTGGGGAGGGGAGGTGCTAGGGGGAGGGATGGTAGTGGGGGAGCCAAGGTGCACCCTCAAGAGATAGGGTTTCAGTCTGCAATGGATAGACTGTGACAGATCAACAAGAACACCCCCCACCACCACCACCACCACAGTCAGGCACTCTGCACTGCTTTGCACTATCAGCTCATGAATCGAGCTTCCTCCCCATCTCCGCCTTTAACGGGGCAGGTGCGCTCTGCGAGATTCCACAAGCAAGCCGTCACCCGGGTCACCTGGGCAACGGCATTCCACCTGCGTGCGAGGTTAATCGCCACGTTCCACATTCCGCACATATAGATGCACGGGTTCGAGCGGTGCTCCCGTCGGACGGGCGAGCCCACGCATTCCTGTGGGGGGTTGAGCCTCAGCCCAGCCCGGCCCGGCTCCCGTTTCTTCCGTTCCCGCCTTGGGAACGCACGCAGAGCTGAATTTACAGTCCCTCCCGAGGTCCAGGTGAGGCAGAAGGCACGTCAGATCTGTAATGCGAAGTATGCTTTGAATGCAGACGCCTTCATATATGGCCTGCACAATTTATCCCAGCCTTGACAGACCCAGGTTCTGTCTCTGTGCACCAAAACACAGCATCAAAATACAGAACTGTACCCCCACCCAATTCTTTACATTGCATTGCAGGCACTTGGCAGGCACCCTTATGCAGAGACTTTTACAGTTTACTCTTCAATTTCTTTATTACATTTACATTTTTACATTTAGACTTACAGTTTCACATTTCTTTACATACAATCCATTTATACAGCTGGATATTTCCTGAAGCAATCCAGGTTAAGTACCTTGCTCAAGGGTACAACGGCAGTCGAATCTGCAACCTTTGCGTTACAAGCCCAGTTCCTTGCCCATTACACTACACCGCCACCTGGATTTATATTCAATCCATTTATACAGCTGGATATGATGCCATTCAGATTAAGTACCTTTGTTCAAGGGTAACGAAGGCAGTGCCCCATCTGGCACCAAGGGCAACAGTGGCAAGGGGAAAAACTCCCTGAAGGGCATAGGAAGGAAGAAAACTTGAGAGGAGCCAGACTCTGGGGGGAGCCAATCCTCTTCTGGCTGGCACCAAAAAGATACCCGGCGACTTCCGAACTGGAAGGGTAGGGGCGGAGGGGAAATGGCTCACATTAGACCAGGACTAGAGACATGGCAAGCTAGGGGTGTGGGGTCTGGACATGTCTGTACGTCCACAGCGCTTGTCATGGGAAACATGTCCCCAAGACAAGGTGCATTCCCGGAAGTGACAACACAAATGGGTGTGTCTACCATGTTCTAGCAGTGACTCACTGATTTGTGAACCAACCATTGTGTCCCAAATAAAAATTTTTTTTTAAAAAGACAGTTCAAGACACACTTGGATATTGAGTTCAAAAAGGCTTTATTAATTGAGGCATATCCATAACGGAAAGGTGAAATGACTAAAGCAGCTGAGACTACAACCCACACATTTTGGCTTTCAATTATTTTTGCAGTTTTCCCCCATTTTTCCCCACTTTTTAGTATTCAATTCCCTCTCTCTTTTTCCGTGCCAATTATCCTCTCCCTCGTATGAGAACTCGCTGCCGTAGTCCGGCCAGTAGCCAGCTCTGCACTGCCTCCTTCGAGCCAGTACCGCCTAGGCCGAAGTCTGTCCGACGCACAACCACTCATATATGCAGTCTTTCCTTCTGCTTTTATCCCGCCCCCTAGTGGCACTCCCGGCCAGTGCTGAAACTGGTGCGACCGGTGGAATCGAACCCCGGTCACCATGGCTAGTGTCGAACGCTCTTACCGCTAGACCATGCGGGAGGCCCCAGAAAGGCTTTTTAACTGAACATGCAAGTAAGTGTGCCTTGGACTTTTTTGGATGTGCAATGCGTGGCCTTTTACTTTTTTGACATATTAACTTTATGGATTTAATTTACCTTTTTCAAAAAAAGGGTGTGCCAGTTCCGAGTCATTGTGTGCCAAACTCGAGAAAAACGTTTTGACGGGTTCAAAACAAGTCCGTGATTGACAGCTAATTGTAGCTTTGGTGTCATGGCACCATCACTACAGCTGGGCACTCTCCCATCACTACACCGAGTGTCCAGCTGTTTGGACAGTCTCTCATTTCTGTATTTCCTCACAGCACTGCCCATCCACAGTGCTCACACACCTCACCAAAATGCACTGGGGAGCTTGAAATGTCCCCTGATGCAGCAGAAGAAAGGCACTAATCCCTTTAAAAGCCCCTCTTAAAGCTCATCCAAACCGTCACGTTAATCGGTTTCAGAGCAGGAGAGAGGAGGCAACAGCATAGGAAGGTAGAGACAGAGAGAGAGAGATTTTGAAAAATCCCATCGTCTAGAAACGCGTCGAACCTGAGTGACCCCTGTGTCAGCCAATCAGCAACATTGTATAACAGGTTAATGCCCAGAGTGCATTTCTGCAGGAAATTGCCTTATTTGGACTGACCTTAATGAGCCCCACTCAACAGCACCAGTGATTCAGGCCCTCAAGAGGCTACTCCAGTCTTCCAGCTCCGCTATGTCACAATGCTTTTCTCAGCCTGTGTTTGGTTGGGGGGGGCATTCCACCTTGTTCCCCTTTCATCATTATTTGAACAGAGGGGGGGGCTACATTCATCTGTCTTAAGTGTAAGATAATGGACCATTTTACAGAGATAAATAATATTTACGCATTTGCAAAAAAGGGAATATTTGTTTTAAGAGAACACTCAGCAACAGGAAAAGCGTTCCTTGGAATTTGTGTAACCGAGAGGTTAACGGGCCAAGATATCATAAATATAGCTGAAAATGGATTTGTCAAAAAAAAAAAAAAAAAAGAAGACTTTTGAAAATGGGGATACGTTTGACGGTTGGAGGGAAACAAAATAGATCGCTTCAGGCTTTGCGCCATCCGAGGTGAGCCTGTTTAGTTGAAGTTCATTCATTCCCTGTGGGTGTCCTGGAGCTTGCGTCAAGGATCTTGCTGGACCCCTGAGTCCACCTAGTGGCGTAAAAGAGAATGTGCAGCTCTGACCTCCTGCGCGTTTCGGTGACAATGATCTCTGAGCGGTGGGGAAATAAATTACAAGATGGAGCATCGTTACGTCTCCTCGGACTGGAGCGCTTAGTCTGTTACAAAAACAAGCATTTCATAGCCTCCAGGTGTCAGGCTGGCAGAGAAGACAATCACGCACACGCGTTTAATAGGAATGTCGTGGTACACAAAACCCACGGTTGGGTACGTACCTCGGTTTTGGGGTCACGGTACGAGCTCTGGTTTGTCATTTTCACTCGACATTTCGAAGAAGCCGGATTTGAATGTTGAAATTACGTTCGGCACGCGCGTTGCTTAAACTTGTTAAATAAGCAAGAACCTATACCTGTTTTTAAGGCGCTCACAATATGTATTTTCGCCGTAAGCGATTGTCCATGTGGACATTGTATCACATTGTATCACAACCGGTCTGTAGCTTTATATATCACATTAACCCTTGCCCAGAGGAAAATTATTCGCTTCGCAATGCCTACATAGCCGTACATCCCGTACCGAATACATGTACCATGGCACCCCTGGTGTTTAATCCAGACCTTGAACGAACACGCTGCCAAGGCAACGACAGCGTGCTGGGAGATTTCCCGACGTCTACTTAACTTTATATAGGCTAGTTCAAATAGATTAGTCATCAGGAGAATGAAAGAGACCAAATGTATACAAGGAACAAGCAGCCAATGCCAAACCCACAAGCCACATGTTAACAAACATGCGGAAGTCTGTGAATTGGATCCATCACAGAGAGATGACAATGGTTCACTGTCCAGCTGCTGACAAACAGCTCAGGAATGATCACGAGGTCAGCGTGATCGCCTTTTAAGGGGTCAGGGAAATAATTTTCCAGTTTTACGCAAATTGGTTCAATTGAGGCTTTTCTTTCTGGTCTTTTGATTCCCTCTAGAAAATGTCCATTGTGAAGTGCTGTGTGACAACCTGTTTGTAAATGGCCCTATATACAAATAAAATATTTAGTTGATCGATTTATTTATCAGTACTATGATTAGGCATGTGGCCAGTTTAAAAAGCTAATTCTGCCCATCGCTTTAAAAAACAACAACAGAATTATACGCAAGAGGAGTGGTCACCTCTGATAGGGACAGCACCCAGGGCAGCACTTTTCTGCTAGCATGTTCGGGGCTAGCCCGCTAAACAGCCGCGCAGACGCAGAAAAACAGAGCCTGGAACAGGGCGCTGGGGGGGGGGAAATCTCACTTCCACGTTTATTTAGTCTTCCGGGCTCCAACTCATTCATACAGGACTAGAGAACCACATACACATGCTGGGTGACATAAAGGATAACTCTCTGCCCCCACTACCCAATCTGGGAAGTGAGCCAACATGACATCACAATAGGTAAAGATACCCTCAGATTTAAAAAGACAGTACCTCTAAAATGGATTGTTCCAGCAGAGTCTGATGCACGCTGTCGTGCAGAGGAGGGAGGAGCTATAATGACATCACAGCCACGGCAAAGCATGAGGAACAGACATCATATGTAAAAACATACATACTGTGTGTATATATATGCTTTTATTTAGCTTTTTCCTCTTTTTCTCCCCAATTTGGATTTGATACCAGATCCTGTGGGGCTCTTCCACACACTATTGAATTGAATTGAATTTAATTTAATTGAACATTGGATTTATATAGCGCTTTTCAAGGAACCCAAAGCACTTTACAATGATAGGGGCAACTCACCTCAACCACCACCAATGTGCAGCACCCACCTGGCCATAGTACTGGAGGGAGGGAATTAATTGTATGTATATTGTCTTGGTTGGGAATTTGGCCAGGACACCAGGTTAACACCCTACTCTTTTCGAGAAGCGCCATGGGATCTTTTATGACCACAGAGAGTCAGGACCTCTGTTTTTACCATCCCATCCGAACGACCGACATTTAGTCCCGTGGGGTCAAACCCACAACCATGGCATTGCCAGTACCATGCTCTACCAAATGAGCTATGGGAGGTACAAGGAAATCCCCCTTGCAGATTAGTTAGTTATTCTTCCTTTTTTTTAATTTTATTTTTAAAACGTCCCTGTGTAAGCACTGCACCTCCCTCACCTGGAGTGAGGTAAGGAACAGCACAAAGACACAGGTGAAACCCCCCTCCCACAGAGCACACAGGTGTTGGTATAACCGTCACTGCAACTGGTGCATTTCAGTTCTCCTTCATCGCTTTGATGCTGCGTCTCTCACTCACGTAAGAAACGCACTTACGAGAGAAGGCGGAGGTTAAAGGGCAGGGTAAGACACATTGTGTCCATTTCCTGCCCTTCGTCATCCTCACCTGGCACAAGAAGGCCCGCACGTCCCTGCACCCTTGTCGCTATGGTGACACACAGATACACATTTGCCCGTCTGGCCTGTGGAATCTCTCTTGGTCTATTATCTCAGCCTTGGTCACACATACACAACGGCGCATAGTAATTAGAGTGCTACACTTCCCCTCTGCTTCTCTTTACTGATAACACAAAAGAGAGTTACTGTCAAATCATTCACAGAGTACACAACACAAACCAGACACTTAACACTGGAAAACATTTCCCCTTCCCCTTACTCCTGTGTTGAATTGTATTTTATACAGGGCTATGTGCACTTTCAAATACATTCCAGATTTACTGGCTTTTCAAAAAATATATATGATTTGTCTCAGTGTGTTGTTAGAGGAAACAAGACTATCCCTCAATTTTGGCCTCGTCCATTCCACCCGGCCCCCGTATCTCATAAAGGCAACGCCCTTAAACAGAGGAACGCAAAAACAGTCCTTTGACTTTCACATGTTAATGCACAGTGACATTAGCCTTTAACAATTTTTTTTATCTAATCAAGTTTACAGTCATTGCTGTTCTTAATTTCAATTACATTAAAGATATTTGCCACTTGGTATGGTCCCACGACAACGGTCCTGCTGAGTTGCTATGGGGACAGGCCAGGTTTGATTCCCAGGTGGGGGGGGGGGGCACTGCCACTGCACCCCTGAACAAAATACTCAACCTTCAGCAAATACCTAGTTGTACAAATGAATGAATACAAATTGATATAATTGTACGTATTATTTATATTTTTTGTTTGAATAGAACATTTAGTTAGCACTGCATACTCTAATGTGTGGGTTCAGCTGTTCAGCAACCAACATTCTAAAAATACAATCTCTCAACACCGATATGGCCCCGCACAGCAGCACGACAAAAGCTATTACAATGTGCAAGGTGTGGTTTCTCACTTCAAAGAGGAAACTGGGAACCTGAGCAGCGTTTAATGCCCCCTAGTGGTGCCGTGCAGCACGGGCCCGGTATGATTTCTTTAGAGTGCCTTTAGTACGATCACCTGTGCTACTCTTCATGGGAAGTCTCCAGTGCAGTTGACAGAGTAATTACCGCTGGCGAGAAAAGGCGAGGTGGATACTGTTTCAGAGAGACTGGCGATGGACTGGCGACGGGGCCGTGACAACGAACGTGTTCCACACCTGCTGCTTTGAGCGGCAGGCGAGAGAGAGAGAGAGAGAGAGAGAGAACAACGGGATTACGGACGCCTGCTGAGGGCCCAGGATCCATTTCAAAGAGGAGGGTCTCACGTTTCAGCATGGGAAACCCCCTCTCTCACACCCACACACATATGCATTCACACTCGCTCTCTCTCCCACACACACACACCCACACACTCATACACCCTCTTAATCTCACTCATATACCGCCATTCCCAGAAAAACTAACAGCACAGTATAGACAGTATCACACTGACTCAAACAGGTCCACATAAAGACACGCACACACGCACGCACGCACGCACGCACGCACACAAACTCACAGAGGCCGCTGTGAGTCAGAGTGCACACATCCAGGAAACAAAATGTGTTGAAAATCATGCTCAACACATTTGCTTCATTAAAGTGCAGCATACACCCTGGCAGAGGAATTCTGGGGAACCGGCTTTGTTAGAGAGGACCACGCCCTAAATCTGCAAACACAGCACACCAAAGCATTTTTATTATTATTTCACATTACCAAGCTGGACGTGTTTTCTTGTCTTTTGTGACAGGTGAATGCATTGTGTGTCTGCCTCTCAGACTGTGAAGTGATGCAGGAAGCTGGGGTGCAGTTGATTGGCTGAGCAGGTTTAGGCATCAGACTCATTCTCCACAGGAAGTGGTCACAGATACTGGATACCTCTCATTGGGTTTGTCTCAAATGAGGCCATCTTCTGCTGTGTGTGTGCGTGTATGTGTGGGTGGCATGTACCTATGTGTGTGTGCATGCATGTGTGTATGACTGTGTTAGTCTTGGTGTGTGTGTGTATGAGTGCGTGTGTGTGTGTGTGTGTGTGGAGGTAAGTGTGTATGTGTGAGTCTTTGTGTGTGTGTGTGGAGGATAGTGTGTGTGTATGTGTGTTTGTGTGTGTGTGTATGTGTGTGGAGGGTAGCATATGTGTGTGTGTGAGTATGCATGTGGAGGGTAGTGTGTGTGTGTGTGTGTGTGTATGCATTTGGAGGGTAGTGTGTGTGTGTGTGTTTGTGTGTGTGCGCGTGTTTGTGTGTGGAGGGTAGCGTGTGTGTGTGTGTGTGTATGTGTTTGTAGCTGTATAAGGCAGTGTATGCCTGTGAGTCAGTGTGTCTCCTGCCCAGTCCCCAGAGAGCCGCTCTCACACTTTCCACCAGCACAGTGAGCTCTTTCCGTTCCACAGCAAGGGAAACAGCCATGCACTCACATGGGGAACATCACATTGCAGCTATGTGCTCAGACACACTGCAGCCATGCGCCATGCGCTCACACACACTGCAGCCATGCGCCATGCACTCACACACTGCAGCCATGCGCTCACACACACTGCAGCCATGCGCCATGTAGTGCTGGGTGATATATCGTGCACGTCAATTCGATCAATATTTTGTTGATGCACGATTTGAAAAAAAGAATAATCTAGTTATTTCCTGACAACTTGAAATCTTTCACACGAGATTCACTGCTCCTGCTCATTACGCCAGCGACTCCGCCCCTTCCTTGTTGTGGTTCCAGGTTGTCAACATGACGGAGAAGGAGTCTAGTGCGAGTGGCAATGAGTTAGTCCCTAAAAAAGGTTAAAACTATTTTTTTTTTTTTTTTTTAAAAGGTCTATCGTTTGGAAATGGTTCGGTTTCAGTCACAGGGATACTGAACAAACCACCATGGTATGTAAGGTTTGTAAGAAAGAAGTTGCAACGAAGTCTGGCAACACTACAAATCTTTTCAATCACCTGAAGCTAAAGCATGTAATGTGAATGTGTTAAACTCAGGGGAACTGAAACAGCGAGTCCCTCTCCCGCTCCAAAGCATAAAGTGACTTCAACCAAACAAACCTCACTAACGGAATCTATGTTTCGTTCCATGCTCTATGAGAGGAAGGGCACCAAATGGAGAGAGATCACGCCCGCGGTGTCTTTTCATATAGCTATGGACATGATTCCAATTTACACCGTAGAGAAAGAAGGATTCAAAAAGTTACGAGGTCCGAAATACGAGTTTCCCAGTCGGAAATATTTTGTGGAGGAGGCTTTGCCTAAACTTTATACTAATGTCAGTCAGAAAGTTGCTGCAAGAATGGCAAATGTTAATCACTTTTCTACCACTACGGGTCTGTGGTCAAGTCGCACAATGCAACCCTATATGAGCCTCACTGTGCACTACGTGGAAGACTGGGAGCTGAAAAGTACGTACTTGCAGACAAGCTATGCGCCAGAAAACCACACAGGTGACACAATTGCGCAAGGTCTTTAAGATGCCCTAAAGTGGTGGAAGTTGGACGAGGAGCGACAGGTCTGCATAACCACGGATAATGGCAGCAATGTTGTCAAGGCAGTGGCCTTAAATGGATGGTAAAGACTAGTGTTTTGGGTACAGATTGCACCTTTCCATCAGTAAGAGAATGGATGTATTAATCAATTTGTATGTAATGTAATGTAATGTAAGAGAATGCTCTCATGACTCTTCTCACACACAATGAGCACTGAGTAGCCTACACTAAAATAGGGAAAGAAAAATAACATTAAAAAAGTACATAATTGTCTTAATATTGTCATCGATTGTAACAATTGTATAATAATTGAATGTATTGTTACAATGATATAATAATTTATAATATCTCATTTATATCTCATGTAATTGATCTAATTTTGTATGTAATATTTCATTAAAGACCATTAAGCATCTCATTAAAGTCTCTTGCACACAAAAAAGGGGAACTGGGGACATTAAAATAGGGAAAGAAAAAGAACATTACGGTCTTCGTATTTTCATTGAACTGTTAGAATAATATAGATAATGATTTAGAACATGGGTGGGCAAGGAGGGCCGTATCCGTTTCTGGATCTGATGTCAACTTCTGCTCTTCATTATTTTATTAGCCCAATCATTTATGTGATCGGACATTTTAGTTACATTTCTTGATGAGCTCTTTCTTGATTGAGCAAGGGTAATTAGTGGAAACAAAAACCTGCATACACACAGGCCCTCCAGGACCGAAATTGCCCACCCCTGATTTAGAATAATCTCAACATAGAACAGTGTCTCCATATTTTATTCATATTAATTTGTGTGTTAGGAGGCTACTTACAGGCAGTAAAACCTGATAACGAGACAGATCCACTCACATGGTGGAAAGCTAACATGACTAACTTTCCTAGGCTCAGTAACCTTGCAAGGAAGTATCTCTGTGTCCCCACCACAGGCTCGCCTTCAGAGTAGTCAGTGCGAGTGGTAATATCATTGCGTGTCACAGGGCCTCCCTAAAACCTGAGACTGTAGACAAGCCTCCCTTATAACCTCTGACCTGTGTCTGGTGCTGTCATACCAAATGATGGTCTATATTCTATGGTGGCATTTTTTTAAACTCATTTCTGCATTTGATATTTAAGATTTCCTTTGTATTTGTATTTGGTATTTAGGAGTTTTCTTGTTTGATATTGTTATAATTTGATATTTAAGACCATTTTATTTCAAATTAATTAATACAGCAGAGCATAGTTGTTCAATAAACATTCTGGTTTACAATATAAATCAATTTGGTCTGATTCAGTTTTATAAAGGGCTATTATTTACAAATTAATTTTAGTACAATAAATAAAGTCATATCGAATATTGATAATCGGCAAAAAAAATATGGTTAGGCCATATCGCCCAGCACTAGCGCCATGCAGCCACGGGTAGCCGCAGAGACCAGCGCTGGCCGCTGCAGTGTGAAACCCACACAAGCCTGCAGTGATGCAGCCCTGTGTGTCAGCTGATGCACAACGTCTCTCCTCCTACATATCCCCATTGACAAAGAGCCGTTTCATAATGCATCCGTCTACGCAGTGCAGAAAGAGCGCAAACACAGACCGGGGGCGACGTTTGTCTGTCCGCCTGCTCTCGGGCCTACGCTCGCTCACAGAAGCTTCGGTCCCTGCAGACGTGATGAACACTGGTGTTGCCACGGGAGCAGTCTCATGTGACTGCCGAGGAGCCCCATTGGCCCTGAGCAAGAGAGGTGGAGCCAGCCAGCATCATCAATGGGTAATACCTGCCAGGGAGCATGCAGGAGGGCACGCACACATGCGTACACACGCACACACATACGCACGCACTCACAGACAGACACAGACACAGACACTCACAGCGCTGAGCGAGACGCGCGGCGGCGGATTGCGGATTGCTCAGCGCTGTGAGTGTGTCTGTCTGTCTGTCTGTCTGTCTGTCTGTCTGTCTGTCTGTCTGTCTGTCTGTCTGTCTGTCTGTCTGTCTGTCTGTCTGTGCGTGCATGCGTGTGTACGCATGTGTGCGTGCCCTCCTGCATGCTCCCTGGCAGGGGAGCGTCCTTATCGCTGCGATAAGCGGCCGCACACTTTGCTCCAGCGCCCCCCTGCTGCCCCGCGCTCTCCGTTTCACCGTTATCAGCGTTGACATCACTCAAGACGGGTTGAACTCGAGCAGCCAGCTGAGCCCCGGGTCCACGGGAATCTAATCTCAGTCGGGCCCGTTACGGCCTTCAGAGCTGAGGTGTGAGATAAAGTGACAGAGTTAAACCCTACACCCCAGGCCGGCCACTGCGCTCTGCTGCCTCCGGCTGATTGGCTACTCCCTCCCTCCCTCCCACTGAGCAACCAATGGCCACTCGTCCCAGTCACCGCTCTTCTCTGTCCCGGCACCACGGTGGTGTTATGACCTCCCCGCTGACGTCAGGACAGCCGAGTCGCGGCCCATCTTCCGCCGCAGTCTGAAAACGTATCTCTTCAGACCGCACCTTGGCTCTTAACCCACCCATCCCGAATACATTTTAAAAAGCACTAGTGTTGTACATGGCTGCTTACTTGAGGGAGGGATGTGCTTGATGTTGTAGCGTCATGTTTGTTCTTCACCTGCTTAACCTGAACGCAAACCTTTTGTAAGTTGCTTTGGATAGAGGCATCTGCCAAATGACTGTAAAAAATTAAATAAAGTGACAGTTGACGTTATTCCCTTCGTCCTGTGCGCTGACTTGCTCTGCCGGTTCCCTCGTTTGAAGGACAGGTGATCAGGCCGAAGGTACACGATGTTGCCACTGTATACGACAGGTCCAAGGACTCCCAGGTGTTCTTATCTTACGGAATGGCCGTGACATAAAACCACAGCGTACTCAGGTAGTGCAAACGGGATGAACATTGGAGTTGGGCCAAAAGTGACAATCCAGGTATATATATTCAAAAATAAAAATTAAAAAAAAGAATCCACCTGTCCATTTGCATGTGAACTATGTTCAAGAATCCCGGGGCCAAAAACAAAACTCACTTCACTGGTGATGGCTTTGTGTACACAGGTGGCAGAAACCAACAGAGACATTTAAGAAAAAATATATCATTTTAAACCGTCATTTCACAAGCCTTTACAGGGGCAAACTGAAAACAAGATGGTGACATGGGACAACATCGTTATTTTTCTAAAATGCCACGGTGGGAGGGGTCCAGCGGCTTCCTGCCATGCTTAGACCGAGCGCAGCGTAACTGTAGCATAATGGTTCGGGGAACTTGGTCTGGAACTCAAAGGGGCAACGCTGAGCGCATGGTGACGCCCCCACAGGGGTCCGGGCGAGGGAACGACGGAGGGCTGTTTGTGTGTTATGTGGCCGTTAAAGGAATGAGTGAACGTCTCCATGGTTACATGACTGGGAGAGGGTCAAAGCGGGAAGCAGAGACACTGAGCTTCCCCCACCAGTGCCGGTCCACGCCATTCCTGGCTACAGTCGGCCCCGGCACAGTCAGGATTGGAACCCGGACCGTGGGGCCCGTCGCTGCACCAAGTATGAGCACTTTAACTGGATGCCCCAGGAGGCCTGGTGTGTGTATCTTTAAGATCAAAACACACAACGTGACATTATGGGGTATTTCAAAGGCCCTCGGCATCCTGAATCAGAATCGATCGATCCACCCTTGTTTTTGTATAGCGCCATTCACAAACAAGTTGTCGCACGGCATTTCAGAGTTGACCCGCTGACTACGGCCCTTTTTCTGGTCGTAGTTGAAGAACGACGCGACTCAAGTTGGGTATAGTTAGATTATAGGGGACAGGTGTTGAACGCCCAGCTTAAAATGTAACTTTAGAGCCTTGATTTAAAGCCAAAACGGGGAGGGGAGGTCATTCCAAAGCTTGAGCAGGCCTGAAGCGAAAAGCTCTGCCAGCCCGGTGTCAAACTTTTGGGCACAGTGAGATGGGCCACATCCCGTGATCGATCACAGGGTCATATTTGGGTGATACGGGAGAAGCAAGGACACTCGAGTTCGCTGGTCCAAACCGATTGAACTGTTCCGAATGTGTCAAACGTGTAATAGAAGGCCTAACATAAAGCCTTATTATGGTCTGTGGATCAGCTCTCAAAAAGCCCCTGCGGTAAGATGTAGCGAAGCGTCACAGACAGTGAGGACGCAGGCCGCATCAAACGCACGCAGAGAAGGCCGTGCCAGTCAGGCCTGCCCAGTGCAGAGAACACACCCTGGAGCTTGTTCTCCAAAGCCTTCGGTAGTGTGCAGGGCAGGCACTAATGTCCCTTCTGTGTGCGTTTGTGGCTCCGGCCCTCAGCTGTGAGAGATGGGGTTTCCGTGACCTCACCGCCCCAGATTATAAATGACCCTTTGGGGACGGTATCTTTTCCTGCACCCAGACTGCGGACTAACGGCGGGACAGGGATCCTGTTGTACAGTGAGCTCTGGTTACACATTACCAGCAACTGCAGCACTGTAAACAGGCCATCTGACTGACTCACGCTTTGCCATTTATGACACACACATGCATGCGTGCGCACACGGGCGCACACACAAACATGCATACATTCTCACACACACACACACACACACACACACACACACACACACACACACACACACACAAACACACACACACACACACAAACCATTGATTCCACACACACCATGTGAGACATTTTACATGAATTACTACATTACTCCCACCAGTGTAAATCATCAGTGTTTATTTTGCAGAGATACATTTATAATCAAGTGCAATGATTCAAAGGGATCCATCCAACCTTCCCAAAGACTGGCAGGGATTCAAACAAGAACAATAAAAATCATTCAACACCGTCTTTCCATGCGCAATGTGTCCATGGCGATACACAGGACATTAACCTTTCCTGACCATGCCTCCATAGTAACGATGTGCTTTACAAGTCTCAAGTTCGTGTGGACAAGTGCACAATACGTTCGATAAAACGTTATCAAATGCAAAATATTTTTAGACCTTAAGCAGAGTTCACAGGCTTTTTTTGTTGGTTTGTTTTGGGTCTGAAGAGGTTAAGACAGGTCTTTAGGTAGCTGGAAAATGTGTGTTGGTCACACCCTTTGCTTCCCTACAGCTGGCAATCAGGAAGGCTACCACCACATGTCTGGAGGCGGTATCACTCTGTCCGCTTCCCCTGCGTGGCGCTCACCGTTTTCCTCTCCTCAGCCCAAACCGTCCGCCCACCCCTCCCCTTCAGCTTAGCCTGCATCACCAGGCCCCTCATCCCCACCCATAAACATGTATGCCATTTTTCCTGATTCATCGGTAAATACTATTTTTCAGACCTGAATTGTCTCAAGCAGAGGCGGGGGGCTTGGGTATGTTGCAAGCACACAGGTATGTCTGAGAGCTTCTGCACTCTTTTGACAGCTGACCGAGAACATTCAGCGATAAAGCCAAAAACATAGTGACCCCCAAGGGACATTTGGGGTCAGAAAAAAAAATCTGAATTTCCAAGCGATGAGAGAATGAGGTGAGACACCCAAAATGGATGGAGCTACAATTATCTTTCAATCGCTTACTTGTTTGAACCAATCAAAAGGTCTCGCTCTTCGCAACAAAACACAACGACGCTAAAAGCTCTCCCCGCACAGTTTTAATGGTTGAAATTTGGGGCACAGCAAGATAGTCTAAGACTCTACGGTGGAGACCAGTGCTGGGGAGTGGTACACCACAGTAACAACAGCGGAATCCTCTCACAGTGGGAGTTCTCTCTTTCCAGCCATTCGCCACCAGTGCGTGACCCGTACACAAATGTCACAAATAGACATCCCCTAAAAAAAACTAAAAGTGATTTCATTGGGATGTTGCCAAGACAATAATTATAGTTGCAAAGATAGTTGCCAGCTTTTAAAATAAAATAAACGGACACACCTTACTTTGTCCCTGAGCCCAATAAAGACGGCTCACACTCAGCCTGGGGACACACTGTCTCCTGCACTCACAGAGCTGAAATCTCCCACAATGCACTCATGAAAGCCAACAGTGAGGAAATAGGGGAGATTATGCTACATGTGTGTACACTAGAAACTGTGGTTCGATTCCCACTACGTTTTGTTTTTTGAACATGTCAGTAAACTGCTGTTGTACATTAGAGAGCAGCACAAAATATTTGAAAAATAGAGCTAAATTCCAATAGCTGTGCTCAACTGACAACTGTGACAACTTTTTTTTAAGACAGAAGAAACGAAGTTCCCATGCAGCCCAGGAGGCTCAGGCTGTCAGCTCTGCTGGGGGAGTGACAGTGAGGGTTTGTGCTCACAGGACATTTTAAACCCCTCAGTGGAAGGGTTCCAGAATATTCTGCCTCTGAGCAGTTCACAATCAGGGCCACGCATCTTACCACAATCTGTCATTACCTCATTGAGCAAGAACAACCCTGAGAGAGATAGAGGGGGAAGAGAGAGAGAAAGAGAGACAGAAAGAGAAGGAGAGACAGGGAGGCAGGAAGGAACAGGGAGAGAAAGAGAGAGAGGGAGGCAGGAAGAGAGTGAGAAAGAGATACAGAAAAAGAAGGAGAGAGGGAGGGGGGGAACAGACAGAGAGAGGGGAAAAAGAGAGGGAGGCAGAGAGAGAAAGGGAAAGAGATAGAGAGCAAGAGAGATAACGGTGCACAGAAAGCTGTGGTGACCCCACGGACGCGTGAAAGAGACAGAGGATGGAGGGGAGCACGGAGCCCCAAACTCAGCGCCGCCGTCGACCCGTGTTTCTAATACACTGAAGCGGGATCGACAGGGGATTAGCTGGGGATTACGGCCCACGCACGCTCCACTGCTCCTCACGCTGCGCTGGAAACACCTCTGCTCCGTGTTCGCAGCCAAAAAACACGAACCTGCAGGGCTCCCAAATATCACACAAATCCCAGCTCCCACAGGTTTGAGTCAATGCCCCCTGTGGCCCTGAACTGCTCGCCAACACCTGCCACTCAGGTAGGAACACAGGAGAACTGGGAGTTTGCATGTGTGGCACCAACTAACAACACACAAAATTATAAGTTAGTAACTTTAAAGTTTGGGAGGAAGGATCACGTATCTGCTAATATCGACTCCAGACCATCTCTGATAGAGCAGCTGGATGGCTTCGTCAACGTTTCTAGCCTTGTTGGTTGGGGCAGTTTATCATTAAACGCACCCACCCTACAGACTCCTGATTCATCAGAAGTAGTAACTGACCCATTGGTTTATTAGCAAAGCGCATTCCCTGAAGTTGGGCGGAGTTATATCACATCGGAGTGAGAAGCTAGCCAAGCCTCAAATAAGGGGCTACAACTGTCAACCTCTGTGTACCATCTTCAAAAATAAAAATAAAACATTCAACCAGCTCCATATCGTTTACGAACGGTTGTTACTTAACTTACTTTACAATAAATGTTACTAAAAAATGGTTTTGGTGTGGTCTGTACCTCAAACACAGACATCGAGGCTAACAGCTTCACGCTCGTGCATGCAGTCTTCCTCGATGCCTCCCATGAGCAATATGCATTTTAGTCTGTGGACGTCTGCTTGAGGTCTGAGGCTGAAATCACCCCGTGCAGTGAATGCGTTTGCACCTAAAGCAGACTATAAGGGAAAGACTCAAACCCCCCTTTTTTTAAAATATCGTTGAGATATAATCATTGGAAACACGTACACAACCACCGCTCGCATACCAGTTACCCAAAAATCTCTCTTCCCCCGCTGGCGTCCTCTTGCAGGCTCTGAAATGATGTTTCCACAGAGGCCAAACCCAGCTCAAACCCTTAAATTAGCGGAGGAGACCTGGCGAAGCAAAACAGAGGATGTCGGAAAATCGGTCGAATAGCGACTGAAGAATTCCTTCACGGTTGTTAACAATGTGAATAGTCCTGCTAGTAAACAATCTGCATTCCGCAGGTACTTGCTAAGTTCCTCAATCAGCAAACAGAAACACAAACCGCACATTGTCTATCTGCACCGGGAACCAGCGGCCTCCGATACGGGAAACCTTGGGGCATGCCGCGACTGCAGAGAAAATCTGAGTCAAATCACAGGAACTACAGATCGCTGGCCTTCAAGCGATATAGTATGCACGCGAGGTCGGAGTTAAAACGGTGAAATGCATTTTGGTGAACTCTTGGGGGTGACTTCAGGGAACGTGGATCTGGCTGGACCTCAAGGTCGCCCAGGAGCACTGACCCAGGACCAGCGAACTCTACCCTAAATCCTAACCTTAACTATTAGGAAGAAAAGACGCAAAACTTAAGACCAGCGCTCGTGAGACTGCCACTTACACCGTGAATCTGCGGGTACAGGAAATGGTTTCGTACAATATTTCCTGTAGATAAACTTACTGGTGAGCATTAATCTTCATAAAACATGTTATTGTGAGGAAAGGATAACTATTTATGGACAGTTCAGCTGGGCATAAAATGTGTAACATTCCACTTCCACGGTGTAGCAAAGTGTCGTCACAATGTAACGCATACTTCCATGTCAAACGGATTAC
This sequence comes from Aldrovandia affinis, assembly GCA_029706075.1. Taxonomy (NCBI): domain Eukaryota; kingdom Metazoa; phylum Chordata; class Actinopteri; order Notacanthiformes; family Halosauridae; genus Aldrovandia; species Aldrovandia affinis. Next base: position 5,163,093 of record JAINUG010000055.1, read on the forward strand.
CTTAACCAGGACCAATGAACTCATTCGAGTCCACCCCCCCAAAAAAGACGCACAATCAGCTGTGATATTTTGGTCACGTTGCAAAAAAAAGGTGCGCGTGTGTCCTTACACAGTGCTGTTTTGCAGGGTGGAAAAAAAGAGTGTTCCTCTATGTAAATGTCCTCGTGCTCGTGACCACTGGACAGAAATTAAAATTAGGTACCTCTTGGAGTCAACCGCTTCCTCAACTATACATTTGTCTGTGTAGATAATTAATCGAATAATACTTCAACAAGGTCATGAGACTACTCTGGAGAGATTGACGCGCGTTTCTTAGTGGCTAATACAATTTAACCGGCATTGATAGGCAGGTCAACACTATATTTTCAACCATACCCAACTGGAGAAAACAGGACAAGCTGTAGGCAGACACGCAACAACACACACACACACACATAACCCAAAATACTATTTAGTGAATACTGTTTCAATAGTTACACAAGAATACAGGGGTTGTTTAAATGACAAATCGATATAACCAAAAATAAACAAACAAAAAAGAATATCGTTGTATAATATACCAGCTACCAACCCAAGGCTTGAAACTATGTTGATTCAAGAGATCTGACCAGTTACACACTCAAATAAAAAATGTAATAGTTTTTTATTCTTGAATTAGAGAATAGAAAGTTCTTACCCTGAAACTTCATTGTTTTCAACGCTCGTTTGCATGTGACTGGGTCTCTTGCGTGTTACTTCAAAATACGGCGCGATAAACACATCCAGCGTCTTCAGTTGGCTCGCAACTCTGCCGCCCTGTATCCCGTTCAAAATCCACTTTCAACCGCACGCTCTCAAAAGATCCTTCGCGGACAACGGTTTGCTTCATAGAAACATAAGTACGTCGTAAAAGGCGAAAACACTGAAACTTTGCATCCGTCCAGCGACCGTCCTTTAGAGTTCGTTTGTTGTCACCCTCTTTCGGTCTCTTTTTCTCTCCCCCTTGTCTCTACTGTTGTTTCATGCGTTAACGCTTCAAAGAACATAGTCTGAGCGCTATATCAACGCTGCTAGCGCCGCCCAGTAACAGCGTGTGGAGCTGAGGTTTGTATTGTGCGATAAGCGAAGATCACGTCACGCCCCTTTGCCGAGGAAGTTTAGTCAGCGTTCTGATTTCGGCGCTGTGGGGTAGGTGAGGCGGGTCGCGCACTTTATTGATTTAATTCATTATTAACGTATTCATTTATTGTATTTGTAACTTTACACAAACATAGCTCGCCATTATTATCCTCCGCTTTTGAAGTAAATGACCCCTCTCCAGATTTCGAGGAGGTTCACAACCTTGTAGGGTGTGGAAGTTATAACACTTCGCATCTGTACACCTGCGATTAATTGAGACCATGTAATCCCCATACACTCTAAGATTAAAGAGGCACTCCAAAATACGACAAAAACACGTCATCATGCTCTTTATGGGTCACTCGTTCACAAACATGCAAATTATTAATATAAACTCAATAGGATAATTGGCAGTCAAGATGACCTTTAAGTGTAGTGTGCATTTTGGTGCTGAATCCTTTGCCGATGTTCGAATTTCTCCTCGGAAGCCAAATTGAAAATAAAGTCTTACCAGCATTCGTACACTGTTGAAGACGTATCACCTGAATTCATCACAGGAAGTGGCAACTCCGGAAACGAGCAGTGGTGCTCATTCCCTCCAACAACAGAAATGAACAATAGCAGAACTCAATCTCGTCTTCAAGACAAAAAGGTGTCGGTTGTGAACGACGTCAGAAACATGAAGTTCAATACATGTGGTAATTTGAGTGTACACCCTGGATTAACACCAGAGATGTACTACATTTCCTTATCCTTCACCATTCTGACAATGACATGAGCATGGTTAGCCAGTCACATGCTTAACAAGACATCGACAACTCAAAACGAGATTTTGGGGGGGAGGATAATAACATTTGTACGAAATTGATGAGCCCTTATACAGTATAACGGTGTTGGGTTTACAGACGCGAAGGTATGATGCATAGGTTCAGCAAGGTAACAGCCTGGTCAGAACACGGACACGGGCACGTGCCCAGCCTTGGAGCCATATGGAGATGTCGTCACACGTTGTGGATCATGCGCCCGTCTCGTGTCAGATGCCAGCAGTCATATCATCATGTACTCTGCTCCTGCTGAATGGCTGACTGTAAGCAGGTGTGGCCTTAGATCAGGGGTGGGCAATCTTACCCTGTGTGGGCCGGTGTGGGTGCAGGCTTTTGTTCCAGCCGAGCAGCAGCTCACCTGATTTGACTAATCAGCTAATCAAAGTCTTCAATCAGGGCTTTGATTAGTGGAATCAGGTGTGTCACTGTTCAGTTGGAACAAAAGCCTGCACCCACACCGGCCCACACAGGGTAAGATTGCCCACCCCTGCCTTAGATAATACTTGGATGTGAGACCCTGTGGAAAAACTGGTGGAAAATGCTGCTGGAAGTGGTGTTGGTGGGCCAGTGGGGGGCACTTTTCCCTCTGGACCAAATAAACCCAAGTATAGTGATAAGAATGCCGTGCTGTAGGAGACGCTGTCTTTCGGATGAGACAGGGAAACCAAGGGTGCGCAACGAGGGGCCGATCCATTTCCGGATTTCACTCCAACTTCTGCTCTTAGTGATTGAATTGGCCCAATCATTTATTTGATTTGCACGCGTATCCTTTGTGAAAACATTCTACTGTGGCTCTGATATAAGAGTGAACCAGTATTGGAGTACACAGCTGTTTAGAAAATTAAATTAAAATGAAAAATGAAAGTAAATGGTTGAAACAAAAACCAGGACACACACCGGATCTCCAGGCCTGGAGTTGTACACCCTTGCCTTAAACAGAGGTCCTAACTCACTGTGGTCATTAAAGATCCCATTACATTTATCATAAAGAGTAGGGGGTTCCCCGGTGTCCTGGTCAAATTCCCAATATGGATCTTTCAACCCGCCACCTAATCCCTCAGTTTAATTGGCTCAACAATCCTCCCCCCAGCTGATGGGTGGTGATGGTTCTGTCCTTTAGATTTGTTCACACCCCGAGCCGGCCAGAGGAGGATGGGCTCCCCCTCTTCAGTCTGGTTCCTCCCAGGTTTTCTTCCCATTTTTTCCACCAAAGGTTTTTTTTTTTTGTGAAAGAAATGTTTCATGAAATGTGCTACACAAATACATTCGATTTTATGAAGGCTAACCAGTATAACTTTGGTTTCAGATCCAGCCCTTCTCAGTCATGTTTGAGAGTAGTGGGCTTTTCAATGGTGGTAGCCAAAATCAAGGGGCAGACTAACAATTTAATTTGAACACTGTAATCTTGACCATGGTCATATCTGTGAAGCGGTTACGTGAATGTAATAGTTGTAGGTCTTTACATCTGTATTGTTCGTTTGTGCCTTTGTTGGCCGATGGCGCAATGGTCACCATTAAAGGGCACTAAACAGCATTGGTTTCATTCAAGTCTTGAAATTATTTAGCAAAAAAAACATTGTAGAGATTATACAGGTAACTGCCAAAATTAAGGAAACACCCATTAAAGTGTCTTAAGAGGGCACTGAATGCAGCTTAAATGCGCCCTGGCATAAATTCTACAAGTGTCCAGAACTCTACTGGAGGGATGCAAGACCATTCTTCCACAATAAATTCCATCATTTGGATGTTTTATTGATGATGGTGGAAAACGCTGTCTCAGGCACTGTTCCAGAATCTCCCATAAGTGTTAAATTGGGTTGAGATCCGGTGACTGAGAAGACGGCCATGTCATATGGTTTACATCGCTTTCATGTTCATCAAACCATTCAGTGACCACTTGTTCCCTGTGGATGGGGTCATTGTCATCCTGCAAGAGACCACTCCCATCAGGACAGAAACGCTTCACCATCAGATGAAGGTGATCACTCTGAATTACTTTGTATTTATTGCTGTTTACCTTGCCCTCTAAGGGGTTGAGTGGACCTAAACCATGCCAGGAAAATACACTACACACCATAGCTGCCAGAATTATTCATTTACTCAGCTGTCCTTTATTTTGGCAGTTACCTCTACTTGTTGGTTTCATAGATCCCACATAGCTAGTTAATGAGGCAATGCAACAGGTAAAAAAATGTCAGCAAGGTGTTGAATTTATGGACAAACCACACCATGTAGGACAAAAGATGCACAACATAAATAGGCACCCATGTTTATGAATTTGAGTTTGAGTTACTGTGTTGATAAAATACAGCATAATCATCATCAGTACTGCCACTAGCATTAACCAGGGTTGGGGTTAATTCCATTGCAATTCAGGAAATGATTTTAAATTCAATTCCTTAATTGAAAATGTATCATAGCATAGAACATATTGGCAAATTTTCAATCAATTGAGTGGAATTTCAGTTAATTTACTGAAATGACTAACTGAAATGGAATTGACCCCTCCACCCACTTCCCGCCAAACCCTGCTCTTTTCCCTCCTCTGGCATCCGCAGCTGAGTACCTATCCAAGAAGCTCGGACAGGCATCTGGTTTTAGACATTCACTGAGGTCTAGTGAGCACCGTTTTACTCTGGGCACAACGTTTTAGAGCAGGAGGAAGTGCTTTATAGCATAATCTTCAACAGTGCTCTGAACTACAGCAAACATATAACCCCAAACTGAGCCCACTGTCATTTGTTGGCACAAACATATATCATGGACAAATTGTGCGGTCCCGTTAAAGCACGTTAGCCACTGTAGCCCTATACTGCCATCTACAGGTAATGATCGGTATTGTACGCATCCATATTCGGCTCCTTTGCTCATGCATTGAGGTTCGTATGATAGTATCTACATCAACAGGAAAAATGACAGACTTCCAAAGGCCTTCATTAATAAAATCTGAGTTTTATTTGGTGCTTATTTCCTACATTAGGGTACTATAAAACAGTACAGAGTTTATATATAATGTAGAAATAACTTCTAATATCCTAAACTATATATAAAACATGAACAGAACAATGTTTTCAAAGTACCAAAAAAGTTGTGGACGCATTTAAAGCAAACTAGATGGTGGCTGTTTTCACTTTTGTTCCCCCTTTAACTCAATAAAAAGGCATTAATCCAGTCTCTAGAAGTATGCAATGAACTTATGGAAGATTTTGTAATTGGATAACAGTTATTTAAAAAAACAATGTAATTTTGTGCTCAAACATGAAATCCATGTCTAAAACAATTGAACAAAAAAACAAACGTGAACGTTCCTAAACCAAAGTCTGCATCGTATACAGGAGGACCTGGAAAAAACCCTGTGATGTCACAATGCAGAGCCAAACAACCTGTGATGTCACAATGCACAGTCAAATGCTAAAGCCTGTAAAACCTGTGATGTCACAGTGCACAGTCAACAATCTGTGATGTCACAGTGCACAGTCAACAACCTGTGATGTCACGGTGCAGTCAAATGCTAAAGGACCACTAAACAAAGCGCAAGATTACTTTCACTAATTTCATTTACAACAGAGACCATTTTCATTTGAATTTTAAGAGTTAATTATGATGGAATATGACATGTCAATATAACAGAACATTTTTTTTTTTTTTTTTCGGCCTTTGAGATTTCTGGAAGTTACACAAAAGTACCACACCAAATAGTAAGTTCTAAAGTATCTATGCTGATTGAATAATTGATACACGTAAACTTTGGGCAGTAATATTTTTAGCTTCGTATGGGTGGTAATGTTAAACAACAAAACATCAAATCTTTTTTTCTGACCCCACCCCGCCCCTTTTTAAAATTATATACAAAGCAAATCTGTGGAATAGTATCTCAAAGTGCTTTGACTCTCAAATCTAGCCTCAGCAAACCAGTACCTTTACAACAGAGTTTCTCAGCACTAGATGACACGGGAATCTCCAAGCATTTCTCACATGTGAGTATGAGACCAGTCAGTTTAAAAAACAAAACAAAAAACAAACAATAAATAAAAACTGAGATACACACGTACAAATACTTACTCATTCACACATTCCCAAAGATATGTACCTTGATAATTACAACTGGCTCATGGACTCACCACCCAGTAAGTGGCAAATAAAAAACTAAATTGTGTGGGAAGAAATAAAACAAAACAAAAGAAACAGCTGAAATGGCAACCATAAAGGGACATTTTCTACAGGTGATGTGAGCCGCTCGAAACATATACACCTTATTCATACCACTAACGCTGAAGACAACAAGGCTGCGTTAACACACAACCGCTTTGGTCACATAGCGCACAGCCTTTGCACATTCCAGCAGATTGCAGACACCCAAAACAACAACAAAAAACGAAGAAAACAGGGTGGACAAAAAAAGGATGTTGCCGTTTTCGCTCGTCAAAGTCTAGGAATGATGAATCAAAAAAACTCAATCAGGCAACCCTTCCCCCCGAGAGGAAATCCAACACCGTGGGTCTGAGGACGGGAGAAAGACCCGGAATAAGTGCGCTTCTGCTGGAAGACAAGGCAGTAAAGTGGCAATGCATGTCCAGGCTCTGGGCCCTACAATGGCTCCCCCGTGGCCAGTCCTTCACTGTGCTCCATGCTGTGGTGATGGTGCAGCTCTGCCTTGCAGATTGTGGGCCCGGCGCAGTGCACTGAGCTGCCAGCAGGGGGCTCTTCATCTCCTACAAAGACCAGACACAAGGGCTTCATTGGTAACGAGTCACAACAGATTTCCACCCCCTAGAGAAACCCCAATGTTAATATAATATAATATAATATATGCCATTTAGCAGACGCTTTTATCCAAAGCGACTTACAGTAGTGAATGGATACATTTTCAGTATATGTGGCCCCAGTGGGAATTGAACCCACAACCTAAGCGTTGCCAACGCTGTGCTCTACCAACTGAGCCACAGAGAACCACATGTCGTGTCCATTCTGCACTTCGTAAGACGTACGCACACCACTCTCAGGTAGGCGCTGAGCAGAGGGAAGAGAGGCAGTGCTCTAGTACAGGGGGCCAACCGGTCCGTGAGGCATTTGGTACCGGGCCGCACAGAAATAATAAAAACGTTTTAATTTTAATTTTATTGACTATCGCAGTCTGCAGGGTGTTTTATTTTAAAAAATGACCACTTCCGTCTGTGCCTCTTTTCCGCACTTGTCTCAGTTTTTTTTCCATGCACCCTCCCCCCCGGTCCGTGGAAAAAATGGTCTTGCATGAAACCGGTCCGTGGTGCAAAAAAGGTTGGGGACCGCTGCTCTAGTACGTATCTACCTGCTTGCACGATGAACCCAACTGCAACAGTGGTTCTCTGTGGCTCAGTTGGTAGAGCACAGTGTTGGCAACGCTTAGGTTGTGGGTTCAATCCCCACTGGGGCCACATATACTGAAAAATGTATGCATTCACTACTGTAAGTCGCTTTGGATAAAAGCGTCTGCTAAATGGTGTATATTATATTTGTGATGAAGATTTGTGTTTGAAAAATATAATTAACGTGCGCAGTACAAAGGTTTTAATATTTAGCCATTTATTTGAATGGAATCAAAATACGGTTAAGTAATAACGCTGGATAGGTTTGTCAACGGTATGAAACATTCCATTTGTAATACGACGTTCTTTGGTTTTAAAAGATACAATTCTGAAATGGCACTCCCAACCATGAGTTTAAACAAATCCGGTGCCTTTAAATCTTACAGCCAAAAGGCAGAGCAGCTTTGTCATACCCAATCAGAATTCAGTTCAGCGGACTTCACCACTTCCTGCACAGCTCCAAAAATAAACAGAATCTGTGCCTTCATGTGATCGGCACAAGACCGTCTGATCCGCGACTTTGATCCACGTGGGTTTTCCGTCGAGACTGAATTAGTCTGACGGCAGCCATACCACCCCGTCGCTTTCCTGTGCCAACCTGCCCACTAAATAGTGATCCCCTTTACAGTCCATCCGTCACACCTCCTCTTGCGTTCCCTGCCCTAGTTTACCCAGGTCTTCAGCATTAATGACAAATAAGTTCTCAGCAACATAACGATGTTTTTAAGCTTTGTGCATTTTTTTGCCATTTTGGCTAAAATGGTTCAAATGCAGGAATACACAACAAAGCATTCAAATACAGTTAAGAGTGTAAAATAAAAACAAAAAAACACAGCAAACGGTAACATGCCAAAGCAGTGAGGGGCGTTAGCGGCGTATTAAAGGCACTTCCTTTGTGTGTGTGTGCGTGCGTGCGTGCATGTCTGCGTGTGAGTGAGTGAGTGTGTGCATGTGTATGTGTGTGTATGCATGTTTGTGTGTGAGAATGTGTATGTGTATGAGTGTGCGTTGTGTGTGTGTGTGTGTGTGTGTGTGTTGTGAGCACGTGTGATTTGAGAGTGTGTGTGCGCATGTGCATGTGTGTGTGTGAGAATGTGTACGTGTAAGTGTGCGCTGTGTGTTGTCAGTGAGCGCGTGTATTTTGAGAGTGTGTGTGCGCATGTGTGTGTGTGTGAGAATGTCTCTGTGTGTGAGAGTGTGTACGTGTGAGTGTGCGCTGTGTGTGTGTGCGCATGTGTGTGTGTGTGAGAATGTCTCTGTGTGTGAGAGTGTGTACGTGTGAGTGTGCGCTGTGTGCGCATGTGTGTGTGTGTGAGAATGTCTCTGTGTGTGAGAGTGTGTACGTGTGAGTGTGCGCTGTGTGTTGTCAGTGAGCGCGTGCGGTGTGAGAGTCGTACCCAGCCCAGAGGAAGACGACACGCTGTCAGCCAGGGAGGAGGAGTCGGCCTGGTCGGGGGTCAGCCCCTCCATCAGCGGGATGGACAGCTCCGAGGAGGGCACCGACGAGTCGTAGATGCCAGAGTCCCGGGGCATTTCGGGGGGGCTGGCCGAGCCGTCCGTATGCAGGAGGGGCCTGAGGGGTGCGGCGGCGTCCTGGGACAGGGGGCCCTCGGGTTCCCCGTGCGAGGAGCCCGAGCAGGCTCCGGACGACGATGACGTCGACGCGGACGCGGACGAGCCGTGAGGCAGCAGGAGGGGCACGCTGGTCCTCGCCGGCGGGCACTCGCCTTCGCGGGCCGTCTTCAGCACCACCTCGTTCAGCACCAGCCCAGAGTCGAACTTCTCCAGGGGCGGGGCCCGGGAGCGGGACCGGGGCGCCCGGGCCGGGCCGGGGGCGGGGACGGGCGCGGGGGCCGGCATCAGCCTCTTCTGGAACCAGTCGGGCTCCTGGGCGATGTGCTGGTGCATGTTGCAGATGGCGACGTACAGCGAGCGTCCCGATCGGCAGCGGAAGTAGTTGCGCTTGCTGACGTTGGGCAGGTGCGGCTCGCGCTCGGCCAGGCCCAGCTGGCGGGAGTGCAGGGTGCCGAACAGCAGCGGCAGGTGGTCCATCAGCTTGAAGCGCGGCGCCAGGTCCAGCACCGCCGGCACGTCAGCCTCCTGCGAGTAGTCGAAGTACACCGCCATGAAGCGCGACAGGTCCGCCGAGATCTGCCGCGCCTGCCGCAGCTTTTCCGCGATCATCGCCACGGCAACCACGAACAGGTCCCCGCCCCCTGACCCCGACCCCGCCCCTGCCCCCGCCCCCCGGTCAGCCCTTCCTCTGCTCCTGCGGTTCTTCTTCTCCACAAAGTACTTCATGCCCTTGGAGCAGACGGTGATGATGAAGTGAGCCTCCTCGATGCGCCGGCTCAGCCAGTCCATCTGGCCCTCCCTGCACATCTCCAGGTGCTCCCACAGGTCCAGCGCCACCTGGAGGCACAGGGCACACATTGCAGTTACAGCGCATTAGTCTACGGACTTTGCAATCCTGCTGGCACAACACGTTACTGTCCTACAGGTACAGTCCACCTGCATCTCACCCAATCCCCTTCCAGCATCTCACACGTCAATCACGGCCATTAAAAAGTGCCATCACAAAACCATGCAGCCTCAGTGAACCGTTATTTATCATACGCATTTAAAAACGCTACACCAGAGCTCTCAACTACTGCTTCCTGGGGGCCATATTCTTATTAACATTGGTGCATAGGGGCCCAACATTTTCCACATACTATTTATGAAAGCAATGCGTGAGTAAGATGCAATGTACACGTGTTTGCAAACTTAGTAGATACCTTCTTAAAATATGCATAGCTGTTACTTATTCTTCTGTCAGTAGTAGGAGGTACACTGACACTGTGCAGATGCAGCCCTGGACAGAGTCACAATTACTGATCCATCGGAATAATACTTTTAATAATCTCAGTGATCAAAGGGCTCATAGTGGGTCTATGATGGGCCGTATTTGGTCCCCAGGCTGCCGGCTGAATAGCCCTGCACTGTATGATTTCAACATTACCGCAGAAAGCATTGAACCTGTAGTTCCCTTGTTCCGTCAGCAGGTGGCACACTGCGCACGACTTGACTACAGGGCTCTGAGGATTCCTCACAGAGCAGACCTCTCTGGCTCAGATCGCCCCTCACCTCAGACTTAAATCAGAGCAATGGTGGTAGCTGCCGACTCTCTGCCTCGCAGTACAGATTGACTTATCCTGATGTCTCAGCGCAGAGTTAGCGAACCCCCTGCCCTCGAGGGCTCAGGGCTCACCTCAGAGCAGTAATTTATCCAATACACTGGCCTTTGCGAATGCAGAATGAATCTCAGAGCAGACTTATTTAATGCGATGGTGATTCAGAGAGTACCTCAAAGAACACATTTAGCCAGTGCATCCATCCTGCTGATTCAATGCATAATGGCATCCCATGGCAGATTGATCAAATACACTAGCCTTTGCTAATGTAGAATTAACTTCGGAGCAAAGATTTAGCCAGTGTACCAGGCTTGTCGAATCAATGCTATGGTGGCTTCTTTCCACAAGTCACAGTTCAATAGCCACATTTAGACACCAATAGCATTAGCTCCAGACACACCATTGTTATAGTAATTAAGTCAGAAAACAGGTTGTTAAGTGAAAATATGAAGTTGATTTATTTACCACTTTCCACAGACAAATCCAGAATGATGACTGCAGAGTGATATCGATAGAAAAGATACAACTGCTTTGATACATAGTGATGGAGATAGTGGAGGTTGAAAAACTGTTGCTATCGGCGTCTTCCACAGAAGCACAGAAGTGGCTCTGGGGTGCTGGGAGTTATGGTCGACAGCATGACGAGTGCCGTCTCGGAGGAGACGATACTTCGCCTTTGTCACTGCCGGTCACAGGGCTACGGCAGCGAACTATGAGGGAGGGGTTGACCTAAAAATAGTGGGTGTACAGTAATTGGCTACCAAGTTCAAAAAACACACTTTGCCTGCATCACTCCAATGAGAGTGCTTGTGAGGTTTGGTCCTTGGATGAGCTGTTCGTTGAGTGACATTCCAGAGCAGAGCATCAAAAACTACTCTCATAGTAGTTTCCTTTCCGGGGGATGGCATACTCCATGATGTGGTAGGTACCACACTCTGCCATTTTCCAGATCAAGCCATTGCTGTGGCACGGGCTCAGCATGTCCACTTTGTATCACACCTTCCAGAAATGTCTTATAGTCTTATTGATCTTCTGGAAAATCATGATTGTACTGCTGGACAAATAGTTCATTCAGACTGACAACTGAAATGCGATGAGAAAGCACACATGGGGTTTTCTTCTTATCTAAAGTTGCTTCTTGGCCATGGAGAAGTCCATTTATAACCCAACCAAGCAGAGTTTTAACAGCGTATGGCCCATTACCTCAACTGTTAATTACTTTCCATGGTTCCATCAACCTTGGTGCATTGATCCCAATTAGCAGTCTAATGTCTGCATCAATGCAAGGCTATGTCACTTCCTCTACATAAGACCGTTTCCTCACAGCCTCTTGGCTGGGAATATGTTCCTTAGTGACAGGGATGTCTTCCTGTGTGTACACCTCAGGCAACGTGGTGAACTTTGTGTAGGCCACACACTACCAGACCTAAGACAACCATGGTGTCCACTATTTTTTCTTGACCTATGGTGCGAAGTAAAAACTTTGCTCTTTTTCCTTTGGCCTACAATTGCTCTCTCAGATTGTGAGTGCAAAAGGTTGCAGAGCTGCCAGGATCTATAAAAACATAGGTCTGAATTACAGTGTTGGAGTTTGTGAGCTTGACTGGTACAATTGCAAGAGTGCAATTATCCTTACCGACCCCACTGACACTATGTGTTTCCAGTGAGACTAATCCACTACTAACAGATGTTTCAGAGTCTTTGCTGTTGCCATCTTTCTTCCTGGCTTCCAGCCCTTGAATATGCAGGGTACTTGGGTGTTTTAAGGAGCAGACTGTGCAGGTCAAGCGTTTCTTGCAGTACATTTACATTTACATTTTAGGCATTTAGCAGACACTATTATCCAGAGCGACTTACAAAATGCAGTCTTTGCTGAGGTGTCCCCTTGTCAGACATCCAAAGCAAATTCCCTTTTTCTTTAAAGTTTAAACTTTTTTGTGAGGTCTTCAGGTTAGTTCCTTGCATGACTCAATGCTGTGCACTTCAGGACATGAGACAGGACTTGTCACCAGAGGTAATGGCATTGCATGGTTGGTTCTGACTGGAGTTTTGCTGTGTGGTATCATCTGCGCTTGTTGCTATGTTCGCAAAGCCAGATTTTGACTTTGACTTTGTCCTCTGCTTTCTTGTCTTTGAACAGCATCTTGTTTTTCTCCAAACAAAGGATCAGAGACTATCTTTGCCTACTCTTCTTTGATTTCACTCAAGATACTCAAAAGCAGTGGACCTCCACCTTTCCTTTAGCTTAGCTTATAGGGAAGTTTAGAGATTATGTTTCATGTTGGTTGGGTTGTTAATTTCATCCATAAAATTGACATCTTGCATGGTGTTGCAACTTCTTAAAAACAATGCATAATTGCTCAAGTCTTTTCTGTCCTCAGACTTGATGACAGTCCAGTTCAATGCCTTCTGTAAGTATGCTGTTGCAATCATCAATTCATGTCCAAAGTTTTCCTGCAATAATCTTTTTGCCTCCCTATAACCTCTTCGAGCATCCATATGCTGGCAACTCTTCACAAGCTCTTGGGGCTGTCCTTCAGTGAATTGTTCCAGAAAGAAAAGTCTGTCCCGGTTACTGTTAATCTTATCTTCCACGCAATGCTAAAAAGCTCTCATGAAGCTGATATAATTCAATGAATCACCTTTTAAACACCGGGATGTCTCTAAATGGCAGTAGTGAGAGATGTCGTTCACTGATGAGAAGCTCTGTTATTAGGTTTTGTTGTTGCATTACATTGAGCAGGCCTTCATGATTACCAATGTTGGGCTGGTTTCCATGGTTACAGTTATCATGGCAGTCAAAATGTTGACAGCGGCCATCTTGATTGCGGTGGTCACCTTGGTAGTGATTACCTTGGTAATCTTGATCGTGCAAGTCACCTTGGTGGCGGTTGCCTTGACACTGACGGCCATCTTGATTGCGACGGTCACCTTGGTGGTGGTGGACATCACGTTGGTCAGGACGGTTGCTTTCCTTAGGCTTTGTGGCAGGCATGCTACGCCTTTGAAGGCTGGTGGGCTGATAATGTGTGTCATAAAGATCTTCATCTTCATCATCCACATCATCAACGTTCTTTGTCTGCTCTTAAAATAGTTATTCATACCATCAGATTGTACAGGCGCACATGTGGTTTTGTCTTGCACGGGATGGAGAAAAGTCTTGATGTCTGAAAACATTGGGGTTTTGACAATGGGCTTAGGATGTGTGTCAGTGTCAAGAGCTTCCAGTGCTTCCAGTCAATTTTAGCAGCCGTGGCTGCAATGTCTGTTTTCAAAGCCATTTTTTCCATTTAGCCTTTAATTCAGCTTCAGCTTTCTCCAATGCATGCTTTTCATCAAGAGCAGCAGCATGTTCCAACAATGCAGCATGGTTGCCTTCAGCCTTGATGCGGGCTGAGCTGGTTGATGACCTTCCATTGGATGAACTACCTTCACTGCGCTTGCTTAATTGGCTGATACTTAACCAATCATCATTGTTTTCCTTGGAGGTGCCTTCTGTCTGTGGTGATTCCACCCTCAACCACCGTTCCACTTTATCCTGGAAATCTTGTACAACAGCTCATTTTGGTATGTACCAGTTGGAATGATCATTCTCCCTTTCCTCCTCAGGAAGTAATTGTTGGACTGAGTACTGCAATTCAATAAACTCACTTAACAAATCAGTGAGCGTAGTTGCGTTATATTTTACTGCATTTACACGTTCATAGTCCACCATATGGTTTGTGATTTGGTTTCGTTTGCTTGTTAATTGTGCAAGTTTGGCTTGCCGCATGTTTTTTTTGTCATTTTAATTTCTCCTCCAGTGCTTGTGGTGTGATTTTTGGAATCCCTTTTGTGTGTTCATCTCCTTGTTTTTCAAGCAATTGTTTGTCATCCATTTTGTTTCACAATAAAACATCCACATTTTGCGATTTGTTTTTGGCATTGCAATTACATGGCAGCTTTGTGCTCACATTCCATCCAAGTTCCATTCAAACTTTGTGATTTGTTTTTATTTGTTTTTGCTGTTTGCAATTACGTGGCAGCTTTGTGCTTACGTTCCATAAATTGGCACAATTGTCTTTCAAGGACGGAGTAACGCTTTTGACAGCGGCGCATTAGTTTGAAATACATTGCATTTTAAACAATGTTTAATTTTCTATTCCAACACATTCGGCCTTTGCACAATCCGCGGTTCGCTTTAGAAACATCCTTTCCAATTTCCATCCATTTCAAACAATCCATGTCACAATTAATTAAGTTCATTTCAAGTCATTCAACATTCCTAATCCACATCCATAATCGTCAACTAACGTTCTCTTAGTAGCCAGTTTTTCAACAATTATGGTGGCTTCTTTCCACAAGTCACAGTTCAATAGTCACATTTAGACACCAATTGCATTAGCTCCAGATGCACCATTGTTGTAGTAATTAAGTCAGAAAACAGGTTGTTAAGTGAAAATATAAAGTTGATTTATTTACCACTTTCCACGGACAAATCCAGAATGATTGCAGAGTGATATCGATAGAAAAGATAAAACTGCTTTGATACATCGTGATGGATAGTGGAGGTTGAAAAACTGTTGCTATCGGCGTCTTCCATATACCAAGTTCAAAAAACTTTGCCTGACTGAGACGCCATCTTTAAATACCCCACAAGCCAGCTGTTGCTCCAACCAAAACGATGTAAAAATAAAAGTCCTCATCCATTAATACCAAATAAATAAGGTGCAATATAAATAATAAACCATAGACCATAATTAAACTGAAATAATCAATAAATTCATTTAAATTAATACATTTTAGCACTGTAGCACAGACTTAGCCAGCGCACCAGCCCTGGGCAGATTTACCTCGCAGCCGCAGAAGTCCTGCAGGAAGTTGGCGAAGTTCTGGACGACGGCGAGGTGCTTGGGGCCGTCCCTGCTGGAGTAGCAGATGAAGACCTTGGGGCGTGGCCAGGGCCTGTCGGCGTTCAGGGCAGTGGTGTGGGAGGACGACTCCGAGCTCTCCTCGTCCAGGTGAGAGTAGATGTTCTCTGCATGGGGTAAATCAGTCAATGCAGGTAAAAACTAATAAATAGAGATTTCCCCCTTTCTTTTCTTACTTTCTCTTTTGCATACAGGTCCGTTTGGATATTTTGCGCTTGGTCTTGTTTGTTTAAAAAAAGTTAAAAGAGAAAAGATTGTTGTTCTTGCGCTACATATACTGTGGAGGAGACATAAAAAATGAAATATAAAAAACAAACGAGATTACTGGGAATCGCTAGGAAATTCATGCAGAGGGTTCTTAATTTAAGCGAGCTTTAATGCTTTTTTTCCATTTAAAGACAAAAGGTTTTAGCATAACGACAAAAGGCACAGAGTTAAATTGAAACTGCTCTTTATTAATTACTGTGTTGTTACTTTTTAAACTTCCGTAATTGTTATTTTATTATCTGGAAAGCACAATGGGCCACAACGGCCTTTGTATGAACTGTGCTGTGAAACTGAATGAAGTTAAGAGTTGATGACAGCCGGTATGAGGGGTGGTGCAGTGGATAGCGCTGGCGCCTCACAGCAAGAAGGTCTCGGGTTCGAATCCAGGCCTTTCTGTGCGGAGTTTGCATGTTCTCCCCGTGTCCGCGTGGGTTTCCTCCGGGTACTCCGGTTTCCTCCCACAGTCCAAAGACATGCATGTTAGGCTAATTGGAGAGTCTAAATTGCCCTGTAGGTATGAGTGTGTGAGTGAATGGTGTATGTAGTGCCCTGCGATGGATTGGCGACCTGTCCAGGGTGTATTCCTGCCTCTCGCCCCAATGCATGCTGGGATAGACTCCAGCCCCCCCGCGACCCTGACCAGGAATAAGCGACTGAAGATGAGATGAGATGAGAGCTGGTATGGTGATGGTATGATGTGTGGTGGAGATATGGTGTTTGGTGAGCCTCACCCTGCTGTTTCTTGCGGCACATCACGGTGAAGAGCGTGGCAAAGGCGGACATGATGACCAGGGGCACCGTGATGGCCATGGCACGGATAGGCCCCGCCCAGGGGGAGTGCACTGCAAGAGAGACACAGAATGCAACTCAACATCCGGCAACAACCAGCTACAAACCCCTGGTTACCATGGAGTGCACTGTGACAGACACACAGAATGCAACTCAACATCCGGCAACAACCAGCTACAAACCCCTGGTTACCATGGAGTGCACTGTGACAGACACACATAATGCAACTCAACATCCAGAAACAACCAGCTACAAACCCCTGGTTACCATGGAGTGCACTGTGACAGACACACATAATGCAACTCAACATCCAGCAACAACCAGCTACAAACCCCTGGTTACCATGGAGTGCACTGTGACAGACACACATAATGCAACTCAACATCCGGCAACAATCGGCAACAAACACACCTAATTAACATAGAGTGCACTGTGAGAGACACGGAACGCAACTCAACATCCGCCAACAACAATCAGCAGCAGCAGCAGCAAATGCTTCTTCAAACCTACATTTTAGGAGGAGTAAGTTTACCTTGGCTCACATGGTACTGGGTCTGTCTTCTGGTGGTGTTGCTGTCGTCACGGAGCTGTGTGAACAGGGACACAGGTGACACAGGTGAGTCACCTCTGCTGCAGGTTGAACTCGCTTTTTAGCCTCTATTCCAGGGGTGGGTAAAGAGGACCGTAGCGGTTTCTGGATTTCATGTCAACTTCTGCTCTCAATGATGTAATCAGTTCAATCATTTCCGTGATTTCCTATCTTAGTGGTTCTCTGTGGCTCAGTTGGTAGAGCACAGCGTTGGCAACGCTTAGGTTGTGGGTTCAATCCCCACTGGGGCCACATATACTGAAAAATGTATGCATTCACTACTGTAAGTCGCTTTGGATAAAAGCGTCTGCTAAATGGCGTATATTATTATTATTATTATTATATTAGTTTCCTTTCTTGATAAGGTGATGAATGACAGCTAAAGACTTCATGTGGTTGGTCTAATCTCAGAGTAAACAAATGTCGGGAGTATACATTGGATTGGGCGGAAACAAAAACCTGGATACAAACCAACCCTCCAGGACTGGAGTTTCCCATCCCGTCCCTAATCTCACACACAGAAAAGGCTCGCCCTTTTGAGCCTGTTTCTTCCTATTTGTTCCACCAAAGGGAGTTTTCCTTGTCACTGTTTCTCTTTTGTGGGGGGGGGGGGTTCAGGCCGAGGTCTACCGTTAAGCACATTATGACAAATGTTTTGTAAAATGCGTTGCAGAAATGCATTTGGATTGATTGACTGATTAGTCTATATTGTGTCGTGTCTGAGGGTGGAACAGGCGGAGACAAAAACAGTTTTCAGCAAAGAAAGATTTCTCCAATGAAGGAGAGGACAAAGACAGGATAAAACTTGTTTCCCCCCACTATCGTCAGGATAATCCATAATATATTGTGTTCTATAATCCCTGGGGCAGAGCGTCTGTACCTCGATTGTGTAAGTCCCTGGTGTCACCTCCTGAACAACGCAGGTGGTTTTGTAAGAGCTGGACTCCTGCAGGTAGAAGACACATCTGGTTAACGAACAGCCCAAGTGTGAAATCATCTCGTATTCATTAAGAGGAAGTAAAAGCTTAACTACTACTACTACTACTACTGGCTTATTACAGGTAACTGCCAAAATAAAGGCAGCACTTGAATGAGGGATCCTTTAAACGGGTGCATTACAGTCAGAGTACCGCGGCCAGTATCAGCGGATAGGCCCGACCCTAACCCCCACGTTACCAAAGTGTTTCCTTTATTTTGGCACTTACATGTACAATGCAATATTTCATTGTGTTTATATTCATAAAAATATTATATTAGCATGCTGTTTGATGCTCTGATGAAGGTTGACACAACGACCAGATTTTTGTGAATATTATGAAAATGTAATAAGCCAGTCCCGCACAACTCTTTTACAATTTGAAGCACAGTGCCCACAAAACTGTACACTACTTTTGGGAGGTGCACCTAATCTGTCACTTATTGCCGATTTCTTAATCGTGTTACGAAAGGCTGAAAACCCATACACCCAACCAAGGATTTAAATAATTAAATAATTGTTGGTTTCTGATTCCCCCCGCCTTTTCTCCCAATTGTACCCTCTTTATGCTTCAACTACCCCCCCCCCCTCGTAGTACAAGCTCGCCATTATGAACCACCTCCTCCGAGACGGAACCCATCAAGCCGCCGACCATAACACACACACACACAGAGCAACTCGTATACGAAGCGAGCCCATACCGGCTTCCTTCCCCTTCCCCTGAGGCAGACAGCCAATCGAGAGTGGGACTCCCAGGGGCAATCCAGTGGGCAACCTGCACTCTGAGAGTACCTTTACCATTAGGATTGAAATAATTTTGTGCTTTTTTCAATCAATCAATAATTCAATAATACCATGGTAAAATACAAGGACGTGAGATTTTAAACACCTTTCCGGTGTTTAAGTTTCAAATTCTAACTTTGTCAGAAACAAAGTTAGGAGGCGCTGCTGGGAAAGCGCTCAGGGTCGGGGAGGACTGACCGTTACGGCGGCTGACTAAGACCGGAAAGCGGGAGCGTCCGTCTCCCCCGTGTGCAAAGAGCCGCCCTGAAGCCGCCGGTGAGCCAAAAGCTCTGGACATGCTGATATATTACTGAGCTTCTGGGAAGTACATTACGCGGTTAACCCCCGAGTGGCTACGCTTGAAACCCGCGCGCAGACCAGCGTCACAGGAGAGAGAGCGCTTTTAACAAAACTCTGCAGGCAAATGGGGAGAGGAGCATCTGTAGAAACGATAATGCAATTTCAACATGACCTCCAATATGATATCCTTTTTTCCCCTCTTTTCTTTTTTTTCAGCCTGCGCTGACAGAGGACACACACACACACACACATTTGGTGTAATATTTTGGTGTAATCTGGTGTAAGGTAATCAAGGTGTAATTCGGAGAGCGTGTCGCATTCTCTGTCCTTACCGGCTTGCAGCTCTTCAGCCTGAAAGGCCCCTCCTGTCTCAGTTTGTAGTAGACGTAGTACGTGTTGAAGCCGAAGGTGGGCGGGGCATGGTCGAACACCACGTGCAGGTTCGAACCCAGCTGGGAGATGTTGAGGCTCTTGGGCTTCCAGACTGATCGACGGGTTAACAGAAAGAGCAACATGTCAGAACGCTGTCACAACACACAGACGCAGTTAGAAAGACTGACAGAAAGGTTGCAGCCCGTAGATGCAGACGTCGTCTGAATCCTTGTCTCTCTCTGTCTGTCTCTGTCTCTCTCTGTCTCTCTCTGTCTCTCTCCGTCTCTCTCAGTCTCTCTCCGTCTCTCTCCGTCTCTCCGTCTCTCTCCGTCTCTCTCCGTCTCTCTCAGTCTCTCTCAGTCTCTCTCAGTCTCTCTCAGTCTCTCTCTAGATCAGTGGTTCTCAATCCTGGTCCTGGGGGGGCCGCAGGGTCTGCTGGTTTTCATCCTTACTCAGCCCTGAATTGATCAATTAAAGCGGTTGATTACATAATTAACTCACCTCACCTGGCTTACGGTGTCTAAATAGGTTGCTGATTTTAAGGTGAAAACAAAAAGCAGCAGACTCCGGGGCCTCCGGGACCAGGATTGAGAACCACTGATGTAGCGCTTCTGGAAAAGGGAGGTTACGGTTTGCGTGAGATCAGCTTCCTAAAATCAGATTGGTTCTACCACGTTTCCGCCAGAGTTACGTTACAAGTCAGTGGTCAAACTTGGATTGAATTGCCGGCTCTGATTGGAGCACCACTAGTACACAAGATCGTGATTCGTCAGAAGTAGTAACTGACAACCCCTCTCCGGAATATGGGCCGTACTGCAAGATCACGAGGGAAGCTACGGAAAACACACTACACGATCCATGTGTTTACAAATAAATAGTGAAAAGGCAAGCGCTCACTTGCCGGTAACGCAGGTTGTAATTCCGGTACCCCAGAACCACTCATGTGTGCAGCGAACTGCGGTCGGCTTCCCTCCCCCCTCCCTGGAGCGGACAGCCAATTGCCGCCACGATGGCACTCCCGGCCAGAGCCGACTCTGGCGTGACGGGGAATCGAACCCCGGTCGTCGTGGAAACAAGAGGTTTTTAACAATAATGTTTATACCCAGCAGCCCACGAATACTGCTGACCACGAATTTGGGGCGTGCTGCAAGATTATGCGCCTGACGACAGAGGCTACTGAAAACATGCCACACGATCCAAGCACTTCATCAATAAAGCTCAAATATTACGCACAGGATTAGAACAAAGCAACGGCGCTGATCTGTCTGTATTAACCTCTTCCCTTCCCCCTCCTGTGTCAACGGCCTTCAGCAGTGAGGCAGAAGGTGGCTGTGTGATGCTTCATCGCTCCGCCGAGAATCGAGAGGGGGAAAAAAAACACTCACATGGTTTGCAGACCAGGTTGTCCGCGCCCAGCAGAACCTCACAAGCTGCAGAAACACAAGGAGACAGGCATGAGCCACAGGCACGGGAACGGACAAATCACCCCACCTGCATCGCCTGATCACACAGTGCACGCAAGACACACCTCACTGGAATAGCCCTTTTAACTTTTATTTGAGGAAAAAAAATGAGAAATGTTATGCTTTCAAATACTCAGGGTTAAAATTCAGGGTTGGGGGGGTCAGTTTCATTTCATTCAATTCAGGAAATTAATTGTAGACTAATTCATCTCATGAACTGATCTTTTTAATTTTAATACACTTCCTGAATTTACTGAACCGAGATGGAATTGACCTGCTGAAAATTGTATATACCACATATGGTATAATCCATTTTACATACTAGACACGTAAGGTAAAGAATGCAAAGTGAATGAATACAACAGAATGAAAGATACATTATGATTAAATAACAGAGGTTTGGATGAGATGTTTCCATGTGGGGGCGTGTACTGTATGGTGTTACTCACTGTTGGTGCGAAGGAAGGAAGGGGGGAAGTAGCTGTCATTCATGAAGGTGGGGAAGGGCACGATCCGAATCATGTAGTCCGTCTCAAAGTCCAGTCCAGGAAACGGCTGGGAGCTCATCTTCTGTTTGAGGCGAAGAAAGCCAGTGACATCAGAACAGATAGAGACCTCACAAATAGCCAGTGACATCAGAGCATCCAGGTACATTACAATAGTCAGTGACATCACAGCCACCGCATTCCACTTCCCTTCCAAAATCAACCTGCTCAGAGTGACATCAGAGCCTTGCATCATTTCCCTTCCAAAATCAAACCTCTCGAGACAAAGTGAGAGATATAATTTTTCATCAAAGTGCACAGAATATTTTAGATCATTTAATTCATAACTTGAAAATACGCTGTTGCTATAATTACTGTCATTTGTTGTTATCATTATCAATATTATTCATATGACTTTTCATAATGGGTACATGTGCACCACAGTAATAAGTGCATATCTAAACAGAGGATGGGTTGGGGGGTTGTGAAATGGCTTACCACATTCTTGAAGGAGAAGTTGAGCTGGCGTGGATCCTTCAGGACCATGTGCTGGCACTGCCTTCCCTCAGGGTTCTTGTCTTCCAGATACACCCTGAATCCTCTCACGTGTTCGATCCCTGGACAGAGAAACACAGTCTCCCGTCATGGTGTGTGTCCACACGCGCACGCACGCACGCACGCACGCACGCACGCACGCACGCACACACCAGTGTGCCAAGGGAGGAAAACACACTGCAACAACACAGGCACACGGCCAGATAACGTGTAGCTTTCTGTGGTATGACCATAATCCCAGCCAATGCATAATATCGCTGCGTTTGTAAGCCCTCCCCACCCCGCCCCAATTGGCGTTCAGCCTTTTTGGCCTTTTAAGCCTCAAGCTTGGGTTCGAGGGAGAGGCGGGAGTGCGGGCGCAAACCCAAGCCCAGGGATACGACGCATACCTGCGTGCCAGGTGAGCATTCTCCGCACCCTTCAGAGTGTGCCAGCGCACATCCCCTTTAATTAAGAGTCTGCCTTATCAGAAAGAGAGAGAACACAGGCACAGACACGCACATAGACACGCACGCACGCGCACACACACACTCTGTGTGGTTCCTGTTACCGCAGTGGGGAGTGGATATGAAAGGGCCTCCTCTTGGTGGAGGGTGTAACTCCACACCTCCACTGGCCCGGAGATCCTATCACCCCCCAAAGGAGAGAAGAAAGGGCCACCGGATGAAGAAAAGCAGCCAGACCGGTTGCTCCCTCCTTTTTTTTTGTGTGTGTCCCGCTGGCAGCTTTAATGCTAACATTATACCCTTCTACTGGAAAGAAACCCAGCTTAATCTCATTTATATATATATATATATTGTGTATGCGTATATATATATATATAGTATAAATATATATATATATATATATATATATATATATACCTGAGCTGTGTTGAGTCTTGCCCCAGTCAAAGGGATTAACCCCCAGCCTCCTGCACACAACAGGGTTTATTGTTCCGGGGCTCAGGCAGGGCCTCAGATTACCAAGTTCAATAGCGCACCAGCAGACGGAAGCCAGGGGCATCGCTCTCGCTCCCTCCTTTTCTCCCTCTCTCCACCTCTCTCTCTCTCTCTCTCTCTCTCGCTCCCTCCTTTTCTCCCTCTCTCCACCTCTCTCTCTCTCTCTCTCTCTCACACACACACATTCCTTGGACATCACAGGGCTCTCTCGCTCTTTCTCTACTGTCAGGCAGAAGAATGACTCGACTGTAGGGAGGGGGAGGAGGACCTGTGGCTTTGATCAGGACAGCCCCCACCCCCATAAGGCCTTTGAAGATGAGGTGTTCCTGTCCCCTATCCCCCCCACTCTGCTTGAGATACTGGGTGATAAATCTGGATCATGTGCAATCATGCACAATAAACACACACACACGCACGCGCTCACAAATGCACTCTCTAACGTAGACACACACACAAACCCACACACACACACACACGCTCACAAATGCACTCTCTAACATAGACACACACAAACCCACACACGCTCACAAATGCACTCTCTAACACACACACACACACACACACACACACACACGCACGCACACACACACACGTTCACAAATCCACTCTCTAACAGAGGCACACAAACCCACACACACGCGCTCACAAATGCACTCTCTACACACACACACACACACACACACACACACACACAACACCACCCCACCCCCACACCCCACATACACAGGTGTGTTTTGTTTTTGTCAAAGGAGTGCCCCCAGGTCATATGAAGCCCCAAACACTAACACATCGACTCATCTTACACAGAGCAGGCTACAGGGGACATCCCCACCACGTGGGACAGACAGACAGACAGGTGGGCAGCATACCGAGTGGGCTGGGCATCCAATGCACCACCACAGCGGCCCGGCTGTCACAGGACAGGTGGCTGAAGGTGACGTTGCTGACTTCATGGATGGCGTGCTTCCCCAGCGGGTTCCAGTTCAGTGTGCAGTCTGGGGTTCAAGAGAGAGACAAAGACAAAGACAGAGAGAGACAGAGACAGAGACAGAGACACAGAGACACAGAGACACAGAGACACAGAGACACAGAGACACAGAGACACAGAGAGAGAGAGAGAGAGAGAGAGAGAGAGAGAGAGAGAGAGAGAGAGAGAGAGACAGATTAAGGGTTAATGACAGCACACACCTTGCAGGATGACTGTGGCCACGGCTCTAATATTGTGTGTGGAGTTTAAGACAAACTTCCCTTCCCCTCCACCTCCCCCACTCCCTTTACAGCTATTGTGAAGTTATTGTGAAGTTATTTAGGATTTTTAAGTCAGATAGAGGATGAGGAGCAGTTACACATCCCCCTAAACACACACACACACACACCCTTCTCCTCCTCCCCCCCCTTTACAGCTATTGTGATGCTAACCTGGGGGCTTTGAGCCAGAGCGGCTCCCTCTGACAGACAAGGACAATGGGAGCCAACCGCTGGGAAAATCAGGATTAGCGTCAAGACAAAATTTGACTTTCGGGTGAAACTTCACCGTGCGGGGGGTGGGGGTGGGGTTTCTTGCGCCATTTCATGCCAGGTAGAGTCCATTAATCCAACAAACCGCTGTAAGTAATACAAGTATTGGGACAGGCAACTGACCGAAATGCCGGGAGGGGGTTAAAACACAGAGGGCTTACTGTCGGTCCGGAACGTAACCCCAATCTTGCGCCCATTGTCATCAGAACTCGACAGGAGACCCTAAAAAAAGAGAGAGAGAGAGAGAGAGAAAGAAAGAACTTCAGTAACTGGCCCAGCAGTCGCAGCACGAAGGACAAACAAGCAGTGAGGGAATTCCTCTTCATTTTTTTTTTTATGTACTTAGCGACAGCATGTTTACTAGAAGTGACAAAACCACCAGCACTTTATGTGGTCACAGCTTGAGCCGGGCAGCCCTGCAATTAGGGCCCTGTGTCTGGGCTTCCGGCCCCTCCCCACCCCCACCAGGGCTCCACACAGGCCGCTAAACAGACAGAAAAGGAGCCAGGGAACCCAACAAGGAGGGAAGGAATGGCGAAAATTGTGGGGGAGTGGCATTACGAAACCTGCCAAGCACTTGCATAAGCCGGACATTAGACACAGTCAAGCGGAGGACGGGACACGCAAAGCTGGGATGCAGAACGCCAAGTGTGGTGCAACAATGGAAGTGACCTCGAACAGGGACAGCTGCTCGGGGGAGGGGGGGTCAGGGAGAAGCAGTGCTTGTGATGGTGTAGCATGCCCTGAGGTGGAAGGTCACATCAGGATCCTGGCTAAGCTACACTGGGGGTTATCTACAAGACAGGATGTTACACAGTTAACCTCCCGTCTCAGAGCAGAACCACGCAAAGCCACGCCAACCCTGACAGACACAGACGGGCCTGGGTTCCATTCGATCGACCATTTTGTCATTATCCTTTGACTCACAATAAGACACAGGTGATAGTTTTCTTTCTTTCACAAACGCGGAGACTGATGAGATCGACAATCGCCAAAACCACTTTTGAAAAACTGCGCTTGCCTTGGGGAAATAAAAGAAAGACAGTAACATTTGCATTTATTTGTAAGTAAAAATTAGGGGCAAACGCCGATTGAGCCCAGGCCACAGAACCATTTATCTTCCTCAAATGCAACTCAAGCATATATTGACAAATAGCATCACGCCTGCTGGCTGGAAGCAGAAACAAAACTCCTCCAGTGGCTCCCTTTCAAATATTGTGTTCTGCACATGTTGCATCTCCTGGCCGTGTCAATCAGCTCCCGTCTCCCTGGAAACCGCCCCATAGGCCTCGTTTTGGTGAAACATGTTTTGCTGACGATCCCAATTGTTGCGGTTTAGGCGCTTTGGGATTTCTGTGCTCCGCTGATCGACCAATAAAACACAGCAAAACAACCTCCTCCTCCTCTCCACCCCCGAACCCCAACCCCTTAGGGTGACCAGATTTAAACAGACCAAATGGGGGTTCAAAGACTAAAGTCCACAGCTCAAAAAGTCGCTATTTAGACGACATTTTGCGCTGTGGACTTAAATCTTCGCTACTCTGTTTCCGACGGTTGGTGAATCTGTAAGAATCTGATAAGAGAAGAAAAAGAAACATGATATTGTACAGTTTTTGTGGAGTTGAATCAGTTCATATTTAAGAGAAGTTCAATGGTGGACAATGTACAGCCCTTTTGACTGCAACTATGTAGACCTAAATATCTGAAATGGTTTAAGATATGCATGTACATTTATATTTAGTTAATTTAATAAATTATTCATAGATTGTTACATACTCAAGATTTATGGACTTTTAATTGATTTTACAGGATACATAAATGTGCTTAAATATATCAGATAAGTGTTCTGACAGACATCCATCAAGTCCACTATGAGGCTTCCCCTTATCCTCTCCTCTAGCCCCTATACCCTAAATCTTCCCCCTAGTCCCACCTCCTCGCCTACACCCTACATCTTCCCCCTAGCCCAGGGGTGGGCAATCTTATCCTGTGTGGGCCGGTGTGGGTGCAGGCTTTTGTTCCAACTGAACAGTGACACACCTGATTCCACTAATCAAAGCCCTGATTGAAGACTTTGATTAGCTGATTAGTCAAATCAGGTGAGCTACTGCTCGGCTGGAACAAAAGCCTGCACCCACACCGGCCCACACAGGGTAAGATTGCCCACCACTGCCCTAGCCCCACCACCTCCCCTCACAACCTACCCTACCATACAAACTATCCCCTACCCTACACACTACCCCGTACCTCTTCCCCTGACCTCCTAACCCCTCCCCCCATCCCCTACCCTTTCCTCCCCAGCCCCTTCCCTGCTCCCGACCCCAGCTCCAGCCTCCTGCCAGATGTATGCATCTGAAACGGAGCAGAGAGAAGCAGACCTCCGTGGCTCAGACATGGGGGACCCACACCACCATAGCCCCCCACCCCCACGTTCTCACACACTCTCCCCCAGTACATGGATGTGGGTCACCCTCAAACAATCAATCAAGGCCAAATAATCCCCCCCTCCCACCCCTATTAGAGTTTCCAAAATCGTCTCAACATATCCTCCGTCAAACACTGCATGCCGATCATAGCTTGACACTATAAAAAAAAGGGTAAAGAAAAAAAACGGAAAAAAAACTAGAATCATTCCAGTGACATTTTTTGTGAGTCAAACACTGCTCGAGGCCTTCATACATTAACACATACATAAAAAGACAAGAAGAAAGACGGACACATTTTCTTTAAGCAGCGAATGTTTACTGCCTACAGAGGGGGCAGCTACCTGATGGACTAATTGCGCTGCTGAATGAAGTGTTAGCGCCGGCCCTTTGGGCGTCTCTGACGGGACGGGGCCTCGTACCACTTGGCCCAGCGGGGCCACCTGCAGGTCAGGCAGACGGGGGCAACTCTGCTGCGCCCCCCACACCTGAAACTAATCACCGGGGCCTGGCCTCTGGCCACAGCCTCACACCTCCGTGCCCCCCCAACCTACTAACGGGCCCCCATCACAGTCACATTTCCCCCCCCAACCCCTTTTCAAAGAGACACCCCCCGTTTTACAGTCCTCCCTCAAACGGCCCGGCCCTGCCGTTCTCTCTGGTCCCAAGGGACATTTGGGGCCACTGAACATAGGAGCAGATAGGACAACTCACTGTATGGGTGGGAGTGTGAGTGTGTGTGTGTGTGTGTGGGGGTGGTTCATAGACTGCTTCCCCATATGGGAACTGAGCTGAAATGTTGCCCAAGAGGTAAGGGGTGGGGGGAGGGGGTCAGCTCTCGGTCACTTACCCACACGTCTAAGTTTTCCTTCAAATTTTTATTGGGCTGAATTAAGGGGGAGCTGGAAAACAGAGGCACATAGTGCCCCCCTCTCACAACACCATATCAAAGAGTGGCGCCTGCTACCCTTCCAGAGAGAAACCGGTTTGATCCGCATCGGTGTGGCCGTCACACAGGCGGACCTGTGTGCGTGTTCCTGTGCTCTCACGGCCCTCACCCTCACGCCTTCCATCGAAAGTAAAATATCAAAGAATTTGCCAGTGGATTTATGCCGCGTTTGTCGCTTCCAGCTACACAGGCTCTGACGTGAGGATGGAGCGCGGGACTCCCCGTGATGCACCCTGTTCCATTCCATCCAGTGCTCGGCGGGCGTCGACACGCCGAAACGCCCTAGCGACGGGCGACTGGGACACCACGGCACCAAGAGCCCCACCACACAATGCCAGCAACTCGCCGATTTGAACCAAACATTGCGTTTTGCTGTGAACACCAAAGCCTTTTGATTGGTTCAAAGGAGTTAGTGATTGACAGTCAATTGTAGCTCCATCCATTTTATATATCGTTCCCCGGGTTCTCAGGGGTGCAGCAGCGGTAGAATCTTTGTCTCGTTTCGACACACACACACACCACACACACCACACACAGACACACAGACACACAGACACACAGACACACAGACACACAGCCTGTGTGTTCAAGCGTTCCACCTTAAGCACACACACACAAAAAGACTTACCTGAGAACCAGGTGTTCCGTCTCTCCCCTGGATAATAACAATAATTATATCCTCTCAGAGACGAGCTCCCAGCTTCAGATAACTCTGGGCTTTCTCTCTCTCTCTCTCTCTCTCTCTCTCTATCTCTCTGAGACCCTCAGGCTCCTCACAACCTTTCAAGTTCGTTTTTTAGGCACGAAATACATTCCTTCACTGCCCTCCCCCTCTGGAATCTTTGTCTGAATAAAGGTAAATGAGAATGTTTTTAAAAAATAAACCACCACAAGCAAAGGGGCGAGTCGATTGAGAGGAAGCTTCGTTTGCTAGTTGGTCACAGTTCCTCTTTTTAGGCTGCGTTCAAAAGGTACTTGGCTTAAAGTTCCATGTTTTTTTTCTTTCTTTCTGGCATCCCAACCTTGCACATGAAATTAATTTAATGAGAAATTGTAACATTGCCAGCAATGTTACAAGTGGAGATGGTTCTCTTTAAATACCCCATTAGCTGCAACCCATATGGAGACAACTCCAAACAAACTTGTGGAAGGGGAGGGAACTATTTGTTTGATCCCCAGCCCCCCCCCCATTTTCCTCTACCCATTAAACCTTCCAAAAGAGGGAAAGAAAAAAAGAACTCTGGAAATCTACCTTACAAAAGAAAAAATGTATACACTATCATTTATTTACGGACTAGAATGGAGACCTTTTTGACACATTTGCAACACTGATTAATTACAGCACAATTACAGCTGGTTTTAGCAAGGGGGGGTGTGAGGGCACAGCAGAATGAGGGGAGCGGGGCAACGACAAATCTTGGTGCCTGGGGGGGGGAAAACCACTCCAGCTTAATTAACAAGTAACATTTGTTGGGCTTGTGTGCAATCTGATCCCATTGCGCCCCCATTTACAACCCCCACACAGAGATTTCACACCCATCAAAAATTGATTGAGCAAATGCACTTTCTATGGGGCTCATACAGTGGAGAGAGAGAGAGGGAGAGAGAGAGGGGACTCTATTCAGCCTTTTAACGTACGTTTAACGCATTGGAAATGTTGTAAGTAGTTTAACTTTTAACGGACCGCAGTATACGCAAATCATCCATTAACTGTTCGATAGCCAATTTGAAATTGGGATCTATGTTGACTTCCCAATATCATATCGGAGAAAACCCGCATTTTTCGCTAAATAGCGCCTCGCAATTCTACACGGATAGAAAAAACGGACAGTGACGAACGCGAATGCGGATTTTCTTACGTTTCGGGGTGGCCCGGGCCTTTATTTGGCAAACCATGTTAGAATGTGGACCGTGAGACCATAGGTGCGGATTAAGGAGTCGAACGGAACTCCCCAATCCTTCCCCAAACCACGAGGGTTAAAGGTGGGGTGCTGTCGCGGCCGTTTGTGTTACGTGCGGTGATTATAGCCGTTATTAAGATCTTTCTGCTCCGCTGGTTGTGTTAAGCGTATTCCCACTGAGACCACGGAGTGGGTAAGAAGAAAAATAAATAAATCAAACTGACCAATTTTCTGTGTTTGTTCAAGAAATTGGCAAGAATATTAAAACAACATGGGGGGGGGGAGAGCGGCTCGGATGTTAAGCGAGGCACTCCTTTTCAAAGATTCGCAGCGAGTTGAATAATTGGTAAATTCTCCACGCATTCTAACTGTGTAAATGATCCCAAACATGATTAAAAAAACAGATTCTACCTGGAAATGACACGCCAATCGTGATTTTTTTTTAAACCCATAGATATCTCCATTACTGCACAGAATGAACAGCAACCTGTTTTGTGATGCATGACCTTTCGCCAAATTATTTCCTACACAGAAAACTCCCAACCCACCGACCAACCGAGAGAAGGGTTTGTGAATTTCAAAGTGGAACAATGAGCCCCAAACTGTAATTGGGGTTGAGTCAAAGCTGGGTGCCAATTTTAGGATAAGGCATAATCCTGCAACTATGGTCCACACTTAGCCAGGTGTTCAGCTAACAGCAGACACTCAGGAAGGCACCATTTCCGTTGCCGCAGTGACACAAACTTCTGGTCTTCTGATGTCGTCGGCTTATGAACAGGGCCAAGTCTCCCCACCACCAGCTGATTGAATTAACAGCCTTTGTCATTTTAATATTGAATATTGCAGACACTGCGCTAATTCACAGCATTCTATTCTGGAATCTTACAGTTCTTTCAGGATGCCATTAGCAGCCATTTATGATGTCATCAATTACAATCAACTAGAATGTTACGGCGTGTTCTAGAATAAATATCACAGTGTGACAGTGCTCCTCAGAAGGTTAATGGAGCTACATTTCCTGCCCTTTTTCATGCCTTCAGTATTTGAGCTTTTACTTGCCCCCTTCTCCCTTTGGAGCTCCAGGTTGTTCCAGAGAGGCCCCTCCTGCCAGCGCAGTGAAGTGGCTAGAAGAAAGAGAAAGACAGGTGGGTCCCTCCGAAGCACCACGTACTCGAACACATCTGTGATTCAGTTGACCCGATCGGTTTCTTCATCCGTCACCCTTGGCAACACACAAAATCCAACGCACGGGACAGGTATCACAGAATGACCGTTGCGTGCCGTTCTCAGACGGGAAAAAAAGATTAAAATCCAGTTGAAGGCCTCCCGGGTGGTGTAGCGGCAGAACGTCTGACACTGCCCACTGCGACCGGGGTTCGATTCCACCAGGTTGCGCCAGTTTCAGCTCTGGCCGGGAGTGCCACTAGGGGGCCGCAATTGGCTGTCCGCCCCAGGGTGCTGTGCAGAAAAGCAGACCGAAAAAAAACCCCATCAGGAACTCAAGATGGATGCCCATAGCCAGTCGAGTCAGGGGGAAGTGAGGGCCATTACGAAATTGGCGGGGGCTCAACCGGACCTCGACCACGCTCCCCGAGTCATCCCGCACGCGGTACTCATTACCCAACATGTGTCTCCCATTTCACATTCCCACAAGGCAGCTTTTTCTGGGACAACTGCCTTTGTGTCCTTTATCAGGGGTCTATTAATGCCAATTAATCACTGCCTCCCCCCACCCCTGATATTTTGGAGAGTGGGGGGTTGGCCTCGCCAAATCAAGGCTCTGTGAACTCAGAGTAGCCAAGGCCCATCTGTATTCATAATATCCGTATTCATGTCTCAAGAGTAGGAGCACTGATCTAGGATCAGGTTTCCCCTGTCCACATTCAAACCTTCTCCATTATGAGCTAAAAGGCTAAACTGATCCTAGATCAGCACTCCGACTAAGACGCTTTATGAATACGGGCCAAGGTTTGTTCTCCTCCCGGGGGTCAGTATTGGTCTGGGGCCTCCAACCCATCTTTAAGTCCCAAAATCCCAAACATTTTCCTAGCTTGAACCCACCTGATTTTGGAACAATCTTTTTGTTTTGCAAAGGCACCAAAAGTTTAAAGTTTCTCCTGTTTTGGTTCGGGTGGAG
Source organism: Aldrovandia affinis (assembly GCA_029706075.1). NCBI lineage: Eukaryota > Metazoa > Chordata > Actinopteri > Notacanthiformes > Halosauridae > Aldrovandia > Aldrovandia affinis. Next base: position 5,194,891 of record JAINUG010000055.1, read on the forward strand.
AGCCATGATTGCAAATCAAACTGGTTTCAGGCAAATGTACCCAAATATGTCCTTTGTGACCAATGTATCCTGATGACTCCTCCCTTCTGTCACGATGAATCCTGTATGAAGCGACTCCCATGTTGACAGTCCGTGAGGGCAGTGGTATGGTTTCGATACGGTTCTGATGCTTTTGCTTCAGGTGCGGATGTTGTTGATGTATTGAAACCATGTCCCTTTGGGGAGTTGACGCCTCTTTTAGAAGAATACAACGGAAACGTTTCTGTAATCTGCTGAGAAGGAAGAACTCTCTCTGGCACGTTTGCTTTTCCACAACATTATACAAAAAAAAACAATGTCATATGCACATTGTCTTATGCATAAGCAATATAATTTATTCTTTGGATTTCCTAACATGGGACAATAAAACCGAACCAGCACACGGCGGTTTTAGTCAACGTTTTGTTTTCCAAATCCAAAGGAAGGGCATCTGCTCTGCTTTCTTATCAGATTCTCAATAGTTCCCATGACCTGGGCCTAAAACACATCCTCTGTGTCTTAATCACTCCCAATCACTGCAATAAAATCAGACTGGGGTTTTTTATTTTGTTTGTATTTTTATTTATTAATTTTTAAAAAAAGGAAATCGCCCCCTTCACAATTTGTACCCAAGGACCTCTCAGAGTTCATTCAGTCCTGAGACGAAGCCGAAAGCAAGTCTGTTCTGTTGTTCCGTTTGTTTTTGTGTCTCTCCCCCCCACCCCAAAACACAGTGTATAGCTCCGAGCCAAACACATGGCATCAATGATAAAGGTATCGGTTTCCACAATCACGGCAATTACGCTCGGCTCAGGCCAAGGTTTTTTTTCTTCTTTTCCCCCCCTCCCTTCTTTAAAAAGTGACGGCAATTACAGACATCCTGATGCTTGGGAATAATTTCAAACGAGAATATTTTTTAAAAAGGGGGCCTTTGATGACTGCAAGGAGCCGTTCAGACAGCATAATGAATAAAAGCACTCTGCCGATGTGGAATGCGCGCTCCGAGCAGATCCAGCACTGCAATCTTTTTGGAGCGCGGTCTGTTATTAAGAAGGAAGAAAAAAAACAACAGAAAAAAAAGACATAAAACCTTAATCAAACTCGTAAGTGGGCGCCCTATTGATGCCCAGCGCGAACATTGCACATTACAGCTAGATAGCAAACCGTGAAAGACATTGAGTAACATCTCGTTTCCCCTGACGCCCCACCAGGAAGCATATACTGTATATATATATAAATATAATATATAATATAGCGCCTTTCATCTCATGATCTCAAAGTGCTTTATGGTGAAGGAGCTCACCTCAACCAGCACTAATACATATGTACTCCATTACTGGATTTGTTTAGCCAAAATATTGTTAAATATTCTAAGACATTGAAAGCATAGGTCACAAAGGCAAGGCCAGATGCCTTTAGTCTGACTGGATCATTGATTGGTCACTCTCCTGTGTCACTCCCAGCTGCATTTTCTGTGGGCGGGACATTCTGACACACACATGCCATGACATTAAAGATGAGCTGTTGGAATGTTTCTGTAAACGTGGTATCTTGCACGCACAGATGCGCGCACACACACACACGCACACACACAGACACATGGACACACAAATGGACAGACACACACACACACACACACACACACACACACACACACACACACACACACACACACACACACACACACACACACACACACACACACACACACACACACACACACACACACACACACACACACACACACAGGCCCCCTCTTGTGCTGGTTTCAGCAGGAGGCAAATCACCAAAGCAATGAAGAATGCCATAACTGCACTCAGGAGAGGGACCGTGGAGCACCACTGAACACATGCGTTTAACAGACAGCGCCCTTTCCCCCTCTCTGATTGGCTGGCCAGCCACGCTCGATCTCCCTAGGACTTGATGGGTTTTCCAGCTTCAGGCCAACCTACATCTTTCCTAACCAGTGACCCACCCACGCGACCGTGAAAACTGCTCGGAACGCACCACCCCCACCACAAACTCCTCCCCGGACTGTCCTAAATGGATTTCAGAACCTTTGTACGTTTGACCCTCACCAGCTCTAGCACGTGGCCACAGTTAACCTTCAGGCAACCCTGAAAAAACATACCCCCAATACAACACAGATGGAATGAGAGCGTCCTGCAGGAGCCCCTGACCGAAATGTAAAGAGGGAAGACTAGGGGTGGGGGGTGGGGGTGGGACACCATATTTGGGGCCTGGTGAACGGTCATAAATGAGTTATAATGGGAGACCGTTGGTTCGGTTTGCAGCGAATTATTCCTCGGACCTAATTAGGAATTTCCAATAGCTGTGAACCGTAGCCGGTTGGCTTTTGCGGGCCGGGACGGGTCAGTTTCCCTGCCGTCTTTTGTTTCTCTGCCTCGGGAAAAAAACAGCATGAGAGATAGTCCCAAATCTCACTCACTGGCACTACACATCAAACGAAGAGCAAACTGCTCTGAAATTAATTTCAGGGACTTTAAAAGCAGGGATTCTGAGGACAAACCTTGGTAGTAAATTAAATTAAACCAGATATTCTCCCTGGGTTAATTCGTTTAAAATAAAAACGAGCAAACAACTCATGCCTCGAGTCCTTTATCGAGTGTTGCTTTATTAAATAAAACCTGGCTGACTGCTTGGTTGAAAGGGACTGGTACAGTGGAACCTAGCATCTAAATCTAGAGTTTAAATGTAGGGTGACTATGAAACATCTCAAACATGGGCCTACATCTGGCCACGTGGGAACACGACTGTGTTTCATCTGCAATTGTTTGCTGTAAATCTTACACATTACACCAACATTACATTTGCCAGTACATTCCTATCTTAGTATATTATATAGTCCAGTGGCGAACCGTGACGATTGGACATAGGCCTTCAGTGAGACCAAAAATCCCACAATCTCATCATAAAAATAACCGAAACAGTATCCCTTGCACCCGATATTAGCCTATATTGTCACTCACATCACTAACCTTAGGAGGGGCAGTGATTTTTTATTATTTGGGGGAGAAAAAAACATGTTGAATTAAAACTGCAAAGACCGCCCTGCCTTCCTCCCTCTGACCGTGCAACATCCTCTGGCGTTATATTTTAAACTGTATAATGTAGGCCATACTACCACAACAAAAAACGAATGTGCTGTAGGTCTATGTAGATTGGTCATCAATCAATTTGTCAATCAATTGTGTTCACAATCAAATCGCTCTCTTGTGGCTTTTGTGCAGCACCATGGCGACGTTCATAAAGTCTCTCCGACAAATAGTTTCGCCAGTGCATTGAACAAAACGTGAGCTTTGATTCCAACCAGATCAAGTTCTAAATTCAGTCATTTGTGATTTAGGCTAGATAAAACATGCCTATATGCCTGACATTCGAATCTTTATTTATGGGTGCGAGCATTTGATAAATCATAGGACTACTCACATTTTGAGATTTGAGCGCAAGATCAAGTTAATATGAAATCTAAATGTGTAAATAGAATGTTTACTAAACTGTTGCTTAAAAGATTACAATTGATTGACTTTTCTGAGTACCAGGCATACCAGAGGCGACAACAGTGACAGAGGAGGATGACATTCGTGTGGTGCTGAAACAATAGCAACCACCTGCACTGAGCACACACACAACATACGGACAGCTGTCACACACAGCATCAAACAAGAACCGGCTCATTGAATTAGCTATTATAAGCAGATGCCCTCACTACAGGTAGGAGAACACAACCTCATACTAGTGTTGGGTGATATATCGTGCATGTCAATTCGATCAATATTTTGTGGATGCACGATTTGAAAAAAATAAGAATTGAGTTATTTCCTGACAACTTGAAATCTTTCACACGAGATTCACTGCTCCTGCTCATTGCGCCAGCGACTCCGCCCCTTCCTTGTTGTGGTTCTAGGTTGTCAGCATGGCGGAGGAGGAGTCTAGTGCGAGTGGCAATGAATTAGTCCCTAAAAAAGGTCAGGTAACATCTATCGTTTGGGAATGGTTCGGTTTCAGGCACAGGGACACTGAACAAACCACCATGGTATGGAAGGTTTGTAAGAAAGAGGTTGCAACGAAGTCTGGCAACACTACAAATCTTTTCAATCACCTGAAGTTAAAGCATGTACTTGAGTACGGTGAATGTGTTAAACTCAGGGGAACTGAAACAGCGAGTCCCTCTCCCACTCCAAAGCATAAAGTGACTTCAACCAAACAAACCTCACTAATGGAATCTATGTTTCGTTTGTGGTGTCTTTTCATATAGCTAAAGACATGATTCCAATTTACACTGTAGAGAAGGGAGGATTCAAAAAGTTACTCAAAGCTTTAGATCCGAGATACGAGTTGCCCAGTAAGAAATATTTTCCAGAGGAGGCTTTGCCTAAACTTTATACTAATGTCAGGTAGAACGTTGCTGTAAGAATGGCAAATGTAAATCACTTTTCTATGACTACGGGTCTGTGGTCAAGTCGCACAATGCAACCCTATATGAGCCTCACTGTGGAAGATTGGCAGCTGAAAAGTACGTACTTGCAGACAAGCTATGCGCCAGAAGACCACACAGGTGACACAATTGCGCAAGGTCTTTAAGATGCCCTAAAGTGGTGGAAGCTGGACGAGGAGCGACAGGTCTGCATAACCACGGATAATGGCAGCAATGTTGTCAAGGCAGCGGCCTTAAATGGATGGTAAAGACTACAGTGTTTTGGGCACAGATTGCACCTTTCCATCAGTAAGAGAATGCTCTCATGACTCTTCTCACACACACAATGAGCACTGAGTAGCCTACACTAAAATAAGGAAAGAAAAAGAACATAATTGTCTTAATATTTTAATCTATTGTAACAATTATATAGTAATTGAATGTATTGCTACAATTATATAATAATGTATAATATATCATTTACACTCAGTGGCCAGCTTTATTAGGTACACCTTTCTAGTACTGGGTAGGACCCCCTTTTGCCCCCAGAACAGCCTGAATTCTTTGTGGCATGGATTCAACAAGGTGCTGGAAACATTCCTCAGATTCTGGTCCATGTTGACATGACAGCATCACACAGTTGTTGCAGATTTGTCGGCTGCACATTCATGTGGCAAATCTCCCATTCCACCACAGCCTAAAGGTGCTCTATTAGACTGAGATCTGGTGACTGTGGAGGCCATTGGAGTACACTGAACGCATTGTCATGTTTGTGGAAGTAGCCATTAGAAGATGGGTAGACTGTGGCCATAAAGGGATGCACATGGTCAGCAACAAGACTCAGGTAGGCTGTGGCATTTAAACAATGCTCAATTGGTATTAATGGGCCTAATGTGTGCCAAGAAAACATTCCCCACAACATTACACCACCATTACACCACCACCACCAGCCTTTACCGTTGACACAAGGCAGGATGGATGCATGGATTCATTGTTGTTTACGCCAAATTCTGACCGTACCATTTGCATGTCAGTGCAGAAATCGAGATTCGTCAGACCAGGCAACGTTTTTCCAGTCTTCAACTGTACAGTTTTGGTGAGCCTGTGCCCACTGTAGCCTCGCTTTCCTGTTCTTAGCTGACAGGAGTGGAACCCGGTCTGCTGCTGTAGCCCATCCACTTCAAGGTTCGACGTGTTGTGTGTTCAGAGATGCTCTTCTGCATACCACTGTTCTAACGCGTGGTTATTTGAGTTACGGTCAGCTTGAACCAGTCTGGCCATTCTCCTCTGACCTCTCTCATTAACAAGGCATTTTCGCCCACAGAACTGCCGCTCACTGGAGGTTTTTTATTTTTCACACCATTCTCTGTAAACTCTAGAGACTGTTGTGCGTGAAAATCCCATGAGATCAGCAGTTTCTGAGATACTCACACCACCCCGTCTGGCACCAACAATCATTCCACGGTCAAGGTGACTTAGATCACATTTCTTCCCCCATTCAAATTTTTGGTCAGAACAACAACAACCTCTTGACCATGTCTGCATGCTTTTGTGCATTGAGTTACTGCCACATGATTGGCTGATTAGATAATTGCATTAACTAAGCAGGTGTACAGGTGTACCTAATAAAGTGGCCACTGAGTGTATCTCTCATATCATTTATGTAATATTTATGTAATATTTCATAAACACCTCATTAAAGTCTTTCACACACATAAAATGAGCACTGAGCACATTAAAATAGGGAAAGAAAAACATTATTGTTCATATTTTCTTTTAACTGCTAGAATAATGTAGATAATGATTTACAATAATCTCAACATAGAACAGTGTCTCCATATTTTATTAATATTAATTTGTATTCTGAGTGTGTTTAATGAAAAGTGTGTCTCCGATTGTGTCTTCATCCAGAGAGAAGCATGTGAGATCCCCAAAACGACAAGGCCATCGGTGTTTGCAAGATAGTTGCCAGTTTCTCCTTTAAAAATGTGTTGCAACAAGAGAAGGCTATCACACAGGTTCTGTCTTCAAATAAAAAAGCAAGACACCTCCTCTTGACTTGGCAGGATATCAAAGTCTTGGAGTCTCTACACAAGGTCCTGGGACTACTCCTTGAGTTTACAGATGCTCGGTCAGCTGAGGCCTATGTCACAGTTTCTTATGTGGAGCCAGTATTGCATCCGTCTGAGAATGACATCTTGGCACCCAAAGAAGACAACACAGAGCTCACCAAGTCAGTTAAGAGGGAGATTCTCAACTACCTGAGGGAGAAATATGACGACCCAGCTACCCAGGACTTATTGGATATTGCCTCATTCATTGATCCCAGGTTCAGAACCACATATGTTCCAGAGAGCAAGATTGAGGAACTGAAAGAGAGAGTTACCTCAGAGGTGGAGGCTTTGCTCCCTGAACAGCCCCCATCACAGCCTGATGCAGGAGCCACTCCCACATACGGCACTCCCACAGTGTGCATTCGATCTGGTTTGTGATTTATCATCGGGCAACGTCGAGATTTGTTAGTTATCTGGTTTAAGACCTAGTTGTTGTAGCTGTATTGTACCTAGTAACTGCGGTTTTCTGCTTAGTTTATGTGCAACCCTGTTTTAAGTGTTCGTATCTATTTGTTTTAGCAACGTTTGAGATTTAATTGCTTAATTTTAAGCCATCTTTTCCACTTATTGCTTGTATTATAGTTTCTAAAAAGCAATCAGTTTAGTTCCGTGGGTGCGACTCGTTAATTGGCTGGATTTGGTTCATTGTTTTCAGTGACTAATTGGCAGTAATAACTACTGCCAATTAGAGGTGGAAGGACAGGCATACTGATCTCCCCCCTGTGGAGATTTGGTATTGTTCCTCTTCGTCAGTTCTCACCCTCCTCCTTTGAATATCATGCTGTCACTGTCACTGTTCCATGCAAACTGCACATCATTGTTGTCTATTGCCCTCCAGGTTCACTGGGGAGTTTCCTAGATGACATGGAAGCCCTACTCAGCTCCTTCCCTGAGGATGGCACTCCCGTCTTACTCCTCGGTGACTTCAACCTGCTGCTGGACACCCCTCAGTCCTCCGCATTTCTCCCCGCTTCACTCCCTTGACTTCACCATGGCTGAATCCCCACCCACCCACAAGGCTGGCAATCAATTGGACCTGGTCTTCACTAGAAACTGCACCTCATCCATCATTGTGGCATCTCCTCTGCATGTGTCTGACCACTGCTTTCTGTCCTTTTCCCTCCCCCTCCCCTCTTTACCTAAAACCTCTTCACCTCCCCCTACTGTTTCTGTCCGTCGCAACCTCCGCTCTCTCTCCCCCTCTGTCCTGGCAGCTACTGTCCCATCATCCCTTTCCCCTACTAATACCTTCTCTCAGCTACCTACTGAGGTAGCATCATCCACTCTACTGTCTACTCTCTCCTCCTCCTTTGATTCACTCGGTCCTCTCTCCACTAAACCTGCTCGTCTCGGTCCCCCAACCCCCTGGCTAACTGACTCCATTCAGGCTGACCGACGCAAACTGCAAGTGGCAGAAAGGAAATGAAAAAAATCAAAATCCCCAGGTGCCCTGTCTGACTTCCACACTTTCCTAGCTACCTTTTCCTCTAACCTCTCCTCTGCTAAATCTGCATTTTTCTGCTCCAAAATGCAATCTTCTGCTGCTAATCCTCACAAACTGTACTCTACATTTTCCTCTCTCCTCACCCCTCCTTCTCCCCAACCCCCCTCCTCTCTAATCGCAGATGACTTTGCATCCTTCTTTCGCAAGAAGGTCGATGACATTCGCAACTCCTTCTCCCCCTCACCCATCTCACAACCCAAAACCTCTCAGCCCCGTCTTCCTTCTCACCCCTCGATGACTCCGACATCTCACAACTTGTTCACTCCCACCATCCTACCACCTGCCCTCTTAGTCCTATTCCTTCCCCCCTTTTCCAGTCCATCGCTATGGACATCCTCCCCTTTGTGTCCAATGTTATTCTTGTTTGATATTTTTATTTATTTTAAATTGATGAATACAGCAGAGCATAGTTGTTCAATAAACATTCTGGTTTACAATATAAATCAATTTGGTCTGATTCAGTTTTATAAAGGGGAATTACTTACAAATTAATTTTAGTACAAGAAATAGAGTCATATTGAATATCGATAATCAGGAAAAAAAAATATTGTGATATCAATTTTAGGCCATATCGCCCAGCACTGCCTCATACAGTGTTTCCAACAATAGGATGTCATACTGCAATTATCATACATTTCAACAGACAGTAGCCTGGTAGGCTGGAATAAAACTTCTAAATGCAATGTGCAAAATGCAAAAAACAATACAAAACAGTGACACTCACCAGATCATTTGAAAACAACTGGTTCTTCTCAATTGAAAACAGACAATTTTGCTGTCCTTCTCATTTGAAAACAAAGTCCATCCTCTGGTCTTTCTCATTTGAAAACAAAGTCCATCCTCCGGTCTTTCTTTGTGTAATGGGCAATGGCGGCATCATATAGTTTGTCCTTTGACTTCAAATCCATAACAAGTTATTTCTGGATTGAGATCAACACCAAGGCTGACAGTCAAACCTGTCCAGTGGTGTTTCTGGAATATGTCTTGATCCTTCTCAGGGACGAGAATGTCCTTCCAACTGAGGCAGTGGACACAGGAATAGTCAAGACCAGGCAGGTGAGTAGATACAGCTGGTGCATGCTCTCATGCAGTCCCTGCTGTTGGAGAAAGTGGAGGAGATCAGCTGGGCCCCTTCCCTCGATGTTTGACATGGCGTACATCACTGCGAGTTCAGTTTTGAGTCGTGGCAGACCAAAGTGGGACCTATAACTTTCCTCGAGCCTTGTGAACGCAGCATCAGGGAAGTTTTTCCAATATGTGACGAACTGCTGCGGGTCTTGGATGGCAAGGAACATAAGCCTTTCATGGTCCTTGAACCGGTCTCTGAGCTGAGTGAGAATGTTGTCAATTATCCCACTGTGTAGCTGCTGGTACCAGGTGCGAACGTCTCCGCGTGCCTGTGCCCTCTGGGACCTCAGGACACGGGTTGCGCCAACCGTGGCCCCGTAGATTGACTCAAAGTTCCCTCTCTCCCTCTCGATGCGCTGCAGAAGTCTTCGACGCTGTTCAAACAGAAATGCATATCAAACCCCCTGTTCTGCAAAATCCCAAACAGGACACCAGAGTGCGCAAAGATGGAGCTGAAAGTGTACAGCAGGAAGCAGAACTCGAAGCTCGCCAGGTGCGTGATGTATCCATGTGCGCTGTGAATGGTGTCTTGATCAAAGTCATCATGGTGGTCTAAAATGTGTTCAAAGAGCTCTTTCAGTTCCTCTCTCTTATCGGACACAGTGCAGACCAAGCGTGAGTTAAAGTTCCACCGCGTTGGAGCTACTCTGGCGAGCCTTCGCTGGCATATCTCATCCAGTAGTTTTGCCCGTTTAGACGACCATGAGAAAAAAGCTGCCAGGCCACTGAGGTGTGAAAAAAAAATCTCACTAAATTGAGCGTGTGCGCATAGCAATGAATGAACAGTGTCTGAGGGATTCAGCCCCATCATAGCACTGTGCCACAACTTTAGAAGTGCATCCACACTCAAAAGCACAATAACCCGGGCTGGTTTGAGGACCCGGGCTGAGGACAAGCGGCCTCTGCCCGCTTGTCGTCAGTTACATCTTCAAATCAGAAAAATCTTTCCTTCACACTACTGTTGGTAATGTAACGCAGCACATGCAACATTTGAGCTGTATTACTGATGTCTGTTGTCTCGTCAATCATGACAGCTACAAACGGTGTCTTATTCGCCTCCTCTTTCATTGCATCTGTTATGACATCAGCAGTCGCATTGATCAGGTCGTTTTGGATTTTACTTGATGTGCCGGAGAACACTTTTGATGTTTTCAGATGGCAGCGTAGATTGCTGTCATATTTGGCCAAAAAGTCAAGCAACTCTGAATTATTCCCTCTGTTAGAGGACTCTTTGCTCTCATCGTGTCCTCTAAATGGCAGTTCTTGCTTTCCCAAAAACACAATGGAGTGAATGAGGCGTTTCAGAATTTCCCTATTCTGTCTCACCTTCTCATTGTGTGCTAGTGTTTCCCTTGGGTGCTGCTCACTTAACTGAGCATCTATTCTTGTGTCTCCAAATGTTTTCAGTCGGATGGTGGCTTGCAGGTGTCCAGCTGTACTTTGGTGGCGCAGGGCTGCTTTCGATAAGCGGCTAAGGTTGTTGAAACCAGAACTGGCCCAAGACCCCTTCTCCGCGCTGAACAACAGACAGTGCTAGCAGTACAGCCTGTTCATTTGTAGGCTCCCAGCTAGCCACGGATAGCAATTGTAATTGCTAGCTTGGAAATGCCTCTGAAATGACTTGCTAGCTTGCATGAGTCTTGATAAATCTGGTGTTGGCCTTCCAACACTGGACAATCTGGACAATCTCCAGTTTCTCGCAGTTCAAACCCAGCGTCGAAAAAAGGCGATGCTAACAAATTAGTAATAGTCCTCCTCCATTGTTAGGGCTTCTGTCACAGCTAGCTAGCTAGCTAACATTAGCAATCGATACTGATATTGACACTAACGTCAGTTCAAACTGCTTTATCTTAAAAAACAATTAGCATATATATACTGTATATGTATATAATTTTTTTTAAGTTGGAGTTGGAAAAAAATACAGTGATAATTCATTTGTAAAATACCCAAATCACAGCTAATATACAGACATGAAACATCTAGCTAGCTATATGGTGCTCAATCACTGCTACTGTCGAGGGGAAATCTGGAAAATTATTTAAATCTATTCATATTCAGTGACGTATACCAGGGTCGTAAGTGGCGGGAATGTATTAAGAAAATTTCCCACCCACTACAAATCAAAATATGATTGGCTAATCCACCTGTCACTCCATAAATGTGCCTTAATGCACTTGAATGGCAGAGGCCTTCAACCCAGCTACTGAAGGCTGAAGGTTACTGGAGCTAGATTGTTCTACCCAGAGATGACCAAAAGAAAAAAGCTGATTGGCCCTTTTTTCTTTTCACTTAAAACTCTTTCTTTTCCAAAACAAAATAAATCACAAGATGAGACATATTAATGACAAATATATTGTTTAACATAAAAATTGTGATTTAATGAATTTTACATTTTTCATTTTATAATTTTTTCTTAGGACTTCAGTGAAGGCTTAGAAGGCCAGGATGGTTCCCCACGGATATAGTCATATATATTTATAATGCAAGTCATAAATATATTTACTCATGTCTGCACAACTGGCTTCTTCCTCCGCATGAATGTTTTCATGAATGCTTCCTCCTCTAAGATGTTTTGGCCGACGATAATATCATCGCTTTTATTGTGTTGTTTTACACGAGACATGACAGCAAGCAAATGTCCAATATAACTGCCAAATCAATAATCCAATTGAATCCACATCCATCATCTCCAACTCATCTAACGCACCGTGTCAGAATAACAAACCCCAGGTTCCCCCTTTTACACCAAAGCAGACCCACCTCCTGACCCGGGTAGCGTTCCCGGGCCTCACAACCGGCAAACACCCATTTATACCAAACCCCGTCCTTCTGTCTCTAGCTTAATCCTCCATCTGCTAATTCCATAGGAGCACACCAGTAGAGTAGCTGCTTAAATTGGCACCTTCCCCGTTTGAATGCAGCTCATAATTAAGGCGCAAGCATTCTCCAGTCAGAGAAGCACCACTCATTATATACACTCTTGCTGTAATAATACAGTTAGATATATCATATACAACGCTATATTACTAGGGCTGTCAATCGATTAAAATATTTAATCGCGATTAATCGCATGGTTGTCCATAGTTAATCGCTAATTTATTTTTTTATCTGTTTAAAATGTACCTTAAAGGGATATTTTTCAAGTGTTCAATACTCTTATCAACATGGGAGTGGACAAATATGCTTGCTTTATGCAAATGTATGTTTATTGGAAATCAATTAACAACCCAAAACAATGACAAATATTGTCCAGAAACCCTCAAAGGTACTGCATTTAGCATTTAAAAAATGCTCAAATCATAACATGGCAAACTCAAGCCCAACAGGCAACAACAGATGGGCATATTGACCTGTTAAATTTAATTTAACGTTTAGTAATATGAGTACTCACACAATGTAGTGTGTCCAACTGTACGCTTATAAAGGTTCACTAAAACATCCCCTGTTTTTTTAAGCATTAACACAAAACGATGGACCTCAATGCATCGCAACAACAGACACATTGTACAACAGGTACATTGATCAGCTAAATTTTCCATTACTCAAAAGATCATTCCTTGTATCCTTCGCACTTCTAAAGCAAATCACACAATGTAATTCTGTCCAGCCTCACATGGGGAAAATAAAGGCTCACAAAAACATCCCCTTCTACTATGTGGGATCAAAACAGGATGATACAAAATAAAACAAACAATAAATAAAGTTTCCCTCGCACACTATCAAGCGTGGTCTGCCGCAAGCGGATGTTTCGGCGCTAATGGGGCTGTCTGCATTAGCTGTGTGCTTGGCTAGCAAATGGTATTTGAGACTAGTAGATGTACTCCAGTGGTAACTCAATTCACGTCGACAGTAACTGCAAATAACTTTGGTCTTGTCGACAGACCCATTTGGCTTTGTAGCTGAACTTGCCATTCAAAAGACCTTTTTTTTAAAAATCCATTGCTGCTTGCTATCGCCATCCAACTTAACGTTAATGCTAGCTGATTCCTAAACTACGGGTCGGGCAAACGGTCATCATAACAGAACGTGCGTTAATGCGTCAAAAAAATTAGTGGCGTTAATATGAATTTGCGTTAACGCGTTATTATCGCGTTAACTTTGACAGCCCGCATAATGTTTCACGGAGCAGCGCAATATAACAAAACGCAGATGGATTTCCCCACCCAAACAGTTAAGTTTGTTCATGAGAGCTGTGCACCACGGTTTGAACGCACTTTTAGACAAGCTCCGTTTCACATTCAGCGAAATAACAAAACATAAAACATAGAATCATGTAAACACAAGACATCCAGTTCCCACACGCTTCACGATAAACGCGACCGCTGGCGCTCAGCCTGGTCTTCACGGAGCGCCGCGTGGGAAAGGGAGCGGACACCAACCAGTCCACATCGACTGAGGTATACCTGCACGTCACGTAAACACAACATAACACACCGAGGTGTGTCTGGGCCCAGTCTAGTGTAAACACAGTGGTACTGGGAGGCACTGCGTGTTCAGGATCTTCCCTTTGTGATACACCTGTGTTCAGTACACAAATAAGGCAGCATGTATATCCTAGTTTGGACCCCCCAAAATAATGTAGATGTAATAAACCCCACATTTTACAAATGTAATGCGCTTAATTCCATTCACAAGCATGAAGTGATTGAACTGTTCACTGGCAAATTGGGTCCCATTATCAGTGACCACTGAGTCTAGAAGAGCCAAAATGGAGAAAGCCACTCTCAGTTGGTCGATGGTTGCTTCGGCAGTTGAGGAGGTCATGACATGAGTGGGGTGCAGTGGCGCTTCTGGGGGTGCACATTCCCTCACCTTTCTCTCCAAATCCAGGTCCATTTTTGGCCACCACATGTGGCTCTACACAACACTGTTCATTCTGACTATGCCAGGATATGCCTCATGCCGTGTTCTCAAGGATGGTGGCACGACCACCCGTGTCCCCCACAACAGACATCCCTGTAGCACGCTCAGTTCTTCTTTCTTGGAGAAGAAAGTTTTTTCTGCATTCGTCGGGGTGTCCATCCACCACACTGTGACCATCTTGCATATTCTCAAAAACACTGGGTCACGCATCCACCAGAGATGTGGACAGACATTCCATCAAGAGGACTGTCTCAGGGGGCTCTGGTAGGTCTTTGGGGCTACCGGGTAGGGGAAGTCTGCTGAGGGGATCTGCATGTCCCAATTCTTTGCCCGGTTTGTATTGAAAACTTTAGTCATACGCAGCAAGCATCAGAGCTCAGCGTTATATTCTTCCTGAGGCCATAGGCGGGACCGGTTTACTTTCATTCAGGAGACTTTGAAGAGGCTTATGATCAGAGTTGATGGTACATTCTCTCCCAAAAAGGTAGAAATGAAACCTCTTAACCTCAAAAATAACTGCCAAAGCCTCTTTTTCCAGATGAGAATACTTCTGTTCAGCTGGTGCTAACTAGCATGAGGCATAGCTAATTGGCTGCTCTGCTCCGTCTGGCATTTTGTGAGCAAACACCGCCCCTACCCCGTATGGTGAAGCATCACGAGGACTAACTGTGCGTTCTAACAGCGGGCGATTCGGCAACTAGTTGCCCGAAATGCATTGATTGTCTATGAGAGCGGGCGACTTCCGGTGATTCGCCGATTCTGCGATTTGTGGGCGTGGCGGCGACACAGAAAAGTTGAAAATCCTGAACTTTCGGGCGATATCGCCCGGTAAGAGCCAATCAAATTCATGTGTTGCTGTTTTTACCTTCCACGCGGAACCAACACAACACCGAAATTTGGTTCCTAGTTCCGACACTTCAACATGAATGAGGAGAAACTGATAACAGCGGTCTGCAGTACCGCCATACTTTATTTAATACTAAAAGCATAAATATTTATAGCTAGCTAAACTTATATGGCCTACATACATCTTAATTAATGTTTGTGTTGGTTAAAAGGCAATTTTTTATCGCATGGGTACGTTTGGAAAAACGTGCCGGAGACAAATTGCGAGCCGTTTCCAGCGCAAGTAAATGGCCGCAATTGTAAAAAGCCTTCCGAGTTTGAGTTTGCGGTTCATGATTGAAGGAAACAATACTGCTAGCCAACTAATATTTATAATAAAGATTCTCAAAATCTATGATGAACTATTCATTTACCATGCAAAAATTTTGTAAGCACGTCGGAAGCACTTTTGAGGAGGCCATTCAAGCGTGGGGAACGCCCACTGGGCGATTTCTTCACCTAGTATCGCTCGCTGTTAGAACGCGGAAGTCCTTCTTCTCGTCACAATGTACAAGCACCGCCGACAACTGTAGCAGGATAAGAGCGTCTGCTAAATGCCTAAAAATTTAAAATGTAAAAATGTAACAGGGACTTTGCTTCTATGAAAGCCCTGTCTTGTTCTTTTTCCCAGTGCCACCTAACCATCTCAAAAGCAAATGCAAAGGTTCCAGTACCGTGGACAGGTTTGGGATAAACCAGCCATAATAGTTAAGCATGCCCAGGAATGATTTCAGCTCTGAGACGTTCTTGAGCTGGAGTGCTTCCTTGATAGCCTTGAGCTTTTCATCCACTGGGTGGAGACCTGCTGCATCAATTGTATGACCAAGGTATGTGACCGCCAGTGCCTGGAACACGCATTTGTCCTTCCTCAGACCTACCTTGGAGAGCCGGTGCAACACTTCTTTTGAGTGTTCGTGTTCAGTTCCCCCTGTAAGAGACTATCCATCACCCATTGAAAAAATACCAAAGGGTAATTTGGTGAACTGTCCACCCCACACAAGTGGAAGTTGCAAGTAAGCATTAGTAAAATCAATTTTGGTGAAGGTCTGGCCTCCAGAAAGTGTGGCATAAGGGTCTTCGATTCTCAGGATTGGGTATGAATTAGTCTTCGCCACCCTGGTTTATTGTCACCTTATAGTCCCCACAGATTCTTACACTCCCATCACGTTTAAGGAGTGGTACTATGTGGCTTGCCCATTTTGACCACTCAACAGGCTCAATAACCCCCTCGGCTAGTAACCGGTCAAGCTCCTGATCAAATTTGTCTTTCATTGTGTAAGGGACGGGTCGTGGTTTAAAAAAACGAGGTACACTTCCTGGCTCACATGGATTTTGTCTGTTATGCATTTAATCCTTCCTAACCCACCCTTGAACAGCTCGCTGTGTTTGTCTACAAGTGTGGTGTGTGACACTGCCCGTGTCAAGAATAGCTCTGCGCAATTCAGTTTCAATTGCTTTAACCAGTCCCTTCCAAGGAGGTTGGGACCGTCCCTCTTTACCACAGTGAGTGGCAGCTGTGCTTCTTGATTTTGGTATGTAACTTCAACAGTTACTGAGCCCAGAGTGGGAACCTGCTCTCCTGTGTATGTGCGTAGTACCACATCAGATGAGTGAAGTGTTGGTTGACCATCAACAGGCCACCCGTCTCTGTAGGTTGATTCGCTTATTAATGACAGTGATGCTTCTGTGTCTACTTCCATGCTCAGCTTTTGACCATTAATACTGACTTGCTCTGTAATTGGTTTTTCTCTCTGTGGTTTACCCTGTACATTGAACATTGTATAGACTTCACTGTCCCCTTCAAATTGCATGTGTGGTCTCCTCTCTTTTGTTTCTCTCCTCTCCCCTGTGTTTTTCAGCTGTTCTGGGTTTGCTACGACACACTGGCTAAGCGGCCCGTTTATTGCAATTAAAACACTCTACTTCCTTAAAATTGCAATTATCCACGGTGTGCCACCCTCCACCACATCTATAACAAACAGACTTTCGCTGTGGCTCCACTCCAGTATTTGCCACTCCTGTAGGCTTGCTAGACATTGTGTGAACATTACCTGACGCATCCTGTGTAACGCCCATTGCTGAAGCTTTGATGTCAGAGATACCCTTCGCTGTCATTTCCATTCCTTGTGCGAGATCCACCACCATTTTAAAATCCAGGTTTGATTCCGACAGTAAGCTTTTTAGGTGTATGTTTTAGCCCCACATGCACTCAACAGGACAGCGCGTTGTTTGGCTTCCTCCTTGATATCATTAGCAATGAAGTACTGCTACAGTCTGTCAGTGTACTGATTCCAATCTTCCTGCTCCGCAATGTACTCATCAACTTTGCCAAAAGCCGACGTTTTCACGTTCATACGCGTACCTTTTTATAGTTTATCCTCGTCGTCGAGTCCATACAGCATTACTTCCAAGAGGATTTAATAGAGAACCACACAACGTACACGTCACATAGCCCTCGCGATCTTACCTAACTGAGACCCCGCCCCCAGCATTCCCATTCAACCTCTGGCCCACTGACATCAGCCCCACTCCACATATACTACAGAAAGTAACCACTTCACGACTTTCTTTTATAAAGGATTTTACGTGGTGTAAGTACATGGACAGTTTCCCGAAAAGCAAAGCTAAAACAAATATGTGTTTGCACAAACAAAAAAACATACAGACACACACATATACATACAAATGTTTTCATGTTGAAAAAAATAATAATGCAATTAAATAATGGGCCTTTTGCTTGAGAAAGTGCAGTAAACATCTTAAACGTTCCTCAGTGCCACTGTTCTTCCCGGAGGAAGAACCCTGAATTGGGCAGTGAAAAGATTTTGGGGACTGAGAGACATCCTGTCTGCTCCTTGCCAGCCAGGTTTTTAGGCGAGGAGCGATCCGCCAGATGACATTACAGAACAATACATTTCTTCATGAGGAGGAAGAGGGCTTGTGGGATTCGTAGTGTTGTGTTTCATGCTGTAAGAATGCACTCCCGCCCAAGGGCTTACAAAGCCACATAATAAAGTTGAGGCATCGGCCTGGCCTTCTAATGGGAACCTCAGAAACACCTCGGTGTGATACAGCCGTTCTCTGACACACATGGACATGGGGACATGGAGACAGATGGACATACACGCACGTAAGCAAGCTCACAAACACACGCGCACACACAAAATCACTCATTCGTTTACTGGTGCTCACACACACACACACACACACAATCACTCACTCCCTCACCTACTGGCGCACAAACACACACTTAAGCATGCACGCGCACACACAAAAATATGCACTAACTTACTGGCGCGAACACACACATACACATACTCACACATATACATGCACACACACAAATATAATCACTCACTAACTGGCACACAGATACTCACACTTATGCATACACACTCTCACACATTCTTACACACATTCATACGCAGAGTCCTGCAAACTGACCAACACTTGCACACTCACACCCCCTCACACACACACACCCACCCACACACATACATGCACACACCCACAGAGTGAAGACGAACAAATGTTGACTCACTCTTCCTGGGCTTGCGCCTGGACATGGGCCACTAATTCCCCCCCCCACCATATATATATTAAAAAAAAAGGAAAGCAGAGCGAACAAAGCACTTCACAGGCTCAAACAAAGGGTACGCGGTGAAGTTCACAGCCACACTCTGGATGCAGGAACAGCTGCGGGTGCAGAATCACACGACTCTGGGGCAGCAGCCGGGGGGCACATGAGGGTAAAGCCCAGGGTTGCCCGGGATTTTCCCCCCAAATGTATGGGGAGAGTTTCAGTGTAAATACATATGGGAGTCAATTTAAAAAGGGCGTATGGAGGGGTATAGGCTTGAAATGTTGCATGGGAGTCAAATGAAGACGGGGGTTTTGAGGAATATTCTGAGGGATAAAAAGTCCATGTGTCAGGTAACCCTGGGAGAGACCCACAGGAGCAGGCCTGTTTCACAGGAGGTCCAGACAGACGCACGGGCCACGCCCAGACAAAGGGCCGGCAGAGAGAGGAGTGCCCACAACAGCGATGGGCTGCAACAGGCACAACAATAAAAGGCGTGGATATTTATTTTCCGGTGTAAACATCTCCCTAATCTTTTGTCATGTTTTGAGTGCTTTCTACACAGTCGCTGCATCTGTCTCTTATAATACATGCCATTTAGCAGATGCTTTTACCCAAAGCGACTTACAGTAGTGAATGCATACTTTTTTTGTTCAGTACATGTGGTCCCAGAGGGGATTGAACCCACAACCTAAGCGTCGCCAACGCCGTGCTCTAACAACTGAGCCAGACAGAACCAGTCTCTAGGGAGGTAGGGTGGCACACACGCACACGCACACGCACACGCACGTACACAGAAAAACACACACACACACTCACTCACGCACACGCACACAGAAAAAACACACACACAGAGAAAAGTTCAATCACTAGAATTAGGGCCATAAAATCATAAAAGTAGGCCCCACTCCAGCCCACCACAATGGTGTGTGTACTTAAGTAACACTCTGCGTTCGTTTCCTGACTTCATTGCTCTGTACTGGCATTAAAGGTAGTGAGCAGAGTAGCAGTGTCCTGACAGGACAAACACGGAGCTATGGCCTGCCTCCGGGGTGCGCCTTCACATCCTCCCGAAAGCTCACGGGGTCAATCACACTCAGTTCCTGTCATCAAGCCTTTGTCTGGAGGGGGTGTAATCTCATTCTTCGCATAAAAGCTTTTGGCAGGGGCCGCTCCAGAACCAGATCCTTAATTAAGCAAGAGGAAAGAGTGGCTAATTGATTGTAATGACTTCAATCTGCCAGACATGTTGCGTGGGGTGGGGGGCGGGGGGAGGGGGTGCCCCGAGAGTGGCGAGCCAGCATCTGGCCCTCATGTAAAGCAATGTGAGCACAAGGAGGAAACGGTCCTGCTCTTTAAAGCACGGGTGCCCAATCTCATCCGAGAAGGGATCAGTGTGGGTGCAGCTTGTCCTAGCCCAGTACTAACACACCCGATTCGGCGAATCAATGAATCATGGTCTTCAATCAAGATCAGTGATTAGTTGATTATTTGAATCAGGTGTTGTAGTGCTGGGCTAGAATGAAAGCCTGTACCCACACCGATCACTTCTCAGATAAGATTGGACACCCCTGCTTTAAAGAGTGGCGGTCCACAGTTTAGCCTGGGCCATTATTGGTCCCTTCGTTCATCGCTCATCTCCGATTGGCCGTTAGGTTCGTTTGCTCCAGGTGTGAGTGGCACTGCCACGTCCCCCAAGAGCGGTTTTATGAATCCAGATCAGATTGTGCAGAATTCTTACAGATCACAACAAACGCGACAATAAATCTTACCATCGTTCATCCATAACCCCCATGCAATTTTGCCTAACTTTTTACCAATAGTTTTGTTGTTGTTTTTTTTTCTCTCCAATCAACCTGCCTGCCAACATGTTTCTAAGAATCCATACCTTCAAAGAGGGTGTTGGAGAATCACCAGTCAGTCAGTCAGTCCGCCCCCTGTTTACCGGCGACTTGCAGCTTTTCATCCCTGGAGCAGCGGGACACTCGGCCGGTCATGGGGAGGGGGGGCAGGGCGCCTGAAAGGCCGCAGGGCTCCGCATTGAAGCCAGCAGTGCAGCGATCTGCATGGCGATTCAGAGCCAGCCAGCCAGGGATTTTCCCACAGCCGCAACACAAAACGGCCTCCAAGGTTACGAGCTGGTTGGGTGGTTTTCAATGCTCTTTTAAGATGCAGCAGAAATAACTTGGGGTTTTCTCCCTCTCTCTCTCTCCCCCTCTTCTCTTTTCTTCCTTCCTTCCACTCCATGAATGCTGCGAGCGCACGCACACCCTCCCCAGATATTCATCTGCAGCCAGATGTTACAACAAAAATAAAAGAAGAGTAAAATAAAAAGGAGGCTCTTTTTTGAATGAGTGATTTATAAAAAATAAAAAAATAAAAATAGAAAGGAAGAGGGGGGCGTGTCCCACGTGTGTGCTCAAGCCAGGGCTTGTTGGAGACAATAATGGAATAACGATAAAAGGCTTGGAACGGCCCGGCCCGTGTTTTGTGCATGTCAGGGGACATTGTAGAACATTTTTCTTCTTTCTATTTTTTCCGTGTTGACACTGTAAATCTCAGCCGGGCAGGGAGTGGAGAGCCGTGGAGACACGTTGTGTTCTAATCTGGCAAATTAGCGCTTAGTTACAGAGAGAACCACTGAGGAGCCGCGACCAGGGGAACCCATGACCCCGGTGATTGATTACCAATGTCCACAGCTGATAGCAACAACAACACACACACACACACACACACACACACACACACACAGACACACAGACACACAGACACACACACAGACACAGACACAGACACAGACACACACACACACACACACACACACACACACACACACACACACACACACACACACACACACACACACACACACACACAGACACACACACACACACACACACACACACACACACACACACACAGAGACACACACACACAGACACAACTCTGATTCACTAGCAACTGAACACACAAATGTAACTTAACTCAGAATGAGACCAAAATCCCACTGCACTCCGAAAGGCCGAGCCAATCTCCCACAAATATTCAGTTGTTTCTTCTCCTGGGGGGAATGTGAGTGGAAATGATGACTGAGATTATAGGTAGGCTAATTTTGGGGCCATCACCATTTTCGGTGATGGATTTCTAGGCTTGGATTAAGTTTTTAAAAGAAAGCCTTAATTGCGTTCCCTGATTTACTCTCTAATGTGACTCAAATTCCACTGCTGGTACTGATGACTCGCGCGGTAATTTGGTTCCACCCGGGAGGAAAACCCAGTCAGAACGGAGTCAGGAATTCGTGATTAGCGGTCAGGGTCTGTGTTTTGATTACATCTGGCCCCTTGGGTGTTCAATCAGACAGCGGGGAATAACGCTGGGCCTCCGTGGATGAATGTGGCACTGTTTTCATGACTTCCATTAGCGATGCGTGCTACGGACAATGATCCTGAACCACGGCTGGCTGAAGGGTTGACAATCCCTCTTTATTTAAAAAAATAAAAAAATAAAATGTCTGTTTGGGGGTGGGGATAAAGATCCAAAAGAACATAAAGTAAAGCCATCAAAAAGGATGTTTGCACGGTCCCAAGAAAGCTTTGATTGTATATACAATATGGTACAAACTTTTCTCTTTTTTCCTGTTTTTACTGGAGATCGTGACAGAGTAAGGTCAAATGCTACAGCAGACCTGAATTATAGAAAGCCGAGGGAATAATAATGAAGGAAAAAACAAGATATTAGATATACGAGTGTCCTCCCATAACAGAGCGAGCCAAAGCCATAAAGAGGAAGTGGAAAGACACGGTCGGGTGGCGATCACAGCGGCCTAGATGGAGCGAAAACAAAAGGTGGAGCG
This sequence comes from Aldrovandia affinis, assembly GCA_029706075.1. Taxonomy (NCBI): domain Eukaryota; kingdom Metazoa; phylum Chordata; class Actinopteri; order Notacanthiformes; family Halosauridae; genus Aldrovandia; species Aldrovandia affinis. The sequence goes on from JAINUG010000055.1 coordinate 5,217,274, forward strand.
TTTCGCTGATACGATACCCTTCTTGTGTATGTATGAGTCCGTGGACCGTACAAACTCAGCAATGCGTTCAATCCCCCCCACCCCCCCCCAAAAAAGGACGGCGCACTTGATTGAAATCACCCCAGCCCCGGCAAAACAAACTGAGGAGCCTCTAGGATTACGGTTTCCGTGAGACCCAGCGCCTTGGAGATGTGACGGCTTCCAAACGGGGGCATTTCTGGTGAGCAGTCAGCAAAAAAAAAAAAAAAACCTGCCTCCCTCCCCTGTCAATCGCAGCCTTGGCCTGAAAGGGAACTAAGCAACAACACCAAGCTTGCCCCCGCTTTATATTCCAACCCCCTTTTTTTGCTCGAGCTTGAAAAGCTCCAGCATTAAAACTCGATTCAAATCAACTACCCTAGGAGAACTTGTTCTTCCAAGATCTCCAGAGAACCTAGACATGCTTGTAGATATGCCTCGTTTTAAAATCTCACTTTAGATTTACGCTTAAATCACCAACACTGTCAACCATGCATTCTGGAAGAGATGTTAGAATATTACGTAAGCTTTTTTTTGTCAACTGAACTGTACACAAATTGCGTACAATTGCGCACACACACTTAACTTTCGTTAACATGGTTGTCTAAGGGTAATGAACACTCTGCCTTGTCTAGAATTCTACAGTGGTCATCGGTTGCTCCAGGCGTCGGTTGTCGGTTGTCGGTTAAACCACAAGAGACACTGCACGGTCCACAAACTAACCGAAAAAAGAGGCATAAATTAAAATACGCAACATCGGGCTGCTCAACTCAACCAGGGAGCAATATTCACACATCTTTGGAATGCTTGCAGCGTACCGCTGCTTTTCCCACCTTGGTTATAACAAAATCTGAAATCGTGAATTATGTTCCTATGCTGGCCGGCTGGCCTCAGGTGCATGCACATTACAACCATAACTCTAAACCCGATCCTGAAGGAAACAGGCAATGGTTTTTTTTGGTGAGGGGATTACACAGCTGGGGATATCCTTCTAACAACGGGTTCTACTACGGACTCCTGCTCGAATCACTCACCGAGACAGGAGGGAAACGATTAGCCGGGCTAAAGGTATCGTTAGCTTCACAGTACGGGAGACATAAATAAATAAATATATATATATATATATGTGGGCTTTGAAACGAGTATCAGAAAATCTGCCAATCTGGAAGGAGAGCGGAAAGTTTGGCTCATCTGGGAAAGGTAACAATATTTTAGCCGACTTAATTTATTAGCAGTGTAGACGGAGAAACCCTTGGAGGTCTGAAGACAAAACACTTTGGAGGTGCTGGAAGCGATGGCTCAGCGAGACCGACTATTTAATCCCGAGCCAAACACCTCCCTCTACACACCTCCCTGGAGCCTACACATTTCCAGGCCCTCCTTGGAAAGCATGGGCGCATGGGCAACAATAGCATTAATTTTCATATACATATATAATATATAAGATAGGCTACCTTCTACCTGTTAATTCACCGAACACACTGCAAGTAGGCTAATTGCAGTCGCAGCCCCACTTTATATGCAAATTAATCTTGTGGTTTAAAAAAAAAAAAAAAACATGCTTGATAGCCTATAACATTCACAATATAACATGTCTGATTAAAAAAAACATTGAAAGAAAGGAAATATTCGAATGAATGTAGCCTATTTAATCGTTATATAATATTACCAGTCTAGTCCGATAACTCACTGGATCAAGACATGCACGAAAATATAATTTTCTTTCTTTGACTGGAAATGTAAGGTTCCAATACGAAAGGGGCTCTACGAAGACTGCATAAAATCTGCTTATTTCGAGGTAGCACATTCAAACTCCCTACACTGAAGACACTACCTGACACCTGTAAAGTAATCGTGGTGAAGTGTTTCTTTTAGCAGCTCGCCCGGGCCAGGAACAGAGTCTTCACGCCGTTTGATGTGACCGAAAGGGGAAGTGGCCTGCGGTTTCAGGGAGGAAATTCCAAGGAATTTTAATAGAGCAAACAGTCCCCTCACTTCCTTTGGGAAATCACTTCAAAGGCGGCCCGATCCCCGAGCAGACAATGAATTATGGGCCCACCACTCACCCAATAGGACCGTCAGTCACATCCACACACAAAAACGAGCGAACCCCGGGTCTCAGAAAAAAGAAAACAAACAACTCGCGAGCATTTGCGAACTTCCCTAAACAACTAAACCTCCGCACTAAACACGCGGAGACACGAAGATGAATGTATTCCCCGTGTGTTATCACTCATGAAGCATAAACATTTTACAGAAAAAAATGATTTTGTTATGGGGGTATATTATGACATGGGAAAAGGTAAACAATAGAAGATAAATCTGCAGAAAGCAACTTGGGGAAAAGTTCGTATGGATTATTCTTCCCATCGACTGAGAAATACAGCCACGAGTAAAGTCAACTATTTTTCATTGTAATAAGCTACTCCTAAAATGGCATTTTAAATTGTGTGAGAACTCGGAATTCTTTCTGAAGGGGCTCTTTTATTTCCGATTGATCCTCAGTTGACTAACATTCAATTAAAATGACAAAAGACCAGCGAATCCACAGCGGAATCTAACAAGACGGGTCAGGTCAAGCAAATCATCGGGGACAATGGATCCCGCTGATTGACTTCTTCACACATGAATCGGAGTCTTTAACCTTCAAACACTACACTTCCCTAAACTAACCCTTCCGACCCGCATTTATTGAACCGTGCTTGTAAAACGGACCTTCAGAGAACGCAACTTTTAATAAAATATTTTTTTCCCCTTATTGTAACGTTTTTCAGGATTTCAACTATAATCGTGCGCAACCATCATTGCATTTGTCACTTGGTTAGGTACAACTATTCACCAGGGGTAACGTTTGCATTTTATATTTCGCTTTGTCCAGAATATGGACATTAGCTTTCAAGTAATCAGGTAAGGACTGCAACTGGAAAAAAATGTGGTTAGCTTCGTGTCGGTTTACCATTTCGAAAAGTTGAAATATCAAAACATCAAAGAAGTGTAGCTTGGTTAGATACGTTATATTTTCAACGAAGCCACCTGTCTTCCCTGGCTTTGTTTCGACACCAGATTGCTGTCTCGACATAGCGTTGCCGAGCTTGAAATGATACAGTCAAAAACCTATTCTCCAAAAATATGCCAGCTACAGTGGGTTATAAAAGAGCACCGATGTTTACACGAGCGTTTACGCACTCTCGAACGGCGTCTTTCCCCATGAAAAAGCCACACAAGTTTACCGCAACTTTTCTCTACAAAAGTAAAGGAGAAGAAAAAACGTGTTTTACCTTAAGGTTGCATTTGTCCGATCCCGATTTCTTCGGGCCAGTCGGCGGCGACGCTTGGTAGAGATTCAAAAGCAGGTACAGAATCGCGAGTAAAAAGAAAAGTTTCGCTCGCTCCGCCATCCCTTCTAGTCCATGAAGACAGACTGACTGATCCAGTGTGAGCCGCTCGGTCGCTTTGCTGAGACGAATATTTGTTATCCCCCGTGTGGGTCTATAGGTTCCCGCAAGGTGGGGCTGTGGGGTGACCTCTTGAAAGGAGCCAGCCACCCCCCCCTTCCCCAACACACACACACACGCACACACATACACACGCACACGCACACGCACACACACACACGCGCGCGCGCGATTTCCCGAAAGTAAAAACTAAAGTTTTGAGGAAAATATCATTTTTTACTGTTCTGGAAAACTACCTGCGCACAGTCGCCTAAAACAATGGCGTGTGCAACTCGATTCTCTGGATTTAAGTAAAGAACATCTTGGAAGCCAGTTTCACAGGTTTCCCTGTGAATAGGAAGCGCCTGCATCTGAAAACTTGGCCCTCCTCGCCTCTTAACTACACTGACAGCTGCGTGTGCTGAATAGTTGCCAATGAAGCGCCAATGAACAAGCATTTTAAAACACATTGTTGGTTAGAAAATGTGCAATGATATTTTCTATAATAATAATAATGATTATGATGATGACGATTAGGATGATTGCTGTTGTTGCTTTTGCATAAACAATTCGGAATTGAGTCACACAATCAGAATGTATAGGAGAGCTTGAAAATACTTTTTTATTGTTGTTTTTACTTGTTTTATTATTATTGTTCTGCCAGGCGGGTGCTCCAATTACTTAGTTATCAATTAGTGAGCTCATTACTGCAATAGAGGAAGTGCACCAATGGGTGCTATATGCAGAATTTCAGTTGTGAATGAGGTTCCCTCTTTTTGAAGAGCACGGTACAATTTGAATTAAAGTTTATTATTATGATTATTATCAGTCGTAGATGTAGTGGTAGTAGTAGTAGTAAATCAATCATTATAATTACTAAAATCCATATCAAAATAAAAAAACGTATTACTACCCACAGTTAAAATGTAAGCATCAAGTAAACGGCAAGTAAGACATTTCATTAATGTGGCGAGTGGCTCTTTCCAAATACTTTTACGCGCATGGTGATTATCTAAACCTCAGAACTGTAATCTTGTAAAATACAGATTTATCCAGAAAGGAAGGTGTTCCGTCACAGAATCAGCGTTCTCGTTCCACTCCATCTTAACTCCCGTTAATCCCTAGTTTTAAACAACTTGATGTGAAGATCAAAGATACTGCTGACTCAAAGCCTCATGGGAAAAGAAGGAAGAATCTGGTAGCGCGCGGTTGTAATATACAGTATCACCCCCGTTAGCGAGTCTCCTCTTTCAGGTGTTATTGTATTACCCTTGAAGTCAGCATGAAAAGGAGTCTCCTTTGTTGGGTTCCTGGAAGCTGACCGTTGCACGCCTCGTGATGCGTAGCAGACTTGGGACAGCCCGTCATGTGTAGGCACAAACCGCATCAGGACCCGTGCGTCTTCTTCCAGGACAATAATTGTGAGAGTTGAAATTGCGGATTTTTTTTTTTACCGTAAATAACGGACTGTTAAACACCTGGAAGTCTTTCATTCCAGATACACCGTATATCGATACAATAATGCGCACTATCAATTATGTTATTGCTATTATTGTTCTGTTTTGCAGAGTCCAAAAAAAAAAAAAAACATATATAGGTAACTGTCAAAATAAAGGAAACACTTTAATAGATTAAGGGTTCTGGCAGCTATGGAGCAGCACCCGAGACAGCCCTATTAAGACACTTTATGTTGATGTTACCTATATAGTATGTGTATATATATATATATATACATAAAGACTATATTAAAATATTTGTAATTATAATGATATAATGTCAAGTAAATCTTGACAAAAAGGTACAAAAACTTCAAAATTAACTGCAATAACAAGGGGAAAATGACAATGCAAGCTTAAACCTGCATTAAAATGTACCAGGAAAGGTCAGTGGAAGGGGAAAGCATGGATTCCATGGCGATTGTGAGATTACACGTCAGCATAGCAGTGACACCAAAACATATGGCAGGCTGTGAGGCATGAAGGGTAAATACTAAAAGGCTGAAAAGCCTTAGGGGACACAGTAGACAAACTCTATTCCCCTTCACCCCCCCAGTACTTACTATGGGCACATAATTATATGTGGTAAACTGTGTAATAACACAGACACGTACAGCTCGGAATATTTGCTGCTTGTGGTCTAACCTCTTTTGCATGCACTTTTGTAAATCGCTCTGGATAAAATAGACTGTTAAATAATGCTAAGTGCTTCAGAGTAGGAGTGCTGATCTAGGATCAGTTTAGCCTTTTTAGCTCATAATGGATATGGTTAGGATATGGATGGGGTGGCTGATCCTAAATCGTGATGTCAGGCGCCGCCTCTTTCCACACTGCAAATTCACAAGTCAAGCTTGCACAGATCTGAGTCTGAGGAAGTCATTTCATGCGCTGCTTTATACCAGCAGACCGTGGACACCTGATTGACCAGTGGGGGTCGCTGGTGTGTGACGAGACATGGACAACCCGGCATACTGAATCCGTGCCTACCGCCAATGATGCGTCGCCCTGCAGGATGCTGGCCACAGTCAACACTTAAACAGTCTGGAATTGATGCCAGACTGGCATCATCCACACATCCACACATTAGAACAGTGCCTTACCAGGATGCAGACCGTGGGGCTCATCCACACACTAGAACAGTGCCATAACAGGATGCAGACCGTGGGGCTCATCCACACACCTGAACAGTGACTTAACAGGATGCAGACTGTGGGCCCATCCAGACATTAGCACAGGGCCTTAGCAGGATGGGCCACCTGTGGCTGGATATTTATTTCAGACTGATAAGGGACCAAGGATGTTTTTTGGGGGGGGCAATTTGAGGGAAACAGACGCAGACAAGGGAGGAGTTGAAATGTTGAAGGTTGGGGAATTACAGCCAAGAGAAGATGGTAGGCACACTGATTGGTTTATAATGGCTGTGGTGGGTCTGTAATGATTGGAGAGGAAGGATGGAGAGGTAGGAGGTCAGGAAGGCAAACCAGAAAGGGGGGCAGCAGTACTGGGGGCGGGGCGTTGTGAACAGTGGAAATAGTTTTTTGTGCTATTTTACCTTTATTTTAATTTTACCAGGTTGGTCAACTGAGAACTCAGTTCTCGTTTTCACTGATGACCTTGGGAATCAATGTGGGTAGGGAATACAATGGACATAATGGTCAGGGAACTGGGCTTGTAGTGCAAAGCCTACAGGTTTGATTCCCAGGTGGGGCTCTGCCGTCGTGCCCTTGAGCAAGATTCTTAGCCTGAATTGCTTCAGTAAATATCCAGCTGTGTCCATAAATGGATTGTGTGTGAAGAAATGTAAACTGTGTAGGTCGCTCTGGAGCGATTCGGTGGCCAAATGTAGAGACGGTTTTTGTGGGAACTTGGCCGTGGCCAGGGTTAACACCCCTACTGTTTCAGAAAGTCAATGGGAACTTTAATGACTACAGTGAGCTGGGTCCCTGGTTTACCATTTCATCCAAAGGACGGCACCTCTTACAGCACTGTGCTGGGGAATTCGATTTTCTATTTGGTCAAGAAGGAAGAGTGCCCCCTACTGGCCTACCAACACCTCATGCACTGCATACAGGGTTTCTAGCCAGAGATCATTTGCGACCCCTGTCCCCGGTTAGGCTTTTGAAGTTTAAAAGATTTCATCATTACAAAACAGAGGTTACAAACCGTGAAGTAAAAAGAAATACAGAGTGAAATAGTTTAAAATAATTGACAATAAATATCCAGTGGTATCTGAATGTGTGGGTGTGTGTGTGTGCACGTTTGTGCACATGCACATGCACATGCGCATGCGTGTATGTACATAGTATATATGTGCGTGTGTGTATATGTGCGTGTCCATACAGTTGGATAGGAGATCTTCGTGATCAATAATTGCACGTCTGACTCGGTTTAAGCCAGTATTTCACTTTTCTATTAAAACCTTGGACTCTGTTTGTGTTTTATCTCAGATGGTAGAGCATTCCATAACTGTGTGCCTTTTACTGAGAAGGATGACTGACCAAAAAGTGTTTTACGTTGTGACACTCTGCAATTGCCATTCACCGAGCTCCTAGAAGAATTCTAATAATGATTACTCCGGGGGAGAACCTGGATGTTGAATGACCACTAATGAGGAGAAGGGGGTGTCAGGGATGGGACAAAATAGAATGCTTGGGTACTAATGATAAAATAATATAATATAATAATATATGCCATTTAGCAGACGCTTTTATCCAAAGCGACTTACAGTAGTGAATGGATACATTTTTCAGTATATGTGGTCCCAGTGGATCCCAGTGGGATAACTTTGTGTCATTTTTGTACAGCGCTTTTCTTACGTGGCGTTCAAGACGCTTCCCAAAATAAGCATAACAGGAAACAGAACGAATAATAAGCAGGTTGAGATACAGACATACAAGTAAAAAATAAAATTAAAAAATCATTCACTGTAATTGTTGCACAAACTGGCAGCGTAGACAATGGTTGAGGAACTGGGCTTGTAACTCAAAGGATGCGGATTTGAATCCCAGGTGGGGCACTGCCGTTTCACCCTCGAGCAAGGTACTTAACCTGAATTGCTTCAGTAGATGTCCAGCTGTATACATGGATTGTACGGAAATTGGATCAGACATTTGGGGGCTTGTAACTCAGAGGTTGCAGGTTTGATTCCCAAGTGTGGCACTGCCGTTCCACCCTTGAGCGAGGTACTTAACATGAACTACTTCAGTAAAAATATCCCACTGTGTAAATGAATTATATGTTCAAATGTAAACGGTGTAAGTCACTCTGGATAAGCATGTCCCCTAAATGCCTGTAATGTAAAAAAAAAACTATATATTTTTTTCACATCTGGGAGAAACTCTTTTCGACGCACATCCTGTTTGGAATGGACAGGGACAGAATTAAAGAGCTAAGTTTACATGGTGTGTCATAAAGCTAAAAGATTTGCCCAAAGGCCTGACTGCGTCCATCCAATCGTATCCGGAACAACAACTCAAAAAAAACCTAACCCTTCAATCAAATACTTATGATAAATGTTGTGACGTTTCTACGGTTTAAAGGATCGTCTCGTTTAATTTGAAGGGCAAAAAGATCACGAAAGACAAATGTTGTTGTAAATGTTCTTGTAATTTCAAAGTAATTACTCTGCTCAGTGCAGGAACACAAATTCAATGTTCTGGAGTTGTTTCAAAATGCTGAGCACCAGGTCCACATGGATTCATGTCATGCTGTCAACAGGCCCCATGTTAGTTAGGAACACTTCTAATAGCCTTTCAACACAATAAACAGCAACAGATGCCCCTGTTGCCACCTTTTCCCACATGCCATTTAACATTGTGTTCGAATGAGAGATAACCATACTCAAACCATCCCTTTAATCTTTCTTTCATAACTAATGACATTTTCAAACTTCAAAAATTAGTCAGAGGGAAGTCACTGCTACATCTGTCACTCACTTTCACACTGTGTGTACATCGACACGCATACTCAGGCATGCAAACACACATGTGCACGCACACACACACACACACACACACACACACACACACACACAAACACACACACACACAAACACACATTTACATACACTCAAACACACTCACACACACATACACGCACACTCATTCACATACACACACACAAACAAGCACACAGACAAACACTCACACACACACAAGCACACATATACACACATAAAAATGCACTCAAACACACACAAACTCATTCACACACACTCATGCTCATTCAAATTCATTCACACACACTCATACACATGCACAAACGTACATATGCACATACTGTCTCACACACACACACACACACACACACGGACACACACACACTCATTCACCCACACACACACAAGCACTCACACACACAAACACACATATACACACACAACATACTCAAACACACACAAACTCTCACACACACACACACACACACATACATGCTCACTCACACACACACACACACACACGGACACACACACTCATTCACCCACACACACACAAGCACTCACACACACACACAAACACACATATACACACACAACATACTCAAACACACACAAACTCACACACACACACACACACACACACACACACACACACACACATACATGCTCACTCACACACACACACACACACACACACACACACTCACTTACTCACCCACACACACACACACACACACACACACACACACACACACACACACACAGGCAGGGCTGCATGCCAGACTCCGGAAAGGTGCTCTGGCAGACAGGCAGAATGGAGAGATTTAAGAGCTCCTCAGAGCCAGCAGCTCCCTGGGCTTGTTTACAGCAGCTTGGGAAGGTTGTAATTTATCTCCCCGCATTCTTTTCACCATTAACCCTTCAGGAGCCAAGGAGAGATTCCCTTTGAGAGACACAGGAACGCCCTTGCAGACGGTTTGTACACCGGGGTGCTGATAGATAACATCCGCATTGCTTTTCTCTGTTACACTGAAAATCAGCTGGAGAACACAGGAGTTACAGGAGGCACGAATACAGACTGGAGTTGAGAACTGGGATTAGCTTGGAATATGAAGGGTGTTCTTTCTAAAAAAATACAATTTTAAAAATCAGTGGGAATATAAATATAACCATCAAGTTTGAGGTCAATTCCATTTCAGTTAATTAATTGAAAAATCCTCATAAAAAATGATTGGCCTTTTTAAATTCATGAATTGAATTTCAATTCATTTCTTGAATCGGCTCAACTGAAATTGAATCGACCCCAAGCCTGAAAACAACAACTTTGAACAGTTAAAAAAAACGTTGCGCTATTTGGCTTGGCTGATCTTTTTGCAAAACGCTGCCCTCTTGTGGTCAGCATATTAACTGCATTTCTGTTTCACCACAGAAGAAGAAGTAGGCTGAAGCAGGGAGTCCTTGTATACTGTCTGGTGTGTGCCACCATTATTTGTCTAGCAGCATCTATAGTCAGAGACAGGATGAGGCTATGCTTTTACACACTAGCAATTGGGGCAAACATAAACAACGAACGTGACAATTTGGCAATGTGGCTGCATCAATCTCGACCCAAAGCCGAGACAAATATAGAAGTCCCCTGCCACCACAGATTTCATAGACCAACCAGATACTCAGCTCCGTATTCTTAACATTTAAAGTTCTGTCTCCCTGCCTTCGAAGCCGAAACATTCCAATTTGACTCTTGTTAACAACTGGAACCTCCCCCTGTAGTTAGCAGGTAGAGAGGACGGAAGGGACACAGGAGTTGAGTATCTGGTGAGTCTATAGAAGCTGTGGTGCCACCCCAAGCAACTAGCCCCCATCCACCCCCTGCTCCTCCCTGCTTAGGACTTAGGAACCCCCCTGTCTGCCACCCTTTTGTTCCCCTCCACTCCAAATTTAAACTGCTCTGTTGAGGCACTGTTAAGGGAGACAAATTAGGACTGTAGGGGGCAACTGTCCCACAATAAGGCAAGAGCTTATCCCAACAGGACAGTTTTGTGCAGGCCAATTAGAAAAGTGACTAACCGCTAATAAGGTTCACAATGGGTATGATCTTTTTTTTTTTTTTTTTACCTGATTGTGACAGGTGATATGTATTTATCTAAGCCACAAGCTGCCTGTCCATCAACCACACCTCCACAAGAAATGAAAAGAAACAGAGAGGGAACACCTGAGGCATTTGTAAGTTAAGAGGACAAAGTGTACATTTATTTTAGAATCCACAACTCCTTCGATCGTTCACTCATTTACAAAGACGTCTCAATGATGGCAATATACATGATATAACTTACAAAAATCTAACATTCTCAAGAAAACATTGACTGCATATATACAGTATAACTAGTGTAATCCAAAATATGTAAAGAAGCACGCCCACACACACACACACGCACGCACGCACGCACGCGCACACACACACACACACAAACACGCACGCACACACACACACACACAACACGCACGCACACACACACACACACACACACACACACACACACACACACACACACACACACATGCAGGCACATAAGCACAGATGGTTCAGATGACAAGTTCCAGCTAAAAGCTAATTATTCATCTTCAGCTTCATCTTCAGCTTCAGATACCTCTGTACAGAGAATATTATGTGTGTGTGTATGTGTGTGTGTGTGTGAGAGAGAGAGATGTAACCGTGATCCAATTATATTGTTGATTTTATTATTATTGAATGTTGTTATTATTATTACTGTTCTTTTATCTGTTAATGAATGATCCTGCACCCCATTTGTATTATTGTTATAATATGTTATCTATTGTGCCCTTTTGGTAGAGAGAGAGAGAGAGAGAGAGAGAGAGAGAGAGAGACAGAGAAAAAGAGAGAGAGACTATACAGGTAACTGCCAAATTAAAGGAAACACAAACATAAAGTGTCTTCATAGGACGTTGGGCCACTACGAGCTGCCAGAACAATTTCACTGTGCCGTGGAATAGATTCTACCTGTGGATGGGGGCATTGTCTTCCTGGAAGAGACCACTCCCATTAGGATAGAAATGTTTCACCATAGGATGAAGGTGATGACTCAGACTGGCTTTATATTTATTGACAAATGCAAAGCCCTCTAAGGGGTTGAATGAACCTAAACCATGCCTGCAAAATGCACCCCACACCATAACATATAACATTTAGCAGACACTTTTATCCAAAGCAACTTACAGTAGTGAGTGCATACATTTTTCAATACATGTGGTCCTAACGGGGATGCTCCACCTACTGAGCCACACAGAACCACAAAACCCTTCATTTACTCAAGTGTTTCCTTTATTTGGGCAGTTACCTGTATGCACACCCTGTTGCTTTTACAGTTGTGCTGGACCCTGGAGATCGGTGAATGCTTTTTTCACCATGAGAAACTGAGACTCTCTGTGAGATCGCTTTAGCTTCGCCCGGCGATTCTGAAACCAAATCTGAAAGAAATGAAAGAGACGGGGCATTTAAAAATCATCAGCCTGTCACAGATATGTATTATAAAATGTATTATAATTATTAGTAGTAGTATTTAAAATCAGTTGTCACAGGCAGCGGAACGTTTTATGTGGCTTCTCCGAACAGTAACAAGTAAGTCCAGCATAATTGGGGCAATGTGCACTGTCAGCAAAGCTTAGTATGGCATTTAATTTTAAAAATATATATTTTTAAAGGTTACTTCACAAGTACAGAAGTGGGGAACACTGGCATGAATGAAAAAACAGGCTAGTAATGAAAAAGTGGAACACTTGCTTAATGTGCGCATTGACCTGTATTGTCTCTGTAAACACTGACAGCAACAGAAACAAACACACGCGAGACTTAAAATGCTGGCATCTCGTGTACAGCTTCATTACGACTACAGTCATGACTAGAGTAATGCCCACCATCCGCTTAGTCTTCTTTGAGGTCCCTATTTCGATATACCTGTATCCTGTCTTCATCCAAGTCCAGTCTCTGAGCCAGTTCCTCCCTGACGTCGATACCTGGGTAGGAGTTCACCTGGAATACACCTTCCAGAACCTCAATCTGGAGACAAAAAAGTACAACGGAAAATGTCACGATTAAATGTCAGTTAAAACGGCCAATCAACTGGGGACTGAGCATTACGATGTAAATGAATTTTGAATATCTCGTAAGTAACACTTTTTTATGAGCTGTTTACCTGTGTGCCGGTAAAAGCCGTCCGGGGCCTCCGTCCAATGTACCAGTTCAGTGTTCTCCTGTAGGAATCAGTGGCGCGCTGTTTGCACATTGGATTTTCTCCTTTGACCTTCACCTCTGGCGAACTGTGCGAGGTGTTGCCACTGGTTTGTCCTGGATGCTGCGCTGTTTCTGAATCTGTAATTTCGTAACAACAATACTAATGAGTAGGCTATCCAGATTTATTTGACAACGAACTGGTAATTATTCATACTTTTTAGACAAATTGGGAAAATAAAAAACAGAGAGTATATTATTTGCGAAAAGAGTACAGTAACGTCTTTTTTTTGCTTTCAGAAAAAACGAATAGCACTGTTTACTTACCTGTCCATGGTCGGTGTGGCTTTAGTGGTGTTATTTGGCGCTGATCTTTTCTGCCCAGTCCAAGGATGCTTTCGATGGTGAAGAGCGTATTTCTGTCGACTGACTGGATCACGTTAAAGACAGCAGCGCTCGAGGAAGGCATGCTGAATAGCGATCGTAATCGTGCAGCTCGGACGGGCGATGTGCTGTAAAAACGCGCACAAAAAGTGGCGCAGAACCGTCAGCCGTCCCAACACTTATAGATCAGAAACTCTCAATGCAGCGCGTTTTTTTAACGAAAGAAAGGATTTCTTACGTCACTAATTAAAATCTTGTAGTCCCAAAGCTTAGCATCTGAATTGGGATACCCACCATGGGGTACGGAGAGTAATTGTTGCAGGTACTTTGCGCATCCAAATAGGGGGTTACAAACTGGGGATGTATAGGTGGGTGTTATCTCTTCGGGGCAGTGAAGTCTTTAAACCTGCCCATTAAAACAGACAAAACCTCACCGGCGTCCTTTTATTTTAAACTAGCAAGGTAGAAAATTAGCCGCACTCCCTTTTGCGCATTTGTTGCAGAATGGGAATCATTTCTGTTTACAGAAGTACAGTCGTCAGCATAATCAGAAGCCAGTCAAGTATTGCGTAATCCCATTTAGGTTAACTTTTTTTTGTAACACGGAATGTAAAAAAATAATAATCCCTTAATGCTATTAAGATAATCCTACTGAATATTCCCTCTTTCCCCTTCACATGTATATAGGACGTGGAATGTGGCCAATGGCACACAGAGGGTATCTGCACTAGGTGCGCAGTGGCAGGTTGACATATCGCTAAAATCCTGGTGTTATTGTTCATCGTCCTGCCTTAGTCCATCTTGGATTAGTCGTCACTCAACCGTTCCAAAAATACAGGCGCTTTAAATAAATAACGCACATGTTTATTTTAGTCGCCGAATCGGGGAGGATTCGGGGGAAACAAACAAGGCCATTTCCCAGTCGTCTTCCCATAGTCTCTTTGTTCCGCGAAGAAAGAGAAGTTTAAGAGGGGGGGCTGATACAATAAACAGTTTCCCGAATGTGTAATGTGCTTAGAATGCACGGTTTGAGTTAACACGAGGACGGCGCCCGCTGTGGCGCTGCTGATGTTGAGACGGAGGCTGTGCTAATTGCAATATTAATTGATTCCACAGCAGCTTGGTTTTGAACAATGTGTTTTGGAACAATTATCAATATGATTCCCATTGTCAACCATACTACATACCGTACCCCCAGCAATTACACAATTATTCTTTTATGATCTCCTTAAACGGTTTATATTATATCGTCGAAACTATTTTTTTAGAAAATGAAAGAAAGTAAAAAAAGTAAAAGATCAGGCAGCAGCTAATAGGCTATGTCATTTGATCCTCTGCAGAAGTACAGATTTTGATGCTAAAATGAAATATGTTGGCTAAAAAGAGTTTGAAAGTGTTCTTTGGTCATAACGCAAAATTCTATAATCCTAATCTTGGGCTCAAAATCACATATTGCATGCAAAATAAAAATAATTTAACCAAATTAGATTGTATATCATGCAAAAGTTTATCATAGCGTCAGAACATTGGATATGTTCATCGTTGAAGTTTACTTATTGGTGTATTTTCTAATACAACGGCCATTATCAAATAATGCTGTCAAACACAAAATAATTGTAATCAAAAAAGACTATGCGAGGGTCATTTCCTCGTAAGTACTGGAAATGATGTACAGCAAGCATCCCGTGATAGACTGCAGTATATACAGTATACAAATGTGTCACCCGTCTGTATATAGCTATATATATAGCTTGTGTTTTTATGGAAGACAACCAAAATATTAGATTAGATTACTGTATATGTGCTTTTGCATGTACAGATGTATATAATCAGAAAAAGTATAAAAGAGGTGCCTAAAAATGATTTACGTAAAAGGTTTATTGATCTTGTTGAAATATCACTGTAATGTTGTTATTGAGCTGGATGTAGATTACATGTATGCTAAATGTGCTATGGTTTGAATTATTTTTTGGCCATTTGTAATGTGGGCAGATGGTCATTTTTAAACGTCATTCTCATTCCATTGAAATAAATGGACTGTATTTTACAGTAAAAACAAAAACAACAATAAAAACTAAAACAGTTACAGTAACAAAACACTTTACAGTAAAAAACAACAACAAATGCATTTCAGTGCTTAAGCAGCATTTTGCCTTTGCGGCATTTGGCCACAGAATTTCATCTACGTTGCATCTGATATCTTCATTTGCAAGGCAGCGAAGGCAGAAACTGCCATTCAGGTTTCTAAGCAGCCTTTATATAGTAGTGAAGAGATTATCAATTGTGTTGCAGTGCTACTCACCTGGGCAAGGTTGTTGGAAGTAATGATACATGACTACAAACACCTGTTTAATTGATTTAGTGATCTGCATTTGTAGTAATGAGCATTTGAACATTGTTGTAATATTAAGTGGCTGTATTCTGAGAATGGAGCATATGATTTCATTTTACACTTTGTATGTCAGCATAGGATGTAGTGTCTTAAGGTAAGAATTCTTCAAGTCAGTTTAGCACTTTGCATTTTGAGTTTTGTACATTGAAATTCTGCTGTGCAAAATGGGTCAAAGTAATCGTAAAAAAAACTAATGAATGAATGTCACTTGTTTATATTCCATATCACAAATTTATATACAACATATTGGTCTTATTGTTGAAAACAAAACAACCCCTTCCCCCCTACTAATACTCAACCAAACTTTAAAAATGTACATCCTTCACAACTAGGGCCCTACAATGGGATTTTGGAGTAATGCTAGAATAGATTAGATTGCACTGTCCAGATTATGTAAATATAAATGAATTAATCCTACCATTTATCAAAACATAAATATAGATTCCTGGCATGGTTTAAGTCTTCTCAACCCCTTAGAGGGCAAGGTATACGCCAATAAATACCAAAGCCATTATGAATGATCACCTTCCTATCCTGATGGGAGTGGTCTATTCTGGGCTGATGATGCCCCAGACACTTGTGGAACCTATGCCACAGCACAGGGAAATTAAAATAAAATAAAATAATCAGGAAAAACAATATAATTGGATCACGGCTACATCTCTCTACAATCATAAAAACAATAAAGGCAGTGTTTTTGGTAGTCTGAATTTGGCTAAATGTATTGCGATTCCAGACTAACAATAACCTAGCGTTAGGCAATCTTCTGTAAGATTTTCGTTTTTTTCCCTAGATTAATTAATTAAACATACATTATATCTCCTGTGTGACTATTTCATTGGAGTGTTTACACAAGGTGCACCTACCTTGTGTACACAGTGAAGTGAACAAAGCCAATTTCCTTGGAGAAAACTTAAAATAATATTGGATATACCACTTATTTCTTATTTACAAAACACTATCAAAGATAGTTCACAGTGCAATAAAATGACTAACGTAAAAGGTTTAAAAAGAAAAAAAAAAGAAAAATTCATCCAGGGAGTTCAAATTAAATGGCTGGCAAAAATCACAATGAATTAGGGGGTACACACAAAATTCACACAGTTGTAGCTTTTCATTTCTGTACATTTATTGTTTAAAAGATCTTTAGGCATCTTAAAAAGGTTATTTTCGCTCTAACTGCCACGAGAATCACTGATTATTATATATATACAGTAAACATTTTTAAGAAAATACCAACGCCTTTGTCCTACAATACTAAAGTGCAGATCCCCTCGCGAACCTCAACTAAAAACCTCTACTGCTTCACCACTGTTTTACATCCAATCAATTAAAGCCCCAAAAGGTCATTCCATTTCAAGATTTTCATACTTATTCTGCGTCACCAAGGAAATTCAGAATCGGAGTCTATATTCTCTCTAATGCACTGGTTCTCAACCTCGGACCTGGGGACCCACTGCGTATGCTGGTTTTAGCTATTGATCAATTACGGTTGTAGAAAACGTGTGTGTAAGTTCTACCATCATTTTTTTCCTTAAAGTTATTTTAACACAATGCAGGTTTGGCTCATTGCAATTTGCTCTGTCATTGAATTCTTCATTTTCTATTAACAGTTTAGTTTCAGTGACCAGGCCCCCACTGATTTCACCTGCCAGTCTATAACTGAATCAAATTTTTTTTTTAAAGGTAACGTCTTTCTAAAGGAATCACGTGTCATACAGCACATTACAGAAACTGAGAGCATTAGTTGATCTTACTGATTTAAAGTCCGATGTTCATGGCATGCGTAGCTATTTCTGACATAACATGGCTTTAACAGAGCAAATCATACTTTAATAAAAATTCAAAGTGTCTAACTAAGAAAAACTAACAGCTAGTTACACTTCAGAGGTTGCACTTATGGTTGTAACGAAAACCAGCATACACAGTGGGGCCAAGGACCAAGGTTGAGAACCACAGCTCTAATGGTAATATTGCTCTCAAATTTAAACAAGAAATGTAGAGCATGTGATTTACATTTTTAATGGAACAGGGTTTACCATTAATACGTTTAAAAAAAAAAAATAAATAAAAAAAATTGTGTTTTGACGTGAAAATATACACAGTATGCTTACATTTTACAAGGGGCGGGAGGGAGTTATTCAGTTTTCTGCCTATTCTGCTTCCTCTTGAATGAGATTGTAAGCTCCACTGTAACACTATCCCACAATAACAAATATGTGGTGTGTGTGTTTAGTGCGCATTACAATCAGGCTTCAGCAGAAAAACGAACAAAAACAAACACGTTTGACACTATACATATTCAGGTGGTACAGATTCAGATGCAAAACAAACAAACAAAAAAACAAAACACTGATTTGTAGCGGAGCACAACGTCATGGCAACGAAAGGGGGACGCTGTGTGAAAGGGGAAGTGTGTACAGGATTACAAATGGGGCAATGAAAGTCAAATCTACTCCACGTTTCATTTTACGCGCACACATGCGTAACACACACACGCACAGATGCACGCACGCACGCACGCACACGTACACGCACGCACACATGCATGAACACACGCGTACATACACGCACGCACGCACACACAGACGCACGCATGCACGTACGCACGCACACACACACACGTACACGCACGCACACATGCATGCATGAACACACACGCACGCACACACGTACGCACGCACGCACGCACGCACGCACACACACACGCACGCACGCACACAGACGCATGCAGCAGTGAGGCATAAGACCAACTGCCTCCAAAGTAGCCCATTCGAAAGAAAACACAGACAAGACAGTGCGCTTCTCAATACAAAATATATAAAAAAATAAATTAAAAAAAACGTCAAAAAGGCATACGGGCACAGAATTCTGAGCAGTAGTGTCAAACGGACAGCTTGAGACTACACTCTGTCGATCTGAAGAAAGGTAACTATGTAGGTGTGTACAAACACGCGCTGAAAGTGCAGACCACGCGGTTCAAAAGAGGACACGGGCGCAATTTTCATCTTGAAATTCTGCCGCCCCGAGAAGCCGTGGATTTAAGTGTCAGTAACCACGATGAATAAATCTGCCCGCACATTTAGAGACGCCGCGGCTCGCCCAACAGCCAACGAAACATTTCAGTGTAGAGAAAAAAAGAACAAAAAGGTGGCACCCGGCGGTAATGACAAGCCAGCTACTTTGTTACGCTCTGCGTTCGATTCACACTGAGCAAACGGCGGTTTGGTGACGGACTCCGTGATGGGCAGTAACCTGCCGACACAGGGCCCGAAGCACATGCAAGTTTTTTTGCTAGATCACATAATCACACGAGAACAGAAGCTGAAAGTACACAACAGTTAAATGTATATTATTAAACATACAATACAAGTCCTTTATAAATCTGTCGGTTCAACACGTGCAATTACCCTTCTGAGAAGCTTAGTATTAGGTATATCTCTTATTAGTTTGTTTTAGTATGCTGTGGTTTATTAGTACTGCATTGATTTATATATAAAAGAAACCCCCAAACATTACTCGTATACATTTTCTGAATAAAGAAGCCGGTACAAAATAAAAGATTTATACAAAAAAAGGAATAACCCTGGAAAGCTCAGGGCAGGGCCCAAAAGTCATGTGACTTCCTCTTTCATAGTGTTTCTTTCCTTCTTTTTTTGGGGGTTGGGGGGTGTTGGTGACCTTCCTCTCGTCAACCTTCCCCTCGTGGAGTCAGCTGGGATGAGCAGAAGTTCTTTTGTTGGGGGCAGTCCACAGGCCGGAGTGAGAGGTGAGAAAGGGGCTCATCCGACTGCTGTAGTCAGGCATCCGATTCCCCCTTCTTTCGCCCCTCCTCCCCGTCACTGTCCTCCGATTGGCTGTTGCTCAGAACGAGGAACTGTCCGTCAGGGGCCGCCGCGGTGGGGCGACTGGAGGCCGCTATCAAACGACTTTGCTCTTCCAAGTCCTGAACAGTAACACACATTGAGAAGATTGAGACTCTGTGTGTGTGTGTGTGTGTGTGTGTGTGTGTGTGTGTGTGTGTGTGTGCCCGTGTGTGTGCGTGCGTGCGTGTGTACATGTGTGAGTGAGCGTGTGTATGTGTGCGTGTGTGTGAGTGAGCGTGTATGTGTGTGTGCGTGTATGTACATGTGTGAGTGAGTGTGTGTATGTGTGTGTGTGTGTGTGTGTACGTGTCCGTGTGAGCGTGTGTGTGTTCCTGTACCTTCTCGATCTGTTTCTGTTTGTCCAGCTCCTCCTGCTGTTTCTCCTTGGCTTTGTCCAGCTCCTTCTGCTTCTCCGAGGCCCTGCGATCCTGACCACAGAGAGAGCAGCGCCTTCACACACCGGGCCGGCACCGGGCCGGCCCAAAGCCAACCCAAACCTCTTCACTTAGCCTTTAATTATCGTGAACTAAGAGCTATTGCAGGGATGGGCAAGGCAGGCTGTATCCATTTCTGGATTTCATACCACCTTCTGCTCTTAATGATTTAACTAGCCCAGGGGTCGGCAACCTTTAACACTCAAAGAGCCATTTGGACCCGGTTTCCACGGAAAAGAAAACACTGGGAGCCGCCAGTGGCGTAGCGTGGGTTGCCAGCACCCGGTGCGAGCCACGTAAACGGGCGCCCATTTTCTGTCGACGGGGTGCTACGCGAAATTCTAGCCCAATCACATACGTGATCTGACATTTTAGCTACATTTCTTGATAAGCCCATGAATGACAGATGAAGACTGTTCACGTGTTCCCATATAAAATATGCCACTGTCATATAATCTACAAGTGAACCAGCAATTGGCGTATCCAACTAATTCGCAAATTGAGCCAGGGTCATAGGTAGAAACTAAAACCTGCATACACACCGGCCCTCCAGCACCGGAATTGCCCACCCCAGAGCTATTGTGTAATCTGAATCAGTTTTTCGACGGTCTTTTATATTTAAAATCATATGTTTAGGTTTTCCATCTGCAATTTTCCACCTGAGAGCGGAGTAATACTGAAAATAAATAAACAAATTATTAAAAAATGCCTACAGCTCACACAATTTGTCTACAGCATGTCACAATTTGACTCTGACCTGCGATGCGATAACGTCCACCTCCGCCCCATGCAGTCTCAAACACAGTTTGTATCTTCCCATGTACATTGAAAAGGGACAGCACTGACTGACCAGTACCGGCACGGTTTCTCTTACCATCTCTGAGTGAAAGGCGATCTGCTTGGCCAGGCCCACACTGTCACAGATCTAAGAGCAGAACAGGAAGCAAAAGGAAACATTGTTCTGCCTGCACCCTCTGAACAAATAAATAACCTGCCCGTCCATCTATCCATCCATCAAATGAATCTTCTTTTTTTTTCTATTTTTTTAAATCGTTTCAGATTTTTTCCAGTTTTTCTCCAAATTTGGTAGCCACCCTCTATTTATTTCGATTGAACCCTTACCACATGAGTCGCCTCTACAAGGCAAGCTTATTCTCAGAGGGCAGCGAACACCGCTTCCTTCGAGACGGAATTCGCCCACACACGTTCTGGAGACTCCTTTTATTTTTATTTTTAGATTTTACCCCGTTTTTCTCCCAATTTGGTAGCCAATTACTCCCGCTGTGCTTAGTTCAATCCCCTCCCTCGTAGTTCGCTGCCGCAGCCCTGTGACCAGCAGTGACAATGACGAAGCGCTGCCTCCTCCGAGACAGCACCCGTCGGCTGTCGACTGTAATTCCGGCACCCCAGAACCACTCCTGTGCGCAGCGAACTGTGTCGGCTTCCCTCACCCCTCCCTGGGGTGGACAGCCAATTGCTGCCCCGGTGGCACTCCCGGCTAGAGCCGACTCTGGCGCGACGGGGAATCGAACCCTGGTCGCCATGGCCAGCGTCGGACATTGAAACCACTAGACCACACGGGAGGCCCTTGGAGACTCCTTTTACATGCTTCACAGTGGACTCGAGCCGGCTCACCGTCCCCCGGCGGACAGCCAAATGCCGCCCCCTGATCGGGGCCGACTAGCAGGGCCGGTCTGGTAGAGACGTGGGTTTCGAACCGCGTCCCTGACAGGCAGCGCACGCCGTATTGGACCAGCCAAAATACGGTGTGTTAGACAACTACGCTACCCGCCGCCCTCAAATGAATCTTTTTAATAGGGTCATTTACAAATGAGGTTGACGCACAAAGCTTCACAATGGCCATTCTCCAGAGGGAATAAAAACAATACAGATCAAAGAATGGGCAATGTGTGATATTGAGTTCCAGTGGGAAGGATGGGACTACTAAACATTTGCTGACCTACCAACCTTAGGACATGGTTTTGAGTACTACACTGACACCATAAATTGTTGGGGGGGGGGGTCCAAGATGAATTGCTAAAAACCTCCATAATTTGTCCTAAGCAATCACCTCGCTTTCGTTTGAATGAAAAATGAAAAATGCTCATTCATGGGAGCAAACAACAGGCCAGAGAAAGCTTCTTCTCCCTCTTCTTCTCCCGCCGTTCAGTCACAGCGAGTTACATCTGGCAACTACGTTGTGGCTGAAACCTCAATTTATAATAACGTACCAGCTTATTTTGACCTCAAAATATGTCCACAGTATGCAGAAAGCGTGCAGGTTGGCAGGTCGTATGGGGGAGCTGTGACTCGAGGCAGGTCGGACTCTGACTCTGGCTTGTGTATGGGGGCTGTGACTGGAGAGGCAGTACCTTCTCCCCATCGTTGTTGGACTCAAAGATGTAGCACACAGAGACGGGCTGGCCATCAGCCCGACCCCCTGCCGTCTGCAGCACAAAGCCAAACAAGCGCTTATTCTCCTGGTGAGAGGCACACCGCACCACACTGCAGAGAGGGAACTAAGAGAGGGAGGGAGAGCGACAGAGAGGGGGGGGGGAGAGGGAGAGGGAGAGAGGAAGGGGAAGGGAGAGAAGGAGGGAGAAAGAGAGTGTGAAGGAGAGTTGTCAAACACTGACTTTTCTCAATTTTTTCTAAAAAACATTCAAATAAATTCATTAAGTATCACACATAGTACACAGCACTCTCAGAAATAACAGTTTCTTACAGCTGAACGGTGTCAGTAACTTCCTAACCACACAGTGACTTCCTTAAGTCACGCCCCCCTCCCCCGACCCGGTCCGGCAGCGGTGACATACCCTCAATCGCGTGACCTGAGTCTGTGGATCGATGAGCCTGGAGAGCAGAGAGACACAGAGCAGAGACATGCTGAAAGCACCGCTTGTCGTCTACGCTAACAAATTGCTCCCTCATCCTTTGCAAGGAACACAGCCCTCTTTCAGCTCCAGCATTCAACAGAAGCTTTCTCACATTCCGTGGAAACCACACCACCAAGCAGCCCAAACGGTGGCACTGCACCAGGGTTGGGCCAACATTGACCCTGAAAGGTCGCAAGGATATGCAGTTTTTTCTTGCTTTCAACACAGGTGAGGCGAGTGTAACCAATTAAGCTTTATTGGATCAATGAAGTGCCGATCAGGAGCCAGCTCGAGTTCGCCGTGAAGCACGTGAGGAGTCTCCAGGACGTGGGTGGGCAAATTCCGTCTCAAAGGAAGCGGAGTTCGCTGCCCGCGGAGAAGAGCGGCGTACCCGTGTGGGGAGGGTAAAATCAAAATGAATAGAGGGAGTAATTGGCTACTAAATTGGGATAAAAAATCTGAAACAAATTATTAAATAAAAAATGGGCAGAGTCAACCCGGAGCTATCGGTGACTCACGAATTTGAACAAGTCATTGTGTGTTTCAGTGGAGAGCACAACCTTTTGATTGGCCCAAACAAGTCAGTGATTGACAGCTCAATGTAGCACCATCCATTATGGGGTGCATGACAGCTCACTCTCCAATCAACAGAGAGAGAGAGAGAGAGACACACACAGAGAGTGAGAGAGTGAGAGCGAGAGACAGAGAAGTAAGGAAACTCTCTCTCACTTGAGGCATTCACAGGTGACCAGCAGGTGTGATTCGGTCATGCGGAAGATGTTGTGGATGGCTCTGGCTGCCAGGATCTGCCGCATCGTCTCGTAGATGATGTCATCACTCTCGGTGGCCCGCACCTCCATGCAGCCCAGGAAGCGCACGATGTAGAGCTGCTGCAGGATGGAGTCTGCAGGGGCGGACCAGGGAGACTACCTCTCAACACGCACACGCGCACACGTATACACACACGCACACACGTATATACTTCCGGTCAAAAGTTTTAGAACACCCCCATTTTTCCCGTTTTTACTTAAATTTAAGCAGTTCAAGTCCAGTGAATAACCTGAAATGGTACAAAGGTAAGCGGTAAACTGCCAGAGGTTAAACAAAAAAAGTTTAGGTTACCAAACACTGAAAAATAATGTCAATTTCAGAGCCATAAAAAAAGGCCCTTTTCAGGGAACAAGTAATGGGTTAACAACTTACAGCTGTTCTGCAGAAATGGAAGTAAATTAAGCCTTGAAAGTTGATGCAAACAATTCCTACAGGTGTCCCAACCTTTGTTGATTACTTACAAACCCTCTGTCTGTATAAAAGCAGTGTTGGAACAGACTGTGTTACTACACCCTCTGAAGCATTATTTGGACAATATTGCACTGCAGGAAGTAGTATATTGCTATCATAATGGCGACAAAAAGGCAATTAACAAAGGCAGACAGACAGACCATTATAACCCTTAAAAGTGTACGTTTTTCCTTTGGAGAAATTGCAAAGAAGGCCATGGTGTCAGTGAGTACAGTTTCCTACACCATCTAAAGGCACTTGGAAACTGGAGGAAACTCTGACAGGAAGAGGTCTGGCAGACCCAAAGCCACAACAAAATCAGAAGACAAGTTTCTGACAGTCAACAGCTGCGTGATAGGCGGATCACAGGACAACAGCTTCAAGCACAGCTTAACACTGGTCGAAGTAAGGAAGTCTCAGTTTCAACTGTGAAGAGAAGACTTCGAGCTGCAGGTTTGACAGGTCGAGTGGCAGTAAGAAAGCCATTGCTAAGATGCCAAAATAAGAAAAAGAGGCTTGCCTGGGCCATGAAGCACCGCCAGTGGACTACTGAAGACTGGGAGAAGGTCTTATGGACCGATTAATCAAAATTTGAAATCTTGAAATTTTGAAAGGTTTTTGTAGGCCGTCGAGTAGGCGAAAGGATGGTTCCTCAGTGTGTGACACCAACTGTCAAACATGGAGGAGGAAGCGTGATGGTCTGGGGCTCTTTTGCTGGATCCAGAGTCGCGACTTGCACAGAGTGACTGGCACCCTGAACCAAAAGGGCTACCACAGCACTTTGCAGCGCCATGCAATATCCTCTGGTCTACGTCTGGTTGGTCAGGGGTTAAATCCTACAGCAAGATAATGACCCAAAACATACCTCTAGGCCAGGGGTGTCAAACTCAATCCATCGAGGGCCGAGTGTGTGCAGGTTTCTGTTGTAACCAATGCATTACACCAGGTGATTTCAATTAGGTTCCCTCCTTAGTTGAAGAAGTGAGTTAAGTAGTGAAATCACCTGGTGTAGTGCATTGGTTGCAACAAAAACCTGCATACACTCGGCCCTCGATGGAATGAGTTTGACACCTGTGCTTTAGGCTATGTCAGAAATATCTTAGAAGAAAAGAACAAGACGGTAGGCTTCAAATCATGGAATGGCAAGCACAGTCTCCAGACTTAAACCCCATCGAGCTGGTTTGGGATGAACTGGACAGAAGGGTGAAAGCAAAGCAACCTACAAGTGCAACACATTTGTGGGAACTTCTGTAACAGTGTTGGGAAGAACTTTCCGAACAATATTTGATTTCCATTGTAGAAAGAATGCCACGAGTGTGTTCAGCCGTTATATCTGCAAAAGGTGGCTACTTTGATGAGTCAAAAATGTAGATTAATATTGTTAAACAAAACAATTCCATGATTTCTTTTTTATCTCCAATTGTTTATTTGTTCTATGCTTTAATTTCAGAGTACATTGAAACATTAAACTGCGTAAATTTCAATAAAAACGGGAAACATTTAGGTGTTCTAAAACTTTTGACCGGTAGTGTACCCACACGCACACGTATACACATACGCAGACGCACACACACGTGTACACACCCGCACACACATGCACACTTACCTTCGCTGTCCTCAGACTGCGTTTCTCCAGATTCCCCAAATGGGTTTGTCCTTCTTTCAAAAAAGGAAACGGGAAGAAACAAACTTCCATTTTCACCAATATTCACAACAAAATTATTATTTCATATAATTGTACATTTCTGGTTGGTATCCATGAGCCATGAAAATACTCAGGGATCTCCAGGAGGTTTTTCTGTTTCAAATTTTACCAGCATCTAAGGAGTTCAAGTATTTCTATAATTATATATAATTATTTGACCCAGGTCTTCTTACTTTCTTAATGACTTTTTTGTTGTGGCATAATCACGTACAAAGACGAAACAATAACACAAATAAAATGAGACGCATATGAATACTAGGGTTGAGAAGGGTGTTCGTGTGGGGTGGACAGTAATGAGATCAGATGAGAGCCCTGTCCTGACCTGCCCCCCTGGCCCGCGCTCTTGGCCTGTCCCGTGTACTCCTCGCTGACGGGGGAGATGATGTCGAACTGGATGGGCGTGTCGGGCGCCACCAGGGCGTCCAGGGAGAGGGAGGACATGGCGGGCGATTCTGAGCCCACTGAGCTCTGGCTGCTGGTGCGGGCCGCTTTGGGACGGCCTTGCCTGAGGGGAACAAGGACGTTAGCACAGAGGTGAGAGTGTGTGTGTGTGAGTGCTTGTATAAGTTTATCCATATGTACACTACCGGTCAAAAGTTTTAGAACACCCACATTTTCCAGTTTTTACTGACATTTAAGCAGTTCAAGTCCAGTGAATAAACTGAAATGTTAAGCGGTACAAAGGTACAAAGGTAAGCGGTAAACTGCCAGAGGTTAAAAAAGTTACCAAAAAATAATGTACATTTCAGAGTTATATAAAATTAAAAATATTTTTTTATTTTTTTTTTTAAAAGGCCCTTTTCAGGGAACAAGTAGTGGGTTAACGTGGGTTAACAGTCACTCTGTGCAAGTCACCGACTCTGGATCCAGCAAAAGAGCCCCAGACCATCACGCTTCCTCCTCCATGTTTGACAGTTGGTGTCACACACTGAGGAACCATCCTTTTGCCTACTCGACGGCCTACAAAAACCTTTCAAAATTGCAAGATTTCGGCACTCTGCATGGTCCAGTGGTTACAACGTCCGACGCTGGCCACGGAGACCGGGGTTCAAATCCCCGTCTCGCCAAAGTCGGCTCTGGCCGGGAGTGCCACCAGGGCAGCGATTGGCTGTCCGCCCCAGGGAGGGGGGAGGGAAGCCGACATGACGTTCGCTGCGCATAAGAGTGGCCCTGTAGTACCGGGTTATGGTCGACGGCTTGGCGAGTGCCGTCTCGGTTACTTCGCCTTCGTCACTACCGGTCGCAGGACTACGGCAGCGAACTCACATTACTAGGGGAGAATTGACATAAAAATAGCGGGTGTAATTGGCTACCAAATTGGGAGAAAATGGGATAAAAATCCACCCAAAAAAATAAAATAAAAAAATCACATTCCAGTCTTCAGTAGTCCACTGGCGGTGCTTCATGGCCCAGGCAAGCCTTTTTATTATTTTGCCATCTTGCCATTTTGCCATATGGCTTTCTTACTGCCACTCGACCTGTGAAACCTGCAGCCTGAAGTCTTCTCCTCACAGTTGAAACTGAGACTTCCTTACTTCGACCAGTGTTAAGCTGTGCTTGAAGCTGTTGTCCTGTGAGCCGCCTATCACGCAGCTGTTGACTCTCAGAAACTTGTCTTCGGATTTTGGTGTGGCTTTGGGTCTGCCAGACCTCTTCCTGTCAGAGTTTCCTCCAGTTTCCAAGTGCCTTTTGATGGTGTAGGAAACTACTCACTGCCAAAAAAATTATATTCTTTTTCAGTTTTTGGTAACCTAAACCTTTTTTTTTTTTAATTTTTTTAAATTTTTTTTTTTTACCTCTGGCAGTTTACCGCTTACCTTTGTACCATTTCAGGTTATTCACTGACTTAAACTGCTTACAGTTCAGTAAAAACTGGAAAATGGGGGTGTTCTAAAACCTTTGACCGGTAGTGTGTGTGTGTGTGTGTGTGTGTGTGTGTGTGTGTGTGTGTGTGTGTGTGTGTATGTGCGATGCTGGCCGGTTTGGGACGGCCTTGCCTGAGGGAAACAAGGACGTTGACGTTAGCACAGAGGTGAGAGTAGAGAAATGTCCCACTGCGACACAGAGGATCAGAGTGCCAATGTGTCTGTGTCTGTGTGTGCGTATATCTGTGTGTGTCTGTCTGTGTGTGTGTGTTATGTGTGTGTATATATCTATGTGTTATGTGTGTGTGTGTGTGTGTGTGTGTGTGTGTGTGTGTGTGTGTGTGTGTGTGCAAGTTTATCCATATACATGCATGTGTGTGTGTGTGTGTTCATGTACGGTAATGTTGTGTATATTTTTGTGCTTAAAATTCTTTTTTTATTATTGTTTTTATATGCTTACTGTAATTTATTGCCTTATGCATTTGCATTGCATTGTGTTTGCCTCTGACTGTCCCTGTTATTCCTGCTGTCTTGTGTTTTTGATATTTGCTGTATGAAACTCTTTGTTATTGTCTGAGCTGTCCCTCAGTGCTGAACATTCTGCTTTTCTAATTCAGTGTTTAATGTTCTGTCTGTCTAATTAATTATTTATATATTTATTTTTTTGCCCCTCCCCTTTCCCCTCAAGAGGCCAATTACCTCTTGTCCATGTAAATAAGAATTTGTTCTTAAGTGACCTCCCTGGTTAAATACAGGTGAAATAAATAAAATGTTAGAGCCACTCACGAGCTCGGCCGCAAGCTCTCATGTCTCTGCTGGAAGGAGGGCGAGGGCGTCACAGCCTCCAGAGCTGATTGGTTCACTCTGGCAGCAATCTCCTGCCAATAAGAAAAGGCCTCCTCACCACAGTGACATGCATAATATAACACATCTCCTCCCACAAATAACACATCCCCTCCCACAGATAACACACCCCCTGCGCCAATTGACACCGCCCCAACTAGCAGAGATTCATATCGGGCTTAAGCCATTCTGCACTATCCATGCGAATCTCTGTATCTCTTACACTGGTGTAGAATGCAAACACCAATCACAGAGCTGGGAATGGCGGAAAGGTGAAACACGGTCGCACTCACTGGCTGAACAGACAAGGCAACTTACCTCAGGGTTCTCACTGAGATAGATCCGCTTCGAGATGTTGTTAATCGTGGAAATCCACTGAGGGATTCGGGAAAGATGGGAACAGACATTCAATAACCAAGAACCCCCTCCTGTATCGTCATCATCTTCAATACCATCAATGGCAACAGAAGCATTCAATCATTATGAAGATGCATCGTATCCTCAAATCATAATAACATGCATCACATCACATTACATAACATACACGGAATCTAAAAGGAACATAGTAATGGACTTGCATGAGAGCGGCTAAATTCCTACACGCATTCCCTAACTTCCTAATCTGCAATCTCTTGCATCTGTTTTTAAGATGCTGGCTAGTTCTCTGGTTAGCATTAGCCCCAAATGCCGGCCCCGATCGGGGCTCCCCACCAGGGCCGGTCTGGCACAGTGGGGTTTCAAACCACGACCATGATATACCATTTCTGCACACTGACAAACAAGGCAGGCTGTTTGATGGAACTGAATTTCGCATTAATGAACATTCACATTTAACACATAACATAATGAAAATTTCAATCACATGTCAAAAAATCAGCACTGTCCTCAGATGAAGCACAAGCCCAAATCATCGAAACCCGATTCCTGGCCACCGGCCCTGCCGCGGCGGATGTGCAGCTAAGAGTGGCTAATGGAAACCAGGTATTTCTCTCAGGTTTAACAGGTGAAAAATGACTCGTCCTGCCAATGGAGGCCAAGGCATGAAAAAGTGGCAAAATGACTCAGAGCCAATACAGGGAATTGAGGACACAGACAGAGCGAGAGAGCGAGAAAGACAGAGAGAGAAAGGAATAAAAGCATTTCCTTCACCTCCTCGCAGTCCTTCCGACTCTCAGCCTGGAGAATGGCCACTCTGAAAAACACAGACACACACAGACACACACAGACACACACAGACACACACAGAACTTCAGATATATCACTTTCACAACTGAAACCAGGCCCACAATGACTGCAATAAATCGAACACACAAGCCATGTCGTTGTGGTGAAATGGTGAAAACAAACCAGGGCTTCTGGCACATTCCCCATCCAGAACACACTGAAATCTCTTCATTTTCTACTCGCAAGCTTTGTTTTCTTTTGTTTTATGTTGTATAAGACGTACGGTAGGCCCGGGGGGGAAGTTCAATCAGCTCAATTTCTTTTCTTAGAGGGTAAATGCAATCTTACTGCTTAACACGATGGTCCCATTAGGACACTGGAACGGAAGCCTGGTACACACTACACCGCTTTCGGAAGTTTATTCACAGCATTTTCAGGGAGTAAAGCTGACAATAAGGGGATTGGGGTCAGGAGTGACACGCCACACAAGTTTCCAAATGCGCTATCGTGTAGCGTGTCACCACATTTTTAGCACCTCGGTCTGTTTAACCATTTGATGAGCGAGTTTTATGAGAATTGTAGTTCTAATTCACAGCGTTCTATTCTGGAATCTTACAGTTCCTTGAGGAAGCCATTAGCAGCCCTTTATCATGTCATAAATTAAAATCAACTAATTAAGAATGTTACGGCATGTTCCAGAATAAACATCATAGTGCCACAGCACTCCCTAAAGGGTTTAATGTATCTTTCTGGTGTGGCTCTCTTGGATTGCTTTCAAATGTTGAACTAAGGAGTGCGGATGGAGCTGTGAAACAAATTTTTCAAAGCAGGCTATGAGTCAATGGCACCTGGTTGTGCGATGGCACGTTAACAAAATTATAGAAAATAGATACATGGTGTCAAG
The DNA here is from genome assembly GCA_029706075.1 of Aldrovandia affinis. Lineage (NCBI taxonomy): Eukaryota > Metazoa > Chordata > Actinopteri > Notacanthiformes > Halosauridae > Aldrovandia > Aldrovandia affinis. The sequence goes on from JAINUG010000055.1 coordinate 5,248,119, forward strand.
CCAGTTTTGGCTCTGGCTAGGAGTGCCACTAGGGGGCGGCAATAGGCTGTCCGCCCCAGGGTTGAGGGAGGGAAGCCGATACGAGATCGCTGCGTATAGGAGTGGCCCTGTGTGCATACCGGAGTTATGGTGACGGCTTGGCAGGTTTCGGCTCAGAGGAGGCGGTGCTCCATCCTTTTTTTTTTGTTTGTTTGTTTTTTAATTTATTTTTGTTTCAGATTTTTCTTATTTTCAGATTTTCTCCTAATTTGGTAGCAAATTATAATTTATTTTTGTTTTACCCACCCCCACAAACTTGTCATCCGTCTCCACGGGACAAGCGAATACCTTGAGGCAATGTTGGTCGCCTCCGGCTTGTGAACAGGTGGGAAGTGCGGTTCAGGTTCTTACTTCTTTCCGTCGAAGGCGGTGATCTGGAAGCAGAAGCGCCGGTCCTCGCAGTCCACCGCCATCACGGAGCAGTTATCGATGTCCATGACCAGTCCCCCGGCGACATCGCCCCGCGCTTGGCTCATCAGGTTCCCTCCCTGGGTGAAGAAGTACTGCCGGTCCCAGGACGACGAGACAAGGCCCGTTTTACTGCCAACAGCACATTACATTTACATTACATTACAGGCATTTAGCAGTAAGACTTTTAGGCATTTAGACTTACAGTTTTACATTTCTTTACATACAATCCATTTACACTGCTGGATATTTTACTGAAGCAATTCAGGTTAAGCACCTTACTCAAGGGTACAAAGGTAGTGCCCCACCTGGGAATAAAACCAGCAAACCCAATGTCATAGGACAGATAAGGACACAGACCGGGTGAGCGGTGAACACAGGTTACAGCCCTGAGATGGCTTCACAAAATGACTCACTCCAGGCCTGGAGGGCCGGTGTGTATCCAGGTTTCTATTCCAACCAGTTATTCTGGCAAAATTTGACAAACGGCTGCACACAATAATGCTGGTTCACTCCTATATCAGACCACAGTAAAAACGTTTTCACATTTCACGTTTTCCATCAAATAAATGATTGGGCTCATTAAATAATTAAGAGCAGAAGTTGGCATGAAATCCAGAAACGGATCGGCCCTCGTTGTGCTATGGGAATAAACGTGGGTGTGTGATAGTGTGGACTGAGGACAAGAGGGGGGAACACGAACACACACACACGAACGCACGCACGCACGCACGCACACGCACAGGGGAAGCGTGTGATTCTGATGATGTGGTTTCGAGTGCGACGGATAGGGCAGAAGGCCGGGCTTACTTGCGTGTGTTCAGGTATCCGGCCTTGCGAGTGAGGTTACGGTTGATGGGGATCTTGTTGGGGTCGGGGTCGGGCATGTACAGCATGTCACTGGCCCCCTCCAGGTCCTGAATGGTCTGCTGCATCACGTCCACCTCTCCATCCATCTCCCTACGCACACTGAGCGCACATGCACACGGACAGGCACGCACGCACGCACGCAAAACACAACCAAACACGAAATCAGAACACAGCTCTCCATCAACTCAAGAAGTAGCCAATCACAGGGGAGCAATCAAACGAGGCATCTCAGAAAGAACAAATCTGTGACCAATGTAAACAGGAGAAGACGGGAAAAACCTTTGTGTGTCTTATAACCTTCGTTGATGTGATTCGTCCGTAATTGGAAATGTGTGCTTTGGCAATATGAGAGTCATCTTGTCATGCCGAATTGAATTGAATTGAACTGAACTGAATTGGTAGTTGAAGCACTAGTGAGGCAGTGCGCCGTGTAACGCGGACGGACTGAGGAGGCTCGTACTTCTGCACGCTGGTGCCGATGTTGGACAGGAAGTTCTCCCACTGCTGAGTGAGGTTCTCAGAGCCCAGCTTGAAGAAACTGATCTGCAGAACAGAGAAAAAGAGAGAGATGGGCGATACGGTTACACAGTGTGCAAAGGTGAGAGCACTACAGCATACATACGCACGCACGCACGCACGCACCCACCCACACACACACAGGCACGCACCCACACACACACATATACATATACATATACAGGCATGTACAACACAGACACACGGACGCACACACATTCCTGCATTGCACAAGCAGACTAGCAACAACCACTTCCATGACCTCAACAAGCTGTTCTCCGAGACAGGATGACTATGTCCCACGTCACAGTGTAGCTATGGAACCAGGCAAGGCGGGGTGCGCTTCTCAATGTTAAAACACAGACAAGGCCAGGAGTACTTTTTTATTAACATGCCATTTGGAAAAACAAGGGTGCATGTTTCATTTGAAGATTTTGGGGGGGGGGGGAGGCACTGTCGCCACCCCAATGTTAAGTTATCCTGCGTGGATACATCAGACAGCTACATATCTGGCCAAGCTTGCATACTGTTTGCAATATATCCCAACATCCTGTTGCAATGTTATGACTGCTGAGACGTTGTGACTGCACTGTTATTGCAGTATACCTGTACAGGTACTAAGAGTGGTGTTGCTGTGCTGTACCTGTGCAGGTGGTTAGTGATTACAGTGGCGTTGCTGTGCAGGTGGTTAGTGATTAAAGTGGCGTTGCTGTGCTGTACCTGTGCCTGCATGTATCCCAGCAGCGGCTCCAGCAGGGCGATCTTCTTCTTGTACTGCAGGGTGTTGAGCGCTGTGAAGTAGTGCATCATGGTCTGGTGCTGCTTCTTCCTGGAGGTGTAGACATCCTCCATCACCTCACTCCTTACCTGGCAAACACACACACACACAAATACAAATACAAATACGCACGCATGCACACAAATGGCAGTACACACACACATCAGTCACATACAGGTCTGTCATCTCATTTATCATTCACATGTATCTATGTGGCTCAGACTACAGTTAAACAAAGTTAAACAACTATCCTGTAACTAGGCAACTAGTTATACAGCCATGTCTGGTGCAGTCTCATTGCATGTGTACGTTAATGTGAAGCACAGCATTCAGAGTTAGAATAACTCACCTTCTCGTTGTCCCTTCTCTTAGAGAGCCGGCTATATCTGGTGATGGCCATGTCATGATCTTAAAGCGAGACAGACACACATTAGGAGAATGCTTAACCGTTTTTAAACGCATCAAATGCACCCATATACTGCATTACTGAATATAAAACTACATGCAGGGCTATTCAAACGCAGCCCATTATAGACTCACTATGGGCCCATTGATCACTGAGATTATTAAAAGTATTATTCCGATGGATCAGCAATTGCGACTCTGTCCAGGGCTGCATCTGCACAGTGTCAGTGTACCTCCTACTACTGACAGAAGAATAAGTAACAGCTATGCATATTTTAAGAAGGTATCTACTAAGTTTGCACACATGCGTTTGGCCCGTATGCACCATTAAAAAAAAAAGAAACTGCCCCCCAGGAAGGAGTTTGAGAATGCTACTGTTCACTGCGCAGCGAGAACGTCATTTTTAACACATACATATACTACATTAAAAAACAACAGCGACAGTCGCAATCGTTCCTTTTTTTGGGACACTTCTGGCAGCAGAGAACGATGGCTCATCACGCTCACCATCGCTGGCGATCTGGAACACCTCCTTCAGAGTGAGAATCTCTACGGAGAGGACACAGGCACACACATCTCAGCGCCCAGGTCTGCAGGATCTACAGTCTGCCGAAGGCTCGCACCGAAGGATACACTTACCTTTTAAGTCCCTCTCCTTGAACTGCGTGATGGGGAACATCATGGCGTCCGCGAGCTGCGTGGACAGGACAGCGTGACACGAGCTGAGCTGGGAAACAGGGAGCGAGAGACGGGGAGATGTACCGCGTGCGTGGAGACAGGGAGATTTACCGCGTCGGCGTGAAATCGAGACGCAACGCTGTGCAGTCTGCGCGACGGAAGCGGGAAGCGAACGACGTCACCGGAAAGGATCGCAGTGGGCGCTCACCTCGTCGATGACTTTGGCAAACTGCTGCAGAGTGGAGCTCATGACCTCATCGTCGCCCCCTAGGGGGAACCTCTGGAAAGACGATACACAAGTCAGGCAAGCGTTTCTGAGCGCGCTCCAAAACCAGGGCCCACCTGCGACAATCAATTTATGACAGCCCTGCCTGGCACGCCATGTGTCTGTACCACAATCACACAGCTCAGATGAGCATGGGACAGGCCTATGGGCGGGCCCAATTCTGCAGTGGAGCACACACACCTTTATTGTTGTTATTATAAACATTTAAGTATTATTAGTTACATAATAAACCATAATGACGAGAACAGGCCGTTTGGCCCATCTAGGCTAGTCATGTCCTAATCTAAAGAGTATCTAGCCTGACTTGAATAGCCCAAGTGTTTCTGCTTCAACTACCCGATAAGCTGTTCCACGCGTTGACAACTGTGTGAAAACATTGACATTGACATTTTAAGCATTTAGCAATTTAGCATTAAGCATTTAGCAGTTAGCTTATTCAGAGTGACTTAGAAGATATGCATTACAGGTTTTTTTCAATTGCTAACATGCATTGGTCAAAACTGAAGTCACAAACTCTTCACAGAAGACAGAAGTCTAGGTGGACCAAACTGTGAATCATTTTTCATTGCTTTCACACAAAATGCATTCAATGACCACATTTTCCAAAATCCATGAACTCTTTTCTCATTCATACTCCACCACGAGCAAAACACTATATATTTGCAGCACATTTTTCAAATGCTAACACAGTTTTCAAAACTGTTAAAAACACGTGTGCAGCACTGTCCAATTATGGTTTGCTGTTACACAAACCACTCATTGGCCCCTACAATAGAGAGGCTCATTTATTTTCTGGATGACCTGCACAGGTTTTTTACTCTGGTTTTTAAATATATTTATTATCCAGTATGTTGTTATGTCCTGTATGTCTTGTGTGTTCTTTCACTCCTGTACCATTGTTGCTGTGACAAACCAAATTTCCCCCCCCCGGGATTAATAAAGGCTATTCTATTCTATTCTTCTATTCTATCATAATTGACTTGTGCCAGCGGAGGAGAGAGGGGCAGGAAACTCCCCTACTTTCGTTGTTGTGTGGGATAATGTGGCATTCCACCACTCTGCTGCAGTCACAGACTGGTTTGCCGCACATCCCAGGATATTAGTACTATTCCTGCCTCCATACCCCCCCTTCCTAAACACCATAGAGGAGTTTTTCTCTGCGTGGAGGTGGAAGGTGTACGACCACCGTCCACATGACCAGATGTCCTTACTGGATGCCATGAATGGGGGTGTGGAGACATTTCTCCTGAAGACTGCCAGGGTTGGATTAGACATTCCAGAAGATACTTTCCAAGATGTATCACGAGAGAAGACATAAGATGTGATGTTGATGAGAACTTGTGGCCAAATGCAGGAGAGAGGGAGAACTAGAACCCTCACAGTACTGTACAGTATGAGTGATTATACTATACATGTTGTTTTTTTGTGATTATTATTGCAGCCCTGGAATTTCAGGAAATAGTTTTGTTTTTTTGTTTCAACTTCTTATTTTTCACAAGTAAATTACTATATGCAAAGATATAGAAAAAATAAAGGATATTGAAGCAAATTACTGCATTTCTGATTCATTTTTGTTACATGTACTTTAGTACAGTCAATAAAGTGAAAATGTGTTATTCTTATTCTATAATGAAATACTGATTTATGTGAAAAATCATTCAAACTTCAAAGATAAAAGTTCATCATTTATGTAATGCTCCCTGTTGTTAGTGTTTTTTTAGGTCAGTGTGTTATGAGTGACAATGTATGCTTTCGGAGTGAGAATTGTTGCCAATGTTATAGTCGAACGAGCTTATTTTGAGATCTGTATGAAGTGTTTTGGTGATTTGAGTGAGTTTTGGAAGTGAGATTAACTGTTTGGCCAAGATGCATGTTGGTAATGCAGACTGTGTGAAGAGTTTTGAAAAAGTGGCTTCAGTATTGACCGATGCTTGTTAGCAATTGGGAAAAAAATAAAAAATAAAAAAAATAATACATGGCATAATCAATCATTGTTCGTGCAAGAGATCAGTGCAGTAATACAGTGATAGACATCGTTGTTGGTAGATGCATACCATACCTGAAAGTATGGAAGGAAAAGGTTAGTAAATGTATTTATTTGTACTTGTATAAATGTTTTTAGAGAAAGTTTTAAGCAAGGATATATACTGCGAGAAGCAGTAATGACCATGTAAGCAGTGGTGATGACAATTGGTTAGATGTACAGAATTCAGTGGTCGTGGAGTCTGAAGAGGTGGGTTTTGAGTCTCTTGCAGAAGATGGCCAGTGATTCTGTGGTCCTGACCGAATGGGGAAGATCATTCTACCACCGAGGGGTCAGGACAGAGAAGAGACGAGACCGGGAGGAGCGGCTGCCGGGCGCACGGAGGGAAGGGTCAGTTTGTCAGAGGAAGCGGTGCAGAGGGGTCTGTCTGGGGTGTACTTCCTGATATCAGTGCAGGATCTCCACCTGTACTCTCTTGTTCTGCTAACCAACCTAATCTTTAAAAAATCATTGGTAGTTCACCAAAGATTGGTAGTTCATATAGTTAATACATTTGATCAGTAGTGGTAATTACCACTGAACTAGCTGTATTAGTCTTTTAGTTGAATACACTTACGTTCCCCTGGGTGGTGCAACTGGTAAAGGCACTAGTACTAAGTGCAGGTTGCCCACTGCAGCCTGGGTTTGATCCCTGGCTGTGTCAGCCCGGCTCTGGCTGGGAGTCCCGTTCAGGGGTGGCGATTGGCTGTCCACCCCAGGGGAAGGGGGGAGGAAAGTATTGATCCGTGGCTACAGTGGGCTACTTGCATTCCGGGCAAAAGCTTTGACCGGTACGCCACACAAGGCCCTTTTATTTTGACATTTTTAAATGATCAGTTATTTATTATTTTAAATGATGGCCAATGTCACATTAGCATATACACTACCAGTCAAAAGTTTTAGAACACCCCAATTTTCCAGTTTTTACTGAAATTTAAGCAGTGAATTAAGTCCAGTGAATAACCTGAAATGGTACAAAGGTAAGCAATAAACTGCCAGAGGTTTAAAAAATAAAAAAAGTTTAGGTTACCAAAAACTGAAAAATAATGTAAATTTCAGAGTTATAAAAATTAAAAAATTTAAATTTAAAAATTTAAAAAAAAGGCCCTTTTCAGGGAACAAGTAATGGGTTAACAATCACTCGCTGTCTGTGCAAGTCGCCGTCTCTGGATCTAGCAAAAGAGCCCCAGACCATTACGCTTCCTCCTCCATGTTTGACAGTTGGTGTCACACACTGAGGAACCATCCTTTCAACTACTCGACGGCCTACAAAAACCTTTCAAAATGTTAACATTTGATTCATAAGACCTTCTTCCCGTCTTCAGTCGTCCACTGGCGGTGCTTCATGGCCCAGGCAAGCCTCTTTTTCTTATTTTGCCATCTTAACAAGGGCTTTCTTACTGCCACCCGACCTGTCAAACCTGTTCCCTTCACAGTTGAAACTGAGACTTCCTTACTTCGACCAGTGTTAAGCTGTGCTTGAAGCTGTTGTCCTGTGATCCGCCTATCACGCAAGCTGTTGACTCTCAGAAACTTGTCTTCTGATTTTGTTGTGGCTTTGGGTCTGCCAGACCTCTTCCTCTCAGAGTTTCCTCCAGTTTCCAAGTGCCTTTTGATGGTGTAGGAAACTACTCACTGCCCAAACATTTACATTATTTTTCAGTTTTTGGTAACCTAACCTTTTTTAATCTTTTTATTTTAAAACCTCTGGCAGTTCACCGCTTACCTTTGTACCATTTCAGGTTATTCACTGGACTTCAGTAAAAACTGGGGGTGTTCTAAAACTTTTGACCGGTAGTGTACCTGCATATTCATATGGGCGACGAGGGCCAATTGGGATGCATTTCTTATTGTCGTGGCAGTAAGAAACATCACATCACCCAGCTTAGACTATAAAAGTTCAAAGGTGCAGGAAGACGGGGCTCTTTTGGGGCAATGGCTGGCCTGACAAGACCCTGGGGCCTGGTGCACAACATCAAAGGATCTTGAAAACATAAACGGTTCTGTGGTTTTATAACTTTGGTGACTTGTGCATACGGTAAGCTTGTAACGTGGTTACCTTCGAAGTAGTTAATCTCCTCGCCACCAAGCTCACAGTGAACACACCCAGGGTTCCCCCACATATGCATGGAGCCATATTACAGGCTGTAAAGAACCTTTTATTGTATTTTTTTTTTTTGTATTTTTTTTATAAAAGGCACTTGCACGGCATGCATGACAAATCAAAACCACATGATTTATTTTATTACATTTGCACCTACTGATCATAAACAATGTTGACAAGCATATCTTTATAGTTAGACTATGCGGTGTCTTAAATGTGCTAGTGTCTGTGGTTTCTGTTGGGGTTTATTTATTTTTTATTTTTTGGTTGCCAACGGCTTCGTATGTCTGTTTTTCTGTCTACCTCGCGCGGTGGAAGGGAGTTTATTTTTGGCGGGAGTGGCCCGGAATGCAGGCGACCGTGGTCACGATGCGCTCGGTGTACCTGCTTCTCGTACTCCTTCAGCAACTTGGAGGTCAGGTGGGTGGCGGCGCTCAGCTCATTCTGCGGAAGCATCCAGAAGGGCACAGTCATCAGCACGGAGACGAGAGAGCGGCGAGATTTACAGCATCCTGGGCAACGCGTTGTAGGAAGAGCTCAAATGGCAGGGGCTGAGCCCACACTGTCTCTGTCTGCGCTGAGCGCACGTCTCTCCCCGCAATCTAGAGCGGCACACGTGAGTCACCATCGGCACAGAGTGCCTGTGGCAAGCCACTTTATAACATTTAATTAGGAAGGATGTGCGCTGAGGAAATGTCATCTAATCATTTAAATGAGACTTCCTGATATCAGAAACACATATTTTGGATATCAGAAATTGGGTTTCTGAGGTCTAAAACTGAAATTCCCATTGGAACACACATGTAGTGTATCTCATTGCATGTGTGCGTTTGTATATGTGCGTGTGCGTGTTGAGGGCAGAGGGGGTTGGGGCGTGACCTGTGCATCGTAGATTCTCTGCATGGCCTGGAAGAGCTGGTGGGAGTAGCTGGAGATGGCGGCAGCATCCTCCTCAAAAACACCCAGCAGGGAACGTGTCTGCAAGAGAGAGAGAGAGGAGGAAACATAGTCACCGGATTACCCTGCTGTCACCACACATGGATCCACCACACATGGATCCACTGGATTACCCTCCTGTCACAACACATTGATCCACTGAGTTACCCTCCTCTCACCAGACACTTCCTGCTGCCCATTCCTACACAGGCGTAAGGCATAGGGCACAGGACACAGGGCAGCCTGCGCTACCGAGGAAACCATGCATTTATAGACTGTAGCAGAACCCAGGGTGTTGAATTGCAACTCCGCCAATGATCAATAATGACAACCACAGGTAAATGCAAACCAATGTTGTTTATTTTCTGGGGAAAGGGAAGGGGAAAAGGGGAAACAGGTTAAATCCACAATCCTTGCTCGTTGTCCTAGGCCGTAGTCCAAATTCCTTTGTTCCAAGTCGGTTTCTCCTGCCAAAATGCGTCAATCACAAAACGAGGTTCTCAAAACAGTCGAAGTCGTTATTTTTAATCAATCAAAAAATAAAACAGTATACTCGCTAATATCTCTTGGTCTTGCGTTTCCCTCTCGGTACTTAGCCCCGACTGATGCGGCTTTGGCCTCTTTATTCCCGTGTCCGTATATTGAATAGATTGCAGGTGCATTTCCACACGTCCTGTTCGCCCAAATAAGGAAAGGGGGTGGAGCCAGCGTCCCACCACGTACCTCCCATCAATCACTAGCCCTCGGGTTGCCTCCGGACGGCTGCCACACACCTTCGCCCGACCGGGAGGGAAGGGCGGCCTGGCACCACAAAGTATCCCTTCTGGATAGGGCATCGGCATTCCCGTTGGCAGCCCCCGACCTGTGAAGTACAGAAAACGCATACGGTTGCAGTGACAAAACCCATCTCATTATTCGGGCATTCGTGTCCTGATTGCGCAACATCCACACAAGTGGAGCGTGGTTGGTGATGAGGGTGAAATGCCGTCCCAACAAGTAATATTTTAAAGTCTCTAAAGCCCATTTAATTGCCAGGCACTCTTTCTCTACGGTCGAGTACTTCTGTTCCCTCAGTAAGAGTTTTCTGCTGATATACGTGATGGGATGTTCCTCACCTTCCTGTAGCTGCGACCAGCTTGCTTGCGTTGGCAACCGGTTCTTGGTCAGATCTGTTAAAGGGGTGGCGACGTTCGGGATGAACCGCCGATAATAGCTAGTGAGCCCGATGAACGTGCAAACCTGTTTTTTAGCGAGGGGTTGAGGCCAATTCTTTATCACCAAACTTTACAGATCCGCAACTGATACTATAGCCTAAATACTTGGCTTCTTGCAGACTTAGCCGACATTTATTTGGGTTGGCGGTAAGCCCCGTTCCCCTTAGCACATGCGAAACATTTCTTACCCTTTCTAGATGTGTTTCCCAATCGTCAATGTTGATTACGATGTCATCTAGATAAGCCACCGCATACTCACGATGGGGTCGCAGAACCCAGTCCATCAATCGTTGGGTGGGGCTCTGTGTAGGCCGAAGGGTCATTTCTTGTACTGGAACAGTCCGTCAGGAGTTGGGAAGGTGGTCTTTTCTCAATGCTGGAGCTAGGGGTACCTGCCAGTAACCTTTTGTTAGATCCATTCCCAATCCTTTCAATGAGCTCATCTATTTGGGCTATAGGATAAGCGTCAAACTCCGATATCTTATTTAGCTTTTGGAAGTCATTACAAAACCGTAAAATCCCGTTCGATTTGGGCACCAGCACAATCGGACTGCACCACTCACTTTGGGACTCCTCTATGATCCCAGCGGCCAGCATATCCTGTAATTCCACCCTCACGGCCTCCCTCCTTGCTTCCGGGATGCGATAAGGACTAAGTGTTTCGAACACTAACTAACTTTCTCCCTGGTTCGGTGATAATGTGGTGTCGTATGAGGTTAGTCTGTCCGGGCTCACTAGAGAAAACATCACGGTGGCTGTTAACCAACTCCTTCAATTCCTGTTCCTGTGCCGGACTCAGCTGTTCCCCTAGCAGCACATCGGTGGGCATAGTATCTGTACTGGTGACTTTAGGAAACATAGCACACAACATCTCATTGGCATTCAATTTTTTTTAACAGATTGATGTAGTATATTTGGCTAACCTTTCGGCAATACCCAAAAATTCACCTCTCCCACCTTTTCAATAATCTCATACGGTCCCTTCCACCAGGCTAAAAAATTACACTGTGAGGTGGGGACGAGCACCAGTACCTTATCGCCAGGCTGAAACTCCCGCAGCTGAGCCCCCCAGTTGTATACCCATGTCTGGGCTGCCTGCGCTTCCTGCATATGTTCCCTCACCACTGACCACAACTTTGCCATCCTGTCCCGAAATCTCCTCCACATTCTCCACCAGGGTGCGGTGCGGACACGGCTGCTGTCCCCAAGCCTCCTTAGCGACATCTAGGAGTCCTCTCGGTCGCCTGCCATAGAGTAATTCAAAGGGACAGAAAGCTGTCGAAGCCTGCGGTACCTCCCGAATTGAAAACATTAAGAAGGAGAGCAGTCGGTCCCAGTTTCTCCCGTCTGCTTCCATCACTTTCCTCAACATGAATGGAGTCCCCTGGTCCATCAGTATTTCCTCCGGAATGACCACTCGAGAAAATAACATTAGTAGTTTGCAGGCTATGCCTTTGGTTGCCATAGTGTGCAGGGGAATTGCCTCCAGGTACCTGGTAGCATATTCGAGTATCACCAGGACATACTGATAGCCACTGCTAAGTTTTGCAGTAGTTACAAGTTACTACCTCCCTCCAAGGTACCTCGTCACCTTTCTTTTTCCCCATTCTCTCTGGATACAGTCTCTGGTTGACATTTATCAATTATGATCCGTTCCATCGGACTGAGCGAAGCTAGCTCGGCTGTCAGCCAGTTCTTCGTGATTCTGATCAGGTCGTGCATTTGGGATCTGGCAAAGAGGGTGGGGTTATACGACCAGTTGTGGAATTTCTGGGCATGGCTCATGAGGGTATAGCCATACCGGTGCAGGATCTCTTTTTTCAAAAATCCATAACTTCTGGCTTATTCCGCAGTCAGATCCTGATACACCTTCTGGGCCACCCCCGACAAGAAGGGAGCGAGAAAACTAGCTAATTGTTCCGGTGGCCACTCTTCCCTTGCTGCCGTGTGCTCAAACGCTTGTAGGCATGCCTCAACGTCATCGGCTTCCATCAGCTTCAGGATGAACTGGCTGGGGTTGATCCTGGGAAGTTGTGAGGCTGCAGCTTCACAATTCTTGCTCGTTGTCCTAGTCTGTAATCCAAAGTCCTTTGTTCTAAGTCGGTTTCTCCTGCCAAAATCGATCAATCACAAAATGGGGCTCTCAAAACAGTCCAAGTTGTTATTTTTAATCAATCACAGTATACCCGCTTCTTGGTCTCGTGTTTCCCTTTCGGTACTTAGTCCTCTTTATTCCCGTGTCTGTAGGTGGGTTTCCACACTTCCTGTTTGCCCAAATATGGAAAAGGGGTGGAGCCAGCATGCCACCACGTACCTCCCATCAATCACTAGCCCTCGGGTTGCCTCCAGGCGGCTGCCACAACACTTACATAAAACCATGTACTATCACCATTTAGTTTCTCGTTTATTTTCCCTTCATTTAAACAGGTAGATTAACTGAGAACTCAATTCTGTTTTGCGACCTGGGGAATCAAAGTGGGTAGGGAATGCAAGGGATTGTGTAGCCAATCGGATGATTATGTGGACAGATGTAGATGTGGGAGAGTTTTTGTGGGAATTTGACCAGGACACCAAAGTTAACACCCCTACTCTTTCGAAAAGTGCCATGGGATCACAGCGAGTCAGGACCCATAGGTTTAACGTCTCATCTGAAAGACAACACCTTGAGAAATCTCAACTTTCTTTCCTGTGGGTTTGCACTTCCCCACGCTCAGGGCAAGGTTGTGAAAATGCAAGGCCGGCGCTCGGGGGACTAAATTTAGTTTCACACTCATGTGGCGCAGAGTCCTGCCATCTGTCAGGAAAAACATCCCTGCCTCGTGCCATGGGCGGGGCCTAACAGCACAAATCGACCTGCTCCTCCGCAACACTGGAGAGCATTGTCTAGTGATCGAGTGAATGAGGTGTCGCAACACCAAAAAAGGGTGCGGCTTCCATTTGCTACAAGTAACTCGCCGATCTGAACCAATCATTGTGTTTTGTTGTGAAGAGCAAAACATTTTGATTGGTTCAAACAAGTAATTAATTGGCAACTATTTGTAGCTCCACCCATTTTTGTAGTCATGACATCTCATTCAGCCAATCGCTACCAAAAGCCACCTTCATGTGGGCACAGTGAGAACACTGGTAATGTTTTTTTGCCTCACTTTCTGGCTTTTTGGGGGTTTCCTGGTATTTTTGTGTTTTCATATTTTCTATTTTCTGTAAAGCGTCTTTGTGACAGTGCTCTGTAAAAAGCACTAGACAAACAAAATTGAATTGAATTGTAAGTTGTTGATTTTTACCTCTGTACCTTTTAGCCTGTGGTAGTTCTAATTTGCACATGTATGAGCACACTAGGCTATGCTCTCCTCCTGCTGCTGGTCAGTTAGTTGGAGGGTGACGCTGTTGGGGAGGGGCAGAGGGAGAAAATCATGGTCCCGGTGTTGGCTAGCAACCCGACTGGCCTAACCTCATCTCCCACCTCTCAGTGGTGACCATGACAATCATGAGTGGTGTTTGCTACATTCTCTATTCTCTAGTCATGTACGATAGGGCAGAGCCGTGAGACCTGGCATTGTACAATAAAACAATAAAATGTTCTGTTGCTGTGGAACCATGTTATTCAGATAAGCGTAGAATCAATTATGAATAGATCAAAAAACGAATGTAAACGCCGCACATATGCACACATTAACATGTGGAACACTTGAGTAAATTAAGGGTTCTGGTGGCTCTGTTAAGGTGTGGGGTGGATTTTTAGGTTCACTCAACCCCATGGAGGGCAAGATAAACACCAATAAATATTGTGTGATCACTTTCATCCTATGGTGAAGCATTTCTATCCAAACACCAACAAAACACCAAACGATGGAATTTCTCATGGAAGAATGGTGTTGCATCCCTCCAATAGAGTTCCAGACACTTGTAGAATCAATGGCAAGGTGCATTGACGCTGTTCTGGTGGCTCATGGCGGCCCAAAGCCCTATTAAGACACTTTATGTTAGTGTTTCCTGTATTTTGGAAGTTACCTGTAAGTTCATGGTTGAGCCAGGGTAAGCGAGGAGGAGGGAGAGGAGGGGGGGAATTCCAGATAATTCCACCCTTTTGTGTCACACCCCTCCATTGAAAATGACCTTTTGAGAATAAATGACCTTGGAACCTGAGAGCACAGAGTATGATTTCAGCTCCGATAACGGGCGTTTTGTTAGGGGTCTATTGTTGTTACTGTTGAAACTTGGCTTTGCGTTGTGTGTCTAAGGCCTGGGGTGAACCCAGACAGGGCCAGCGCTGGCTGTTGCTCAGGGCGATGCAGCGTCAGTGAGCAAGGTGTCATCCGCCCCCCCCTCCCCCCCCCCTCTAAAACAGCGGCGTTCACTCCTGCCCTTGGGCTGTCTGGGGACCCTACTGGTTTTTTGATTCCACATTAAAATTCAGACCCGAGAAACCAGGTGAGGTGCGTTAACCACGTAATCATCTGCTTCATTCAATCAATGAAGTGCTGAATAACGCAGTGTGTTCACCGTGGGACCGGAGAATGAAAGAGAAGCGGTCAGTTGACCGCGGGCGGTCCTTATCGTGCCCAGGTGATTGCCTAAGGAGCTGCGATTCATCTTCTAGCAAGTCAGAAAGTGCTTCCCAAAATCAGAGTTGGGTTTCGCCAGCTTAGCTTATCGAACAGTCCAAGAACAAGAACTCAGTGATGAAACAGAAAATCTAATCAAACAATCACTCAACAATCATAACAAGGGTAATGTTTCAGCAGTTGTTTCTGGGTAGCTATTTCATTGTTTAAAAATCAGTTTCACTGATCCAACAGGACTGCCCATTCAGTGAGCCAACTGTTTCTGCAGATCCACATGATATGACAATCAGCTAATCGACACAGCACTGATCCACAAGAAAACTCCACAACAAAGATCAGTGACCGAGCTCAGCAAGAAGGTGAACACAAAAGCAGCTTGACTCTATAGCGACACAAACGTGTACCATCCACCGTATACAACAACATGGAAATTGTAGCCGCATCGTGACACATTCCACATGTCGTGACGGAGTACAACTCCCCCAATGACTCCTCACACTTACACACTCACTGTACAATTGCTTTATCCTTTTCCGCAACTGTAGTGTGATCTCTATGCTTAAATCTGACATGAGCCATTTCAGTCTGATCTGTTATTAACAGGTATTGATGGATTAATTGTTTGATATTCATCGTCGACCGTTTCCCTGTGTCCTGCCCATATACTCTGCCCTAATGACTCAGAACATCATGCAAGCCTGTTTCACGTTTAACCTGTTTTAAAGTGGTACAAGTACATTTCCTCTTCATTTAATAATGGTTACAGCATAGAGAGGGATCATTATTATACATAGCCTTACATAGTCAGGGTTCACAGTTACCTTTGTGCATGTCCTCATATTTCTAAAGAGAGATAATACTAAAAGAAAAAAAAGGTGAATACGGTTGCGAAACGCACATGTCATTTTATGTTTGTTGTCAAAAGACAAATATCTTAAACTGAAAGAAATGATGACAGCATGGTCCATATCCCAAGGCCTGGATGATGACACTTCAATGGGCAAAAATCCACCATTCCAGAGTCACAAGTTAAAAAAGCCTATTTTGAGGGACTGCGTAATATCTCTACGTCGACTGAATTAAGGAAGTGCGAAAGGGACTCCCATCTGCATACTGACACATGCACTGGTGTTCTGTCCAACTGGCTCACAGTCAATTCCACAGATCTGTGGATACCGCAGTTAGGCATGCAAATATCAGTAACGGGGGGGAATAAATGCTACAGCGTAAGAGGGGACGTGCCTGCTACGCATTACCCACAAATATAAACTTTGGGGGATGTAGAAAAGCAAGGGGTTGAGGCGAAATATGTGTTGTGGCCACAAATGAAAAATCCACATTTAGGCCTACATCAGCCTGTGCCCAATGCTTAAATGTAAATGGATGTTACTATCTCGATATATAGCGGAACTACAGCGCGTCTCGGACGTCACTGTGGTTCTACATCATGGGTGTGTTTTAAAAGGCTTTAGGTTGTGTTTTTTTCTGGAGCCAAATGGCTCAATGGAGACATATTCTCGAGAAAAACAACGTGGTTTGTGGGGGAAATGCAACATTTACGGGGAATAATTATTTGGAAGTATCGGGTTTTTTATCGGGCAAAAAACATAGTTTGCATTTGAATTATTTTTCAATCATCTAACACAAAACAACAGATGACAGCAACACCTTATTTGTGAATAGTACTCAAATATTTACAAGCTAACTTGGGGAACATAAATAGCAATCCGAGCCTGCTAATGGACCTTCCCTAAACACATTGACAAATATCAAAGTTGCCATCTACATAACAAGCTCCCCACACAACATTCCCCAATTGTGTAGGGCAGTCGTATCTTGACAGATAGCTCGCTACGTATTTGACGTGTCTTAAAACAATATGGTGTAGCTTGGTATAGCTGCACCCATTATTAATGAAGCCAAGTGCGTTGGTTAGCTCATAAACACCATAAAAACAACCCCTAGCTGGCCGGTAAACAACATTTTTATTTATGTAGCTGGCTGATGTGGGTGCAACGGAATGATAGACAGCTACAGTATAATTTGTGGCAGCCAGCTATCTAATTGCTGCGCTCTTGCATAGCACAAAGACATTTATTCAGTAGTTAGCTAGCAAGGTTAGCTAGCTATATTTAACAATGTATGATTGCCATTTACCTGGGGGCTATCCTCCAATGTTTCTTCTATCGGTAGTTTATCAATTCCAGGCATGTCGCTAGCTACCTAATATCAAAATATACCCCAAAATTGAATATAAAACAATGACAATTCGTGATTACACCCACTTGCTAGCTGTAGCTATATGCTTTCGCCCAAACAAATCCTCAGCACCCAACCCTGTCTCTCCTACATGCGGATATTCCGCCTTCGGGAAGCTCCTGATTGGAGAAAATACCACGTTCCCGATATCTGACAGTTCATTGGTTACACGTTATGTCATGGGACAGTTGAGAGGTTCTTACCAGTTGGGAATCGTCGCCATTTTGGCTCTAAAGAGCATCTCAGTCTTCATTAATCACAGTGTCGCTTGTGTGCCACAGACAGCGCAAATGACGCACCGTACCAGAGGATGCGTTTAAGAGCTTTGGTCAAATTTTTTGGTCTCTGATTGGATTTCAGCAACATTCATCCGTTTGATCTCCTGTTGTGGTCATTCGAGGGCATTGTGCTCACGTCATATTTTTATTCTGTTATGGCCAAACCGTTTGTTATGACCATATATTTTCACATTAAGTATTGTAGGCCTATTTAATGGAATCGTGGTACTATAACAGTTGATTGGGTAATGAATGTAAGTATATCACGATACTACCATTAGAAACATTATGATAGCAAATGACCATTTGCTACATATTTTTACTAATAATTTTAAAAGAACAAAAACAAAATGACAGTCAATACAATATTTCTTGAAATAAAAGAATGCATCCATTTTCTTTTAGATTATTATTTTATTTTAAAATGACCGAAACAGCATATGTAAGGTTTTAACCGTTATAATCACAAATCAATGCAACACCTCATGATTAAAAGAACAATTCAAATGACAGAAAATAAAATGTCTCTAAAGACTGAAACTAAAAAATATATGTTTCAAATTTTGCCTCTTGAAACACTCTCCACAATAAAAAAAATAAGTCAACCTGTTTTTCCGCAGCTATGCGTAGACCAAAGAGCAGCAAAAATGATAATAATAATAATAATCATAATCATAATATGTTTCATTTCGAGAGCACCTTCATCAAACTCAAGGCACTCTGAATCCTGAATCGATGACTGAGGAGAAAACCAGGACAACTTGCACACCTACCAACAAAAAGCACACCAAAACACTCAAAGAGGGGTGTTATGGTGTTATTCTCACTGTAAACTCGAACCCCAGGTTTATTAATAGTTGATAGTCTGTAACCTTCATAAACAATGGTATGCTTAGTACAGAACCTTATTTTTTTATTTGTTTCAGATTTTTTCCCAATTTTTCTCCCAATTTAGTGCCCAACTATACCCTCCATTTCTTTCGATTTACCCTCCCCCACAAACTCATTACATTACAGGCATTTAGCAGACGCTCTTATCCAGAGCAACTTACACAGTTTCACATTTCTTTACATACAATCCATTTATACAGCTGGATATTTACTGAAGCAATCCAGGTTAAGTACCTTGCTCAAGGGTACAACGGCAGTGCCCCACCTGGGATTGAACCTGCAACCTTTGCGTTACAAGCCCAGTTCCTTAACCATTATGCTAACACTGCCGCCATTATGCTAACTCGCCACCCGCCCCCACAGGCCAAGCTAATACCTCAAGGAAATGATCCGCCTCCTTAGAGACTGGACTCGCCCAACTATGTTCACCATGTTGCCTTACTGCTCCTCGACGAGCTTGTGCCGGCTCTCCCTCTCCCCCCTCCTTCTGGGGCAGACAGCCAATTATCACCCCCTAGCGGCACTCCAGTCAGCCCAGTCCGGTTAGCCCTGACGCAGCCAGGTTTTGAACCGCGGCTGCAGTGGGCAACTTGCAGGATGCTCTTACCATCCGGGAGGCCCCCACAGACCCATCTTTAAAGTATCTTTCCCTCAAGTCATATAAATGCAGTAAGAATATTTAGAGGCAGCGTATGGGCTCTACTGTATTTTCTGTGAGACACATTGGCATGAGAGGCACTTAGAGAGGCATGCGTGTGTGTGTATGTGCGTGTGCGCATGTGTGTGTGTATGTGAGAGTGTGTGTGTGCGTGCATTTGTGTGTGTGTGAGTGTGTGTGCGTGCGTGTGTAGGCAGAGAGCTCTGGTCACCGTGGTTCTTCCTCGTCACAGACCCATCTTTAAAGTATCTTTCCCTCAAGTCATATAAATGCAGTAAGAATATTTAGAGGCAGCGTATGGGCTTGACTGTATTTTCTGTGAGACACATTGGCATGAGAGGCACTTATGGGGTGTATGCATGTGTATGTGCTATATGTGGTGTATGTGGGTGTGTAACTACTAAGTGTTTGTGGAAAGGTGCATGTGTGTGTGTCTGCATATGAGAGCTAGAGTGTGCGTGCATGTAAGAGTGAGTCTGTGTGTACGCGCGTGTGTGTGTGTGTGTGTACGCGTGCGTGTGTGTGTGTGTATGCGTGTGTGTGTGTGTGTGTTGGGGGATGTGTGTGCATGTCTGAGTATGTGTGTGTGTGTGAGAGAGTGTGTATATGCACGTGTGTGTGTCTGTGTGTGCATGCGTGTGTGTGTGTCTGTGTGTGTGTGTGGGCATGTCTGAGTATGTGTGTGTGCATGCATGTGTGCATGCGTGTGTGTGTATGTGCGTGTGGGCATGTGTGTGTGTGTGTGAGAGTGTGTGTGTGTGTGCATTTGTGTGTGTGTGAGTGTGCGTGCGTGCGTGTGTAGGCAGAGAGCTCCGGTCACCGCGGTTCTTCCTCGTTGTCCCGGGTGTAGAGGTCGTACTCGCGGTACAGGATGTAGTCCTTGAGGCGCTTGGGCAGCGGCAGGAAGCTCATGAAGACAGGGGCCCTCAGACGCAGGCGGCCCAGGCAGTGGCGGATCCTCAGCCGGCACAGGTGCTTCAGGGAGCGCGTGTTCTCTGGAGGCAGTGGGCATGACTGTTATACCTGAACCACAGCGGCAAACAGCTCCATCCAACACACCTAGCGTCTGCTGGTTCTAATCAAGATCAACAGGTGCCACAACCTGTTTCTCAACCACACCAGGAAGTAGACGTAGTTACAGTTTTTTTCAATTGCTAACAAGCATCGGTCAATACTGAAGACACTTTTTCAAAACTCTTCATACAGTCTGCATTGCCAACATGCATCTTGGCCAAATAGTTCATCTCACTTCCAAAACTCACTCAAACCACCAAAACACTTCATACATGTCTCAAAATAAGGCATCAATTCTCACTCAGAAAGCATACATTGTCACTCATAACACACTGACCTAAAAAACACTAACAACAGGGAGCATTACATGAATTATGAACTTTTATCTTTGAAGTTTGAATGATTTTTCACATAAATCAGTATTTCATTATAGAATAAGAATAACACCTTTTCACTTTATTGACTGTACTAAAGTATATGTAACAACAATGAATCAGAAATGCTGAAATTTGCTTTAATATCGTTTATTTTTTCTATATCTCTGCACATAGTAATTTACTTGTGAAAAATAAAAAGTTGAAACAAAAATAGCAATTTCCTGAAATTCCAGGGCTGCAATAATAATCACAAAAAACAACATGTATAGTATAATCACTCATACTGTACAGTACTGTGAGGGTTCTACTTCTCCCTGTCTCCTGCATTTGGCCACAAGTTCTCATCAACATCACATCTTATGTCTTCTCTGGCGATGCATCTTGGAAAGTATATTTTGGAATGTCTAATCCAACCCTGGCAGTCTTTAGGATAAATGTCTCCACACCCCACATTCATGGCATCCAGTAAGGACATCTGGTCATGTGGACGGTGGTCATACACCTTCCACCTCCACGCAGAGAAAACTATTCTATGGGGTTTAGGAAGGGGGAGTATGGAGGCAG
Source organism: Aldrovandia affinis (assembly GCA_029706075.1). NCBI lineage: Eukaryota > Metazoa > Chordata > Actinopteri > Notacanthiformes > Halosauridae > Aldrovandia > Aldrovandia affinis. Next base: position 5,268,982 of record JAINUG010000055.1, read on the forward strand.
GAATAGTACTAACATCCTGGGATGTGCAGCAAACCAGTCTGTGACTGCAGCAGAGTGGTGGAATGCCACATTATCCCACACAACAATGAAGGTAGGGGAGTTTCCTGCCCCTCTCTCCTCCGCTGGCACAAGTCATTTATGCAGGTCATCCAGAAAATAAATGAGCCTCTCTGTATTGTAGGGGGGCAATGAGTGGTTTGTGTAACAGCAAACCATCATTGGACAGTGCTGCACACATTGTGACGTAATTCTGTTTTGAATGCGTTTTTAACAGTTTTGAAAACAGTGTGTTAGCATTTGAAAAATGTGCTGCAAATATATAGTGTTTTGTGGGTGGTGGAGTATGAATGAGAAAAGAGTTCATAGATTTAGGAAAATGTGGTCATTGAATACATTTTGTGTGAAAGCAATGAAAAATGATTAATTGTTTGGTCCACATAGACTTCTGGTTCGCTGACTGTGTGAAGAGTTTTGAAAATGTGACTTCAGTTTTGACCAAAGCATGTTAGCAGTTGAAAAAAACTGTAAAACTCAACTTTGACATTTACATTTACATATTGAAATGCCTGGTATACACAAACTATTAAACTTGTGTCAATATTGGGTTCCATCTGGGGAAAAAAAGAACTGGCAACCGAACAAAAAAAATAAAAAAGTGATTAAGAGGTTGTATGACCGTGGGCCAACACCTCACCATCAGTCATGTTGCTCTGCCCACCTTGAATCTTGCATATGGCTGGCCACTGCTCCTGCTCCATGAGGGCAGCTTTCAGTTTGAAGCAGAGGGTGACGTGGTCGACGTAGTCCAGCATGATATGCACCAGGTAGGCTGAGATGTCCCTCAACCAGGACACTGTGATCACCTCACAAAACTGCAGACAGAGAGAGGAAGGGAGGGAGTGGAGGAGGAAGAATGCAATACAGCCTGTTTGTTAAATTTCGCATGAGAGTGCTGCAGAGCGCATCAGAGTAGGGAATTTGGTTTTAATCTCAGTGCGGTCAGCGATACATCAGGGAGGGTGAGAGACAGAGACGGGTCAATTCCATTTTACAATTTAGTCAGTTCAGGAAAGTAACTGAAATTCAATTAGTTAACAGATTTAAAAAAATCCTCAAAGAACATTATGGGCATTTTTGAGTTGCAATCCACAAATTATATTTTCCATTCACTCAACCGAATTGACTGAATTTTGAAAACAGAATTGAATGCCAGAATTGAGCAGCTTCCACTCTTGCAGAGCTTCCACTGCCCGTTTCGACTCTGGCCAGCCCTACCATAGTGTCCTTGATAACAGAGGGGGTCCAGCCCTCGTAGTCCAGGGGCACGTGGGAGCCCTCGCCGTACGGGCAGTGGAAGCAGCGCAGCACGTCGTAGCCGTAGTTGAGCAGCATGCGGAGCAGCACCTCGTCCTTCATGGCGTACTGAAGGGCGGAGGGGAAGTGGGTGGGGTTGATGCGCGAGTAGTAGTTGACGTTGGCGCCGTAGCGCAGCAGCGTGTGCACCAGCTCCAGGTCTCCGAGCCGCAGCGCCACCTGCAGGCACTTGATGGGGTCCTGGTTGGGCATGGCGCCCGCCTCGAGGAGCAGCCGCACGGAGGGCACGTCGCTATTGGTGACGGCGAAGTAGAGGGCGGAGCGGCGCTGGTCGTGGTAATTGCCGCGCACCCAGGGCTCCAGCATGTAGTTGGGGTCGTAGCCGGCGCTCAGCAGCCGCTCTAGGCACACCGTGTGGCCGCCCGCCGCCGCCGAGTGCAGGGGACTGATGCCGCTGTCCTCCACCGCTTCGAACGTCGTCACGGGGATCAGGATGTCCAGAGCCCTGCAGGGACGGAGGGAGTGAGAGGGAGTGAGACGGTGAGCACGTGTGTGCATGCATGCGTATGCGTGTGTGTGCGCCTGTATGTGCATGCGTGTGTATGTGTGTGTGTGTGTGTGTGTGTGTGTTTGTGTGTGTGTGCATGTGTGTTTGTGTGTGTGTGCCTCTGTGGATCCATGTGTGTGTGTATGTGTGTGTGAGTGTGGGCATGTGTTCGTGTGTTTGTGTGTGTGTGTGTGTGTGTGTGTTTGTGTGTGTTCGTGTGATTGAGTGTGTGAGTGAGTGTGGGCATGTGTTCGTGTGTGTGTGTATGTGTTCGTGTGTGTATGTGTGCGTGTGTGTTTGTGTGTGTTCGTGTGAGTGAGTGTGTGAGTGAGTGTGGGCGTGTGTGTGTGTGTGAGGGAGTAGTGTCACTAACTCCAGGTGTCCTCTGTGAGCCACGCGGTGGATGGGCAGGTGGCCGTTGTGTTTGGGCACGTTTGCGTCGGCCCCGTACTCCAGCAGCAGGGATATCACCGCGGGGCTTCCGGACGCAGCCGCTTCAAACAGGATGGTGGCAGAGTCCAACGCCTGGGACTCCACATCAGCCCCTGAGACAGGGACAGTGTTACGGCCCTTGGCCGTTATTTCTTTTTGTGTTTTGCCCTCTCTCCTTTTCTTTTGCTCCTCCCAGGTCTAATCAGTTGATTGAGCGCACCTGTGAGGAGGCTTTCATAAAGGAGCTTGGGATCCAACCTAGAGCTGCCGCATTCCTTTATGAAATTCTAATCTGTGGCCTGGCTGCTCCAACCAACTCTTGTTTTTGGCTCCCCTTATATACGCAGATGGTGTATTATTATTTAAATCCCTAGACAATAAAAGATTGTTGCACCTTACCCCAATTTGTTGTCTGCTTTTTGTTATGGTTTGGTTCCGAGGGGAGAGCCAACCGTAACAGACAGTGACAGCATGCCACAGCCTGAGAGACAGTGAGTACCACAACCCTAAAATACTGAAATGTTATCTGTAATGTCAGATTATATCTATAATAGGGTGTGAAAAAAACATGAAGTTGTCACACCAGTTGCCAACCCAGTATAAATAGGGTTATTAATTTACTGTGCGCGACCCCTAAACATTGATATATTTAACAGATTTTTATACTGCCAGGTTTTTTTTACAACTTTTTTACATGTTTTTTGACACAACCTAATCTATAATCTATGAAATGTTGTTATAATAATAAGAACAATAACAACAACAATAATAATAATAAATAGTTGTTTTGCTGATTTGTCAATTAATTAATATATATTTTTTAGTATATATGGTCGATATTATTGTTATTATTCATTTACATTTTATGTATACAATTGAATTTGGAATACTATGCCAATATGTGATCATGCCAATAAAGCATATTTAAATTTGAATTTGAATTTGAATTTGAATATGAGGGGAGAGAGAGGATCAAAATCAAGCCCATAAGGCCACTGTCCAGACATAGCTTTCTGTTCATTGAGGATCACAAGGACACACACACACAGGCATGCACACACACAGGCATACACACACACTTGCGCGTACACACACACAGGCATGCACACACACAGGCATGCACATACACGCACACGCACACGCACACACAGAGACAGGCATGCACACACACACACACACACACATGCACGCACACCACACAGAGACAGGCGCACACACACACACACACACACACACAGACAGGCGCACACACACTCACGCACACACACACGCACACACACACACAGAGGCAGGTGCACACACACACACACACGCACACACACACAGACAGGCGCACACACACTCACGCACACACACACACACACACACCAACACACATGCGCACACACGCTCGCATGTGGTTTTACCTTTTTGAAGCAGGGCCCGTACGATGTCCAGATGTCCGCACTGTGCAGCCAGCGCCAGGGGGGTGAGCCCGAAGCGCTGCGGGGGTCGGGGTCAGCACCCGCCTCCAGGAGCAGGGTCACGAACCTCTCTTTACCCAGACGGGCAGCATCGTGCAGCGGCGTCCTGCGGTGCGCCCCCTGCTGGTTGACTTTGGCATTGAAGCAGAGCAGGAGGGAGGCTATGTCGTACTGATCAGTCTTTATAGCTGTGGGGGGCACAGACAGTTCTGGGTCACATATCTTTATGGTTTTACCACTTTTTCTCTCAACTTGCCCCCAGTTGGACGCTGGAACCTTCGCTGTTAATTCGGGAGCCTTAGCACAGACAAGCACGCGCTCCCCTCCAAAACACGTGATGTCAGTCGCCGCTTCTTTTCACGCTACAGTTTACAAGTTAAGCTCGCACAGACACGAGTAGGAGGAATAAACTGTGGGTGCCCGACCGACCAGTGGGGGTCGCTGGTGTGCAACGAGGCACGGACAACCCAGCCAATTTTCTTTATTTTAAGAAGGACCGCAGAACCGAGACAGCTGGCATTGGTAGATCACAGGTGGCCAATCAGCCCAAGGCGTTCGCTTTTGGCAGTGAAGTGGGGAATATCTTGCCAATTAAGACACCCCTTCCCTGGGTGGCGCTATGGCCAATTACACACCTCCATGTGTGGTTACTGGCCACACTCCGCGCTGCCGCGGCCAATAAGCACAAACGTGAGTTTTCCATCAAAACCGACAAGAAACGGGTTTTTAGCGAATAATCTGCCCCGCATTCATGTGATGGCTTCACTATTTTAGCATCACCTTCACAACTATTTTTGTATGACAATATGTTGTCATTACCAGGGAAATGTTGTGAATAAGTGCCTTGCTTCGACAGTCCACCAGGGTTGCCAGACTGGGATTGCCAGAGTTTTACACCCCAGATCTAGGGGGTTGTAAAACATTTATGCGGGAAGTTTTAGTGTAAATATGGGGGTGGAGTCAATGGTAAATGGGAGATTTTTAAAGGGGGTATGGGGGGACAGTTTTGAAAATGTGTATGGTAGTCAATTGAAGGTGGGTTTTGAAGAATATATTTGGGGTTAAAATCACAGGCACCTGGTAACACTGCACTCCAATTCGACTGTGGGGCCCATTTGACCATTTGATCTAATCAACCATGTATGTAACAACCAATGGCTGGGGGGTCAGTTCCATTTAAATTCAGTAAGTTCGATACAATACGATACACTTTATTAATATATTAATAAAGGAATATTATATAATATAGGTTATTATATATAAAGGTATATGATATACAGTACAGACAGTAGCGGGCCGTGCATTTCACACCTAGGCCTTCAGTGGTGTCCTACCTGAATTATTCCACCTCTTAATACCATCATTATGATGACACGGTTACAGAAACCATCAATATTATACAGAAACGCAGTATAACAGGGCATTGCATCACAGACAGGTTTCTCATGTAGCGAGAATGAATGCCATTACTAAAGTAAGAAACCCAATTAACACAATTCAACAAGTCTCCTTTCACTGCAGCCACAGCTGCGCGACATACATCATCTCAAGCAGAAGCATCAATATTAACCTAATAAAATGACAAAAATATAATTCATTATACTCACCAAACCTTTTGATTATTTGTACACAAAATCCATCCTCCTTTCTTTCCTTAAGAAGAGTTCAATTACTCTGTTGTACAGGTTATCTGTGTGTTTCAGTTCCAACAACAAGTCCTTTTCTAGCGCCATGGAGGCTAATGCTGAAAGTCGAGTCTGTCCAGTCGTATTTCTGTCCAGCAATACAATTTGCAGTGCTCTTCGGAGGCTGTGAGCCAAGGGTACCGCCTAAAGTTACTGAATTGAAAGTGGCGGACAAACCCTTTCCCTGGCTGGGACAGGTTTGCTAGCTTCGGGGTTGGCCGACCTTTCCTCACGATGTCCAGCTTTTCTTGAAAAGTCTGTCTTGAAAATGGCTTTGTAAGTATATCTGCGACCAAATCAATTTCTTCTCCTCTGTCAGCCATTGTGGGTTGAAAAAACAGCTATTAAATCTACACAAATATATTTTAGCTTGTGCAGATCACTACACATGCAGTTTGCTAGCTATGACTAGTACGCTCTCTGACCATCCAATCAAATGACGTGAAAATGCCGACGTTATTGTACACCTGCTAGATGGCCCCGATGTCGCCAACTCAAAATCTGATTGGTTAAAGCAACAGTTTCATTGCCATTTATTTTAAGCTACAGACACCCGCACTGTTGATTCTGAAGGCCTCAAGGGAGATTTCTTTGACCCTGGCAACACATGATGGCTGAAATATGATTGGATAAAAGCTCTAACATAAACATACACTACTGGAAGCAGCGCAACCAAGAGAAAAGCTATGAAATGAAGAGAATAGACTATTGGGAATAATTTAATACATATTCATGGAAAAAATATATTAAAACGTAAGTCAGTGATTCTGATAGTGTTTAGGCCAGCAGAGAAGGCCTTGCTGGCCCTGACGGCCCACCACTGAGTACAGGAAATAAAAAAATCTGTTAATGAATTGAAAAGTTCCCATAATATTCTATGGAATTTCAATTGAATTCCCTGAATTTCCTAAATCTGGAATGGAATTGAACCCAATTCAGACAATTTATTGAAATTCAATTAATGCATTGAAAAATGGCCATAATATTTTATTGAATTGAATTGAATTGAATTGAACTGACTGAATTGAAATAGAATCAATACCAACACTGACACAAATGTGCACACACACCACCAGAATTGGGGTTAATGAATTTTCAATTCAGTCAATTCAGGAAATTCAATTGAAATTCAATTCATGAATTGGAAAAAAATCCCCATAGAATATTATATTATATATATACACTACCGTTCAAAAGTTTGGGGTCACCTTCCATCTGGACTATGGCTAATCGGGCACTCCTTCATTCTTCAGCAAGATAACGACCCGAAACACACCTTGAAGTTGTGCAAGAACTATCTGGTGAAGGAGGAATGTGAACAACAACTCAAACTAAAGACCTGGCCTGCCCAGTGTCCAGACCTCAATCCCATAGAACTTGTATGGGACAAACTGGAAAGGAAGAGTCAAAGCAAAGCAACCCACAAGTTTCTCTGGGAATTGCTGCAGGATAGCTGGGAAAACATGTCGGGTGATTTCCTGCTAAAACTTATTAACCGAATGGCCACTGTTTGTGAGGCTATTCTCACGCTAAAGGGTGACTATTTTGAGGAATCCAAGATTCAATTTTCAATATAATTTTCTTGAACATTTCTTTGATGTTCATTTTGTTCATTGTTACATGTGTTTTTTGTCATTTTAAAGTATTTACAGCAATGTATACGGTGTAAAGCATTGTCAATTATGAGATAAAAATAGTTTCCAGCAGGTGACCCCAAACTTTTGAACGGTAGTGTATGTATAGAATATTATGAGCACTTGAATTTCAGTTCATTTGCTGAACTTACTGAATTGAAATAGAAAAGACCCCCCCCATCCCTTGGTTGTTACAGACAGGATTGATTAGACATAAGGTAAAAGGGGTCCCATGGTAGAGGTCTCGAGCCGAGGACCACAGCATGGACTGAATTCTGACCGGGCCTGTGCAATCAACTTGACAGTGGAGCAGAGGCACGTCTCAGGGGCGTTACGCAGTAATGTGGAGCAGAGAGGCGTTACGCGGTAATGTGGAGCAGAGAGGCACGTCTCAGGGGCGTTAAGCAGTGCTGTGGAGCAGAATGGTATTGGACAGTGGAGCAGAGAGGCGCATTAGAGAGGACCTGCGACCAGCGGGGAGTCCTCATCCTCGTCCTGGCTGTCGGGGCTGCATCCGCTCTGCAGCAGGAAGGTGACGTTCTCCTCCAGGCCCCGATCCACAGACAGCGAGAGTGGCGTCTTCCCCTGGGGCGTACGTGCCTCCCTCGCCTCCTGGGGGGAAGCTGAGGGACACGTCACAGAAGGTCAAAGTTCGAAACCCAAATTTCTGTGGTCTAATGTAAAACCGTGGCCTAATCTACGAGTGAACCAGCGTTGGTGAACATAACTAATCATCCAACTGTGCCGGGTAATTGGTGGAAATAAAAACCTGCATACACACCAGCCCTCCTGGACCGGAGTAGCCTACCCCTGCACTATGCCCATGCTGAAAATGTAGGGGTTCTTCTACTGCAGGGGTTCTTCAATTCGTCTGTGTATGCTGTTTTTTACTCCGGCCAATCTCTTGATTAGGTAAGGTGTTTAAAGTTGTGTTCATAATTTTTCCCTTAAACTTATTAACCCTCCTATGGTCCTCGGGTCAATCTGACACAATGCAGGTTTGGATCATTGCATTTTGCTTTGTCTTTGAACTCTTAATTTGTTTTTACAGAAACGGTTTAGATTAAGTGAGCAGGCGCAAATTTCTATGTAAACAGACAATAAAGGTAATTGACTAAGTAATAAACGAGCTAAGCATGACGTGGTCATGTCCCAAACTGAGTAACTTCTACTTCTGAGATCTTCTACTGCTAGTTTTGGGCAAAGTGAAACAGTTAACACAAACAACAACAATGATGATGATGATGATGACTTCACTGTATCCCTAGTGAAATTATTTCTGTGTCATACACAGCATGCACATATCCACATAGAGACAGACAGACATACAGCACAACATTCACATACAGGCAACTGCCAAAACTTGAATAAATGAGGGATTCTGGTGGCTCTGTTATGATGTGAGGTGCATTTTCCTGGCGTGGTTTAGGTCCACTCAACCCCTTAGAGGGCAAGGTAAACACCAATAAATACAAAGCCATTCTGAGTAATCACCTTCATCCTTTGGTGAAACATTGTTATCCTGATGCAGGATGACAATGCCCCCATCCACAGGGCACGAGTGGTCACTGTATGGTTTTATGAGCATGAAAACTATGTAAACCATATGCCATGGCTGTCTCAGCCACCGGACCTAAACCCAGTTGAACACTTATGGGAGATTCTGGAGCAGTGCCCAAGATAGCTTTTTTCCACCACCATCAACAAAACACCAAATTATGTAATTTCCCGTGGACGAATGGTGTCACATCCCTCCAATAGAGTTCCAAACACTTGTAGAATCTATGCCAAGGTGCATTATAGCTGTCCTGGTGGCTCGTGGTGGCCCAACACCCTATTAAGACGCTGGCACTTACTTTATTTTGGCAGTCACCTGTACATAGACTGTCACAGTTTAACATTTACATTTACATTTTAAGCATTTAGCAGACGCTCTTATCCAGAGTGACTTACAAGATGTGCATAAATACATGGTAGGAACAATCATAGTTCGCGCAAGAGATCAGTGCAGTAATACAGCAATAGACATCATTGCAGGCAGCTGCGTACCATACCTGTAACACTGGGAAGGAAAAGGTTAGTAATTTTTTTTTTTTTTTTTTTTTTTAAATGAGGAGTAAGCAGGGATACATAGTGTTGAGCAAGTAGGCAGTGGCAATGACAATTAGCTAGAATTCAGTGGTAGTGGAGTCTGAACAGGTGGGTTTTGAGTAACAGTGGTGGTGAGGGCCTGGAGGAGGCGCGGGATGGGTGGCACGCACACCCTACAAACCTGTGAAAGTCATCTTCAGAATTGTCATGCTTCTCTGGACCGCAGCCTGATGCAACGGGACCCAGCCTCTGCTGTCCACCTCCCCGAAAGCCTCGTGACAGGACGCCCCCAGCTCACGAAGAGCTCCATGGTAACCTGACACCAGCAACAGAGAGGGGGAGGCGGAAGGAGACACACCAGAGAGGATAGAATTCACGTAATGGGAAGCCACACGAAAACAAACACTTTGCGTTTAACGACCAACAGAGGCTTTGAGCTACACCTATTTGGTATCGATTATTCTGCAAATTACTTGATTGATTGATAATCGAGGAATGTAAACGGAAATGGAAGTTGAGTGTATTCATGGGTTTAAAGGTGTGGCGTTTCACCCTCCTTTATTTCAAGCCGAGGAATTGCTGCGGCTTTGCACTGAGCAAGAGCAGCTTTAGAAAAGCAGCTCCTAAAAAGCCTCTCTTTTTGTGATCTCGGTTGGTCATCAATATGCGTCCTTTATGCTCGTTTACACAGGTAGATAGTCTTAATAGGGCGTATGCAGGTTTTTACATCTACCTCGTGATTCTTGTTTACATTGTTTGTTTGTTTCCATTTTATGTTTGGTTTCATTTCTTTAATTAACCAGATGGTGTGGAACCCCAGGGCGAATGCTGTAGCTGTCATATGCTTGCAAGCTAGTGAGGATCTGAACACAATAATCCATTAATGAACTACTTAGTATGTAGTTAGGTAAAAACAGAGAGAGGGGGAAAGGTGATAGCTTGCGACGATCTGCATCACCGCTCACCGTTCTTTATGGCCGCAAAGATCTTGTCCTTTTCTGTCTGTTCTGTGCACTCTGTCTGACCACCTGTGTCAGTCCTGTGGAGGAACAGAGGACAGTCAGCACACAGTGCCAGATAGGGCAGGGCCTCTCATGGGGACCCTCTTCATAGGGACTTTTAACAATGGTGGATGTGGGGCCCAACATTCCTCACATACTATTTAAAAAACAACGTATAAATGCAAAGCACATGTGTGTATTGCATTCATAGGAGACACCTTCTTAAAATATGCACAGCTAGGGCCCCTGAGTGGCACAATCTGTAAAGGCACTTCTAAGTGCAGGTTGGCCACTGCAGCCGGGCTCTGGCCAGGAGTCCCGTTTGGGGGTGGCGATTCGCTGTTCGGCCCCGGGGGGAGGGGGGAGGAAATCTGACATGAGTTTGCCATGTGCACATGGCTCTGTGTGTGTCAGGGATGCATCCGAACAATACCTTTATACTCAGAAAGCCGGGTTAGGTTAGATTATGCAGTACTGCTACTGTCCAGATGGGGTTCAGTGTGACCACCAGCACTGTACCTGCTGCTGACCTCTGGGTGGGGGTCCCCACAGCCCCCCTGCTTGTCGCAATCAAGCAAGCTCTGCTCGATCACAAACTGCAGATCCACGTCCTCGTCGTCGTCCTCGTCCACGTCCTTTCCTGCTGGATTGGAGTTCATGTCCTGTCCTCCTTGCCCCCTGGCCTCTTCCGCTGTGACTGTGGCCCTGCTCTGTCTCCTAGTGACAGGGGGGGAGAAATCACAAGGCCTGAACCACGCTTCAGTCACTGCCAACACAGAGGCCAGAGGGCCCCCCACGTGACCCACCCCGGCCAGCATTCCCAGCCAGCCCACTCCAGTGCCCGTGCTGTCCTGGCTATGGAGTGTATTGTTTCTTCGGTTCCCCATTAGCTGATGCCTTAACGTCCACAAGCCTTCCTGGCGTCCGCAGAAAAGACATTGCAACAGACATTGTACAAGGACATTTTTTGCAAGTAACCTACAGACGCAATAAACAACATTGCAAACATTTAACAAATTATCATTTTAGGACTTGAGACAAAGATGAGGGATAAGGGAGAGACAAGGCTCGTTAAAAACAATGGCTTCCTGTCATTTAATGTTGTAAGTGAGAGGGGTGATGCATGACAGAGCTCAGTAATTGTGTCTCTCTTTGTGTGATCTCATTTGGTCATTAATTTGCATTTTTTGTCATAATTAACTTTTTGCTGCTTTATACAGGTTGATATGCTGATATCCAGAATTAGTCCATTAGTGTGTAGTTAGGTAAAAAAAAAAAAAGTAGGCATTGATTACCTCATTTACAGAGTGGATGATTTGAAAACATGCAGAGCACATGCAGAAAATGGCGGTCAATATTTATAGGTGCACAAACTAACCTTGACTACACCCCACACGGGTATGCGATTCCATGTTTCATGCAGGTGAAAGCCTGTCAGCTGTGGTGTGAAACATGTAGCCCCACAACTGGAAAGCAAAATTAGAGACGCTTCGGATGCCTGCGCGTGCGTCCCTTGCCATTTCGTGGGACCCATCTTTTCCACCTGCGCGGGCACTGCTCCATGCATTTTTTAAAACCTAAAACCTCAGGAAAAAGCTTGTTTTAATTTTACCTTTCGTCAACAGGCTGCGCTGCTATCGTGTCCTTCTGTGCTTTGAGAGACGGTTTCTCAATTTCTCCAGGCACATGGCTATTTATATCCCCGGCCTCGCTATAAATACCTGATCATGGGACAGTGTCAGCCAGGTCTGCCCTACTGAGCGATATTCTGTGACACCTTTTCCTCTGCACTGCGCCATGAACCACGGCTTTCGCTGTGTTGAGGTGATCCGAACTGCCGTGGGCCTATGATCTGAGGCGAGAGATGTGTGGCTCAGTTGGTAGAGCACAGCGTTGGCAACGCTTAGGTTGTGGGTTCAATTCCCGCTGGGACCACATGCATGTATGCATTCACTACTGTAAGTCGCTTTGGATAAAAGCGTCTGCTAAATGGCATATATTATTATTATTATGTGAATTCCCGCTTTGAGGGCAAATGGTAAAGTGGCCAGCTTGTTGATCGGGGACGATATGTGATTTATAACCAAATGAATAGGCCTATAAGAGTTTAAAAGCACATCATCTTAGCTTGCCCAAAAATACCAGTGCTCAACACATGGACAGTACACATACACATAAAAAGCATAGACGATTAAGTGCTTTGTCAGACACCGGAGCAATTTTCCCCATATTATCAAATTCTTCCAGGGAGTGGGGAGTGGGGGTCATTCTCGACCCTACCACTCTAAATCCCGTTCTGAGGTGCCTGTGGGACAGAATATATGCAGCTGTTGGCACATCGTCTGCAGTCCTGTCATTCTCACAAATAGTATGTTTTCTTTAACAAAGGACAAATTGAGAATAATTTACTCACGACTATGATTAGCTCGGAAAATAAATATATAAATTAATACAACTAAATACGATGATTTAAAAAAAATGCAAACCTTAATTGAATCAATTAAAAACATTTAATTGAACATTCGTTTTTAAAAGGTAAGAGGAGATGCATGGACTCAACTTAAATAAAATAAAAAAACGTGTTGCTCTTTCAAGATATTAACGTGGGCGTGCGCTGATATGTGGTACCTGTATCATGTGGATAGTCTGAATCCTCCATTGCGTGTACCTGCGCCACACCAGGCAGCGCAAGATCAATGAGCGCCCTGCATGTGCTCCGGCTGCTGAACTCCTGACCGAGCTGTCGTTTGCTCTCTCTCTCTCTCTCTCTCTTTCTCTCTCTCTCTCTCTCTCTCTCTCTCTCTCTCTCTCTCTCTCTCTCTCTCTCTCTCTCTCTCTCTCTCTCTCTCTCTCTCTCTCTCTCTCTCTCTCTCTCTCTCATTCTCTCTCTCTGTCTCTCACAGTTGTTTTTAAAAGTGTGTGTGTGTGTGTGTGTGTGTGACAGAGAGAGAACATTACCGACTGCACCGGAGGCACAAGGAACGTACTGTCACTCCCAAGACAAAATATCGGGGGCTTCACGATTGTTTAGCAATTTGCCCTTCACATAGTTAGTTGTCTGAAGCCAGCTTTCTTTTGAAAATGTTTTTTTTAAAACCTCCCTATGTATGCTGTGGTTTAAACATGTCTATAATGAAATACTGTCTAACATGTCTATAAGGTAAATTCAATAAAAAATATTGAGCATGATTTTCGAATGAATCTACATTGCCACTAAATATTCAATCTCGGTGTGATGGGACTGATATGATACTCACACATAGAAATGTTTTTAAAACATTGGGACATAGTGTTATATAAAAACACTTACTTAAACGAGTAAGAACAGTTAGCAGTGAAAACATCAACAATTTAATACATGGCCACAGTTCTATCTGACCTCAGTCCTCTGATTCTGATTCTGAAGTCTTTCTCTACCAGATGAGGAAGATATATCATCAGTTACTAGGATATGAATAATACAAGAATGTAATATTTATATATATATATGTGTGTGTGTGTGTGTGTGTGTGTGTGTGTGTGTGTGTGTGTGTGTGTGTGATTGAAGAAGCTCACAGTTGAAACCAAAGATTTGGGGGTAGGGGTCACAGAGGGGTTTGTGTGCAACAAGGAGAGGACTGTGTCTTTCAGTAGAGGGAGTGGGGCACATTGTAGTTCAGGATGTAGGCTCATTGGTCATTTCAGATTCTGACCCTTTGCAGTTTTCTACTAGAGCACAAGGGGGAGCTAGTGAGCTTCTGTGTGGGTAATGGAGGGGTAGCGTTGATCACTGGACAGTACAACCTGAATAAAATATACAATAACAGTAACAATAATAATAATAATACAATTTATGCATACTGTCTTCATCACTGAATCGTGTATCTGTTAGTAATCTTTATAAATTCTTATGACATTAGTATTTCTGTGTGTTTTTAACTCAAGAATACATCTCTTTTGAAGAATTATAATTATTTTAAGATTTGTAGCAGCAAGTTTTGAACTTGTTAATAGCCTCAATATAAATAAAGGCCCTGATGGGAAATTCTCAAATTAATTAATGCCCTTGGTGAAGTTTGGTGAGTTGGGTATTTTAAGGATGCTAACAGAAAAATAAACACTATTCACTGAAGGCAGTTTTCAGTAATGTTTGAATCTTTTAGCTCGTCAACAATCTTACCTTTAGAAAAAACCGAGTGTGAATATTTTATTTGTGCAGTTTGTGAAACCCTTTGATCTACACACAGTTTCTTTTTACTTGCAGGCTTAAATAAGAGAACCACCCATTTCCAATAAAAACAAACAAACAGAAATACCCCCCCCACCCCAAGGTAATACCAGCATGAGCTCGTCGCAGGCTCAGAAAGCTTCTCTGGACGTATTGGAATTACGGTCAGCACTTGCACGGGCAAGTGTCATCTCAAAGGAGGCGGTTCGCCATCCCTGCCACCGCCGGTCCCAGAGTAGTGGCTGGTCCCATAGCTGCAGGCAGCGGGCTTGTTAAAGGGGGATAGTTGGATCAATAGAGGGTACAATTGGCAACCAAATTGAGAGTAAAAACAAACAAAAAAAACAATCAACAACAAAAACAGCCATGAAACATTGGGTACATAGTGCTATATGGCACATGCCCCACTATGGTGAGATGGGTAAACCAGCCGACACTGCTAATGGGATTCATATTGGCCAGGGCTGTAGGTTCGTCTAATGCTGAAGGATGGATTAGGTCTGGAGAGCGAATTAGTTTTCCCAGAGTGCTTTGCAACAGCAAACAGCCCTTCCTGGGATTCAATTATCTCTGTGTCTCTTTTCCTCTTTTCTGAGGAACGAAGGGGAATATGGTGGGAGCAATCTTTTAAAAAAAATGAAAACAAGCCTTTGTGGCTGATAGATTCCCCTCTTCTCTTTCCCCAGTTCCAGCCCAGGGCTCTGATGACCTTGGTGGACGTGACCTTTGCCAGTTCTGGATTTTGTTCGCGTTAGGTGAGATGGGCTGGTGCCCCTGCCTTCCTGGAATCTGCCCTTTGTATAGAATGCTTTGTGTTTTACGTTGACTGCAAAAAGAGAAAGGCCCCAAGACTTCATTTGCGTGGTACAGGGTAGAATATACCTGTGTGTATGACAGTTCTGGATACAATATATCGCTCCTCCGCTCCCCTGAAAGAAGTGTGATTTGATAGTGGTGGTACAGTAACGAACAGGATTATCCACATTCAAAGGATAATTGTCCTTGAAAACTTTGGAAGTGTATGTTGGCGGAGCCTTGCATGGATTCCAATATGAGGAATGAAGATAACTGTGGCCTGTAACAATCAATATTTTTTATCTCACAGTACAGAGATGGGTGTAATAATATAAATAGTATATGGAAAATATGAAATAACATGCAAATTAATATGTACATTTCAGTCTCTCAGATTACAGTGTAATGCATATCTGTATATTAATGCAATAGAAACAAATGTTCACATTTTGTGAGTTTAGACCAAACAACACAAAACTGCTCAAATTAACTATGACAGAGCACGGATGAATAGCTATATCTGTACAAGCAAAGCACTCTTTGCATTTATTCTTCCAGACAGACTACTAATAGCTACGACTAATAGCATCACTTCCTGTTGTGAGTGTACTTCCTGTTGTGACATCACTGAAAATCAGGCTGGTGTCACAAGCCATTCACTGAAGCATGGAATCAATCTGATGACATCCAGATGTTGTATAGGATGATTAAATGATCATGAATGAAACGGGGCTATCAATCAGCCATGGTCTCGATGATCCGCTCTCTGTATTAAACTGCTTATCCTCTTTTCGTATACCTTCACGCATTGTCAATATAATCCACAGGTAATCCTCTTTGTTCCACCGTTTAATTTCATCTTTTTTGTGTGTGTGGATGATAAACTACATTTTCATATGTACTTTTCTCAAAAAAGAAAGAAAAAAAACCTGTTCCAGATGTCTAGACTTAAGCGGTGGAAGGACCGTGAGTGTTTTGGAGAGTTAAAAATTACATACACTTGCCCGAGGTATCGGTTCTTGAACAAGTCCTCCATTTCGGGCACCAATATTATAACGAAGGGCGATGAGAGGCAGATTTTAAAGTGTGGCTAAATCTGACCCAATTAATCTCATGAATGGATCAGACGTAGTGAGGTTACGTGGAGGGTATCAGGACAGCGGAAAGCGCAGACTTCCAGTGACTGATCTGGTGTGACCCCCACATCCCCCCTGCCCAAAGATTAACCTTCTCGCCATTCCTGGAGAATCCATCCTTCATTACACTGTCGCCGTCACTACAGAGGCAGGGATTCTCATTTTGGTCAGTCCAATGGTCAGTCCAGACCAGCTGTTTACAGAGGGCAGAGGTTTTCTCCTTAATCACTTGTATGGGGTTGTGTGCGATAAGTGGAAACCAAAATTTTTTATAAATGTGACATTGCTTTCTGTTTTTTTTAATTTTTTACTGTGGATCGTGATAGGAAACGGGGGGGGGGTGAACTCGTTCCTGACTGTGATCTCAGGCTAGAGGAATGTTATATGCACAAACTCTCAGCAGATTAGACCCAGTGATCACTGTACGGAACAATCCCATGAATTCTGCATTCTGAACCCTAATTTCTTCCCTTGTGATTTTAGGACATTTCAAATATGTGATTGATACCACACATTTCCACATGTGTACCACATACTGGCAATAATGTCACCCAGGGTGGGAGGGTGCCACAGTGCACAAAAGTGACAACTCTGCTCAATCTGTTATCTGCAGTCTGGCTGATGGTCTGGCCCCGAGGGTATAGCTGTCGTGAATGCTAGATTATGCTAAGCTTTTATTGTAAAATGTCTCACATTAGTTTTTCCAAAGCTGTCCCCCTGCCCCAGTGAATGACTGTCAGTGAACATAAACCTTGTTTAACATAAACCTTGAACATAAACCTTGAGTGGGAGCTGCTGGTCATTTACAGCCATTGCAGTTTCAAGGTAGATTGGGCTGGCCTAGAAAAGGGAGGTTATGACCGTCGATAATAATCTTATTTTTTTCGGCTTCTTGATTGTTTGCGAGGGAGGAAAATTGAGGACAATGTCTGTCTAGGCCACAGATAGAGTTGCGTGCCAGCCTTAATGACTTCATGTTTTCCAGATTACTGTCTTCACCCGGCTCAATCCTGAGGGAAGAAAATCTGCTAGAGCTCATTCTAAGCAGATTCCCCTTACATAACATGACCAACGATCAAAATAATGGTGGTCGTTTGGGCCCCAGTTGGGATCAGAGGTCAATGTATTTTAAGAAATCCTGCTTCTTTTAGAACAGGGATCTCAAACTCCAGTCCTGGAGTGTCTGCGGGCTTTTGTTGTTGTCTTTTAATCAGCAGTCAATTTAGGACTTGGAAACAAGGTGTGTGGACTCTTTAGCCAATCAATGTCTTAAATTAGGGCTTAAAACCAGCAGATACTGCAGCCCTCCATGATTAGATTTTGAGGTCAGGTGCGATCCCGCAGATCTCCAAGCCCAAGATTAAATACATCCAACCGACTTAATAAAGTCTCTTTTGTTTAAAATAAATATATCGCACATATACATGGAAATGTCTTACTTCTGAATTATTTTTAGGAGTAGTATTATAATGTGGTTTCTGCAGCAGAGGACGTTTTCCATCAGTTGGTGGGAGTTCTACAGCTGGAGAGGAGATGGCAGGTTGTTCAGGGAGAGGAACACAAGGGCCTACCCTCTGCTCCTTCAGGGGCCAGGTGTGTATGCAGTTTCCACCAATCACCGTGGGTCAATTCGCTAATTAGCTGTATACCCCATAGCTGGTTTGGTCATAGACATTAGACTACAGTGAAACGTTTCACATAGGGACGCCAGAGCAGTCATTCATGACCAGGACTCCCTGGAAGAAGAGATCTTGTATCTCAATGGGACCTTCCTGTATAAATAAAGGATAAAAAAATAAAATAAATAAATAAATAAATAAAGAAATGTAGCTGAAATGTCTGATCACATAAATGGCTGGGCTAATGAAATAATTTCGAGAAGAATTCAGGATGAAATACGGTAACAGATCCATCAGAGCACCACCGCGGCTCACCGCGGGCTATGTGAGGACAAGTTCAATCGGATAGCGAACTTCAAAAGGACACGGGAGCAGGGGGAAAAAACATGATCAGTATTCACTGGGTATACCGTATCCCGATGTGACTCACCTACACATGAACGGTAGCTGATGTTGTTCCGTCATCTTTGGTCCCACCCCCATGCCTTTGGGGAGGCCACCAACAAGCCACCAGAGATCTCCGACTGTGTCAGTTAACGTGACATGCTATGCATGTATGGACGTATGCTAACTAGCCCTACTTTTGCTTTAACAAAATAATAAACATCAGCGGCAAGATCACAGGCCTGTCTTTAACAAGTATCACATCGCTGGCAGAAGAGCACATTCTTAGTTTCGCTCACAGAATCATTGAAGATTCTACAATGTTCTATTTGGGACGTTCTCAGGAATCTGTGCCCTTTGTGCCTAACCATTTTAGGGAGAAAAAAACTTTAAATACTTTTGTTTCTGATCATTTCATTTGATAGGGGACTTGTTTAACTTTCAAGAAAACACATATTCCCAGTTCAGGCATAAAGTCCCAATTATTATTATTAATATAAAAAAGTGCTACTTTATTTAAACCCTGTCACGGTAAACTTGGAATCTATATAATTATGATTTGAATAGATAACTGAGTAAATTCTGGTAGAATCACAGTTTGTGTGTCCCTAGTAATAGATCTTCTAGACAATCTAGAGATAGATAGTCTTATATTTCTTATTACTGTCAGAATAATGCAAAACATCTGTCACATAACGGGGTTGAATGCAGTGTAATAGGGTTGAAAATGTTAATGAGGTTGAAGGGACAATCTGTTTCAAAGTGGCATGGATTTATTTAATCAAACATTTTCAACATTGTTGAACATTGTTTCAAACATTTTTCCATGTAAAAACAAAATGGAAATTGAATTAAATTAACAGAATTTATTGAAACTGAAAGTGTCACAATGAACTGAAAACTGAACTGAAAACGAACTCTTTGTATTAGCTTGTATTTTAAATTTTATGAACAGAGCAGACAATCAACATTCTGGAATTTTACTAGTATGTCATTAATCATTTCACACACACACACATACCCACCAAGGTTATTGTTATTCATTATGGGTAAGTAAAACACAAGCACATACACACACACACACACACACACACACACAAACACACAACTGTTTCACTTGTACTGTTTCCTGATCTTATCTGATCTACAGTTTAACTGCTACCAGCATCTTATCCTAATCTTGAGGGCCCAGGTCTTATTAACCCAGCAGATTGGCTCTCCAGATTTTCTGGAATGATCCTCAAGGCATATTCCCTTTGCTTTTGGCATTTTTTTACCCCCTATCCACTTCTTACACCTCCATCTTTGAGCTCTCTCACTCAGGTTATCACGTTTCTTCTTCTTTTCTGCCTCAACATCTCTTTTCCATCTCTGATGTTCACTCCTGAGGTAGTTTCCTTCTTACTTCTTACTTGCCCTGAACTGTCTCTGCCTTTGTTCTGCTGTTTTTGCCATTCTTGCATGTAAAAACATGAATACAATATCATGACCTGCTCATCCTAGAAAGCATTTTTATATACTAAAGCTTGTCCATTTACAAAATCAATAGATGCTTTTAATGGTCATTATCCCAGTGATTTCAATTTCATATGCAACAGGAGGAGAGGGACTGTATATTTACAGGCTTTTAAATTGCAGTTTCATAGTTTATCGAGTTGACCCCTTGGCCCTTGTTACTATTGATTCTACACTTCCCCTTTAATAAGGTAGACATTATCATATTTACTGACAATTTATTTATTTTTACCCCTCAATTTTTTTTTAGAAGTGACCAATATTCAACCCTGTAACAACCATTCAACCCCATCACAATCAAAAATGTTATGGGGTTGAATGTTATGGGGTTGAAGGTTTTGTACAAAAATTGTTATAACTATCACTCTGTCAGGTGTATTTACGGAGGCCGCTCGGGTTGGACAATGGGATGTCCGCACATTGGACACAGCAAACCGTAAACCATAGAATCGATCCTTAATATTTGCTACACATTCATTCCCAGCTGGATATGAGCATATAATACAGGAAGTATAATAAAAAAAAAATTTCATACAGATATTACAGAAACGGACACCATATGGTAGCATCTAAAGAAACCCAGGCCCCATGTTTGTTGTTTTATGCATTATAACTTATGAAATGTTCAGTAAGGGGTGAGAGTGTAGCTGACATATTTTTTTTAACAGTTCACTATCGCCAGGCGCTGCAACCCTTCTCTTCAATGCAGAAAAGTCAAGCGGCCCATACCCCACCCACTCGCGCTTTGGGGTGTCTGCTGAAACAAACTCGCACAAAGTGCTGGCCTCGATCCAGTCCGCCCACTGAGAAACATACAGGAAATGGCACGAAAACGCACTCGGAGTGATGCTGAGCCAGGAGCTGTCAGCGAGGAGCAGAAAACGAAGAGAACATGAACACAGCGACCCAACACATATGGATCAAAAAATAATCTGCAATTCTGTTTTAAAACAAACAGGGGGAAAAAACAAGGTGGTAACGTCAGAAGATCATCAAATGTAAACTGAGTTTGCAACTATTGATTTATTTGTTTTAACCTATCCAATAGCCTACTACTGGAAAAATTATCATTGTTACAGTAGTATTCTGGATCGTCCTAAAAAAAAACCTTACCAGCAGAGTGGCGTAGTTCTGGCAGCAGCACATTCCAGAGAAAGATAAAAATTAGATCTAAAAACTGGCAGAACATTTTAAAAGGTTGCCAGTTACATCGCATATTTCATTTTTTAAATTTTCAATATGTTCACAAAGAATGTCATGTTAATTGGGGTACGCTTTGAGATTCTCAATGGAATATTACTCATATGACTGTAACAGCCAGCCCATAGTCTCCATCTCATCCTCCACAAACTTTTCCTTCACATTGCCGGCATAGCAACATTACATTACATTACATTACAGGCATTTGCCAGACGCTCTTATAATATATATATGCCATTTATAATCTTATCCAGAGTGACGTACAACAAAGTGTTAACCGTAGTCAGGAACAGTTTAGCTGAAAGCCACCCTAGCGGGAAGTACAGTTCCAAGTACAGTTCCACATTAAGTGGCATTATCCTGTCACGCTATGCCTCTAAAATGATCTTCCTTCACTAATCTCTGAAAATGTTTTAAGTTAATTCTGCAGTTCAACTCTTGAACCATTTCTTAGTACAGGAATGTATTAATACATGTCATAAGTCATTATTTTGTACTGCCAGTGTTTGAATGAAAGAAAGAACTTGATGGTGTTGATTTCCTCCTTCAACAAAGGAGGCTCGGGAAAACGGGAAAAGGACAATACTCGTCCTTTGAAGAACTGGGAGAAAGAATTAATCTTTGATTAGCTATTTATTTTCATTTCACAACAACTATCTGTTACAAACTACAGAGTTTACGGCCCAAAATGGAAAATAATTGTATCAATGTGACATATTGTTGATTCAGTCTAATGTGAAATGTGATCATGAATTGAAGGCCATTTTGGATTTGCTTTTTTGTTTCATTTTTTAATTTAGCTCTTTGTCATTTTGTTATTTTGTATCTTTTAGCATTTTGTTCACTTTGACTGACTGGAGGAGTCCCCTTTCATACTAGCGCTGATTCCTGTCCAAACCTGTAGATGGCGCTACTGTGCTTGTACCTTCAGCCACTCAATGACTTCCTGAATGACAGTTATTTTGCCCACAGTTCTTACAGCTGTCACATCAGCACAGAAAATCTGTTTTCTCCCTGTTCCCTTATATATATATATGCCATTTACTTTGCAGGGTTACAATAGGAATACAGTTCCTCTGTACATCAATTTACATTGAACAATTTTGAAAATTTATTTTTGCTTCAAATAACTGATGCTTTTATCCAAAGTGACTTACAAAAGTGCATAAATATGACTAGAGATCATCGCTAGAGCTGTCGCACATTCAGTCTAATCATTGTTGTTGCTGAAGTTCCTGTAATATAATGGGGAGAAAAAGGTTATGCCTTTATTTATGTACAGTGGGTAAAAAGTATTCACCCCATTTGGCATTTTTCACATTTTATTTTCTTACTTCATAGAATCAAAATTAATTTAATTGGGATTTCTTGCCACTGATCAACACAAAATACACTGTAAAGTTAAATGTAAAAAAACAACTCTAAAGGTTTTTCTTAATGAATTAAAAATAAAAAGCAGACAATAATAAAATAATATTAGTAAAAATTATTATTTATACTATTACTACTTCTACCAACTTAATACTTGGTAGAATCACCACTGCAATTACAGCTGTGAGTCTATTTGAGTCTCTACCAGCTTTGCACATCTGGACACTGCAATTTTCATCCATTCTTCATTACAAAATTGGTCAAGCTCCATCAGGTTGGATGGGGACTGATGGTGAACAGCAATTTTCAAATCTTAATAGGATGCCAAAGGGGGAGAATACTTTTTATAACCACTGTATTTTTAAACTTTTTTTATTGAGGTGCAGTTGCAAAAGGTGAGTTTCCAGTCTTTTCTGGAAGATGGCTGGAGATTCTTCCTTCTTCCTTCTTCCCGGCCATTCCTTAAACAAGGGACAAGGACAAGTGGGGCCACAAGCAGAGAGTGTACGGAGAGACGGGACAGTCAGCTTGCCAGAGGAGGCCAATCAGAGAGATCTGGATGGAGTGTAAGACGTGATCAGTGACTGAAGGTAGGAGGGAGCAATACCCCTTGTGGCGCAGTACACCAGCACTAAATACGAGTGCTGGTTTGAATACGAGCTGCAACCAGGAGCCAGTGTGGAGCGGTGAGGGGTGGAGTGACGTGTGTGAATTTGGGAAGGTTGAACACCAGATGTGTGGCTGCATTCTGGATAGGTTGCAGCGGGTTGATGGTACAGACCGGTAGTCCAGGTGTGTAATTACCAGGCCCTGGACGAGGGTGTCCATCCAGGTTGAGCAAGCAAGCAAGCAGAGATATGTGCTGGAACATGAGTGTCGGTCAATTTGAAACCTCATCATACATCATCGGACATCAAAACAATTCAGTCACTCTCAACTTCAGTCACTAAAAAAATGTTCCGCCTTTTTTTAACACTAAAATTGTGAGCCTGTCCTGCATCTCGATTAGTGTGGTGAGAGAGACCAGCTCCTCTTGGTCTGAGGTTCACAGTGAAACTCAGACAACATGGTGTGGATATCATATACAGGAGTGGCAATGAGAACGAGCTGACTGATCACACCACAGTTAGCATTGTGTTCCCTAGGGAGAGAGATACAAAGTCTAAGACATGCCTGATAAAAGCATTGCCGTTTGTTCTAACTTATATTTAACTGTGATAAAAATAAATGGTGGTTCTGTGTGGCTCAGTAGGTAGAACATGGCACTGACAACACTTAGGTTGTGGGTTCAATTCCCATTGCAACCACATACACTCAGTGGCCACTTTATTATGTACACCTGTACAACTGCTCGTTAATGCAATTATCTAATTAGCCAATCATGTGGCAGCAATTAAATGCATAAAAGCATGCATGCATGGTCAAGAGGTTCAGTTGTTACAACAGTGGTATGCAGAAGAGCATCTCTGAACATGGCGAACCTTAAAGTGGATGGGCTACAGCAGCAGAAGACCACACCGGGTTCCACTCCTGCCAGCTAAGAAGAGGAAAGTGAGGCTACAGTGGGCACAGGCTCACCAAAATTGGACAGTTGAAGACTGTCGCCTGGTCTGACGAATCTCGATTTCTGCTGAGACATGCTGATGGTAGGGTCAGAATTTGATGTAAATCCATGCATCCATCCTGCCTTGTGTCAACGGTTAAGGCTGGTGGTGGTGGCGTGATGGTGTGGGGAATGTTTTCTTGGCACACATTAGGCCCCTTAATACCAATTGAGCATCATTTAAATGCCACAGCCTACCTGATATTGTTGCTGACCATGTGCATCCCTTTATGGCCACAGTCTACCCACCAAGTAATGGGTTAACAACTTACAGCTGTCCTGCAGCAATGGAAGTAAATTTAGCCTTGAAAGTTGATGCAAACAATTCCTACAGGTATCCCAACTTTTGTTGATTACTTACAAACCCTCTGTCTGTATAAAAGCAGTGTTGGAACAGACTGTGTTACTACACCCTCTGAAGCATTATTTGGACAATATTGCACTGCAGGAAGTATATTGCTATGATAATGGCGAGAAAAAGAAAATTAACAAAGGAAGACAGACCATTATAACCCTTAAAAGTGTACGTCTTTCCTTTAGAGAAATTGCAAAGAAGGCCAAGGTGTCAGTGAATACAGTTTCCTACACCATCAAAAGGCACTTGGAAACTGGAGGAAACTGACAGAAAGAGGTCTGGCAGACCCAAAGCCACAACAAAATCAGAAGACAAGTTTCTGAGAGTCAACAGCTTGCGTGATAGGTGGCTCACAGGACAACAGCTTCAAGCACAGCTTAACACTGGTCGAAGTAAGGAAGTCTCAGTTTCAACTGTGAAGAGAAGACTTCGAGCTGCAGGTTTGACAGGTCAAGTGGCAGTAAGAAAGCCATTGCTAACATGGTAAAATAAGAAAAAGAGGCTTGCTTGGGCCATGAAGCACCGCCAGTGGATTAGAATTTTAAATCTAATCGATTTCATTATTTATTTTTATCTCCAATTGTTTATTTGTTCTATGCTTTAATTTCAGAGTACATTGAAACATTAAACTGCGTAAATTTCAATAAAAAATGGGAAAATGGAGGTGTTCTAAAACTTTTGATAGTGTATTTCCAAGTGTTACTCCGTGAGAAGTTCCGTCCCCTTATAAAAACATGAGAAAGAGTCAACTAATATCAGCTGCGATTCAGACCCTATGTTGTAGCTACCTTGTACATTCTACCGTAGGAAGCAGCCACACCCAGTCATCCACCTCATCCTTATTATCATTCACATCATCGACTCTATAAAGCAGTTTTGATTGGTTTACAGAGACAGCGCCTTATGGCTGTTTCCTAACCACCCTGCCTACTCAACACAAGCAGTGACTTTTGGTAGGAGCAGTTACATGACGTAAGAACTGTATCGATTGTCTTCTTACTTCTTATTCCATCGTTTTAGTCACGGTTGAAAATAATGTTTGTTTCCACTTTAAAGAGAGGCAGAGTCCAGAATTATCTTCGGCGCACATTGTCCTTCTCTGTGGCTTAGTTGGTAGAGCACAGCGTTGGCAACGCTTAGGTTGTGGTTCAATCCCCACTGGGGCCACATATACTGAAAAAAAAATGTACGCAAAAAAATGTAAAAATTTAGGCTATGCATTCACTATTGTAAGTCGCTTTGGATAAAAGCGTCTGCTAAATGGTGTATATTATATTATATTATTGTCCCGTGTTGCCACACTCATTTGTTAGAACTGTTCTTCATTCCGTTTTTGGCCACAGGAAATAAGAAACAGCAAAAAATATAATGGCAATATAATAAGAGTTGATTTTTAACAAATGTATTCAGCTTATTGATACAATAGATTTATGGGCATATTCGGTGGTTGACTGGAGCGTATCGGACAGAGTTTGTTGTGGAAAAATAGCAAAATTGCATTCCGGTACATAAAAGGGAACGGGGGACATCTGACATCACCTGGCAATGTTACCAAAACAGTAGCTGCTGTCTGGGGATCTGCAGATTCCAAATGGCTGCGCAACAGAAATGAACAATACAAATTAGTCAGCTGTCTTTTCAAAAAAAAAAAAAATCATAAATAAATAACGCCGCCGAAGAGAAGCGTCACAACACGCCGCAGCGATGGAGGGACCTCGCGCTGTTTCTCTCGCTCCCTGCTTGAAGTCGCGCGCCGCAGACAGCTGGGCCGTTTGCGCGCGCTTACCCCACCAATGATTACCTAACGCCGTCAAGCAACTCGGCATGCTCGCGATCCCACAGGCAGGTTATAAATAAAACAAATGCCTGGAGTGGGAAAACGGTTGAAACTGTCACTGCCCACATGGCCCGCTCGCACAGAGAGGGGCAGGTTTCAGCTTGTTTTATAGTTGACTGGCTCCGGGCCCGGACACAGATAATTGCTAGTTCTGTGTTAAGACTCGGAGGGGCACGCAGAACATTGGCCTTTCCCGATCGCGCGGACTTTCTGCAGTGGTGGGTCTCTGCTGGGAGCATTTGCTTCAATCGCTCGCACAATGCAAGCGTGTCAAAATATTCAGCAGTGCACTAAAATACGTGTAATACGAATTCATATAGCACACAGGATATCCAATGAGCATTAAAATTAACAACACAATTAATCCGGTAGAGTTCGTCAGAGTATATCCATATATGCTATGACATAGGCTACTGTGTACCGATCCATTTTGAGGTCCAGCACAATTTAGAGATCAATTTACAAGTCAAACATTTTCTGTCCATTGCATTAGGGCTAAAAAAATAAGCAAAAGGCTTCAATGAATTCTGATACTTTCTTTATTCCTGATGATAAAACATTTTCCTTTTTAAGGTTTCATTGATTGATTGTGAGGGAAGTATTTCGCTCAAAGAGAAAGGACAGCGTATTGTGGCCTGTAACCGTGCTGTAATGATCAGCCTAAAATAGAGCACCGGAAGCAAGGGGCATTGCTTCCACAGGTGCTATTTTTAACCACAAAAATAGGAAAAGAACAGCACTCTCAAATAGGAATAAACCATTTACAGTGACACTTGAAAGTTTGTGAAATTTGTGGGGTGGTAATTATTTTCATATATTATAGAAAAAAACATATCTTTAACAAAGATATCCCAAATAAAGGACACACACAAATAAATATGATATATTTCCATTGGTAATGTAACAAAACTGGTTTATTTAACAAAAGGTCAGATATGCTTGTGTGCAAAAATATGTGAACCTCTTCAATCAATAACTTGTGGCATCTCCTTTAGCAGCGATGATTTGAAGCAAATGTCTCCTATAGCCACTGATCAGACTCTGGCATATTCTCTGAGTAATTCTCACCCATTCCTCCCAGCCAATTCCTTGAGGTTTGAGGGCTGTCTGGCATGAACAGCCCACTTCAGGTCCTGCCACAGCATTTCGATTGGATTTAGGTCAGGACTTTGACTTGGCCAATCCAAAACACAAAAAATGATTATTTCTCCTGAGACGTTCTCTGGTACATTTGCTTGAATGCTTTGGATCTTTGTCTTGTTGGAACACCCACTTTCAGCCAAGTTTTAGCTCTCAGACTGATGGCCTGACATTCTGCTCAATAATTCTCTGATATCCCTCAGAATTCATGGTTCCCTTAATGATGTCGAGTCGTCCAGGCCCAGAGGAAGAAAAGCAGCTCCAGATCATGACACTCCCACCACCATGCTTGATCGTAGGGATAAGATTATTTTGGTGGGGGGCAGTGTTGGGTTTTCGCCAGACATGGCATTTTTGATTGTGACCAAAAAGGTAGATTTTGGACTCATCCGTCCAGAGAACAGGGGCCATATGTACAAAGATTCTAAGAGTAGGAGTGCTAATCTAGGATCAGGTTTCCCCTGTCCATATCCTAATCATATCTATTATGAACTAAAAGGCTAAACTGATCCTAGATCAGCACTCCTGCTCTTATAATCTTTGTACATATGGCCATAGACTTCCCGAAACCTTCAGGTTTTTCCAGGTGGTCTCTGGCAAACTTAAGATGGGCAGCTTTGTTCTTTTTAGGCAGCAGAGGCTTCTTCCTGGCTACCCTTGAATGGCAGTTATATTCAGCGTTCTTCTCATTGTTCATGGATGCACAATGACATCAGGTGTAGCGAGGGAGGCTTGTAGATCCCTGGATGTTATTCTTAGGTTGCTTTTACTTGATCTATTATTTTTCTTGTGGCTCTTGGTGATATTTCAGAAGGACACGCACTTCTAGGCAGAGTCGCTTATTTTTGCACCTTCACAAATTCTTTTTTCCATATTTTAACTCTACTATATGCACAATGTCCTCTAAAAATGTATGGAATTGGTAAATATAGACCCTTTTTACAGTTAAGAAAAGACTGGTTCTGATTAAATAAGGATTTTGTGGCAAAAACTCTAGATATCTATGATTGCACAAGAGGTTCATAAACTTTCAAGCATCACTGTACATAGACGCGTTCCTGCAGTCAGCTTTCCTCAGCACTCAGTCCATTATTTCAGATAAATGTAAAAGATTTATTCCTATTTGAGAGTGCTGTCATTTTCTTTTCTTATTTATTTATTTCTTTGCTAGGACTCAGCACCCACATTAGTCTTATATATTTTGAGTTGAGGATGTTTACCATATATAATGGATGTTTTTGCTATTATTAACCACACATTGAGCTCAACCACACACACTCAATTTTCAAACTTACAGGTGAAAATACTTTAAGCTATGAACTTTTGGCTCATACTTTTAAATAGCCACTGTGCCATGTCACGCAACTACACTATAATTACTGTATTAATCCTTAAGCAGTATAGATATTTGGAACAGTTATTTTCAGGAGAGGTCAAAACTTTGTTCTGTCTTCAGGAGTCCATCTAAAGATAAAAGCAGTTACAGGCGTATAGATAACATGTTAAGAAAATCGATTTTTTTAAATATGAAATAAAGATTTTAATGATTTTTTATATTATATTTAAAAAAAATTCTGCTTTGGGGGAAGGGGGGAGCGCAGAATATTGGGATGAGTGAACTGGACGGGGAAATAAATATTTACTTTTAAGTTATTAATATGTTTTGTTTAGGTACATTTACATAGTGCAACAGCATAGTGAAGCATTTCAAAAACCATGAGAAAGGTCTTGGAGAAGATTATGTCATACTATGAAAAGGCAAAAGTATTGTACAATACAATTGGTGTTGGTTGCACCTGTTCACTAAGAGCAAGGCTTTGATTTATATTTTATGCAGAAGCCCAGAGTGAGGAGTTCAAGGTCTTGCTGGAAAGAAGAAGATATCCTGCAGGTAATTCAGTCTTGTGAGGGAACACGCCACCTTCTGATGATCAATGGATAGCCTATGAGGATATAACTCTAACATACGTGTCAAACATCTAATGAGACCTTCCAGTTGTGTGCGTGTGTGTGCGTGTTTGTGGCTGACTGAAATTTGAGTCCCCTTAGCCAGCCACAATGGTGCCGTCTGGACTTTCTAATGCAGCATTCTTGAGAGTCCAGCTGATTGGTTTGCTGAGGTCACCGTTTGCTGAGGTCATTGTTTACGCATTGTGTTTTATGACACTCAAAATAAGATTCATATTCAGTGATTAGATATTATTGCACCTGACCTGACACCACCTCACCTGCATGTGCTCGTCAGGTGTCCTCTGTAAGAGGATTGGGGGGTGGTGGTTTGGGGACCTCCATCTTCTCACTGTCAAACGTAAGGCCATCACTGAAGGAGAGCAGGTAGTGAGGTAGTGAGCACTGTGTGGCACATATTCCACCACACACCTCTACCTGAGGGTCGACTACTGGAGGCAGGGGCGTAGCACACAATTCTGGGCCCTATACATATGCAGTCTTGTGGGCCCCCTTCCCCTCTTGATCCATGACTCTCACGCATCTTTAGAATTTTTTTTCATTGAATCAACAACTATACACATGAATCTGTAGTGGTTATTAGGGTAATCGCTAATGAACTGCTTATACCACATTTAAACAAATAATTAGTAAGATTAGTAAGATTCTCTGGCCATAGTCCTGGGTCCTCTGGCAAATACCCTTCTGCATTCCCCTCACTTTTTTCCACTTCCTCCTCTGTCTTCTCCTCATCCTTCTCACTACCCTCAGAGCAACCTTCATTTTCCTTGCTCTCTTCACCTCCATCATCCTCTTCACTAGTCCTACTGCTACTCTCTGCCTCTGCTACAAGGACAGGCCCCTCTACAAGCATGAGGCATACAGGATTGATATTAGCCTCTTAACCTGCTTATAATATACAATGAAACAGGCTACAGGCTAGATTCTGCTTAATTTACCAGCTAGCTAGCTAACTATCATAATGTAGCTAGCTACGTTAGCTTGTCTTGTTATAAAACTGGATCAAATGAGTTTTCAAAAACAACGTTTCAATGCATTTCACCATCACCAGTAGTATGTTTGCCTGCATTTGCGATTGCTTTCAGCCAGTAGCGAGAGTGAAACTGAAATGAGATTAATCGCATTTTAAAAAAGAATGCGTTATCCATTTGAAATTAATCGCATGCGTTAACGTGTTAACGTTGACAGCCCTAGTTCAATCGAAACAACGCATCGATATTATCTTAAACCACTCTTAAACAGTGTTAGCAAGTTGCTTACCTTTCTTTTGAAAGAAATTAGTGAGCAGTTGTTTTCCCTCAGTTTGCCTTTTTTCTCTTTTTTTCTTTTTGATACCCCGACTTCACTTTCTTCTGGAAAGACATGATTGACTGAAACTTGCGGGCTCCAGCATCAGCACCAGTCAGCGTGATTAGCCGTGTTTGGCGACGAATCTTAGTGTAGGTATGTTACAAAAATTTGAGATGTTATAAATCTAGCCCGAAACTTATCCAGATAGAGCATGAAAATACCTTTAATTTGATACCTTATTCACTCTCATATCTTAAGTTTTAAGGAAGTTATGGTAATTTTTACACACGGAAATGTGCATATTGACCCCTATTGTTTTTAGCAGAGCAGAGATAGCAGAGAAA
Source organism: Aldrovandia affinis (assembly GCA_029706075.1). Taxonomy (NCBI): domain Eukaryota; kingdom Metazoa; phylum Chordata; class Actinopteri; order Notacanthiformes; family Halosauridae; genus Aldrovandia; species Aldrovandia affinis. Next base: position 5,299,913 of record JAINUG010000055.1, read on the forward strand.
TGTTTTTTTTTTTCTTCATTCCAGGCTTTTCAAGGGCCCTCCCCCACTTGGGGCCCTAGGTAGTCAGTTCCCCTTTTCCCCCCGCTACGACGCCCCTGACTGGAGGGAATAGTTGAATCACACATACATTCATATCATATATGCCATTCAGCAGACGCTTTTATCCAAAGCAACTTACAATTGTGAATGCATACATTTTAATATGTGGTCCCAATGGGAATCGAACCCACAATCTAAGCGTTGTCAGCGCCATGCTCTACCTACTTAGCCACACAGAACCACTACACTACACTACATTCAATTATAGACGGATGTTTCATGAACCATATAACGGGCTACAACGACCTGTCATTTACTTGTTTGAACCAATCAAAAATTGAACCAATTCTTTTTCTTTCATCACAGCAAAAAACAAAAACAAAAAATCCCCAGATTGGTTCAAATCAGTGAGCGCCTGATATGTTGCTCCACCCATTTTTGGTTTCATGAAAACTCATTCTCTCATCAATAGTTTATATATGGCTCTGTAGTTGTTGCACTGGTTGCATGTATATGACCTTGGCTGAGGAAGCTGTCTCTCACCGCAGAGGACTTATAGTTTAGCGGCTGTATCAGACTACGTATTTGTTTATTTATGGTTTATTTCAGGGCTATTCAATTTCAGGCCTTGAGGGCCGCAGTGTCTGCATGTATTTGTTCCAACCACACACAGTGAATGAACAATCGTCCCATGTGTTGCACCATAGTGTGTATAGCTTGCATTGATTTTCAACACCCATCGTGAGATGGGCTTTTATGAAGACAAATAAGCAAAATATAAAGTTAAAACATGAATATAGACAGAGAAGAAAAATGTACATACACATATTTACACGATGGGAAATGAAACAATTATTTCGCAATAAAAACTGTATGATTACATGGTACATTTTGACCAAATATGATTACATACAAATATTCAGGCATGATTGCTTATTTTATGTTATAATAACCAGGTACTGTATGATTCCTATTTTTCTTGCCAGTCATTATTCAAATCCTATCCAAATGTGCCTCAGTGGAGTAATCCTTACTTACATCCCAAATAAATCTACAAAGAATCCCTTTTTCCTCTGTCACTCACAAATCTCTAAATGTGGGTCTCATTAACAGTAAGTACTAGGCTTCAACATTCCCCAGAGAAAGGGTTGGGACTTATTTGATAAAATTAGGCCGAAACAAAGGGTGAAAATAAGAGCACAATCTATTTCTATTTAAAATGAATATAACATGGTATATTTTTGGTGGTAATGAGGTTCCATAAAACCAAAAATGGGCAGAGCAACATATGCTATCGGTCACTCACTAATTTGAACCAATCATTGTGTTTAGAAAAAAATAGTTTTCAATTGGTATATAAACACCAGTGATTGACTGCTTAAGTTAAGTACTCGTTAATAGCCCATCGGGCAATATACTTTTTTTTTTTTTTTTTTTTTTTTACATTTTAGACATTTAGCAGACGCTCTTTTCCAGAGCGACTTACACAGTTTTACATTTCTTTACATACAATCAATCCATTTATACAGCTGGATATTTTACTGAAGCAATTCAGGTTAAGTACCTTGCTCAAGGGTACAAGAGCAGTGCCCCACCTGGGAATTGAACCTGAAACCTCTGAGTTACAAGCCCAGCACCCTAACCATTACACTACACTGCCAGGCTGGCAATTCCTTGAATTGTGGTGATTCTTTAGTTAGGATATATCAGCATATAACACTAACAAAGGCAGTATGCCAAAACGTTTGAATATTCATCCTCATCTGTACTTCAAAAATGGTTTGGTGTGGATCATTTATTAATGTTTATCAATGATTGATCATACCATGTATTAATGCACATCTTGTAAGTCGCTCTGGATAACAGCATCTGCTGAATGCTTAAAATGTAAATGTAATGTATTTATATAAAGGGCTTGGGGTCACTTCCAGTTCAGTCCAGCCATTGAATTGAAATTCAATTCAGATATTGGAATATGCCCAAGATGTTCTATTTTTTCTGCTTTTTCAATTAATTCATTGAATTTCAACTCATTTACTTGGCTATGTAAATAATTAGTTTGAAAAAAACAAGACGATGCGAAGAAATCAAATATTTTATGAACCCCCTACATCAGGGGTGGGCAATGAGAGCCGTATCCGTTACTTGATTTTGTAAGGGAAAAATTTAATTAGGCCTTGGGACAGGCCGCTTTCAGCTTTACTAAATAAGTAGTTTCTGCTTCCACGAGCAGGTCAAACATTTTGTCCTCATATCGCGTACCATCCTGTCAGGAAGAGATAAGTGTGTATTGCTGGAAGTGGGAGAGAAACAACTCGTGAAAGTATGAGAAACAAGGCATGTTTGGGTTGGGGAGCAGGAAGCGTCAAGGTCAGTTCCTTGGGAATGAGTCTCATTATTGCACTGTATAAATCATAATAACACGGATGGAAAGTTATTACTGGGTCATGGGTGAGAGTTGCCCCATCCTAATGTATGCAAGAAATGTGTATGTTGGGAGGGTAAAACGTGTGTCTGGACCCATCAATAAAGGAGGGGTTTCAACCATGACCAATGGGTGAAACTCCAAGGGGCGATGGTCACCTCGAATGTAAAAGATATACAGTACCAGTCAAAAGTTTGAGTACACCTGCTCGAAACCAGGCTTATCTCATAATTGACAATGTTTTACACCATATTTCTGTAAATACTTACAGAATTACAAAAAAACACATGTAACAATAAACAAAAGGAACATCAAAGCAATGTTCAAGAAAATTGAATTGAAAATAGAATCTTGGATTCTTCAAAATAGCCACCCTTTGCCATGATAACAGCCTTAGAAACACGGGCCATTCGGTTAATAGATTTCAGCAGGAGATCACCCGACATGTCTTCCCAGCTCTCCTGCAGCAATTCCCAGAGACACTTGAAGGTTGCTTTGCTTTGTCTCTTCTGTCCAGTTTGTCCCATACAAGTTGTATGGGATTGAGGTCTGGACACTGGGCAGGCCAGGTCATTAGTTTGAGCTGTCCTTCACCAGATAGTTCTTGCACAATTTCAAGGAGTTTTTTGGGTCGGTATCTTGCTGAAGAACGGAGTGCCCTATTAGCCATAATCCGGATGGAAGGTGTACTCAAACTTTTGACTGGTACTGTATACTGTTGTATTTCCTTTATCTCGTGGGAGATACTCTGACATTCTTCACGTGAGTGTTAGACTGCTCCACTGTTTCGAAACAGTAATAAAACATTTGAACATTGAGAACAGTCTCACTTCCTTTGAATAGTCGAATTTCCACAATTTAATGCCGAATTATTTAACACAGCCACGTGATCTGACATTTTATCCACATTTGTTGAAGAGCTCACAAATGAGCTGAAGACAGTTCGCGTGTCCCCGTTTGAAACGTCTTCTATAATACATATGCCATTTAGCAGACACTTTTATCCAAAGCAACTTACAGTAGTGAACGCAGGTTTCCCCCAGTATATGTAGTCCCAGTGGAAATTGAACACACAACCTAAGCATTGCAATGCAATGCTCTACCTACAGATATTTTAAATATTTTTTTGCAGTATATGTGGTCCCAGTGGGAATTGAACCCACAACCTAAGCAATGCAATGCTCTACCTACTAAGCCACACAGACCACATCTTGTGGTCTAATCAAGTGGTTTTCAACCCCAGTCCTGGCGTGTTCTGGTTTTTAATAACCAATTTCCTATAGTTAAGCTGTTGTTTTTAATTAGACACCTTTAATGTCTAAAGAGGGATGGCTTCATTTTACCCTCTTAATGCCACATTATGACCGATACAGATACTCATTAATTTAAGGACTTTAAACAAATTTAATCAGGCAGATCAGTTCTTAGACAAGTAACGCTTCGATTTTTTGCAATGTGCCGTGGATTCTTTTTGAAAGCAGTTACATTATTATAATTTTTTATACATTTCCCGTTTTTCTCCCAATTTGGTTGCCAATTATACCCTTTATTTATCTCAATTCACCCTCACCCACGAGACCGCCGCCCGTCCTCGAGACACTATTTTCCGGGCCGATTTTATCCGCCTCTTCCGAGACAGAATTCTACCAGACGCCTTTTCCTGCTCGACACTCGTGCCGGCTCACCCTCCCCCCTCCCCCGGAGGCGGACAGCCAAATGCCGCCTCCGATCGGGGCTGATGACCAGGGCCGGTCTGGGCAGTTACATTTTCATGATGCAGCCAACCAGGTGCATTAACAATTACATAGTCGGATTTATTTTCGCAAACCATGTTTCCAGTCCTCATATAGAAACTGATAAACTGCAGAACGCGTGGTCAAAATCCACCTGCGGACAGAGTATTTCATACAATTGTACAGTTCATTACAGCCGATAAAAATCACATGCCAATGGGTTCTGAGAACCGAGTACTACAACCTATAGTCCAAACCCAGATTTCCCCAAACAGTTGCATCAGTAATTGTGGCTTCGCCCAACAATTCCAATGGTTACCAATTATGTACACCTGAATAAACTTAGCATGACAGCTCATGATCTCTCCACGCCTTAAGCTCAAAATCAAATAGGAGTTAACAGAGAGCAGTAAATCAAAATACTTAAATCAAAGCAAACCAGAAGACAGAAACAGGGTTCACAGATCTGAAAAGAAATCTTTAATGACTTTCAGGTCTACAGAGTTTATGATCTGGGTCTCTCCTTTTTGCCTTTGTACAGGGCCAGGAGGGACACGTTAGCCACCTTGACAACCTTGAAACGCACACCAGGGATATCACCAACAGCGTGGCCCTTACGACCGAATCCTGCCACCAGAACCTCATCGTTCTCCTGAAAAGATGAGATTTAGACATGCAATGAGTGCCTATTAAGATAAGAGCTAAAGTGTTTAATTTACCAAGAACATTGGTCTCAAAGCTAGTTACCTCTTACCAAACAATACAACACTGCTGTTACATATACAAAGATCAATCATCTTTAAGATCACCAGTAAGCACAAATTAAGACTTGATAGCTAAAAGCTTGATAGCTTAAAACTTCTATAATGTCAATACACCAACAAAGAATTCTCCATTTAACAAATCCACGCCATCTTAGGCTTCTCATCATTCAGAAAGGGGGAGAATACTGACCTCAATGAAGTTCAAGCAGCCATCATTGGGGACGAATGCCGTGATCTTCTTGCCATTCTTGATCAGCTGGACTCTGACACACTTTCTGATGGCAGAGTTGGGCTGCTTAGCCTCAACACCTCTACAGGGGGAGAAAGATTCTCAAGTTTAGCAGGAAAATAAAATGGTACAAAATTACAATACACAAACACACAGGGTTATCATAAACACGATAATTGCTATAGCCATCAACTTTTTGGCATTTGCTCCCCATTTACAAAAGGTTGTACAATTCACTGAGCATTAAAGTGCATGAAATGTAGATGAAATGTACTCACACTTTCTCGAGGACTATTCCCTTGGCATGGGAGGCTCCTCCAAAAGGATTAGCCTTCAAGGCTGTGCCCAGATGAGCCTTCTTGTACTGTTTGTCATGCCATTTCTGCTCACGACGATGGTTTCGGAGCTTTCTGGCAGTACGCAGTCCACGACACTTGCCTGCAGAACAAGAGCGTCAGATTCAATTAAAATAAATGACGGGCAATGAACGGTACTCAAGTTTTAAAATTGGATCAAAGATCACTGTTGGCTAACATCTACTAGCAGACCTATTCTCGTGTCTTAAGAAAATTGACGGAGGGGTGAAATAAAAAAATGAACAAGGTGGGGATGTGTACCTTGCATAAAATCTTTCTAAAATGACCTCACTCGTTAAAACGGTCTAGCCCTCATTTTAAATACTTAACCGTATGTGACTTGCACTTCCAACAGTATCATTGTCTTTTGCTGCAATTTCTTTCAATTAATGTTTTTTGTTCTTAGAGCGTAATTTTAAGATAAAATCGCTTTTGCAAGCCAATATGGCTAGCTAACAGTGCAGAAGGCCGAGTAAAAATTGGCTAGCGAGCCATTACAACTAATTTTGGAAGCAACATTTACGCCATACTTCAGATAGTTTAACTACGCCTTATTCGATCAATTCAAAATATAGCATCGTATATATTACAATATAATCATATATAATATTCAGCATAGTTCAATACAAAATGCAGGCTATAAGATAACGCAAACGTTAGCTGGTCCGGCATTTTAAGTCCCGGTAGCAAACAAGCTATGCGTTCAATTTCCTATACGCATCCTAATGCAACAGATCACGAGCCAACTCGTGAAATTGCACCCACTAAGCATTCAATTACACAGAAAAGGCAAATACGTATTATCAGAGCAGAATTACAGCCCTAAACTAGTGAGAGTAAAATGCCAAAATATGGGGCCCGATGGGTGGGCCGAAAAGGCTGCATGGCCGGTCTCCACGTTTCCAAGCTCGCTCGCTCGCTAGCTAGCAGCCAGCTAACATGAAAATTGATTTATTAAACAGAACGTGGTTTTAAATTGTGACTGGTCTCAGTACTTTTAGTGAATATCGTTTATAAACTACTCATCGTTCACCTGATGTACGGCCATGTATGGAATTTGTAGGTATTTATGACTGAAGATGGAACATACCCATGTTTATCGTCTCAGAGCCCTAGCAGGAAAGAAAGATTTTCCCAGAAGTCCCCGCGTGAATGTATTATCTAAGGACCCAAAGAAGGAGTCCTGGAAGTGCCAGTTCTTTGCATGTTTTGTTGTTAATAGATCGTGGCTTATTTAATCAATGATACGATTCTACGTAAATTAAATAGCTATAGTGTCGCCAAACTCTTCATTTTATTTTATTTGCCACACCCAACAGTTTCCAGTATAGCACGCCATTTCGTGTGCCTGAATAGAAAAGAGCGTAAGAAGGGACAATAGAACGTGTCCGCCCCTTCGAACATTTATAGGTTTTAAATGTGTCAGTGCCTATTCTCTCAAGAGTAATATTGCTGTTCCATCGATAGCTGAATAAATACACTTTGGGCTACAAGTATGTCCGGTAGCATAAGAGAAAACAGTAGGGCGCCAACTAGCAATTGAACTGTCTGGCAGCACTAGCTACACAAATTGTTGTATAACAACCAATTGATGGAAGTCAGTATATATTTTAATTACAATAATTATTATACGATTTGTCCTACAATCCAACAAGCACGCATTTAACGAATAGGCCCACGAAAGTAACTAGCCTGACACAGGCTTTACATCTCCGACAAACCCAACTGGCATTAACTAAGCTTGCCAATTTGCTGCATGAACACAGCACCACATTGGAATGCATTTTGAATTAAATGTAGCTAGCTACCCAATGAAGCCAGCTAGATCAGCTAATGTAAACTCGTTACAGTTGCTGACTGGCCACGTGATCAATCGGATAATTAAATATAACCTAAACGGTTATTTAGTAATAGCGCATGTTTCCTTTGTGACTAGTTTTATTCAATTTGGTATGCTTGTGTGGAGCTACATTGTTAACCTGCGATGCAGTTTGTCAACGTTAACAGATAATTAAACGAAAGGAAGGTTTCAATCTATTTTTTTCAGAAACGTTCTAGATATGTAGTTACGCAGTATGTAGTATAGCAACGCCGGTTCTTGTTCAATACACATTTTACTGCTATAGGTTGGGGTGTACGTACAGTATTTAAGATTACCATAATCTTTTGAGTAGTGCCATACCGGTGATAAATGATTTGCAGATTGGAGGCATTGATGCATAACTCCTGCAAGTACATCTACGAATGAACAACCCCGAAGTGTTTCCATTTCGGTAATGTCCACGTTACTGTCGCCCTTCATCCGGCAAAGATTACTCTTATCTCCTCTAATTCGGCTGTGAACTATGGCGTGCCAAAGGCGCGCCACACTTTACAGACGGGACAAAATGTAACGGTACGTATTAGTCTAGCCCACGTACACACAAACCATACATACATACAAAGCATAAATATAAAGCCTATATTTTTGCCAACATATTTTATCCCATCCTTTTCACGTTTGTTTCAGGAATCAATTCTGAAAATGAAATTGAGATTTAAAAGAATATGATATGATAAGTGGTACATAATTACATACAATAATTGAATAGTTTAGCTGAGCTTCAATAATATATTTATTAAATAATTTTGAAATAAATCGCTACGTAGCTGTTAGAAGAATGTCATGGTTGCCATAATGGCGTGCTATATCATTTCAGGTTACTATGCTCATTTGAACAGCACAAACCTTTGTGACAAGTCACAAAAATCTGATTGGCAGTTTCCCATTCGTGTAATTCATAAAATAGTCCAATCTGTTTTATTTTACTGCATGCAACAATACGGCGTTCTTCAACTGTAGAAGGGAGTGTGGGAGGAGTGGTCCTTTAGCCAGTATGGCATAAATTTAAGGAAGACACCAATTGGGTCCATATAAAAGCCTGAAGGGGGGAAACTAGGATGTAATTCCTTTGCTATGTCTGTTTCGTCACACGTACATTCTACTTCATTAGACAATCTTGTTCAGCTGCAGGGCATTTCTGCAGATAACACACATCTCTCTTGTGAATTAATTTCAATTATTGAGGCAGCTCAGTGTAAATCTAGGTCACGTTATGGGGGGGCGGTGTTCTCTGTCTTAAAATGGAAAGTGCTTGAGTGTGCAAGATCTTGAGTGTTCTGGTCATCCACTGATTTGTTTAGATATGGGTAATGTTTTTGGGTTTTTTTGTTTAAAAAAGGTTTGGGGACGGAGGTAATATGGAGTAAGCTAGGGTACATTTCTAGGCTGCCAATTGCTCGGTGTGTGCGTGTCTGTATGAGCGAGAGAAAGGAGGGGCGGGGGGAGTGGGTGTGCCTGTGACACATGATTATCTTCCCCCTCTCTGTCCATTGGCTGCTGTATCTGTCAATCAGTGAGCTCAGATTTCGGCTGTGTTATCAAAGCAGATTATGAAGCAGTCTTCATCTGTGGCAACCTCATCTGGTCGTCTCCATGGCAAAACACAAGCTGTTTTTGTTTTTTACATCGTTGTGTTTTCTTTTTCTCCACCTTTCATTGTCCTATGATCAAGTGCCTGCTATTGTAGAGAACAGGTAAGTGGAGCAAATTGAACTATGTGTGAGAGCCAGAGAGTGATGCTGTGGGGGATGATGTGCAATGTGGGTCTTTCACTGCGTGCTAGAGACCTCAGTAAACAAACCAGGAAAAAGAAAGTACATTTGAAAAATGGAATTTCGGAATCTCAGAAAGCCCATGCTTGTCTACGTTGATCAGCCTGTATCGCTGGAGGGCTTTCTATTCATCTGATGCTGTTGTCTTCCTTGTAGTTGTACTGAAACTCTGGGATGATTTTGAACGAGGCTCTGTGAATGAAACACTAGAGAAAATCCATTGGTGTCGGTCTGTAGGAATCAGTTTACACTGCAAATCCATATATGTGCTCCAGAAATAGGAAGGGAGGAAAGTCAGCATTGTGCTGAGCAAGAGTCATGTTCTGTGGTTTTCCCAGGTCATTCTTACATGTAATGTACTATAGGAATTCAAACCCATGAGATTTCAGGCACAGCGTTGTTTTTCATTGATTTCTGGATGCCGAGGTAATTGTATGGCAATGGCAATAAACAGGTAGAACAGAAGTAATTAAAATTTTTAGAGCTGCTTGGAGATGATTATTAATGCTTTGTTTAATACTTATGGGTAACATTCAATGGTTAAACAATAACTTAGGCCTGTCTTGAGGGGTTATGCTTATTTTCATTTTCATGATGTTTCTGAGGGTTTTGATATTAACTATATTAATGTTCTTAGTTTAATAATTACATGCACGATTTATCATGGAAATGTGAATATGTCGTTGTATATTTGAACCCAGTGACAAAGGGACATGTAGGCTATGCTATTTAGGTCCTCACCTTTAATGTAACCATGCAAACCTAAACTTCATGAAATAAAACAATTTACTTTGCTCTATCAAAGCATCATTTTCAAAATGTAGATGAACCCAGGAGTGTGTATTTTGTATGAGTATTTTCTATTAATAATATAATATTCAGTAAGTAAAAATTAATATTCAATATAATTTGGTATCCTGATCAACCGTATGTGGAAATTCACTGCCAAAATCACAAATATCAATTAGCATTTTTTAATTTTTAGATTATACTTTTTTTTTAGATTATACCACTGAACATAATTTTATCCATTCGGCATACATGTTCAGCTTTAGTTGGCATTCGTAGATTTTCTTGAAATGACAAATTCATTAAGTGAACACATACATTAGCTGTTGAAAGTGGCATTTTTACAATGCATTATCAGAAAAATACTGGTATATGAGATAATATCACCTTGATTTCTACTTATGTAAAATGTATGTTCTGATGCTGATAAAGTTTGAAAATCGCTCATGATAATGGAATGCAGTTTGACCACAGGAACACTAGAGACAGGTGAACTTGGCCTTGAACTATTGTTTCCTTTGTCTGGAACATGGTCACATTTGCTCCTGCCACAGTCCTCTCATTTCTGGATAACCTATTTATAGTGGAGTCCTCAGTTTCACCAGGACTGAAAAATGGACATTCCCATAAATTCAGCTTAATTGGACCGTAACTGTAGTCATAACATTTTCTATACACATAGCGCAATAAGGAAATTAGGTTATCCCTCTGCTGGCTGTTAATTCAGCATTGCAATATGAATATGAATTAAATTGATTTAATTTTTGAATTCTGGATCATATAACACGATACATTGAAGAATGGCCATTCCTAAAAATCAATTACAGTAGGACATGCATCCTTTGTCACCAAAAAAAAAAAAATTTGTGAAATGTATTTGCAGTTCTGGTAATAGTTTTCCAGTTACGTTATGCTTATTAATCCAGTATACAAAGCATATTGAACTCTGGTGGTACAGCCATTCAATTTGCTTGGAGAATTCAATGAAGGAAATCTTTGTTTTAAAAAAATGGGTTAAGAATTCAGGGGCAAAAAACAAGATGGCAGATTGCCATTACTCAGATTACCAGTAGGTGGTGCCTTCAAGCCAAAAATAATGAAATCCCCCAAAATATGCATCCTTCAGTTTTGACATTTTGCACCTCGCCACCACGTTGTAGGAGTAGTTGATTGATGCTGATTGATGATGTATGATATTAAAGTGACCTTTACACATTTAAGCACATATGTATAACAGAGGTATAACTGCGATAGAAAATGAGTTCCTGTTTCAAGTTTAACCGGTTGGTATCTCCTGTCTTATGATATTCGTTCTGCAGCTTGGGTGAGTGACTCAGACATAAGAGAGAGAAAAAAATGGTGGGACACATCTTGTTTCATGTTTGATTATGTAAGAGTGATCCATGTGAGAGTGATGTGGAATGCGTATGAGTGTGTTCATGCAATATAAATGTGCATTTATCATGCTCTTGTATAAAATATCCCTCCCATATAATGTCTGTGCAATGTTTCGCTCAATGAATTCTGATTTTTGAACTACAGAACACTACCATAATAAACCTGGAAAAAAAAAAATCATAATATGTTCTACTATACTAGGCATGTGGTCAAATTGACAACAGAGTCACTTATTGCAAAACAATGAAAATAATTAAACCACAATGACCACAACAATGTTATTTTAACAGCGAAATGTAAATACGCATACGTATTCTTGGTGATTAGTGTGTTTATCTGTGTTTGTATTCCCAATGAATAATAAAAAAATAAACGGGCAGTTTAAAGTACCTCACATGACAGGTTGGGTGTATGGTTTCAGGTCATTTTGGCAAATTACATTATTTTATGTTTTAGGAATAGTATCCCTGAATCTCTTGCTCATTAAAAATACAAGTATTTTTGTATGTTTGCACCCAGAATTTCATTGCAGGCATGGTAATCTTTATTTAATCTCAAAAAGTAGGTTTAGGAAACTGAAGTTTGGTTGGAACATAACATCACAAAATTTGTTTTCACACCATTTTAATGTGGTTGGGTTTTTAGTGTTTTTACATTTGGTAAGGACTGCCCATTGTTAGGACTGCCCATTGCTGAATTTCGTCTTCCTTTCAAAATTAAAAATGATTGGTTTCTAGCATCATGACAGACATTGTAGAAAGGTTCACAGGTATCATAAAACACATTGTTAGAGTGCAGTGGAATTTTGGTCAATCACATCTTAAAATGCAACAATATCAGATATGATCATGATCTGTCATGTTTTGATAGAAATTGTACCTGTATCTGCAGTGACAACCCCCCCCCCCCACCCCCCCATTATATTACAAAACAGTAATCAGTAACAACCATGCATATTTCTTGGTCCCTTATTGTTTTGTTATTGAGGCTCTACAATATTGTCAAAGCTAATATTCTGATAAATCTATTTTCCTGTCATGTTCTATGCGATTATGTTGTATTTTGCTTGAATAAATGTAGGTGCATAGTAACATTATGCGACGTATCAAATTTCCTTTAGAGGAAGAGAGTTGTAAACTTTTTTTTCCTGCACAGCGCTTGAACCATTGTTTAAAAAAAACTGTGGTGGGCGCACGCTTCCATTTGCTAGGAATGCTGGGACTGTCCTTAGAGAAGTTTGTATTAGTATTAATAGTAACGGGAGACATAAAGCCTCAAGGGCATTGGCGCCTGCACAGAGCGGGGGAGTGGACGGGACACAAATTGGTCAGTATGGACTTTTAATCTAGTTTTTTTTTGCTCCACCAAATCAGATTTGATTTGGTTGAGCACTGGGGTGCTGACCCGAAGAACAACTTTGTATCTGCTTCCGTGCCGCCAAATACTTGACACGCGCGGGCGCGAGGTGACACAGTGATGGTCAGCGGATTGCTTTGATTACATAATGGCACTGCGTTGCACGAAGGGGCCCCCACATCCACGTTCAGATGTAGCCAATGGCAGCACAACAGCGTCGAGCTAATCTCTGTAAACTGGCATAAATACGGAGGGAAGGGATTGGTTTTTTCTCCAAAGCTACCCGATCAGTTCAGCCGTACGCAAGCGCTCTGTTTTGCTTGAGTTTTTTTTTTTTCCTGATCTGCGATGTGGCTAACATAACAAAATTAAGGTTGATTCTTGTACTCATATAAATGATTAGTCAGTGTTTCGCTGCATTTTTATTACGTAACAAAAGCATCTGCTTCCAAACATCGGCAGAGAGCTGGGACACAGTCGTCTATTTTTATATTTTGAACTCCCAAATGTATTGTTACATCACTTCAGCATTTAAGCACGCCTTCACAGATGGGATTTCAATTATAGTAATTATCAGAAGTTCCATAGAAAAAAAATCAGATATTGAGTTTCATCCACAAGTGTTGTCACAACCTCATTACTGAGGTATTCCGTGTCTGCATCAGTGGTCCTTACCACACATTCAAACACTATAAATAGTTTGTGTAAAACTTACTTTGTAACTCTGTAAGTATATCCTGTATACTATAATCGTCCTCGGACTGATATCAGAGGAAAAAATGCTTATTGCCATGAGGAAAGAACTATGTTACCATAAGCATAGACACAGAATCATTTGGTGTCTATACCTGTTCATCTAGATATGGGCCCAATTATTCCTTGAAATACTTTAACTCAGTGGTTTCCAAATTGTATGGTGGTTTTATTCCAACCACAATTGCAATACATGACATTTAGCAGGGTGTTCATTATTTTTAATGAGAAACTTTTAATGTCTGGTGAGGGATGATTTACCCTCTTAATGCCACATTACACTACCGGTCAAAATGTTTAGAACACCCCCATTTTTCCAGTTTTTACTGAAATTTAAGCAGTTCAAGTCCAGTGAATAACCTGAAATGGTACAAAGGTAAGCGGTAAACTGCCAAAGGTAAAAAAAAAAAAAAAAGGTTTATAAAAATAATGTTATAAAAAAGGCCCTTTTCAGGGAACAAGTAATGGGTTAACAACTTACAGCTGTTCTGCAGCAATGGAAATAAATTAAGCCTTGAAAGTTGATGCAAACAATTCCTACAGGTGTCAACTTTTGTTGATTACTTACAAACTTAAAAGCAGTGTTGGAGCAGACTGTGTTACTACACCCTCTGAAGCATTATTTGGACAATATTGCACTGCAGGAAGTAGTATATTGCTATCATAATGGTGAGAAAAAGGCAATTAACAAAGGAAGACAGACAGACCATTATAAACCTTAAAAGTGTAGGTCTTTCCTTTAGAGAAATTGCAAAGAAGGCCAAGGTGTCAGTGAGTACAGTTTCCTACACCATCAAAAGGCACTTGGAAACTGGAGGAAACTCTTGACAGGAAGAGGTCTGGCAGACCCAAAGCCACAACAAAATCAGAAGACAAGTTTCTGAGAGTCAACAGCTTGCGTGATAGACGGCTCACAGGACAACAGCTTCAAGCACAGCTTAACTAACACTGGTCGAAGTAAGGAAGTCTCAGTTTCAACTGTGAAGAGAATACTTCGAGCTGCAGGTTTGACAGGTCGAGTGGCAGTAAGAAAGCCATTGCTAAGATGGCAAAATAAGAAAAAGAGGCCTGCCTGGGCCATGAAGCACCGCCAGTGGACTACTGAAGACTGGAAGAAGGTCTTATGGACCGATTAATCAAAATTTGAAATCTTCGGTTCATCACGCAGGGTTTTTGTATGCTGGTGGGTAGGCGAAAGGATGGTTCCTCAGTGTGTGACACCAACTGTCAAACATGGAGGAGGAAGCGTGATGGTCTGGGGCTCTTTTGCTGGATCCAGAGTCGGCGACTTGCACAGAGTGATTGGCACCCTGAACCAAAAGGGCTACCACAGCATTTTGCAGCACCATGCAATACCTTCTGGTCTATGCCTAGTTGGTCAGGGGTTAATCCTACAGCAAGATAATGACCCAAAACATACCTCCAGGCTATGTCAGAACTACCTTAGAAGAAAAGAACAAGACGGGAGGCTTCAAATCATGGAATGGCCAGCACAGCCTCCAGTCTCTGTGTTCGGCTGTTATATCTGCAAAAGGTGGCTACTTTGATGAGTCAAACATTTAGATTACATTATGTTAAACAAAACGATTCCATGATTTCTTTTTTATCTCCAATTGTTTATTTGTTCTATGCTTTAATTTAAGAGTACATTGAAACATTAAACTGCGTAAATTTAAATAAAAACTAGAAAAATGGATGTGTTCTAAAACCTTTGAACGGTAGTGTATGTCAGAAACATGTTCAAAGAATGAATATTCCATATTAATTTAATTCATTTTAATCAGATCAGTTATCAGACAACTAATGCTTTAATTCTCTGTAATTCCTTTTGAAAGCTGTTACATTTTAATTGATCCATTGATGAACCTACAGATGAAATTAGTGAAGTCCTAACTGCTGTAAGTGTTGACACCTGGTCATTGAAACTAAACCAGTTGTTGAAAATAAAGAGTTTCAAAGACAAAGCTAACAGTAATAAGCCAAACCTGTCTCTGTTTATAAACAAAATTATGCAACTTAACATGTTTTCAACAACCTAAATGAAGAGATTGGTTGGAACAAAATTCAGCATACATGGGGTTTGGTAACCCTATACACCATAAACTTCCTGTAGATGACTGGCAATTTTGAAAGACACATCTGTTCTTTTTGAAATATTCACGATTGTACGTTTTTAGCCAGTTTTGTTGAAAATACTCTGGGGTCAATTTTGTAAAGAATTTTATTAAAATGTTTCCGGACAGGAGTTGAAATGTATCAAGTAGGCATTTGACCCAGGTCTGGCCTACACCTGTTCGTCAAGAGGTGAGGGACCCGTGGTGCAGGTGGCAGGGTTCTGGATGGAGTGTGAAGCCCAAGGTCGACTCCCCCATTGCTCTCGTTCTCAGCGCCGGTGTTGATTGACTGACACAGCTCCTGTCTGCTAGGCCTTGGCTTGCAACCCCAGGACAGACTGCAAGACGCCTTGAGCCAAGCAGCTGGCCAATGACGGGCGTGTTTTGCGCCCCCGAACCAGCAGACTGATAATCAGGGTCTTGGAATCTCCTTAGCTAAGCTCATTTCATCCAGCATTATGGCAGTGATTAGATGTTTAAACGGTGTATCTTAGGATAATCGTCATCACCTCTGAGAAAAACACGGTAAGAGCAATCTGGAACACAAAAACAAAAATAAAAAAGAGAGAGAGAAAAGAAACAAACAAACAAACAGAAAAATAGCAGCAGCAGCAGTGAACACAATAGCTATTTGTTTACCCAGGGCAGTCATTATCCGTCCCAAATCCATGACACCAGGGAACTGTGACACCCCCCCCACCATCAGTGCCTCATGCCTGTATTACTCATGATCTGAAATGATTTTGTTTTCTTTTTTTATGTTTGCAGCTCAGATGCCCCCCCATACCAAGCCATCAGAGTTAGAAATGGTACGTTCTGTCACAAAATCTCAATTGGGAATTACTGATACTAGCCAGATGCCAAAAGTCTGGCAATGTTAAGCAATGCAGTGTATCGCTGATAATATGAAATAGGCTAATAGGCAACATGCAACAATACAACCAAAGCATATTTAATTCCCAAATACATACTTGATTTTATTATGAATATGTTGATAAACGGTTAACTTTCAACAGTTTTTTCCCAGTTGTGGTTTTTTGTTTTGGTTAGATTTTTTGTTTGTTTCACTACTGTAAGTCACTTTGGATAAAAGCGTCTGCTAAATACGTTGCCTTTGTATGTCCAATATGGTGGGATGAACTTACGTTATGCATTGCAGTTCACGCACTTGTTTCCCCCCCCTCCCCCGACCGCTTTTTTCTAAACTCAGAAGCAGTGGCCAGTCAGAGCCCCAGTGCCTCACAAGGAGGGATTTATTTGCCTGTGGCAGAAAAGCCAATCAGAAGAATCCTACAGGTAGTATATCCTGGTTCCTGGGTAGGCCAAAATGACCTCATACTTAACAAACATGTTTTTTATTTTTTATTTGAATGCCAACCAGACAGACTTAATCCCAAACAGACTGGCATTCTTCCTCAGCAAGCCAAACGATAAGATTTGTTTTTATCATTAAGCGCAGATTTGGTTAAATAACCAAGAAAGCTCTACCTAGAAATCCTGTCTGTTTTTTTGTTCAATTTTAATTTTGTGTTAATGTTTTGGGGTGGTATGAGCCATTGTATAATATCGTTCTCTATGTTTCTTCCTGTCCTTGTCTCCTTTGTGCCAACAGCCGTACGGATGGCAGTTGCACTCCCCACCTCGGACGAAGCGGAAGTTGCTTCAGTCTTCCAGCTCTCTACCATATTCCCCTATGAATGTGGCTTACAATGGCAAAACATGCATCCTCTTCAGGGCCAAAAAGCTGGCAATCAGGTACAAGAACCACACCTTCGTGGATCTCACGGAGAAGGCATTTGGCCCGAACGCACCAGTGGACACCAAAGGCTCCGTTTGCAGCAAAGACAAAGCCACGTAAGTCTACAGGTATCTGGGTCAGGGAAAATGTACTTTGTTTTTTTGTTTATTTATTTAGTTTTTATCTTTGATTATTGTATGATAAGTAAGTGATAGCGATTTCCTTATTGTATGTGCCACTTTTCTCTTGCTCCGTAACTAAAGTGGAAATTAATGTTATCAAAGGAAATGAAACAGAAACAGGAGATATTACACTACGGGGTATCGCAGTACTGTATATGGTTACAACAGTATGTTGAATCACATTACATGGTGTCCTACTATGAGGTTTACGAAACATTATTTAAGTAGATCAGGTGGTGCCTTTCAGTGGAAGATTTTTTCTGAAGATTTTTTTATTTTGCTGCTGTTGTCATCGTAAGATCATTCCACTGACACTGTTAGGGGACCAGGGGGGGATAGGGATGATCGGGAGAGGGAGAAAAGGAGACAAAAAAAACGATGCGTGCGAAAAGGAGGGCTAGAGAAAAACAGGGGCGAAAACAAAAGTACTAATCCAACTAAACTGGGAGAGACAAACAACGAGAGATCAAAAAAACAAAGGAACAAAACAACAAACAAGAAAACATGAGAAAAGTTCCCACAAATAGACAAGGCACTGGTCAACTCCGGACAGAGACGGGAGACAAGGAAGGCAGGGTGGATTCGCATGGACCTGAGCAGGAGCAGACGGAAGGTAACAGGATTGATTCTGTGGGTAATCCTGAACGGGCCACTAAATCCGGGTGCCAGCTTCCTCGATTCCACCCGGAGGGGCAGGTCCTTGGTCGAGAGCCTTAGTCGACCAGACCATTTAGCCATGTCGCAACAGAGGAGTGGGGCGACAACAGCAGTCAACCTGGGCACGTTGACGACGAGAGGCCAGAACCAGAGCAGCCCGAGCATGCTTCCAGGTCCTCCTGCAGCGCTGAACGAAAACATCGGCAGGTGGCACCCCAGCATCCGCTTCCTGGTCCGGGAACAGGGCGACATATTAGTGGAAGACGAGCAGAGGGTATTATGGGCATACTCCACCCATGCCAGTTGAGTGCTCCATGAAGAGGGGTTGGACAAGATGAGGCAGCGCAGCGTGGCCTCCTGGTCCTGGTTCATTATCTCAGTCTGGCCACTGGAGTGGGGGTGGTAGCCGGACGATAGACTGACCAATGTACCCAACAGGGAGAAGAAAGCCTTCCAGAACCATGAGGTGAACTGGAGGTCACGGTCAGATGTCTAGGGGAAGACCATGGGGCTGGAACACGTGCTGGATCATAAGTTGCGCCGTTTCCTGAGCAGAGGGGATCTTGGGTAATGGAATGAAGTGACCAGTCGTAGAGAAGCAGTCCATGACCACCAGGATGGCCAGGTTACCCTGAGAGAGTGGCAAACCCGTGATGAAATCGATGGACAGGTGGGACCAAGGACGTGTCGGAATGGGCAGCGGGTGCAGCAGGCCGTGAGGTCATGTCCGAGAGTCCTTATTTTGGGTGCAGACTTGGATAAACGACCGGACGTCTTTTTCTGAGGTCGGCCACCAGAACCAGCGTGTGATGTACTACAACGTGCGAGTCCTCCCGGGATGTCCTGTGAGTTGGGAAGAGTGACCCCATTGGGGTATTTTAGACCGCACCGCCATGGGTACAAACAGCCGATTAGGTGGACCCCCCCAGGGTCGGCCTCTTGTCTTTGCGCCTCTCGTTTCACTGTCTCAATCCTCCATCGGATGGAAGCAACGATGCGATTGCCTGGCACAATCATTGTGGGGTCTTCACGACCATTGGGAGGGTCAAACAGATGGGGCTTGACATTCTTAGACCCAGGCCGACAGGAGAGCACGAGCAAAAACAATGCCCATTGGGCTTGGCGGGAGTTGATGCTTGGTATCCTGTATGTAAGGCAGGTTCTTATAGTCTGTCCATACAATGAATGGCTGAGTGGCACCTTCTAACCAGTGTCTCCACTATTCGAGGGCGAACTTCACAGCGAAGAGCTTCCAATGACATAGTTGCGCTCGGCGGGGGTGAGACAACGGGAGAAGAAGGCGCAGGGGTAGAGCTTGTCATCCAGAGCCAACCGCTGTAACAGCACGGACCCAACACCTATGTCTGAGGCATCAACCTCTCCTGTGAAGGGAAGGGAAGGATCCGGAAGGTTCAGGATCGGGGCCGAGGTGAAACACTGCTTCAGTGTGGCGAATTCTTCTTTAGCCAGGGGGGTCCAGTGAAATCTGGCTGGCGGACCCTTGGTCAAAGCAGTGAGGGGAGCCGCCACGGTGCAGAAATTTCAGATGAACTGGTGGTAAAAGTTGGCGAACCCCAAGAACCATTGTACCTGTTTAACATTGGTTGGAATGGGCCAGTCGCTAACGGCTTGTGTCTTCCTCGGATCTATCTTGAGACTGCCCTCAGAAACTATGAAGCCCAGGAATGAGACCGAGGATGTGTGGAAGTCACTTTTCTCCACTTTGACATAAAGCTGGTTCTTCAGCAGTTTTTGTAGTACTTCACGAACATGTTTGATGTGTTCAGGTCTCAGAGAAGATTAAAATGTCATCCAAGTAGACAAAGACTGTTTTGTTGACCTCGTCTCAAAGCACATTGTTAATGAAAGCTTGAAAAATGGCAGGAGAGTTAGACAGGCCATAGTGCCCCGGGGAGCCGTCTTCCACTCGTCGCCCTCCCTGATGCGCACAAGGTCGTAGGCGTCACGAAGGTCCAGTTCAGTGAAGGAGTTCGAAGGCTGAAGTCATGAGCGGGAGTGGGTAATGGTTCTTTACCGTGATGCGGTTAAGACCGCGGTAGTTGATGCTTGGATGCAGACCCCAATCCTTGTTGCCCACAAAGAAGAAGCCTGCGCCAGCTGGAGAGGTGGATGGTTGGATTTGTCCGGCAAGCAGAGCCTCCTTGACGTACTCCTCCATGGCCTTGGTTTCGGAGCTGGAGAGAGAGAACAGGTGACCCCAGGGTGGAACAGTGCCTGGCAGCAGATCAATAGCACAGTCATAAGGCTGATGGGGTGGTAAGGAGACCGCATGCTGTTTACTAAAGACCTCAAGAAGGTCCATGTATGCCTCAGGAACTGACACGGGAGAGGACGAGAGATCACAAGGAGGGAGAGGAGCAGGCATGGGGAGCAGACATGTGGCATGGCAGGTGGGCCCCCACTCCGTGAGTGTCCCTCAAACTAATCGAAGTGAGGGTTATGGAGAGACAGCCAGAGAAGACCGAGGATCAAGGGAAGTTCGGGAGAGCGAATAAGATGGAACTGTATGGTCTCATGATGGGTGTCAGTGACTGTGAGACTTAGAGAGGCTGTGAGTTGTTTAACGTCACCATCACCAAGGGGCCTGGGGAAAGACTGGGGACAGGTATGTCATGTGGCTGAGCAAAACCGATATCCATGAAATTTCCCGCCACCTGGGTTCCTCCTGACAGAGAGTCGACATGGGTTGCCGATGGGGAGCCTGTGTAAGTACCAGATCTGGGCCATGAACTCCCAGGCTGACGCTGTTCTCTGCCCCACTCATGGAGACGGTTGTCAACCCTGATGGATGCATCTATCAGGTTTTGTAAGTCCATGATCACCTCCCTGGACACCAGTTAGTCTTTGATGGCGTCATTCAACCCCTGGTAGAACGTGGCAATGAGCGCCTCGACGTCCCATCTGCTCTTGGCGGCGAGGGTTCTGAAATCCACCGCATATTCTGTGGCATTGTGGTTGCCTTGACGCAGGCGGAGAAGATGAGGCACCAGCCTCCCTGCCGCTGACTGGGTGGTTGAACACAGCCCTCATCTCCTCCATGACAAGCTCCACATCAAGCCACTGTGAGGGTCCTGAGTCCTGTCAGCACTTCTTGTAGCAGCTGGTCGTGATGTCCCACTGTAGCGCCCTGAGTAAGAAGCGCAGAGCGCAGCTGTCCCAACTCTTCTGCATTCTGGCGAGCCATCTCCACTGGGTCCATGCTAAGGCTAAGTCTTGCTGTTAGGGGGACCAGGGGGGAATTGGACCCAGGCGCGGGGATGATGGGTAGAGGGAGAAAAGGAGACCAAAAAAACTATGCTTGCAAAAAGGAGGGCTAGAGAAAAACAGGGGCAAAAACAAAAGTACTAATCCAACTAAACTGGGAGTGACAAACAACAAGAGATAAAAAAAACAAAGGAACAAAACAACAAACAAGAAAACATGAGAAAATCGAAATGTGTAGAGACACAAAACACTACACTACACTACTAGATGCTAAAGCTAGAGAAAACAACAAACAAGAAAACACAACCCGAATAATTGGCCGGAATCCTCACAGACACTTTGAATTTTTTTATTTATTTTGCTGCTGTCATCGCAAGATTATTCCACTAAAATTATCGTTTATCTTGTGAATTTCTATGACGAACTTAATGTAGCTGCAAGTAACCTTCGCTAGCTTATTCTCAGCTGCATTCACAATGAACCTTTTAAGTCTATTCATTGGGAACACCCTATAAATCGTTTAACCCTCATTCGAGTTATTTCTGCAAATAAGAGTTGCTCAAAAGGCTTGAAAAGAACATGCTCAACTCAAATTCAAATAGTGTAATATACGGAGGTTTTCGTTCGCATTGTTTCATGTAAATATTAAACTCAAAGAACTGAAACTTTGTATGCCACCACCGTTGAGATCTGGGGGAAAATAGGGTTACTATCCATAGATATGTATGCGCTATCGTTAGCCATTTGCCTCGCCAGATAGCGGCAAATGCGCATGCGCAAGATCTGGGGGAAATAGGGTTACTATCTAGACATGACCGTACACCACGTGTGATGTCCAGTCTGCGACTGACAGGAAGCACAGGAAGAAAGCGAAGAAGAAAGGTTGACAGAGCTGGTCCACAATTACACGCATCTCTACGATGTGTCATTGTCGCTGCATAGACACAAATATGCATGCCAGAATAGCTGGCGAGAAATTTTCAACATTTTACTCCTGGACATGGGAACGTGCAAAAATAAATGGAAGCAGATCCGAGATCGTTATGTCCGAGCACTGCGGAAAATGCTGGAGAAACGTTACTTGTAGCGGTGAATGCCACGGAATCAAGAGTCAAGAGACTTTGTTTTTCCATTTCAGTACTACTTCTTTATTACAATAAAGCATGTAGCACATGGGAAATACAACCAATACCTCAGAATCACACGGGGGCCATTCACAACGCATACACCCACAATGACGGTCGGTCGTCACGTATACACATCCAAACCTCATTCGCAACAGGGGAAAAGGGACTTTCATTCCAATCATATGTGGTTCCTCACATTAGAACATTTACATATTTATCAACATAACTAGCTAGCAATCTTACGTCTAGCTGATCGCAAGGGCCTCTGGGACACGTTACAGTTTCCTAGGTTACTGTTAGCCACCTTGCATGCTACACACAAAGTACAATGGAGGGCAGCTAGCATTTCTGTGGCTAGGCTAGCTGCCCCCCGTTACACTACCCTCCATTTAAAAAAAATAGCAGCGTCCTCGCTGCATCTAACCCGGTCCACTGGGACAAAGTCACCGAACCATGCTGGTGGTCCCCCCGACGTCAGGGTGGTGATGTCTGGCCGGCTGCAAGCATCGGCGATGTCGGTGGTCAGAACCCGGTGGCAAGGCGGTGTCGAGTGTCTTTCTCTTGGGGTCGAGGGGCATTCTTCATTGCCCAGGTATGGGGCGAGTCGATTGCGGTGCAGGACCACTATCCGGCGCCTTAGATGAAGTCGCAGCTTGTAGACTACATCAGAAAGGATGAGGCAGGGGCCTTCCTAGTCGCTGTCCAGCTTCGGTGACTGGCCCTTTCTCCTTCGAGGGTTGAATACCCACACCCATTCGCCTGCTTGAAACTCCCGACCCGTGCAGCATATGTTGTAGTTCCTTTTCTGTCACCGCTTCACTCCCTGCTGATGATCACGAGCCAGTTGGTGCACACGGTCAAGTCGATCTTGCAGCTGATGGGCGTACTTGAGCCTAGGTTGGCGGGGCAGTTCCGGGTCTGGCGGGCATCCAAAGATCAGGCTGACAGGCGTGTGCAGCTCCCGTTCCATCATGAGGGACGCCGGTGTGCACTCTGTGGACTCCTGCACTGCCGACTGGTATGACAGCAGGACCAGGGAGAGATGAGCGCCCCAGTCCTTCTGATGCCTTGAGGTGAGGAGGGCTAGCTGCGTGGTGAGGGTTCGATTAAAATATTCCACTAAGCCGTTGCTTTGCGGGTGGAGTGGAGTGGTGTTCCGTATGGCGAGCCTGCGACACACCTCACTGAACACTTGGCTTTCAAAGTTTTTGCCTTAGTCACTCTGTAGCTCAGCTGGCATGCCGAACTGACAGAACATCCCCTTTTCGGTGAGCTGGTGCAGGGGCTGGGCGATGTTGGCAAACCCTGCGATGAACCTGCGGTAGTATGAGGCTAGGCCCAGGAAGCTGCGCACCTCGTCTAGGTACACCACACACGCTTGACACGGGGACTGGCTGTAGTACTTTCTCCATCAGCCGTTCGAACGTGGCCGGACTGTTGCACAGACCGAACGGAATAATATTGAATTCCCATAATCCCCTGCCAATGGTGAAGGCTGCCTTTGGTCGAGCTGATGGGGAGAGGGGGACCTGCCAATAGCCGCTGCGGAAATCCAGCGTGCTGAACCACGTGGAGCCACGTGGAGCCGGCATAGCACGAACATGCTACGACCGCTGCTTCCCAGGCGGCCCACTCTCGATGCTGTGGGGCGTGGTGGTGCACAGGCTGGGGTCACCCCGGTTAGGCCAGCCTGTTCTTATTTCCCGCCTTCTGTCGGTTTGCCTCACGCTGCATTCTTCTCCTGCAGTCCCTGGCAAAGTGGTCTTGTTTGCCGCAGTATGAGCAGAAGGTGTTGGAGCGGTGTGCTGCTGCTCTGGCTGGCGTAGTGTCATCGTCATTCTCCTGTTCACCGCTGGCTGCACAGACGAGACGATGGGCGAGCGTTTCCTCGTCAAGGATTGCCTGGAGTTATTCCACTTTCGCCAGGGCCTTGTTCAGGGTAGCGGGGCTGGTGATGTGGACCTGCACTCGGAGGTGTGCTGGCCGTAACCCCTGCAGGAAGGTGCCGAGGGCCAGGCCGTCGCGGACTTCTCCCGGGTGCTGTGGGTGTGCCAAGCGCTGGACATTGGCAGCGGATAGTCTGATGCTTTCGCCTGTTCGTCTCTCCCTCCTGTGCAGCTCCTGTTTGAGAGCGAGGAGTGACGTCACTTCGCCAAAGCGCCTTTTTAGCGCTGTGCAGAGGAGCTGATAGGTGGGCATGGTGTCGGGACCCAGGTCCAAGATTGCCTTGAGAGCTTCTCCCTCCAGGAGCCGCCGCCTTCCGCTTTTCGCCCTACGCCTTTCTCCGCTTCACTCCACTCTGCTGCTTCCGCTATGAAGTGGAACTGGGTTGTACATGCTTACCAGTCGCCTTTCCCATCGTAGCGGTTTACTTTGAGCCTCGGTGGAACGCGCTCCCTCTGCCTGAGGTGGCTTTGGGAAGTTGCTCAGGGGAAGACATTTTTCAGCCGCCCAAACTAGATCCGCCCGCTGCGAGTGCTACCGAGTCAATAGCTCCCAACGAGAAAGTGCCGACTGTCGGGCAAGCAGTAGCCAGGGCTTTCATTCCAATCATATGTGGTTCCTCACATTAAAACATTGACATATTTAGACGCTAGACGCTAACAATCTTACGTCTAGCTGGCCGCAAGGGCCTCTGGGACACGTTACAATTTCCTAGGTTACTGTTAGCCACCTAGCATGCTACACACAAAGTACAATGGAGGGCAGCTAGCATTTCTGTGGCTAGGCTAGCTGCCCCCGTTACACTATTTAACATACAATTGCTGTCATTTACTTGTCAACTAATGCTAGATTTATGAGGCTGACACTTATAAAGAAATGCAGCATTTGTCTTAAAAATTGGGGAACAAAATAATGTATTTAAGGCATTACTAAATATAGCTTTTCCTCTACAGTCCGCATTCCAAATACAACGTTTATTAAAGTTAACGTTAGCAGTTTGGGAGTGCGTTATAGTGGCATTAACTGACTGGCAACCCTTTTCGGTTGTGAATTTAATGTAAAGAATATGAAAATATTCGATTTTCCGGCTCCACTGTGATCATAGAAGTGGCGATAATGTATCGATAAAAATGTAATGGTATGTACACTTGCTAATGTTAATCAAACTTAAGTTTAGCATTATCTACCCAGTTAAAACACTGTCGTTTATAGCAAGCTAACTAGTTAGCACGTGTGGTCATTCTGATAAAGTTAGCAAGTAAAGTACGCAGTTCAGTATGTGAACAATGTCGCTCGTGTTGGGTACGCATACGCGTACGCAACCAAAGTGAAGTATATTCAGGCCTTAAATCACCTCAGATTTATATTTATGACGTCAGTACAGAGGTTAACGGTTCCATGCGTTATGTTCTTTACCCGTTGTGCTCTTCAAATATTTTGCTCTGTCAACAGGCTCTCTTTGCGGTTCGGGGACGTGGAAGATCTTAGAGCCCTCGCCATTAGGTGAGCTACGCTGTCTCGCTGGTCGTTCAAGTTCATTGTAACTGCAGTGTATGGTTATTTTACATATTTGTATTTATTATATTACATATTATTATTACATTGTATATAAATGTAAGCATTTGTTACGTTTTTAATTTATGGTCACAACATTATGACTTGCGTTTACAGAAATGAATGAAATTTTTTGTACCAAAAATAAATAATAAATACGCTTGCTGAAATGTGTTACTCGGAGGAATTCGTTTAACGGCAATGTGCATGTTGGCTTGATGGAGAAGAGGCGGGAGTCTGAAATTGATGTCTATCAACCATGGGGGTTAGAAATGAAAGTCAGTGAGGCGTACGTACCGCTGACCAGACTCCCTGCCCTTATGGAAAGAATGGGAAAATGAAGTCTGGCTCCACCGTTCCACTGTTTTGCTCTTTTAGTTTACCCCTCAACTGACTCCACCGGCTCTCCTCCACAGGCTACAAATGTCAAACATATTTTATGAGTCAGCGGGCCAGAACTGGTTCACCCTGGACAGCGTTCACATCCACTACAACTGGACACAGGAGGCTACTTTCAATGCCACCGAGGTCTACGCCCCCTCCACCTACTCCTACCACTGCCAGCACGTCAGCAGCCTT
Source organism: Aldrovandia affinis (assembly GCA_029706075.1). NCBI lineage: Eukaryota > Metazoa > Chordata > Actinopteri > Notacanthiformes > Halosauridae > Aldrovandia > Aldrovandia affinis. The sequence continues at coordinate 5,326,529 of JAINUG010000055.1, forward strand.
CAGAAATATGACACACTGCTGATACCAAGCTCTCATAGTGACAGCTCTGCAAACTGGCACATCACATTCACAGACTTCCAGGTAGGTGCGCTACTGTTAACCTGCTGCACCATCCTTTTCGGCTACCTTGTCTAAACAACGTTTCGAGAAAAAAATCTTTCTTATGTTTCAGATATTGTACAGCAGATGCAGACATGGTTTTGCTTAAAGAGTACAGTAATTGGGACAAGTCTAGATTTATAGATGATAATTTGATGGTGAAATTGGCTGCGGTTACTGTAGCCTACACTCCTACACACAATTTCCCCCCTCACTGTGGTGTCACACGTGACATTGGTGTGACAAAGATGGAAAAATATGCAGAAATCTCTCGAGTACCAGTTTAATCTGTAGCCTTATATGATGTTTGGCAATGCAGATATTTTTTGTGCTGTATGTCAAAAGTTGTGTCATTCTGTATATGATGATAAGGAATTTTTATTTTTATTTTGTTCGACTGTGTGAAGCCCTTACCACATTAATATACAAATGATGTATTCAGGCCAAGCTATCTATGAACCGCTTGCAATTTATTGAATGTTTGCACAGTGAAAGCCTTGTATGCTAATGCACGTCGGGGACTGTATGTATTTTTATGATCATAATAAACTTGGGTTTGACAGTATGCAGTCTTATCTCTTTGTTACTGAGAGATACAGTAAGGGTTGTCTGCTAGCTTGTTGGGAATATAGACTGCAAATTGGACTAATTCGCTGTTGCGGCATTGCAAGATTATATAATCTCAATGAAACTGGTTTATCGTATGCCAAGTAATAAGGAATTATATGCAGTTGTACATTTCCCCAGGGTTGCATTTTTTAAGAAGCTTATGTCCTCTTTAATCTGATGAAATTGCAAGCATGTTGTCAAAAATATAAAAGTGCTTAGAAAGATTTTTGTATTGCCTCCTAGTCTTGTACATCTCCCATTGACCCAATTCCGGCTGCACGGCCTAAGATTACTCGATTAGATAATTCCCGCATGTATGATCGTAACTTATTAAACTAAGAATTCTTGCTGTACGATTTTCTGCAGTGTTTGGGGTACTGTCCTGGTGACATGTAGAACAGGATGAAACTTCAGGAACATTCGGCTGTTGACCTGCTAATATTGGACTCCCGTACCTTACCTGGAATGCATGCCCATACATTTCATCTTTGTGGTGCTCTGCCTGTTCACCGCTCTTTCATAACGCTCTGGCAAAGGAATTGGCTAAACTGGCTAAACATTTGGTTCAATAACCGCTTTAAATATCGAAAATACATTTATTTGAGATATTTTTGCATGTTCCATGGACCTTGCAACACTGTTACCTGCAGCAGCCCACCCACACATGCACCCATCCCGAATACTTTGCCAGTTCCTGATGATAAACCAAACACTCTCACCAACATTGAGAGGGACAGGACACCCCCATTCCATGTCCCCTCCAAAATCTATGCGTATGCCTATAAATACACTGTTGATGATCTATTTCACCTGTGTTTGTTTGTCCATTTCCCCCCTTTTTGCGCCACACAGATTCAGGCATTCAACGTGCAGTCCAACAAGTTTGCCTCGGCCAGCGACTGCGCCACCTTCTTCACCCCTGCCATCCTGATGGGCCTCATCACCTCCCTCATCCTGCTCCTGGTGCTGGCCTATGCCCTGCACATGGTGGTGCACCTCAAGCACATCGACCGATACGAAGAGCACAAGACCACCGTCTACTTCCCCCGTTGCCCTGAGCCAGAATTCACAGATAAGAACAGTTTATAGGAGACCGTGCAACCCCCTCCCCAACCCTCCTCACCACCACCACCTCCACCTCCTCACGGAGTGACAGAGACAGTTCTGTAATATCTCAGAGAATTACTGTTCGTCGGTACTTTGGAATTCCCCCCACTCCCACCAGTGGAACCACAGACAAGCCACATTTTGGCTGGACATGAGACCCCCCTCCACAAGATGGGAGTGTGCAACTGCTGGGGGCTGGTTGTTCGACCGCGCTGGGCTTCACCCCCAGGTGGAGGACTGATCATCCGAGTTGAGCGGATTCCTCCCGGGACTCGATTGGCTCAGCATCATTTTGAAGTTGAAAAAGGATCTGCCAAAACACACTTTAACCATATACTGACTCCCCAAGTGGAGACTACCCAAGTGGAACACCAGGCATTGCAAACTACAGAGAAGAGGAGAAGAAATTTCTAAAAAAAAAGAGAACCCTGAAATTAAATTCAAATGATATATTAGCACCTATACGTGTAACTCCAGTATTTGCACTGTTGGTTTTTATAGTTAAATAAATAAATACTGGTTAAAAACCAGTCACAGTCAAAGTTTAATTTTAATCTTCATATCGCACCGGCAAGGACATGCAGTAGATATTTTAATTATTTATTTGATTCATCACTGGTATTCATTTGGACATTTGTTATCTTCGGCTGTTTTTAGAAGTACAACAGACAGGTGTTTAAAATACTTGTGTTATGAGAATTTGTGAAAATAATACTGTATCTGAATTCTGGTTTTGTAAACTATAATTATGTTTGAGTTTCTACTATGTTTTTTTTGTTCTGTGTTATACGAATAGCTAAGCCTTTTAAATTATTTTAATGAGAGCAAAATACAGAATAAAGCAGTCTCTTGACATATAGAAGTCAGTAATTTAATTAATACACTCAAGAGACCAAAATAACAGCAGTAACAACATCAACAACGTATTGTCGCATAATAACATACAGCATGCCAGTGGCTACAGTATAAATTACATCTGAATACAGTAATCTGATGGTTAGCATTGTGCAATGTATATTGGTCGTTATCATAATGTACAAATTGAAGGAAAGTAAGTTTTTCATTGATAAATTGATGTAAACGGAAAAATAAACCATTGTCAGATTGAATTATGTGTTTATTAAAACGGGTTCCAAAAATGGAATGCAGCACTCCAGACATGTATATTCAGATTGATAATAACTTCTGAAATTACGATCATTATTTGAGAGGACCGAAATGTCATTGCAACTTTTTACGATGTTGCACTGGTTTGTAGTGAAAAACAAAATTGTAGCAATTTTTTTTTGTGTGTTTTTTTATTTTACCCTCATACCACAACTTTCCAGCTACATTGTAAATGAGCCAAGTTGTGGTCGGGGAGGGGGTGATAATAAATGAAATGTAAAAATGTTGCTACAATATATATATATTTTTTACCACAACCTTACATCAATGTTGTAAAAAGTTGGAATAACGTTTTGTAAGGGCTGCCAACTTTGAGACGTGACAGACTGAGATTTGGTTGGGGGTTCTACTGGTGGAGCAAGTGGATGGGAAGTCACTTTTATAAGCGGACTTGAAACCACATCTCTCAAAACAACTTCAGTTGGGGGGGGTTACGCGATTTGGGCCTATGTTGCTTGATGTCACATGATGTGCATTAAAATGTGTGAGAAACTGCAGGTGTGGCATGTGAAATGGGTGAATAGCAGGAGTGCTGACAGCCCTGTTTTGTGCAAGCTGCAGAACAGGTAAGTGCAATGAAATTGTGCATTTCAGTCTTTTAATAAAAAAAACCTTAAAAGCAACTCTGTAACTTCTCTGTAACTTGTGTCTTGTGTTGCCATACTAAATTATATTTGATTAATTTAATTTTACAGGAAATGTGCTGTCCAGTCACTCTTAAACACAGAAAAATATATTATTCTTCATCTAGTGTTTTTACTACATTTGTAACATTTTACTTAATTTGTAACATATTATACAAAATTACTACATTAAACACAAGGAGTAGAACCAAAGATATGTACATTCCATTAAGACCCAAATCAGTGATGGGTAAAAGCATTCACTTTCAGAGCAGTAAATACATGGAATAACCTGACAAATGCTTTCATTGCCAATGAATTCGTTTAAGAAACAATTGCAAAATGTTAATGAAAACTGTACTACAATGCATATGAGAAAAAAGTAAATTTAATAACATTTCATTATTATTTGTATGATCATATTTTGGGGCAAATTACTTTTTTTACTTACTACTCTTTTACTTACTTATTTATTGTATTATAGTTTAATTTGCTTTATTATTATTTTTATATTAGACGATAGACTGAGAGATACGGAAATAAACAAACAAGCAAACAAAAAAGCTACCACTGTCATACATAAAGGCACAACGAGACAGATCAAGTGACCTCATCACATCAACGTCAATGAAGATGCAGATGTCACCGTTTTAGGACCAATCAAAGCGCGAGTTCCACGCGGTTCTTACGACTACGACACTGACTTAGATTATCGTCGTGGCTCGTGGTCCTTGTGCTTTTCTGCCTTAAGAGGTGTGAACAGTTTATCCATTTATATTCGTCTCATATCCACTCTGTAAAAAAATCACACATTTCCAGTTTCTATACTTATTGGAAGCAGGATTTAGTAGAATGGCATAGGCTGCCACGTTAGAATAATTTGCAATTGTTATCAGTATTTTCGCAAGCTACATTTTACTGGGTAAAACTAGTCGGATACACCACATTTACATTTGGTTAACCGTTGCTTAACCGAAGTCAGTTCAGCACATTAAACTGGTAAATAATTGCTGAATAAAACTCCGACTTAATTAATTTAACGTCAGAATCCACTGTGTCGAATCTGCTGCTCGTAAACACTGCATTGATTTGCCTTAGAGCTGTCACATCATCTGCCGAGTTGTCTATGGTTCAGTTTAACGAACGTTACGTCTACCAGTGCCCATGTATGGATATTGGATTTCCAACACAAGACAGTTTTCAAGCCGTACCGTGTGGTCCAACTGGTTAGGAGTCGCCAGGTCACTGTGGTGCCCTAATAATCTCACGCGGCGGTTCTACAGGAGAATGGAGCGAGCGGTGGTGAGGTGTGTTCCTTGCGAATCCAAGCTAACAATCTCATTTATCCTGGACGGCAGTCAGAAGCACATGCTGCGCGACCAGACGGAAGAACTTGGCAAAGCGTTGGCAAGAATTTCTAACAGTGTCGTAAAGGGTCAAGGCAAAGCGAGAAAGTCCAAGAAAAATAAAACCGAGCCGACGGAAGTTGTGGAACCGGTCGTGAGACTCTACTACAATGGCGACTTCGTAGCCGAGGATGCACTGAACTCCGACGCCTGGCAGGACGGGGCCGTGTTGCACGTTGGAGACAGCAAGTATACAGTCGAGAGGAACCCACCGAGCTTCACCGTCGCGGAATTGCCCAGGTCTCTCCTGGCAGGTTTCCCCGTTTGCCCGACCCTGGTGATTGAGTTCGGGGAGCTGAAGCACTGTCGTTTTAAGTGGTATCGGGAGAGCGCTCTGAGCGCAGGGAGCGAGGCGCGAGAAGACTGCTGGGAAGAGGCAGGCAGCGAACGTGTATTCACGCCGTCAAATTCTGACATTGGGCTAAAGTTAAAGATGAAATGCATTCCTGGAGATGGTGCAAAATGCGGTGCAGCTAAAGAGCTGATGACTGTCGGCGCAGTCGAAGCCGGACCAGGGACTTGCACTTTCGACAATCGGCACATGTACACCAGCAAAGTCACACATGATTCGACTGTTAGAGTTGTGTCCTACAACATTTTAGCTGACGTTTACGCACAGACTGAGCTTTCAAAAACGGTCCTGTACCCGTATTGCGCCCCATACGCACTGGAACTAGACTACAGACAGAGTCTGATAAAGAAAGAGTTAGTCGGCTATAACGCTGACATCATTTGTCTTCAGGAAGTGGACAAGGGAGTTTTCACTGACAGCCTGTCGCCGGCTCTGGACGCCTTTGACATGGACGGTGTTTTCAGGATCAAGGAGAAACAACACGAGGGCTTGGCGACGTATTTCAGGAGGTCCAAATTTAAGTTGCTGAGCCAACATGACATCATGCTGAGCGAAGCTTTGATGTCAGATCCGCTTCACGGTGAGCTGTTGGATAAAATATCCGCTAATCCAACCTTGAAGGAGAAGGTGGTGCAAAGGTCCACGACGTTACAGGTATCGAATGTTGGCTTTGCTTTTCAAATGCGATTACCATGTCAGACGCTGTCATATTAAAATAACATTTTTAATTTGTTTGAACAGTATATGTTTTATGGTATAGGTAATACATTGGTATCGTTGTCTTTTTATTTTAGACACCTGCCTCTCACTAGGATATTGACTCTAAAGCAACTTTAATGTTTTACAGATGTAGGTAGTCCTGGAGAGTGGCCCTACTGGACTGCCCTACTGGCACTAAATTGTACCTGCCATGTAACACCCTATCAAACGAAATATTGACATTATTTTAAGGAGTGGACATGGCAGAACGTGTAAACATACTCACAATCATTCATGTTTATTGTGCTTTTGATATACAAAAATGTTCTAGGGGGTGTTCCCAGTGCAGTGATGTCAGATCCTGACTGGCACTGCTAATTGTGGGCGCATAATTGTATACAGCTTTATATTTACATTTGGGAATTTAGCAGATGCGCTTATCCAGAGCGACTTACACAGTTACATTTCTTTACATATAATCGATTCTTACAGCTGGATATCAACTGAAGCCTTTGCTCATTGGTACAACAGACAACAACGACCTTTGCTCATTGGTCCCAAATGGGATTCTAACCTGCAACCTCAGTCACAAATCCAGTTCCCTAACCGTTGTACTACAGTGCCATCCCTTTTCCTGCCACAGCTTTGCCCAGAGTGGGAGGGTATTCCCGTTTCTTCGCTCGATAGCAGCTCTGGTTTGGCCTGTGTTCTCCTGCGCAGGACCTGGCTGCCCAGGTGGGCTGCAGGGTGGCAAGAAGCGGCGACTGGCTGCACACGTCCCAGAGGCAGGGCCGGGTCTTGACGTTCATGGGCCCTAGGCCCCGCCTCCGTTTTGGGGCCCCCAATAATGTTAGATTGGAGATATGATTTCATTTGCATTGTTTATTTTTTATGACTTCTACTACTGCTAATAATAATAAGGATCCTGTGTGATGAACATATATTTATTAGGCGTGTAAGTGTAACATGAATTATGTAAAAAAAAGAAGAAGATATATATATAAATATTTAAAAATATCAATATGAATATTTTACCTATAATTCCGGGCCCCATGCAACGTTTGGGCCCTAGGCCCAGGCCTTGTCGGCCTATGTGGAGATCCGGCCCTGCCCGGAGGACTTGTGTGCTGGCCTGTGCCCCTCCCAAATTTACAGAGGGCGTAGCAGCGATGGGAGAGGCCTACAATTACGATTGCACATTTAAAATTGGGGAATAAGAGAAAAAATGTCTCAATAAAAAGCAAAAAAATTGGTTGTTCTGTAGTTCCACTTTTAAGAGAAATGTGGTTAGTGATGAACATTGCAAAATAAAGCACAGTATTTGTCACATAGTTGAGCGCTAACTTGATCGTCCAAACCAAACGACTAATAGGAAAGAGTGTGCTGACAGAAAGCATACATTTACATATCGGGTCACACTGCAGCTGTGCTACAAACGGTGGAACAAGGCTCAACATACATATTGCCTCTTTGTATATACTGAAATTAACATTGCAGGCATTTAGCAGATGCTCTTATCCAGAGCGACTTACACAGTTTACATGTTCCTTACATACAATCCATATATACAGCAAGGGTACAACAGCAGTGTGCCCACCTTGGAATCAAACCTGTAACTTTTGCGTTACAAACCCAATTTCCTAACAGTTATACTACACTGCCGCCATGACTTTATATTAAAAATTTAAACTATACTATTTATAAAACCCTTTAAAAGGAAGGATGTAATTCAAGAACAGGACAGTGGTTCTCAACCTCGGTCCTGGAGTAACCCCATGTATGCTGGTTTTTGTTCCAACCATAATTGCACTTCCTGAAATATAGCGAGCTGTAAACTGTTTTTGATTAGACACTTTTAATGTCTAATAAGTAATGATTGAATGTTTCCCTCATAATGCCACATTATGTCAGAAATTGGTATTCATGTTGCAAAATATGAATATTCTATATTAATTTTCGTACTTTCAGTCAGATCAGGCCTCAGACAGCTATTGCTTTCATTTTCTGCAATGTGCTGTCAAATGAATGAATGAATGAAATGAATCCCTTTTAAAGAGGTTACATTGTTCATTGATTCATTGAGACCTACAGCTGAAATCAGTCCTAAATGCTGAAAGTACAGACACCTGGTCATTAAAACTAAACCATTTTGCGGAAAATTAAAGAGTTCAAAGACAAAGCAAATGGTAATGAGCCAAAACGGCAATGTGTTAAAATCTGTTTCAGCACAAAATTATGGAACCTAAACACGTTTTCAACGCCCTTAAGTAACCAACAGATTGGTTGGAACGAAAACGAGCACACGCGGGGTTACTCCAGGACCGAGGTTGAGAACCAGTGGAATAGGCACATATCCTGTTGGCCGTGACCGCTTCGCTGGCCTTGCCTTTCCGCCGTCTAGTGGTTGATCATTGTTGCTGCAAAGGAGACGCATAGTCAGACAGTGAAGGACAGCATTCTCACAGCTACTTCCTCTTGTCCTAATCAAAGAGTCTCCAAGATGTTTACCCCCAACCTTCCAGACTGATAGTTATTTGGGAGGAAAGACATGCAGCGATGCACAGCGATGCATGAAGAATAGTGTCTGAACTGAAAAACATTAACCCACAGTGCCCCCCTGTGGATGTTTAATAGTCTAGCACCCAGCTCTCTAAAGAATATCATCTCTAGAACTCCATTGTTCTAACCGTGTGTGGGTTAGCCTCATCACCTTTAGTAAAGGTCGTTCTGTATGACGGGTGACTGAAATTGTCAAGTGTAGATGTTTTACTTTGGAAAGGCAACTTCATTCGGATACAAGAAGATCAAGCAGGTGCAATGCAAACATGGAGGTAACTGGCAAAATAAGTACTTCGGTAACCTGGGGGGGAGGGAAGGGGGAAGGGGAGGGCCAAGCCTATCCAACCGTACCATTTGTGGCAGCCCCTGATGGACACCTGTGGTACTGCACCCTTTTTAAAGGATCCCTCATTTATTCAAGCGTTGCCTTTATTTTGGCAGTTACCTGTATCTGGAGAGGTTTGGCAGAAATATCAGCTTTTATAATGTAGGCTTAGATATGTCATTCATGTTGAACCTTTAACACATCTGTGTTCCAAGTTTTTTACACAAAATGTCATCCTTTTCCTTCCCTGTGTTACAGGCGCGGTATGCAGCTGCCTACAATTCTCTATTACTGTACCATGACACTGATCTCTTGCGTGGAATATAATTGATACCGTGTATTAATGCACATCTTGTAAGTCGCTCTGTATAAGAGCGTCTGCTAACTGCCAAAAAATGTAAATGTAAAATTTCACGAATAAATAAAACCGAAGACTAAAATGCATTGATGCAGAATGGTGGTGACAGTTGTATGTGGATTTTGTAAACTCTTGTTTTGTTTTCTGCCAGGTGACTGTGCTTCAGGCTGTAAAAGACCCATCCAGGAAACTCTGTGTTGCCAATAGCCACTTATACTGGCACCCCAAAGGTAACATATTAAAGAATGTTATGCACAGGCAACAGCCAAAATAAAGTGTTCAATTGGGTTGAGATCTGATGACTGAGAGGGCCTTGACCATCGGATGAAGGTGATCACTCAGAATGTCTTTGTATTTATTGGCATTTACCTTGCCCTCTGAGGAGCTGAGTGAACCTAAACCATGCCAGGAAAATGCACCCGCACCATAACAGAGCCACCCAGAACCCCTAATTTACTTGTTTCCTTTATTTTGGCAGTTACCTGTATGTATGTGCACCAAATGATTTCCTCTTTTGTATACGGGGGCTCTATTCATTTGTGTCAGGTGTTAAATGTTTTGCTAGGTGGTGTGGGCAACACACAGCATTATAATGCAGGCCAGTTGAGAATAGCCACCGAGATGGTTTTCAAACATTTTCATAAGAAGTTTTGTTCAGTGTAAACTACATAAGAGTGGCTGCTGACGGCTGCTGTAGTCTACGAGGTTCAACACGTCAAAGCTTGAGTCCAGAGTTTAAAGACGAGATGGATCAACCGCTCAACCAACTCATAACCTGTTCTTATGGAAATGGTCATTTAATTTGTTAACTGTTGTTTAACGTCTTTACTCGAACATTGTAAGATTTGTTTTCCTCAAAACTCACCAGTCTCGCCTCCTGTGCTCTCAGCATTTGATCTGAACTGGGCGCAAGTGCTCGTGACAGAGGGTACTGGCTGTATTGGGGGAAACTAGTGATGGCTGAATGAGGTGTCATGACACCAAGAATGGGTGGAGCCACCATTTGCTACCAGTACTTAACCGATTGAACCAATCATTGTGTTTTGTTGTGTTTCGAAGCACGAAACCATTTGATTGGCTCAAACGAGTCAGTGATTGAAAGTCAACTGTAGCCCTGCCCATTTGTGTCATGACACAAAAAATAGGTGGAGCTACCATATGCTACCTGTAACTCACCGATTTGAACCTACAATTGTTTTGAAGCAGAAACCATTCGATTAGCTCAAATAAGTGTGTGATTGACAGCCGCATGTAGCTCCGCCCATTTTTGTGTCTGTCAAGACCAAAAATGGGCGGAGCTACCATATGCTACCTGTAACACTGATTTGAACCAACCGTTGTATTTTGTCGCTTCAAAGAGTGAAACAATTTGATTGGCTCAAACAAGTCAGTGATCAACAGCCAACTGTAGCTCCGCCCATTTGTGTCATGGTACCTCGTTCACCCGTCCCCCGTCGGAAATGTCCCTCACCACGTCCGTCCTCGCCATTTGCGCAGGGGGACACGTGCGCCTGGTCCAGATGGCCGTAGCCCTGCGGCACCTGAGGCGGGTGACGTCGGAGGCCCACCCGGGCGTGCCGCTGCTCTTTGCGGGCGACTTCAACAGCACACCCTCCTCGGGGGTCTTCCAGCTGCTCAGCCGGGGGGCAGTGGCCGAGAGCCACGAGGACTGGATGTCCAACGGGCCCGAGGAGCTGTGTGCGCTCGCGCTCGCCTGCCCCTTCCAGCTCACCAGTGCCTGCGGGGAGCCCGCCTACACAAACTACGTGGGCGGGTTCCACGGCTGCCTGGACTACGTGTTTGTCGAGCCACGTGCCCAGCAGGTGGAGCAGGTCATCCCCCTGCCTAGCCACCAGGAGGTCACCACCCACCAGGCCTTGCCCAGCGTGGCCCACCCGTCCGACCACATCGCCCTGGTCTGTGACCTGCGGTGGGAGTGATCACCATGTCGCATCACACCGCTCTCGGCTGGTGCAAGATTAGCGCAGCCGTGAATCATGAATGGAAGGGTTTCTGGGAATTCGAATGGGGGTTGTAAATTGGCGAACGACTTTTGAATAAAGCGGATGGTTTAACCTACGCTGTTGCGTCAGGGTCTGTTGAATGTGCTTATCGCTGGTGATGGGAGAATGAGATAGCTGTCAGACACGGACTCTTTTGAGCCAATCAAATTGTTTTGCACTTCAAAACACACAAAAACAATGATTGGTTCAAATCAGTGAGTTACCGGCAGCATATGGTAGCTCCACCCATTTTTGGTGTCATGACGCCTCATTCACCCATCAATACTCTCGGCAGGTGCGAGTTTGGCACAGCCGCAAATTATGAATTGAAGGGTTTTTTTTTCCGATTTGGGATGGGTGGTTGTAAAATTGTCTAACGCCCTTTGAATGAAGTGGATGGTTTAAATTGCGCTCTTGAGACAGGGTCTGTATAATGTGCCCATCGCTGACCACACTACCTTTCCTGTAACAGTAAACAGAGTGCTGGGCCTGTATACATAAAGCATCTGGGAGTGCTAATCTGGGATCAGTTTTGGCTTTTAGATCACAGTGAATCAGGTTAGGGTATTGCTGACCTAGGATCAGTGTTGGCTTTTGCATCACAATGGAGAAGGTTAGGATATGGACAAGGGGAAACCTGATCCTAGATCAGCCCTCTTTTGTTGCGATGCTTTATGAATACGGGCCTAGGCCTGTGTGGATGGCCATAGCAGCCACACTGGTGACAAGGCCAATCTACTCGTTGAGGTTCACCCTAAATGCAGCCAATGTGCCACAGACAAGCTTTTCACCCCCTTTTAATGTCCCATGTTGCAACTAGTAAACAAAATTAAGAAAAACTAGTAGCTGTGATTTTTCTTGTCTCGACTGAAATGTGATTTTTTAAATGTAATAAATTGGAATGTCCTTGCTGGTGGGGGAAAAGTCATATCTCATTCAGAACAGTTTTCAACTATGGTGGAATGTTTTCTGCTCTGCATGAAAATGATACAGCATGCATGCACTACTAAAACAAAATTAATATCCCTGCCAGTTATGTATGCGTCGGTGGCGACTGGTGGGGTGTCCACAACAGGGGGGGTGGGGGTTGGGTGCTGATCTGAACTCCAGTGGTAATGCTGACTGCCCCTGCTGCTCTGATGATGATGATGATGTGCTCACTGCCCCTGATGCTGCCTGCCTGTCTGCCTCACTACTGCAAAATAGAGATTATCGTCATATTAAACGCCTGACATGATATAATTTAAGACAATCCTACCATCTTCATTGAATAACATATTGACAAATTGGGGGCTGACCTCCTCTGCTGCTCTGGTGATACGGTTGCTCATTGCCCCTGCTGCTCTGATGATGTTATGATGATGATGATGCACTCACTGCCCCCGATGCTGCCTGCCTGCCTCACTACTGCAAAATACAGGGATTTATCCTCATATTAAAAGCCTGACATAATATAATTTAAGACAACCCTGCCATCTTCATTCAATAACAAATTTGTACTTCAAATTTCAAATCAAAAATCTAATTAGAACTTTGATGAAACATTAGAAACAAAGAGATAAATTGGCAGTTTATTAAAGAATTATTCGCTAGATAACATTAACTAGTAGCTAACTTTAGCTAGAATAAAACCGCAGCTCATTATTTGACATGTTGAATATACACATTTATTTTCAAAAACATCATGCTAACTAGCTAGCTAGCTAAAATCTCATCTTTGATCTGAACTGCAAACGTCAGCTACCTAGCGAACGTTAGCTAAGCTAGCCCAAGCTACCAAGAAAATTAGCAGACTGACTAATCAATGCAATTATCAAACATTAGTTAGCTCCTGTGGCTAACTTTAAAACTCCAAGAGATCAATTTAGAGTATAAATGATTAAACAGTTAAATTAAAATACAGAATTACTATAATAGAGGAATAAAGACCAAATAATTCAAACTATTGCCAACCTCATCTGTAACAGACGTCACTCTCCAAAACTCCTGTGCCCAAGCTGCAAATATTGTGGCCATCTTCTATTGGACAGGGATAGAGCCTGGTCCTGACTGACGGAGGCATGTTAAAATCTGGACGTACGGCTTGGAAGCTCAGCTTCCAGGCTGGTCAATATTTCCTAATTAAATTCCCCCAAACCCATCACGTTATTTCATTAAATACAGTAGGTCCATAGAAACCCAGCGACAACTGCGACCGGCCGAGCTTCCACTGACAGCTTCAAGTGCGTGGGGCGATAGATAGTGCTGGTTTAAGCTAAACATTTCAGTCTAAGTGACATACCATGGAATTGAAATACCACTCTCTATCTGTGGTATTCTTAAAAATAAATATTAAATAAAAATGTTTATTAATGTTGTATTTAAAAATATTTCCCATCCCACCAAAAATTATAGGGGAAGTGGAGTATAAAGAAATTGCCACTGGTATGTGTTTATTTTTTAACCAGTGAATAAAAATGGTCTCTAAGTGACTAAATAACAAAATATGTTTACTGCAATACCATGAAGATGTGTACATATGGCATAGTAACATCTAAAGTAGAGATGGTTTCACAAGTATTCAAAGATTAAAGTATAGTTCTTAATAGACCATTAAAAAACCCAACACCTGTTAAAAAGCAAATTTATGGAATCTTTAATATGGTATCTAATGGCTTATTTCTGCACATGCACATACAGTATTGTATTACCACATTCCAGATCATCATAAAGGTTATAACTAGCATTCAAATGAAAAAGTGCAACACATACTGTTCAAACATATTCAGGCTCAGTGAGGTTGGTTATTACTTGGAGTAATTACTGTGTGTTCTTAAAAGGCTCAAAAGTAAAGTGTAATATTGACCAAAAAAAATGTTCTCCCCAATTTGAAAAGGCCACTTGCACCATCAGCCCTGCATTGTTCACATCAAATCGGCAGTGTGAGGACTAACATGCCGACAGCTTCTCTTTCACACTGCTAAGCCACTGTGACAAAGGACTACAGCTGACTGGCAGATCGCAGGCACCTGACTAACCAGAGGGGACACTGTTGAACGATGAGGTGAGGGTTACCCTGCCAAATGAAACCCCCCTCCGTGGGCAACTCTGGTCAAATGGCACGGTCTAGATTAGATACAAGCCATAGGACACCACTGCACTACACACAAGATTATACTTTTTTTTTTTAAACATGTTGCCAATTATTAGCATCTAATTAGCCTGTCACTTAATGATGCTTGAAAGGGTGTGCGCTTCCAAATATACACATAATTTCCAAATTGGGGCCTGTAAAATGTATAATAGTCACTGGCTTTCTCCTGCAGTACTGTGTGTGGCCTGTAGGGTGTAAAATAGCCACTGGCTCTCCTGTAGTACTGCGTGTACTGTCGGGTGTAATATGGTCACTGGCTTGTGCTTCAGGAGTTATTAAGCTTAAACTGCAGTGTTCCTTGGGTGCATGTGGCACAGCAGTGACTCAAGAGGAACAATTGGCAATTCCAAATTTGGGATTAAAATGGAGCGAAATATCCCCCAGGTGGCGCGACCGGTAAAGGCACTTGTCCGAAGTGCAGGTTGCCCACTGCAGCTGGGCTGTGATCCCCAGCTGTGCCAGCCCGGCTCTGGCAGGGAGTCTCGATTGGGGGCGGCAATTGTGTGATTCGGGTGTAGGCTGGCACAAGCTCATCACATGCACAGAAGTCTCTTTGTGTGCATCGCAGTTGATGGTTGTGCGAGCTCCGTCTCGAGGAAGGCAGTAAGGTCTTTTTTCACTGCCGGTCCCAGAGTAGTGGCTGGTCTCGTAGTTACGGGTGGGGCCCATTGAGGATGGGGGGGGGGGGGGGCAATAATTGAAGAAGTAGAGGGTAGAATTGGCCACCAAATTTGGAAAAAACTGATTTATTTTTATTTTTTAAGTTATGCAAACTATGACATCATGGAAATACACTGATGTGACAGAGACAAACAAAATATGCGAGCACTCCCTCATTAACATGGCTATTTAGGCATTATGGCATTTATTCAAACATGCATGCACATTGACACTACTGCGCAAAATACCATGCAATTTTGGTGTTCGGACATGGGTTCCTGAGCTTTGACCACGTCCCCATTAGTGAGAATTTTCTGGTGACCCACTGCATATTAAAATGTAGCCCAACACGTTCAAACATAGAATTAAAATGGTTTTAACAGAATGTCAAAACAACTGTACTAAATAGTGCATGTAGCAAGTACAGCATTTCATTTAAAGTTTCAGAAGCCAAAAACCAGGAACATCCAAAAACCAGGAACATCCAAAAACCAGTCCATCTGGCCAATATCCACCCCACCCACCCACACCTCACTCAGAGACAGAGATAGACACAGAGACACGCACACACACACACACACACCAGGAAGTCCACCATCCATGTATTACCTCAGATGTGTTCAACTTTGTTCCAAGGACAAAACAAGAACTTTTCAGCTCTCATCCGGACTGCCTGTGGTACAACAATCTGACTCATCCCTACCCTTACCTTATATGGACGTGCCACTTTCACCTGTACAGTCGGCAACCCAATTACACTTACTCTATGAATTATGATGCTTTTGCATAGCCACAGGACACAGTGACTGACAGCACAAACAGACCAAAGCTCACAGGCAAGTCTTGTTTTCAATTGTTTTATTCAGAATTATAACGGTAAATGGAATACGATAATGCTCACATCGGATATTTGATCCAAAAATGACATAAATCGAGGAAGAAAATTCCCAAATGAATCATCCAATTCCAATGGCAGATGTAGTGAAACAGCAGAAACAATAGCACAATATAAATCAATTGGAAAAAAACAAAAAACTTTTATAAAAAGTGGTGTGGCTAAACTTGGAAACAGACCTAATAACTTAAAATATATATTCCTCCAAAGCCAATCTTCAGTAGCAATGACATCAGTTTTGAAAACAAGACTGTTCTTCCAGGCGTTTTTTTCTTTTTCCTCCTTCTGTAGCCTAGCAAGAGTCAGCGCTTGAGTTGTCAAAGTTTCCATTATGACAAAAGAGGAAATCTGCCCTCTTATTTACACAGAAAGCCAAAGTCAAAAACTAGGAATGACAAAAGTCAACTACAGGAATGGAGGCTACATGTTTCTATAACAAATCTGAAAGGCTTCAAAGTAACAGGGGCGGGGTGGGGTCAAAAGTTTCCAAGTTCTAGAATGGTCCACACACACACACACACACACACGCATCTGCCCTGTAAATTGCCACTTTTGTGCTTGTCCACCTCCCCTGTAACACCCCCCATCCCCATCCCCCATCCCCCATCCCCCATCCCCCATCCCCCATCCCCCAGAATATAGGCCAGTTGTGAATTACTTATGGGATTCAAGGTTTGCCTTCGTTGATGGCATACTGCTACATCGGGAAATGAGTGGTGGATGCTGGCAACAAAGGTGTTCGTGCTCGCGAACAGAGGGAGGGAGGAGAGAGGGAGAGAGAGGGAAGGAGGGATGTGCTGCCAATGTCATCTCAGCGCAGGAACGCTGGGAACGGTTCGAATGCTTCGCCCTAGCCCAGATCAGCTCTATTACACGTCCTTGGTTTTAGTAACGCCTCCATTCTCCCGTTGGTCCCCACTTAGCGCTTGGAGAGCTGTTCGGACAGCCAGTCCAGCCCCTCATACAAACCAGTACCCTGAGTGGCACAGGTGGCCTGGACGTACCACTGTGAGAGAGAGAGAGAGAGAGAGAGAGAGAGAGAGAGAGAGGGAGTGGGGGAGTGGGGGAGTGGAGAGCGGGAGGGAGTGGGGGGAGAGAGAGCGGGAGGGAGTGGGGGGGGAGAGAGAGCGGGAGGGAGTGGGGGGGGAGAGAGAGCGGAGGGAGTGGGGGGGGGAGAGAGAGCGGGAGGGAGTGGGGGGAGAGAGAGCGGGAGGGAGTGGGGTGGGGGGGAGAGGGAGGGAGAGAGAGAACACAAATCAGCTCAGGAGATGTCAGTGCTCGCCTCAGTGGCCCCAGCTCGGTGTGTTCATGTCCCTGGATGATTGACACAGGACACGTACACGTGTGTGTGTGTGTGTGTGTGTGTGTGTGTGTGTGTGTGTGGGGGGGGCAGCAGCACCACAGTTAGCACTGAACATAAAATACAGAAGCCCTACTCCTTCAAGATGCCAAAAGGAAACAAACGTAATTATATCTTGTGAACTCAACATCACCAAGATGTTTGTCCCAGCACAACGCTGAGGGAGCGATGGCACCAAGTTAATTTACACGCCTGCCCCAACCACGCTGTGCATCTGCGTGCCCACATCTTTCACCCTCACGCCCGCTGAGGGGGGGCTGCGTACGAGGCCCCCGGACAGAGACCCCCGTCTCAGACTGAACAGGACGTCTCTCCGCCGGTCATACTCACAGTTCTGTTTCTCAGCATCTGCAGTGCCAGTTTGTCGGTCATTTCGCTGATGGGCATGGCATTCGGCAGGTCCTGTTTGTTGGCAAACACCAGCAGCACCGCGTCTCTCAGCTCATCCTCCTGCAGCTGGAGGAGAAATTGGGAGACGTGAGACCCCTGCACTGCTGCGGCCTGAAACTACACACGCACGCAGGCATGCAGCTAAACGCGCACAAACACTCACCATCTTCTGCAGCTCCTCCGACGCCTCTTGTGCACGCTCACGGTCGTTGCTATCCACCACAAAGATGAGGCCCTGAGGAGAAGATACACACAGCCAGCTTAGAGTCCTGAGCCTCCATTACAACCCTACACCAACACCCTCCCTGTGCCTCCATTACAGCACTTCTGCACGAAATTAAGCAATCTGCACAATGAAAAGATGGTGAACAAATGGGCAGGTTTTAATTCAATTTAGTTTCTGATTTTATCCCGTTTTTCTCCAAATTTGGTAGCCAATTACACCCGCTATTTTCAGGTCAATCCATCGCTCATAGATCGCTGCCATAGCCCTGTGACCGGCGGTGACGAAGGCGAAGTATCGTCTCCTCCGAGACGGTACTCGCCAAGCTGACAACCGTAACTCCGGCACCCCAAAGCCACTCGTGCACAGTGAACATCTTGTCGGCTTGTCGGCTTCCCGTCCCCCTCCCTGGGGCAGAGAGCCAATTCCGCCCCCGGTGGCACTCCTGGCCAGAGCAGACTCTGATGCGGCCGGGGAATCGAACCCTGGTTGCCGTGGCCAGCGTCGGACGTTGAAAGCACTGGTCTACTGGGAAGACAAATGGGCAGTTTTTGATAGTATAAAAGCGATCAGCAGCTCTATCTGCTGTTTAAAATCTGCCATATGTGGTGAGCATCCGTAAAGATAAAACACTTAATGGAAAAGATTTAACACGTGTGAGAAAATGAGCCACGGTGCTTTCGTCTGCATCACTCAACTGCACACCTGTCTGAATGAAAGAGCGCCCTCTGGAGGTCGCCGAGTGTACGTTTCAGGGGGAATTAAGTCTCTGTCATACGGTAATTACCATGTTAAATTGGTAAGCTTAAAATAAAGCTGCGCCGTGTTTGATTAATACAACAAAGTATCATGGATGACATCGTTTTTCATCCCCTCTCAAAAGTTGACTTTCTTGTTGCAGTTTGCATGCAAAGTGATACCTCCAGTGCCATTCCCCTCTCTACCTGCATGTGTCCCTGATGAAGGGGCCAGCTGAAATAACGGACACCAGCACCCCGCTCACCCTCGGCTGATTAGCAGCAACACTGGGGGGGACGGAACGGAACGGAAAGAGTGAAATTCTATTTCTATCCCATTCCCTCTCTCCCTGGCCTCAATACCCACATCCTCCAAGGAAAAGGGGCCTCAGTAGGGAGGAAGGGAGGTGTGGAGAGAGAGACAGAGAAGGCAATAAGGGGGAGAGAGAGCCGAGTCATAACATCTCCTTGGAGCAAAGAGCAGATATATATATATATATATATACATACACACTCAGTGGCCACTTTATTAGGTACACCTGCTCGTCAATGCAATTACCTAATCAGCCAATCATGTGGCAGCAACTCAATGCATAAAAGCATACAGACATGGGCTGTGTTCGAAACCGTGCACTCGTTCCCTATTCCCTATATAGTGTTCCTATGTAGTGAACGATTAAACTGTTTTCGGATACTACAACTGAACGTCATTTGCGTACAAAATGTGCTGGATATTCAGGCGACGCAAGCGGATGCGCCCAGTATCACGTAAACAAACCGAGCACTCGTGACAGCAGGTTGAAATGTACTGAGGTAGTATCGGGTTTGCATGTTCAGTTTTGAATATTAAATCCCAAATAAATTGTTGAAATTCTAATGAAGTATGGTTTTGTCAACTGTGGTGCTGTCTGCTAGCCACTGCTTTAGCCACCAATAGCTACCGTTATGGAAGTCGTGAGCTAACTAGCTCGTGTGCTAACGTTAGGATAACTCACGAGCTCACGACTAGCACCAACTCCCATAGCGATAATAACGGCAGCTATCGGTGGCTAAAGCAGTTAGCTAACATTACCACCATAATTCCTGTTTCTGTTTTACTGCTGTTGGCTCAACTTTTGTTCTTGAGGCATAAATGGAGGTGTATGTATGACGGTATGACACGACCGCATTGCATTGTGGTACACAGGATAAATTGTAGGGTACATTCGCTGTTCACTACAAATCGCTGTGAATTGTGGGTATTTTTTCGTTCACTATATAGTGAACAAAATTAACAGTTGAGAATTCGAACAACACTACAAAATGGCATACACACTATATAGTGCACTATATAGGGAATAGGGAGCGGTTTCGAACACAGCCATGGTCAAGAGGTTCAGTTGTTGTTCAGACCAAAAATCTGAATGGGGAAGAAATGTGATCCAAGTGACTGACCGTGGAAAGACTGTTGGTGCCAGACGGGGTGGTATGTTTCACGCGTAACAGTCTCTAGAGTTTACAGAGAATGGTGAGTAAAACAAAAAACATCCAGTGAGCAGCAGCTCTGTGGGCAAAAACACCATGTTAATGAGAGAGGTCAGAGGAGAATGGCCACTGGTTCAAGCTGACAGCAAAGTGACAGTAACTCAAATAACCACGTGTTACAATAGTGGTATGCAGAAGAGCATCTCTGAACGCACAACACGTCAAACCTTGAAGTGGATGGGCAGCAGAAGGCCACACCGGGTTCCACTCCTGTCAGCTAAGAACAGGAAAGTTGGACAGTTGAAGATTGGAAAAATGTCGCCTGGTCTGACAAATCTCGATTTCTGCTGTGACATGCAGATGGTAGGGTCAGAATTTGGCATAAACAACATCAATCCATGTATCCATTCTGCCTTGTGTCAACGGTTCAGGCTGGTGGTGGTGGTGGTGGTGTAATGGTGTGGGGAATGTTTTCTTGGCACACATTAGGCCCCTTAATACCAATTGAGCATTGTTTAAATGCCACAGACTACCTGAGTCTTGTTGCTGACCATGTGCATCCCTTTATGGCTACAGCCTACCCATCTTCTAATGGCTACTTCCAGCAAGATAATGTGCCATGTCACAAAGCACATGTCATCTCAAGCTGGTTCCATGAACATGACAATGAGTTCAGTGTACTCCAATGGCCTCCACAGTCACCAGATCTCAGTCAAATAGAGCACCTTTGGGATGCGGTGGAACGGGAGATTTGCAACATGAATGTGCAACCGAAAAATCTGCAGCAACTGCGTGATGCTATCATGTCAACATGGAGCAGAATCTCTGAGGAATGTTTCCAGCACCTTGTTGAATCCATGCCACGAATAATTCAGGCTGTTCTGGGGGCAATGGGGGGGGGTCCTACCCAGTACTAGAAAGGTGTACCTAATAGTGGCCACTGAGTGTATATACACAGTGGGATCCGTTTTTATTCATACCCTTGATAAAGATGAACAAAAGAGATCGTATAAAATAAAATAAATAAGTGATGAGGTATATTTTATGCTCAAATTCCCAAAAGTATACTCTTTAATAATGCATTGGCACAAACCACAATCAAACAGTTCATAAATTATAATTTCCCCCAGAAAAATTAAGAATCACACATTTTCACACCCCTGTTATCAGTACTTTGTGGTTCCTCCCTTGGCCATTATAACAGCAAGTAGTCACCTTGTGTCGTACGAGGTTATGGAACTTCTTGGGGGATCTTCAACCATTCCTCCATGCAGAATTGTTCTAGTTCCTTCAGATTCTTTGGTTGATGTGCGTGGACCGCTTTTTTTCATTTAAAACCACAAATGCTCGATTGGATTCAGGTCTGGAGACTGAGATGGCCACATCAGGACATTGATCTTGCGCTCTGTCAACCATTACTTAGTTTCTTTGTACGTATGTTTGGGATTGTTGTCTTTTTGGAAGGTCCATCTGTGGCCGAGGTGTAGCTTCCTGGCAGAGAGAACAACGTTTTTGGACAAAATGTCTGGAGTTCATGGTTCCATCTATTTTAATAAGGGCCCCAGGGCTTGTGGATGCAAAACAACCCAAAATCATTTAAGATCCACTACCATGTTTCACTGTAGGCATGAGGTGCTTTTCAACATTCCTTGGATGCCAAACATAACGCTGAGGTGCATGTCCAAATTCGATTCGGCCACAAGACATGGTTCCATTTGTAGTTCAGATGTAGTAGAATTCAAGACGCCTTTTTTGGTGAATTCCCTTCAAAAGAGGCTTCCTTCTTGCAACTCTGCCATAAGGCCATTGTCATGTAGGCGTCGTCAAATGGTAGCCTTAGACACCTTATAACCCCAAGATGCCAGGTTGTTTTGGAGATCTTGAACTGTGCCCCTTGGACTTCTTTTTGCCTCTCGAACCATCCGTCTCACTACACTTGGGGGCAAGATAGCCTTGTGTCCTCTACCGGGCAGGTTAGTCACTTTTCAGTGGCCTTAAACTTCCTAGTAATTGACAACAGTGGAAAGCTTCTTAGTTTTTTGTAGCCATCTCCTGATCTGTAGAGGTCAACGACCTTTTGTCTGATGCTTTCAGGGAGTTCTTTGCCTTTCACCATGATGATGGCTGACCACAGTATTTCAAATGTGTGTTCCCTCATTTTTATACCCTAGGGAAACAGGATACCATTGGAGGCCACTGTATAGTTCCATAACCTTCCAATGAACTTCAAATAAGTTGTATATTTATGAAGATTTGTTTTTGTTGGATTACATTTTTTTTAAATAGTTAGGGCTATGAATAATTGTGATCCAGATGTTTTCTGAAAAAATATATATTATTAATAAAACAATATGTTTTTCTAAACAATTGTATTAGTAATGTAGGTTTGGAATTTTCGGAGCATAAAATATACCTCATTACTTATAGTTTATTTTATACAATCTCTTTTGTTCATCTTCATCAAGGGTACACACACACAGTTCATTTTTAAATTCAATTAAATCCAAATGGCATTTTTCTTTAACCAGTCTACACACATCCCCACACATCTAGGTATGTGTGGGGAGCGCGGCTGTGCGCACGTGTACACGTTAACGCGCGAGTGTCAGTGGGGGAGAAAGAAAACGTGTGGGTTGTTGAATGGAGGACAAGCATGACACTACTAAATCCGCTAAAAAAACTCAAGAAACGCAGCACTAACTGCAAAGTTCAGGGCAGAGCAGTATCCCAATGACTTCTATGAATCGGGACAGCAACTGTTCTGCAAGTTCTGTCAACACACCGTGACTCAAAAAAATACATCCAATGACCATGTAAAATCGAAAACCCACCTTCGAAACAAGGATAAGCTACGTGCTGCGAGTTTACCCCTCCAAACTACCATACAAAATGCAACAAAATCATCAGATGCAAGGTGCGAGTTTGTTGAGGACTTTGAAGCTGTGTGCGCGGAGTCTGACAGCACTCGAGAAAATGAAAAAGCTCCGTCTGTTCCTAGTTAAACATTGTAAACAGGGAGGAGCATATCATAATTTAATTTGTAAATTGTATTGATATTGCTCATTCATGATGAGTAATATAATCTAGAATGAATGAAACTAGAAGCACTTTATTCAATCAAAAATAACAATTGTTATTATGTTGTCAAATCTTTATGAATTAATTTGATTACACACACTTTTTGAGGATAGAAATGTGCAAAACTGTAAAAACAGAATCCAGAAAAAATAAAATGGAGAGCACAGAATATGGGAAAAAATAAAACTGATTTTATAGGGCCCCAATATTGTTTCTCTCTCCGGTCCCTTTGAAAGAGTGGAGTTTCAGATGTTTATCATTAAGGGAAGCAAGAACAGTGCAGCAGCGGGCACAAAGCTCACTGGGGCAGGAAGGCAAAGTGAAGGCCGATTCAATTCGACCAGATGACAATAGCAGGCCGTGCATCCTTTCAAAAGTAAACTCGGGCCAATACACCCACCGCAGTGTGAATTGTGGCAAAAGCTTTGAACAGGTCCTCGGGAGACAAACGGGTACTGCAATTTAATGGAGTTTTCATTTTTACACCAAAGAAACACTCTCCTCGCTCAGTGGCGAGCCCCCCCCCCCTCCCACTCTTGTCACAATTCCTTTAGCCACAGGAAGTAAGGCGGAGAACAATGCAGAGTCCATTTCTCCCTCTACCACCACCAGCACCATTGTCAGGACCTCTACCGCCCCCCAGCAGTTTTGAAAGCACTGCACTACACATTAATGCTTCTCGCTCCAAAGACAGTGCCAACTGTCACTGTGCTGTTTGTCATTTACAAAGGAAGTTTCGGAAGCTGAAAACCAGGAACATCCAAAAACCACTCTGTCTGGCAATGCCAACGTCTACCATCACACACAGACACACAGAGACACACAGAGACACACAGAGACACACAGACACACACACACACACACACACACACACACACACACACACACACACACACACACAGGATTGGTGTGTTTTCTTAACAGGTTATTTGGCTTGGTGACCAAACTCAATCAGGTCAGGTCACGCAAGAATGAGTTGGGGCGTTAGACCGCCCCCACACAAAAAGCCCCACACAAAAAGCCCTACCCTGGAACACTGACACTCCAACCAAAGTAGAGATGGGTTGGAAATACATTCTTTATTTACTTTTTTAGGGTTGCTCAGCAGTTTTGTGACAAATGTTCATCTGGAAACCATTTCCTGGGAAATGCATAGAAATGTTCTGTACACCCTTAAATTAGTCTCAATATTGAACAGTCACTAACACTGATGTGTAACACAGAAAGTGCAAAAAAAAAAAACTATTATGAAATGCCTTCAATAACCGAATACCATTTGTACATTTATAAATACCTGCAAATGCAGAGTTACTGTAAAGCATTCTTCATTTTAAAACTGCAGTTTGCCTCTTGTATTTATTTTGACAACCAAATACAAGAGAACTATCCTAAAAATATAACCTTCGGTCCGGTGCATCTTTCTTCTCACGTCTGCGTAATGTTGAGCATTTTTAATAAGATCCTCAAACCTTTCAAAAATTGAACTTAGAGAAAAGGACGCCTGACGTCCCCTGACGTTGCAATTTGACTTGTAAATCTGTCTATTTCCATCCCCAACCAGAGCAGAGGGACAAGGCTGCTCAAGGCTGGTTATCCTAAGTAGGAGTGCTGATCTAGGATCAGTTTTGCCATTTTGGCTCATAACGGATAAGGTTAGGATATGGCCAGGGGGAAAGCTGATCCTAGATCAGCACCCCACAGTTCAGACACAAGCAGGTGCAGCTCAAGTACGCTCTGAAGGCTAATGAAACATTTCCTTTTTTTGCGTTGCAAACTGAGGAGCAGGCCCTCGCGCATGGTCCCAGCAAGGCAGGTGAGGTTACCTGAGTGTTCTGGAAGTAGTGCCTCCAAAGGGGTCTGATCTTGTCCTGGCCACCCACGTCCCATACTGTGAAGCAGATGTTCTTGTATTCTACGGTCTCCACGTTGAACCCTGGGCACACGCAAAGAGAGCATGTAAGCACAACCTTGCACATATTACAGGAAATACAAATTCTCACACAGCTCTGGGGAGCATGATACTCAATCCTGAATAAGAATTATACATTCATCAATGATAAACAAAAGCAACAAAATAACGTATGAATATAATGAAGTTCCACTTCCACTCTCTGCCACATCCAGACATTTCTTACCAATTGTGGGAATAGTTGTAACAACTTCTCCAAGCTTCAGTTTGTAGAGGATGGTGGTCTTCCCCGCTGCGTCCAAACCAACTAAGAGAAATAAAAATACGACAATTACAATGCAGGAAGGAGGAAGTTCACACCTTTTAATAGAAATGCATTCACTGTCCCCCACTTTTTTAAATATTTAATGTTATATATAAATTGAGGTGGAGTCTGAAGAGGTGAGTGTGCAGTCTTTGCTGGAAGATAGCTAGAGAATTTGCAGTCCTGACAGAGTGGGGAAAGTCATTCCACCAGCTAGGGACAAAGGCAGAGAAGAAACGGTTACCAGGTGTGCTTTTAGGGAGGGTGTGGCTTCTTTTTTTCCGCAAAGCAGTGAGAGAACATGGGGAGGGTATAGAAGGCTCATTCGTAACCAGGCATCGAGACTAGGAAGTCTTATAATATCCCACAAATCAAGGAAGCAGTGGGACGCAGAACAGAAGTTACATATGCAACTGTGGCTCTACGAATACCTGAAAGTACAGTTAAATGTATGGATGTTATCTCTCGCGTATCCGTTGCAGCGAAGGGGTGACAAGACCTCGGGCAGGAAAGATAACTTTGGCCGCAAGGTCACTCCCAGGTCGTCTCCCTGCCTTCTCAGGCACACAGCACTGATGCAGAGTGCGAGCAGTTCGCTCACACAATTTTCTGGTGGCTGATATGAAACACCGCAGATGTGATTTCTGTCCATATAAGGATGTGCTTGGGCCTGATGACAGGCGAGAAATAGCTCAAGGCTAGATACACCATCTTGTGTGGAGTCCCAGTACATTGATGTGTTGCCACACCACAGCCCGACCGGAGAGAGTGATGCGTCTGTCATCACTACTTTCCACCTTGATGGCATCAAGCTGGGCAGTGATGAAAGTGGTCAGGCTGAAAAAAAGCTTTTATGGAGTGAGGGGAGAGAGGAGAGAAAACCCCCCAAAACAAAACAAAAAATACTAAGATTTTAATGCCGTGTTGGTGGTGTTTAGAGTGGGGTTTTACAGACAAGAATGAGTGTAGGCACCAGCAAATTTACCTCGCAAAAGTGATAACACGTCTCTCAAATACCCCCTAACTATATCATAGTAAGTTTGTGATCATATTTATTTGAAAACGCATAGACATACAGTGCATCCGGAAAGTATTCACATCGCTTCACTTTTTCCACATTTTGTTATGTTACAGCCTTATTCCAAAATGGATTAAATTCATATTTTTTCTCAGAATTCTACACACAATACCCCATAATGACAAAGTGAAAAAGGTTTTTTAGAAATTTTTGCAAATGTATTAAAAATAAAAAAATAAAATATCACATGTACATAAGTATTCACGCCGTTTGCTATGACACTCAAAATTGAGCTCAGGTGCATCCTGTTTCCACGGATCATCCTTGAGATGTTTCTAGAACTTAATTGGAGTCCACCTGTAGTAAATTAAATTGATTGGACATGATTTGGAAAGGCACACACCTATCTATATAAGGTCCCACAGTTGACAGTGCATTGTCAGAGTAAAAACCAAGCCATGAAGTCCTAGGAACTCTCCATAGACCTCCGAGATAGAATTGTGTTAAGGCCTAGATCTGGGGAAGGGTATAAAAACATTGCTAAAGCATTGAAAGCACCCAGGAGAACAGTGGGCTCCATCATTGTGAAATGGACCGGGCAAAAAGGGCCATAGTCAGGGAGGGGACCAAGAACCCAATGGCCACTCTAAGAGAGCTTCAGAGTTCCTCTGCAGCGATGGGAGAACCTGGTAGAAGGACAAACATCTCTGCAGCACTCCATCAATCAGACCTTTATGGTAGCACTTGGCATTCAGGCCAAAAAGTTAAATTTGTGTCTCATCAGACCGGGGAATCTTTTTCCTGATGCTCGAGTCCTTTAACTGCCATTTGGCAAACTCCAGGTGGGCTGTCATATGCCTTTCACTCAGGAGTAGCTTCCGTCTAGCCACTACCAAAAAGGCCTGATTGATGGAGTGCTGCAGAGATGTTTGTCCTTCCCCAGATCTATGCCTCAACACAATTCTATCTCGGAGGTCTATGGAGAGTTCCTAGGACTTCATGGCTTGGTTTTTACTCTGACATGCACTGTCAACTGTGGGACCTTATATAGACAGGTGTGTGCCTTTCCAAATCATGTCCAATCAATTGAATTTACCACAGGTGGACTCCAATTAAGTTCTAGAAGGATGATCCGTGGAAACACGATGCACCTGAGCTCAATTTTGAGTGTCATAGGAAACGGCGTGAATACTTATGTACATGCGATATATTTTTTTTTAATACATTTGCAAACATTTCTAAAAAACTTTTTTCACTTTGTCATTATGGGGTATTGTGTGTAGAATTCTGAGAAGAAAAAAAAGAATTTAATCCATTTTGGAATAAGGCTGTGTTATGACCCCCTACCCCTAGTGGCCGATTGTGGTGTTGCCTTAACTGTCCTAATTGTTTTCCTAATAGGAAATTGGTGTCACTTGGAGGGGGTCTATTTAGGAGGCCCTCTGGCTGATGCTCTCTCTCTCTCTCTCCATTCAGAGGGCAACCTGCAGTCTGGCTTCACTACTCGTTTTTCCCCTATCTATTAGGTTCCGTTAATAAAAAACCTTCTTGAATTCAACCAATCTTGTCTGATCTCTTTTATGTTGCAACTGGCCAGGGGCCGGTCGTAACATAATTGGGGGCTCGTCCGGGAGATCCGATCCGCTTTTGATTCGCCCCTAGATATTTTCTTTTGTGTTTTTGAGCCATAGCTGTTGCTAGCTTTCATGCTTTCTTTCTTTCTTATTGTGCATAGTTTTGGTTTACCGTGCGTGGTTTGCCGTGACTCCCTCAGATAATTGTAGTCGTCGGGCATGCCCTGTGGGCTTGTCATTTTGTTATTTTGCCTTTTTTATTTTTGGTGTTAATCCTGGATGAGGGTACGCTCCGCTAGCAGCCCTGTGGGTAAATACCCTGATGGAGTCTGTTTTTACTGCAAAAAGCCAGGACATAGGATTTCCAGTAGTTGGAGAGCCCTTTGACCATATAATTTTGGATTGTGTTGGGCCTCTTCCACGGTCGAAAGGGGGTCATCAGTACTTATTGACGATCATGTGTGCTGTTACTCGCTTCCCAGAGGCTGTCCCTCTGCGGAATATTACTGCAAAAGCAGTCATAAAAGCCTTAATAAAGTTATTCTCTGTTTTCGGCCTCCCTAGGGTCATTCAAAGTGACCAGGGAACCAACTTCATGTCCCGTGTCTTTGCCCAAGTCCTTCAACAGCTCCATATCAAGCATAATGTCTCCAGTGCTTATCATGCTGAGAGCCAAGGGGCCTTAGAAAGGTTTCACCAAACCCTTAAGACTATGCTTCGCACTTACTGTTTGGAGCTGGGGAAGGATTGGGAGGAGGGCATTCCATGGTTGGTTTTTGCATCCCGAGAGGTAGTGCAGGAGTCTTTAGGATTCAGTCCTGCGGAATTAGTGTTTGGCCACACGGTGCGAGGTCCTCTGGCCCTGTTGAGGGATCAGTGGCTTAAGGACACGCCTCAGCATAACCTGTTGGAGGAGTACGTCAGCAAATTTCGCTCTCGGTTACACCGAGCCCGTGACTTGGCAAAGCAGAACCTTGAAGTTACTCAGGGGAAAATGAAACACTGGTTTGACCGTAAAGCTCAGGTCCGCCAGTTTGACCCTGGTGATAAGGTGTTGGTTTTGCTGCCCATTGCTGGTTCTGTTTTGCAGGCACGGTATAGTGGTCCATACGTGGTTGAACGTAGGGTATCCGAACGTGATTATGTTATCATCACCCCTGATAGGCGACGGCCTACGCAATTGTGTCATATTAACATGTAAAAAACCCTACCATGTGAGGGGGCCTACTGTACAGCCTGTATCACTCTCTGCTGTGCTTCAACCTTCACCTTCGCCTTTCTTCACCTTCCCAGGGTTGACTGTTGCCTCATCTCCACTCCTGGAGAGGAGTGTGGGGGATGTGACTGTTCATTCCCGGGGTAGGAATGTTGCGTTGTCCTCACTCCCAGAGGAGAGTGAGGAGGGTGTGACTGCTCCATCTCGTTGTGTGATAGAGGGTCGCTTACAAAATTCTGAAATATTTTCCTCTTTTTCTGAGCACCTCCCTCACCTGTCAGGTGCTGAGAAGGCGGACATTGTTGACCTAGTTCAGTCTTATCCTTCTCTTTTTCCTGACGTGCCCAGTCGTACATCTGTTATGGAGCATGACATTGATGTGGGTTCTGCACTCCCCATTAAGCAACATGCTTATCGTGTCAACCCCTTTAAGCGTGAGCTCTTGCAAAAGGAGGTTGATTATATGCTGACTAACGATATTGCTGAACCAAGCTCAAGTCCATGGAGTTCTCCATGTTTGTTGGTAAACAAACCAGATGGTTCATATCGTTTTTGCACCGATTATCGAAGGGTTAATTCTGTCACCACACCTGATTGTTATCCCCTACCGCGAATGGACGATTGTGTCGATAGGGTGGGATCAGCCAGATTTGTCAGTAAGTTTGATCTTCTGAAAGGCTACTGGCAGGTTCCATTGTCCACTCGTGCTAGGGAGATATCTGCCTTTGTCACGCCAGACTTTTTCCTCCAGTACAAGGTAATGCCATTTGGCATGAGAAATGCGCCTGCCACATTCCAACGTCTCATGAACTACGTTTTGTCCGGTCTTTCCAGCTGTGAGGCATATCTCGATGATGTGGTGGTTTTTAGCTCCTCGTGGTCTGAGCATTTAGGTCATATACGGGAGCTTTTTGACCGTCTGTTGGTCGCTAACCTCACCATTAACCTAGCCAAGTGTGAGTTTGGTAGAGCTACTGTAACCTACTTGGGTAAGGTCGTTGGAAGGGGGCAAGTGCGTCCAGTAGGAGCAAAGGTCGAGGCTATCTGTCAATTTCCTGTACCAACCAACCACGAGAAGTACGTAGATTCTTAGGTATGGCTGGATACTACAGGAATTTCTGTAAAAATGTCTCTACTGTCGTCGCCCCTTTGACTGATCTCATTAGCCCCAAGGTTGATTTCCACTGGTCTGACTCCAGTCAGTGTGCATTCGAGAACGCCAAAGCCCTGTTAGTTAGTGCCCCAGTATTAGCGGCTCCAGACTTCTCAAAGCCTTTCCGTCTCGCTGTGGATGCGAGTGACTTCGGGGCGGGTGCCGTCCTTCTCCAGGTTGCTCCTGATTGCATTGAACATCCAGTCTGCTACTTCTCCAAGAAGTTTAGTCCGCAGCAGCGTGGATACTCAACCGTGGAGGAGGCACTCGCCTTGGTTCTCGCTGTCCAACACTTTGAGGTTTATGTTGGCTCCTCTTCATGCCCTATTCTGATATATACAGACCATAATCCGTTGGTTTTCTTGAACCGCATGCGTAATTCAAATCAGAGGTTGATGCGCTGGAGCCTCATACTACAGGCCTTCAATCTCGAAATTAATCACATTCAGGGGAAAGACAACGTGATAGCTGATGCGTTGTCGAGGATGTAGGGCGACAATTTTTAGGTCTCTAGGCCTCGCTTCTTCCTCCTACTTCGATTTTCCCAGGCGCCAGGGTCATTGGAGGAGATGGAGTGGAGTTGCGGGTCGATGAGTGGACACTGCTTGGTGGGTAGTATTAGGGCCTGTGTGTTTTGTTATTGTATCTTGGAGTATCTTGTATTATGTGACCATTTTTTTGTGGTGACTGGGGTCACCATTTGGTGGTGGGGGTGTTATGACCCCCTACCCCTAGTGGCCGATTGTGGTATTGCCTTAACTGTCCTAATTGTTTTCCTAATAGGAAATTGGTGTCACCTGGAGGGGGTCTATTTAGGAGGCCCTCTGGCTGATGCTCTCTCTCTCTCTCCATTCAGAGGGCAACCTGCAGTCTGGCTTCACTACTCGTTTTTCCCCTATGTATTAGGTTCCGTTAATAAAAAAACCTTCTTGAATTCAACCAATCTTGTCTGATCTCTTTTATGTTGCAACGGGCCAGGGGCCGGTCATAACAGGCTGTAACCTAACAAAATGTGGAAAAAGTGAAGTGATGTGAATACTTTCCGGATGCACTGTATTTGATGTTTAAAAACTTAACTCAAGAATCTGGCAAATCTTCGTCAATCTACCCACAATGCAATTTATGTGACATAATAGATAGAACACGACCTGGAGTTAGCTGCTAGCACTGCTATGAACGTGAACATGACATGAACGTCCAGGCAAACAGTTGCGAACCCGGGTGTACGGTAATACACTCGCACTGTTGGACGGACTCACGCATAGTGTTGAGTGTCTGCCTGTACTCCCAACAGCAGACACTCTCTTTATGAGTGGTCATCGCAACACAATTGTTGCAGGTGCACCTACAACAGAAATATAGTTTTCCCACTTTTACTATTGATTTTATGGCCACTGAATATGAAAGTAATTAATAATGCTAAACAAATGTATTTACGGTCTTGATCTATGCGGGCGTTTTCATGATTCCCGTCGCACATGTACAGTAGGTAGGCGGACGGAAAGTGCGTAATATTTTGGATGTCATATGATACCAGCGCAGCTAAGCTAGCTAGTGCCTATATTACAACAACGATGTGTTTATAATTATATACCATAACTGAGCTATGTAGATTTACAGAATTAGCTAGCTACTTGTGATTAAAACAAAATAAATGGAAAAGACGTAGACATGGTATGTAGAAAATGTTTAATATAAAGACAGCTGGATCATACAGTGTAACAAATCTAGCCTGCGCTAGCTTGCTGCTATCCAGCACTCAGCATAGCTAATGTTAGCTAGGTAGCTAGTTAGCTGCTTTCCCTAAGCCATCACGTGTGATAGAATACATAGCAGATGGTTTGTCATGTTGATTAATAAAGTTATTTCTAAGAGTGTAGAATATTGTAGTTGCTATATGCTCAATGCATTCCAGTACAGTGTAACGCCATAATCCCCTCTTCCGTTCTCTCTATGACATGTTGATCTGACTCGTACTTTTCCGACGCGGTTGACATAGACTTCGAGGATTGGTCTTTTTCGGGCCTTACTTTTTCAAAAAGCTCTTAAAATAGAAATTTGAAGTGTATACTTGCATTGGGAATTCTGTTCATAACTATTACACAATTTGATTGTGGAAAAGCACAGCCCGTCTTGTTGCCCTGGCTTTAATAAATTACTTAAATCCAAGCAGGCCCTGGGAATATAAAAATGAGGTTTTATCTAAATAAAGTCTTCCTTTATTTATTTTATTTAAGTCTTACCCTGTTCATTGAGCTTACTTTAATAAATAGGCCTATTTTGTGTGCCATTACACTGCTTATTTAATTATGCTGGCATGCCCAATGTTGCAAGCGAAAATCGCTTAAATGGCATGCCGGCGGGAAGTATGACACTGAATCTATCAGCTGATAATGAAACAGTGGCAGGTAGTGTGGCTTAAAGCTGTGGTAACACTGCTTGGTAAGGATATGTTGTACTAAGGTGTGCTAGAAAGATGTAAATAAGGTAGGACAACATAATAAACATGTTAAATCACTGTGTTTGTCTCTATGCAACCATCATTCAAGCTAAACTTTAAATTAATCTTTGGACAACTTGCAAGTGTTGGCAAAGACAACACAATAACTTTTTGATTTGAATTTAGCTATGCCAAGTCATGTGAAATATCTGTTTAGCAGTCTCTATTGTTTACCATGCTGTTGGTAGGCTACACGTGGTACTTGGTTTACATGGTGCACAAACCGTCTGTTCAGGTCGGCACAAGTGGCACATGCTGTTTCGTATGCCGGATTTAAATGGAGTGGACACCATGCCCGAGCGTCACAAACCGGCATTGTGCCGGTTGGGTTTTGTAACAGACCCAATGATAAGCTAGCGAGATAGGCACAAGGCATAATGTTTCATTATGACTGATTGCTAGTAAACCATGCTAGTGCTAACCAGCAAAAAATGTTATCAAGAAAATTGAATCGTGTATCGTTTAAGTGAGATAGACAAAGGCTAAATATGAATCGTGGCTATAGCTGGGTAACCACAAGCCTTCAATTCTTTATTCTATTTGTTATCCTACCTCACGCGGTCGTCCACTGCAATCGCTGGTCGAGCTATAGACACAGCATCCCTGCTTGTTGAGCGAATGTTAGATCAGCATCAGTGACCAGCAAAAAAGCCGTGGACAAAGTGTAATTCGTACAGCGAATTTTAATTTGTTGTTGTGTTTTTTGCTACGTGATCTTCCAAAGCCTTAAATCCTCTGGAGCCATAACTGATAATATCTGAACAATACGTGCAGAGTATTTTGCCAGGAATATCAACTTTTTACAACGTTCAGCCATTGTCACTTCGGCAATGTTCCCATTGACTGAAACAGAGTTTTTTTTTGTTCAGCCAGTCCCAACGGAATCTGTTTTTCACTCCGCTTTCAATTTCTTTTAACCTCAAACTATCATTTTTCTCAATCACTTTTGCCACTTTGCGGTCATTTCACCATTTCTAGAGGCTACACGAATCTCGTGTTTGATGCTTTCTGATCTGGGAAAAATGGAATTCCGCGTATCCGCTGAACTGGCTGGGAGGGTCACCTGCTGGTATGTTCTTCTTCACGGCATGCATCTGACACTCTGACCCTGGTATACTGGTAGCGTTTGAGGTCAAGGTGGAGGCCCTTGAGCTACACCAGAGGTCACAGTAGGCCCAGCAGTAAGCCCAGCTGAGTCACACCAAAGGCTGCTGTGAGCATGCCCAACAGTTGAAGGAATGCCAGTAGGTTCAATAACGTGCTCAAGGAAGAGCAGGGTTCTGCCCACGTGCGGAGGGGACAGACAGGCCGTCCTGGAGCAAAGTCATGCTGATAAAGACACACAAGCTCAGTGCGAAGTTGCCTTTCTCGTAATTCTCTGAGGCCCAGTGTGGTGACGTGGGCCCATGTCGGTGCTGGGCACCTCGCCAGAAGGTGCACAAATGAGCCAGTCGTTGAGATAAGGGAACCTTGACTCCTTGTAAGTGAAGGTAGCTCAGCAGGGCTGGCCACAGGCAGGGTCCTGTGTCAGCTGGGGTTGGCAGGGGGGGACCTGCGTCAGGACCAACGTGGAGGGCAAGGGAAAATGTCCATACTTTCAACGGTACTGACGGTCTGGATGGTATGAATTAGAACCTGTTCTGTAAGTGGATTTTTGCAGGTTTGAGTCGCAGGCGAGGAGACATACTTCACATTAATAGCTTCAATAAATATCCTGCTCTATAATGGATAGATGGGCAAGTCGAATGTAGACCAATAATGCTGTAAATAATACCATGTTTCTATGTGAGAAAAATCCCTCAATGACAGGCCTACTATTCAAGAAACACTTAAACTGGCCTAACACACATAAATACAAAAAATATTCGGAGGCCATGGCCCCGCTCCTCCCTCCATCCGACGTTAAAGTTCTTAGAAACTTTTTTTAAAAAATGTTTTATTGTGCTGCGAAATTGCGGGCAGTTTCTTGTTGCAAGAGCCTGATGTCGTCGTCGTCATACAGCACTGTGTGGAGTGGAGCTCAAGAAAGCAAAGCCAATGGGGAACGACGACCCAAAGCCGCCAGTTTACACACCTCAGAATACCATTGTCGTCGTCATCGTCAACTCTTCCATACAGAAAAGAAACAGGACAGAAAAGAAAAACATTTGGACAGGGCCACCATTTTGGCAAAAAACTGCTGTGACTGACTACTTCACTCACAGTACATTAGAGTTACAGGTAAGAGCGGCAAATCACTGAACGATGACGTCAATGAGCGAATTAACGGTCACCTTGCTATGAACGACTATAAATGAGCTAATGCTAGCTAGCTAACTAACGCTGCCATCTCTCTGGCGGCGTTAGGAAAGCTGCTGCATTCTTCACATTCCACACTTGTAACCATACAGTGCAACGGCTCCACGAGTCATGGCACAGCGGGCAAACAGCTTCACATCTCTAAAATTTTATTTAAAAATCATAACCGATATGGAAAAACTACCGTGACACCTAATTTTAACAAAATGCGACTTGATTGAATTTAAAGTGGTGATATAAACCATATAAACAACCGACGCCAGTTATGTTGGTGGCGAACTAGAGTCGCCAAGTTAAGGTGAGCTGGTTAGGCACGGAAACAAATGCATATTCATAACTCAGTCACCAAATGTGCCCAGATGAGCAAGTTACTGGCTGCCATGCATAGTTGGTACAGCCAGGTCAATGACAGGGGTTAGCCAAGTAAATTCATATTAGCTGTTGCTTAGTGTGCAGGTCGCCAGCCAATATTTGGGACCCATTTTATATTTAATTTGCAGTAGCTAGCAAGCTAACAAACAGTTAACATCAACAATAATATAATATAACGGTAGATTGCTAAATACATTGGCTAAATGTTCCGCAAACCTCATTTAAATTGTATTTTGATAGCACAATGTTCTATTCCGTGTGACGTCCCGAAACCGATAACCCAACGTAAGCATACCCTCCCTAACAAGCTAGCAGGCAACCGTTACGTTACTTTCACTTCAGTAAGTTAAGTTGCCGCTAACTTTAGTCTACTATCGAAAGTTACCCTCTGAGTGAAACGTGAATAGTGAGCGACTATTGATCTAGCTAGCTAGGAAAGTTAGATTTCTTTCTAGCTAGCAAGTTGGCCATCTGGCTAATTAGTTCAGTAGCAGGGTATAGCGATCTGCTAACGTTAGCCAAGTTATGGGGGATTAAAAGGACACAAAGTTGCCGACTGCAGGAAAAAGTTCCTGAAAAGTTTACGAGAACGAATACTAGTTAGCTAGCTAACATTGGGAACTTTGGTTAGCTAGCTGGTTAACGTTATAAAGTGTTAACACGATGGGATGAAACAGGACGGCGGGCGTTTGTCAGGCAGCACTGGTGTGTTAAATCTGTCATCATAGCTAGCTAGTTGCTATGCCACTAGTTGTTGCCACTGCGAACTACGCAATAAACAGCTGCCGTATTCTTCACACACAAACACAAAAACTCACCCATCAGAATCCTCATTTGTTTCTTCCCAAACAGACGGTTGAAGACATTAGAAAGGGCGATGCCCATTTTGTCACGAAATGAATTTAGCTAGAGCTAACTAACTACTTGAAATTAAACTAGCTATCTAGTGCTACGCTTTTAAGATGTGGCGGACAGGCTTATCTCTCGTTCAACGTTTTCTTCGGCACGGCTGCTTTTCTTCTGGTCGAATCCCGTTAAAAACAAGTGCGAGAGACCCAATCAGCTGAGACACAATACGTGCAGAGATGGATTGGACTACGTCGCGTGGATGAGAAGGCGAGGGCTCCTGGGGTCTCTGTGCCACGTCACGTTCCTTCTCCAGCAGCAACTCCAACGCGGACGAAATGACGTCACGGGCGCCACATCCCTACATGCATCGCACCTTTTTCTTAACCCGTTTGTTCATGAACATTTTCCGATTAAGTATGTACACATAAAACAAAATGCCCTTTTTTTTTTTTTTATATCGCTTTGAAATAATTTACTCCCCGTTAATATAATGCTCATGTTTCCCCCCGCCTATACATGTTATACATCCGAGGTGATTTTCTGAATACGACTGAACGTCTATGAACGTGTAAATACACTGCAATTTCCTCTCTCGTTTCTGATTGTAGTGAAGTAAAGGATTGTGTTGTAATTTCAAAAGTGAAGCTGTGTATGGTTCTATGCCCAAATGTAACCAACCAAGTTGTGGAATGTTATCCATTTTTTTCTGCAACCCTCACAGCTGTGTAGAGTGACCCTTTAAAGTCTACAACCAATCTCAAAAATGTCACATTTTGTTGCCTTACTGCCTGAAATTAAAACATTAACTCAATACTTTTTCCACCTTTATTTGCACATTTTATACAACGACTTTAAGTGGAAAAAAACCATTCTGAACATTAAAAACAAAAACTAGAATAGCTTGGATTTAAGTCTACACCTCACCGAGTTATTACTTACAGCCATGAGTCTGTTTGGATAGGTCTTTACCAGCTCTGCACACCTAGATTGGGCAACGTTTAGGATCAGAATCAGAATTCCCATTCCCATCAGTTTACCCATTCTTCCTTACAGAACTGTTCAAGCGCAGTCAGATCGCGTGGGGACCAATGATGGAACAAGTCATTCCACAGGTTTCCAGTAGGATTTAGGTCAGGGCTCCGACTAGGACTCAAGGACATTCACCCTTTTGCTTTTTAGTCACTCCACTGTTGCTTTAGCTGTGTGCTTTGGGTCATTGTCATGCTGAAAGGTGAACCTTTCTTGGAGAGGGTACCAGGCTTTCAACAATTTTTTTGTATTTTGCTCCATCCATTTTCCATTCTATACTGATAAATGCCCCAGTCCCTGCTGACGAGAAACACCCCCATAACAGAATGCTGCCACCACCATGCTTTACAGTAGGGATGGTGTTCTTTGGGTGATGTGCTGTATTGGGTTTTTACCAAATGTAATGTCTTGCCAAAAATGTATCTTGGTTTCATCTGACCACAACACTTTTTGCCACATGGCTTCAGAATCTTGTTTTTTTTTTGCATACCTCAAACAGGACTGAATGTGGACTTGTTTTGGATAATGGCTTCCTTCTTGCCACCCTACCGTATACAAACCAGAATTGTGGAAAGCAGTCTGTATTGTTGACACATGCACACAGACCACTTTGCCACAAAGTTCTGTAGCTCCTTCATAGTTGCCATTGGCCTCTGGTCAGTCTCCTTGCTCGGTCATCCAGCTTGGACCGACAGTCTGATCTAGGCAAAGTCCTGGTGATGGCATGCACCTTCCACTTCTTAATTGTGGTCTTGACCATGCTACAAGGGATATTTAAAGCCTTTGAAATCTTTCTATACCCATTTCCTGATATGTGCCTTTCCACAACTTTATCCTAGAGTTCTTTTGAAAGCTCCTTGTTGCTCATGGTGGACTCTTTACTCTGAAACACACTACACAGCAGTGGAATCCTCTAGGAACAGCTGATTTTATTCCGAAGTAATCAGAATCACTACAATTGAACACAGGTGGAGGTCAGTTAGCTTGATATGTGATCTGGAAGGTGATTGGTTACCCCTGAGCTAGTTTACAATTGGTATGATAAGCAGGGTGTAATGTTATCAATCCAAGTTATTCTAGTTCTCATTTTTAACTAATGTTTAGAAATTTGTAGAATTATTTCCACTTGGAAGTTGTAGGATAAAAAGTGGAAAAAAAGGTGGAAAAAGTCAGATTTAATGTTTTAATTTCAGGGTGTAAAGCAAAAGGGTGTAGACTTTAAAGGGGCACTTTGTGGCTGTGTGAAGCTGTATCTGAATTGTGATTTCATGAGGTCACTAAGAAGTTAGTGTTTGTAAGGACAGAGTATGTGGCCATTGTAATTATTTCTGTGGGAGAACCTGAAAAGTGCCAAACTCTGTGCTGTATAGGTATGCACAGAGAGTAGAGTAGATTTCCACTGGAGGCTTTCCTTCTTGAAGAATGGTCCAATATCCCACTGGAAACTGTTAAAAATGTGTATAGCAGCATTCCGAGAAGGGCTGAGTAAATATTAGTAAATATTAATATAGTTTGGCATTTCCATTATTTTGACTACCCCCCTGCATGTAGTTCATGCCGGAGGGCACCGTAAAAACAAAACCTCATGTTTCTCCGAAAACCTGACACCTTGTGGTGTTTTTGGAGTACTGTAGTACTTTGGAAAACGTACACGCTACACTGCTCGCTACATACAGTAACAGACAGTAGCCTATCGCACTGATAGGATGGGCCTGCAAATACAACCGGCCATTAAAAATTGGGAGAACAAGTAAAAACCTAATGGTGGGTAGGGTAAAAGGTTAATAAAAACCAATACATATTCCATTTGCATTCATCAGAGGGCAGGAAACAACACATTTATCTTCTAGATGTCACTTTATTCCTATGTCACAAAAATACTCATTTTCCATAAAAGTGACGGTAAGAAGTTATAGATACAATGACAGAAATGCTCCTTTCGTACAAATGTTAAAACCAAAGTACAGAGCATAAGTGGTTATGGCTTCAATACAAAAGGATCAAATAACATGGAAACCCCCCGCCCCAAAAAAAAAAAAAAACCTTAATGCCAAAATACTGAGCAATTCCCATGCAATGTGCTGCCTCTGTGCTTCTGTTAACATACTTTTTTATTTTGTACGTTTAGTAAAACATCAAAGCATCATTGCCCATTCAGGAAGTTTTATGTTCTGTAACAACCATACTACCACTGCAACTAATAACAATAAAGTAATTATTGTCATTATTATTATTGTTATCATAGAATATTCTAAATAGGCAATGACAATTTTAAATACTCAAGCAGACCAGCAACTCAGTTATGGAATAATGTAGTATGAGAATAGATCTCTATATAAAATTCAAGCATTTTTAAAATAGGTTTATTCTTAAAATATAAAACTATAGTGGTTGCCCAACAACCAACAGTGACAGGTCCATGTGTTCCCTCTGATTCGCTGCAGATTCAAAAGCCACACACTTAGCCTCACGCAGAGAGACGACCTCAAAACCCAGAAAATATTTCAGAGTAACAGGAGAAGGACAAGACTGGTGGTGTTTTGGATAAATGTGACTGTGGGGGGGCATTCTCAGACGTCACAAAATCTCTGCGAGTCGTTTTTTTCTCAACATTTTGCACAATTCGTGACATTTCACACGATACGAAAAACTGTTAGAATCTTTGGTTTCAGCACCGGCTTTTCCAGCCTTAAATTAGAAACTTAGGGCTGGCCTCTGAAAATAACAAATGATCACGTGATTATCTATTAATGTGCAAAACTAATCGGAGCTTGAAATTATGTATTAGTATGTGAGGATGTAGAAAACATGCACCTCGTAAATGGCCTTTAAATGCTTGGTATGTGTGATCGAACACCATTTCTGGGCCCTGTTGTCCCATAAACCCTCATAGGTGCCCTTTAAAGGGG
Organism: Aldrovandia affinis; assembly: GCA_029706075.1. Taxonomy (NCBI): domain Eukaryota; kingdom Metazoa; phylum Chordata; class Actinopteri; order Notacanthiformes; family Halosauridae; genus Aldrovandia; species Aldrovandia affinis. Next base: position 5,366,907 of record JAINUG010000055.1, read on the forward strand.
AGAAAACCGGGGGGAAAATTAGGCAGGAGGAGGAGAGAGGGAAGAACAACAAGAACAACAACAACAACAACAAAAAAGGCCTTGTCAGTCAATCAGTTGAATCATTGAACTATAATCACTAGCAAAACAAGCACAATAACAATAATAATAATAATAATAATAATAATAATAATCTAAACTATAAGCACAAGTCAAGTCTCAAACCTGAAAACACTGAAGCAAAGTCCTGATAAACAGGAGATTAGGGCAGGGGTGGCCAACCATGGTCCCGGAGAGCCACAGGGTCTGCCGATTTTTGTTTGCGCCTAAATATCAGCAACCAATTTAGACCCATGACACCAGTAATTAACCAACTGCTATAATTGATCAATTAAGGGCTGCGTAACAGGAAAGACCAGCAGGCGCTGCGGCCCTCCAGGCCCAGGGTTGGGAGCCCCTGGCTACAGGTATGGAAGGCACAGGTTTGCTGGAAGGTGACCGTTGACCCTTTCATACCTGATGTGGAATAAATAAGCCAATCAATGCGAGCATAACGAAGCCATACAGAAGGCTAGCATGGTGGCGCACAGTCACATTGTTTTGCACATTGTTAATGCGACATCCAAAGGGCCAGGGAATGTTGAAGGTAGTTACGTGAGGCGAGTCTCCACTAGTTTACGAACTGTACTCTGTGACATAAAGAACTAAAAAAACTAAAAAACATAACAAGTCCTATGTTCTAGAAGTCTCCTTGTTTGAACCTGTAAAAACACTTGCTCCAAATAAGGCAAATTAGACCTAATTCCAAGTCAATATTTAGTCCCGTAAACCCATGATCAAGTTACTGACGAATGACTGTCAAATTAGGTGTGAATGCAGGATCAAATAATTCACGCAAAAACAGCCTGAAAGCACAAAAAACGTTCATGTTAACATAAGGCAATATCAGTTTCCCAATATCATGTCCAGTAGACATAAAATATAAATTAAAGACCTTTGGGTGGATGAGTATGTGAGGTGGGGTTTCTGCCCCTTAAAAATGACTGGACAGACCAGGAAAAGTAATTTAAAACAGCCGCATAGTACAACTTGGGAAGAGTTTGAATGCTGATGACAAGAGGAGGCACATTAGCAGCAATACAACTTGCAGAGTGTGCTGGAGCCACTCTTCCTGGATAGTTAAAACTAGTCAATTCACTCATAGGGTACTCATCATAGTCCTGTCTCAACGCCAGCACAGGTGGGGTCAAAAACGAAGAGGAAGAGAGCGGTGAATTAGTGTTACGTCAACAGAGTGTTACAGTTAAGCAGTTCCCATGCAGTACGGACCCCTTCCCCCACGCCCACCCCCATCCCCACCCCCACCCCCACCGTCCTGGGGCTTTCACACAAGCTCTTCACAAAACAAATCGCTCCCGCCATCCCCCACGCCTGATTTATCCACTTTTCAAAACCCTCTAAAAAAAGAACATGCACATACAAAATAACGTATCGCAATCTTTCACAGCAACATCCACTCTGCCCAAAACCGGTTCCCATGGCAGCACGGATTCTGCCCCCTTCAACCCTACCACCTGTAAATACCTCCAGCACATTCCGCGTACAGACGCGGCCACAGGGCTACGCGCTTACGAGCCCCAGGCGCTTTGCCGTAGCGCCCGCGGAGACATTTTCCTGGCCCCACTTCACCCAGCACTGTGGGATTCTCACTTCATGAGGAGAAGTAGCGCTGGAGCGATTTAACGGCAGCCTGTGGGGGTCTGTCCCAAGGAGAGAGGCCGTGTAGGTGAGCTGGTGACAACGGCACAGAGAGAGTGAAAGAGAGAGAGAGAGTGGGGGAGAGAGAGCACTGGCTTGCGTGGGGCGGGTTTGAGGGATGCTGTACATGCCCACCCCCCCTCCTCTCCATTCATAGTGCAGATGCATTATCTGGCTTGTCTTGTTCATTATTGATTATTGATTATTGATTCTGGCAATGCCAACACTGCATGATAGGGCACACGGGTTGTTCAGGTACAAGTGCACTTGATGTCTAAAAAAAAAACCAACAAACAAAAACAAACAATTATAATAAAATAAAATAAAAAATCGATTAAAAATCCACGACTGGAAGCGTGGAGCAGTCATTGGGCTCAGTCCCTGTTGTAAGCCAGCAGTCTGTCCGGTGTGTACCATCTGTGCACAAACCCTCCATGCCCATTGGATAGGGGTCGGGGTCAGGGGTCAGGGGTCAGGGCGTGGCCGGCTTGTACAGGATGCCCTGCAGGTCCTCGGGCAGGGACAGGATGACGGACTCGATGTGGCTCTGCAGCTTGGCTAGCGTGCCAGCCCTGACTGGTAGCTGCTCCCTCTCAGCCTGCGTCTGAGGAAAAAAGGAGGCCCACGTCATCGCCAGGAGGGACTGGGGGAAAAGCACCGAAAGTCATGCCTGAGCTGCCTGTTCACACATTGCTGTAAACCTGGCTTTTGTAGCACAGTCATTTAATAGTGCTACCTAGACTTGAGATGTCTATCTAGACTTGAGAATATCAAGTCTAGGTCAAGGGAACTGAAGAGATAACAAGCCACTACATTCATTACAGGCATATTTATGTAGGGTGGCAGTGTAGTATAATGGCTATGGAACTAATCTTGTAACACAAAGGTTGCAATACTAAACCTGAATTTTTCTGTAAAATGTCCAGCTGTATAAATGGTTGTATGTATTGTACAATTGTATGTAAAGAAATGTACACAGTGTAAGTAGCTCTGGGTAAGATCTGGATAAGGGCTACTTACTGCTAAATGCCTGTCATAATAGTGGCTTGTTATCTCTCCAGTTCCATCTACCTAGACTTGATATTCATCTCAGCACACCTGTGATTCAGGACTCACAAACAAAAGAAGGTTTGATGCTCACCTGTTTATAAAACCTGTTTTTACGAGAAAGCTATACAAACTGGTTTACATTGTGCTGACAGTGCGGGTAATGAGGAAGTCAAACTCGTGTGATATGGACATTGGGTGTGGCCGGGCACAGACAGAAAACGGTTGGTAGCCATTTTCTCCTGAAGGTGAATCTCATCAACTCTCCAACTGAGCGAGCTAATCAGAGGGCAAGGGAATGAACTCCCACATCTCCAGTTATCAGGTAGCTCATTACATATATGAGCTAGTAGGCTAACTAGCGAGTCAGCTAATATAGCTGGCTAAGAGTACAGCCCGCTCTAGAAGTACAACTTCACAAACACAGTGAAAGCTAGCCACATGTAATTGTCGTTAATGTCGTTTTTCTCAATTAATGTGTGGAAGATGCTGTAGTTATTGACCCTAGTACCCAATAATGTCAATGCTAGCTAGTAAGCTACAGTATCATATCGACCAGCGTAAGCTCCTTGAGCTAACGTTTCCTTTCTATCCTACTTATGGGTTAGCATTGTAACTAGCGAGGAGTGAATGAGGTGTCATGACAACAAAAATGGGTAGAGCTACCATATTCCATCAGTAACTTTTTGATTGGTTCAAACAAAGGCAGTGATTGACAGCTAATTAATTGTAGCTCCACCCATTTTTGGTGTCAGGATGCCTCATTCTCCCATCGCAAATTGTAACCAGGTCCTGTGCCGACCGTAAAACACAAAAAAATGGCCTATTTCATGCCAGCCGTTCCTCTCTAGGTTGTGTTTCGGCTGCCCCTTTGCATACGCCGTTGCTTCTCCTCACGCAGACTCAGAATGTGTTCTCAATGGGACCCGCCATACGGGTTGTCCCGAGGCGGAATTAAAACTCAAATGGGCAATGGGTTAATCGCCTGTTGGCCTTCGGTATCTGCCGGCGTGAGCAGGGGCGATGGCAAACCCCGGGCCCTGCGGTGTCGGGCTTCAAGGGAGGCACACTGACCAGTTTGTCCTTCAGCTTCAGCACCAGGTCGACGATCTCCACCTCCGTGTGCCTCTGGATCCTCAGCTTCAGGTCCTGGAGGAGGGGGGGAGGGGGGGAAGCACACCGTCAGCTCCTCGGCTCTACAATGTTTTAAGGACGTTTTCAACAACGTTTCCCTGTGTGCTTTTCAAGGATACGTTTTTGGAAAGTAAGCAAGGTAACATCACCCCTCGGTAATACAAAATTGTAGTACAACACATATATACACTCGCACAACGGCAACTCAATATCAGTATTAAATGTTATGAATGGCATTATTTATTTATTTAACAATTTGTTTCAGATTTTTCCCCGTTTTTCTCCCAATTTAGTAGCCAATTATACCCTCTATTTATTTTGATTCGCCCTCCCCCACGAACCCATCCTCTGGGTCAAGCCAATTCCCTATGGCCGGCGATGATCCGCCTCCTCCAAGACGGAACTCGCCCACCTACTTCTGGAGACACCTGTCGCACTTCTCGGTGAGTTTGTGCCGGCTCACCTTCCCCGGTCCCCCTGGGGTGGACAGCCAAATGACGCTCCCGGCCAGGGCCAGTCGGCTTTCGAACCGTGACCACAATAGGCAGCTCACCCTCGCAAAGCACCAGTCAATGCGAGTGCGTTAGACCACTACGCTATCCGAAGCCCCATGGAGGGGGAAGGGAAGAGGGGAGAGAGAGAAAAAATGACTTTTGGAATGGAATTAAATGTACAAACCCGTGAGCTGTCTAGTTAGTTAGTGTTATCCACACACTGGCATTGCCAGAGCTGAGAGTAAGTGGCGTCAAGCTAGGGAGTAAGATTCATGTATTTCGCTCGCTGTGAAGGTTGTTTTAGTTTATTTGGGGAATTGTCCTTAATGTAAAACACAAAAAAATAAAAATAAACTTGATGCCGGGAGAAATATGATGGCATTGCATTAAATATGATGGCATTGTGGAAAGAAAGAAAGACAGACAGGAGAAGGGATGGGGGTGAATTCGCGTGAAGTGGAGAGAAATTAAGTGACACAGCCAGTGCCCGGCACTCCCGACAGTAAAACCGGACTGTTGTAGATTTAGTTAGTCGGGTCAGTGCACAAATTTCCCCAAGCTGATGGTGAGGGGGGGACAGGTCGGTGGATGGGTGAGGGGGAATTAATGAATGAACTGCCACCATCTCACCTCATCACACAAGGCCTCCAGGTGCAGAGCTTCCAGCTTCTGGGTCATCTCCTTCCTGCGGTTCCGGAACCAGCCGTCAAAGTTCGGGCACCTCAGGAAGTGCCTGCAGTGGGACGTGGGTAACCCGGGTTACCACACTAAAGTGAGGCTGCGCTGCAGTGGTCATACATGCTTCATGCCTAATTTCATTTTTTAGCAATGTTGTTCTGGAAAGTGCTTTAAGCGCACTCTATGAAAAGCAGCGTATAAATATAGGTGTTATCGTCACGGATACAGAAGATATCCACGCCCTGAATAAGGCTGTTTGCCCCTACGCTTGGGTAGTACCGTTTTCCTGATAGCCCTTGAACACGAGGGCCCGATTTTAAACTTTTATCCCTGACATGGATTTGCCTAATTATAAAGGCTTTTTAATATAGTCCTTCTCTAAGAAGACCGCCCTGGAACTCCTCTACCTTATTCATATTTATTATTATTATTATTCCTTCTCCCAAGACAGGGCAAGGCTGGTATATTGGTAACGGTGACTTAATCCATTTTCTAGGTCTAGCATTGTTCTACAAGCCTTATAATACACACTTACATGCAAGTCTGGATAAGAGCGTCTGCTAAATTCCTAAGTCCATGACTTTTCCAAGACTTTCCATGATCACCATTTCCCATGACTCCTAATTTTGGTAACGTATTGGGTACTAAAGGTAAAATGTTCCAAGAAATGTTGTCCTCGCAGAATTTCGGTCTAAAAATGTATTACAAATGGATATGAATAAATGTGTAAAACATTTTTGTTTTTACACTGCCAAACAAATCTGGAATGCCATGATTTGATAGTGAGGGTAATGAGGAAGGCAGACTTGTGCAATATGGAAGTTGGGTGTGGTCAGGCACAGACAGAAAACGGTTGGGAGCCATTTTCTCCTGAAGGTGAACCAACTCTCCAACTGAACAAGGCAACCAGAGGGCAAGGGAATGAACTTCCACATCTCCAGTTATCAGGTTATCATATATTACATATATGAGCTAGCAGGCTAACTAGTGAGTCAGCTAACATAGCCAGTTGAGCCATGAACAAATTGAATACAATTTCCATGACTGGAGTTCAGAACTTAATCCCCAGATATTCCAGAAACCCCATAACCCCCGTGGGAACCCTGCTGGATGTGAATGCACGCGTATGTGAGGAGGTGGAGGTGAGGTTGCACACCTGTATAGGCCGATCCAGTCTCCTTTGAGCCGGGAGGTGAGCTGTGGCCCAGCCTTCTCCAGGCTCTTCATGAACTCCTCCTGACAGAAGGGCCGCAGCTGGGGGGGGCTCTGCAGAGGCCAGAGAGGATGTCAATTTGGGAGAGCAGAGAACGGTGAGGGAACTGCACCTGCAACTCAGACGTTGTAGGTTTGATACTTAAACTGAATTGCAAATGTAAACTTTACATTATATTATAGGCATTTATCCTCTTATCCAGAGCAAATTATTATTTTTTTTTTTACATTTCATACATACCGTCCATTTATACAGCTGTATATTTACTGAAGGAGTTCAGGTTAAGAACCTTGCTCAAGGGTGCAATGGCAGTGACCCACCTGGGAATTTAACCTGAAACCATTGCTGTACAAGCCCAGTTCCCTAACCTCACAAAGTGTTTTTATTCACTGCACCACAATGCACAATGACAACATTTCAACCAAGTAGGTCTTTATCAGGTCGATGAACACCACATCGTTTTGACCAGGTAAGTCTTTATCAGTCTTTATCACCTGCCTGGTTGAAACATCATTGTGGTGCAGTTAAACTTACTTTGGGAGCATTAAACTGTGGGGATTTTTTTTCTTTAAGGACAGGCATTTAGCAGTGCTACTGAAGTGACAGTGTAGTATAATGGTCAGGGCTTGTAGCTTATAGGTTGCAGGTTTGATTACCAGGTGGGGCACTGTTGTTGTACCCTTAAGTTAAGATACCTAACTTGAATTGCTTAAAGATAGCCAGCTGTGTAAATGGATTGCATGTAAGGAAATATAAAACTGTGTAAGTTGCTCTGGATAAGAGTGGCTGATAAATGGCTGTAATGTGAATGTAAAATGTAGTGATGGAGAGGCCCTGCTTACCTTCCAGGGAGAGATGCTTTTCTGAAGGGGCATCAGACTGGCCACATATCGCTCCTGGGAGAAGGGTCAAAGGTCAGAGGTCAGACAGAACACATGAGGACACTCCTTCTGTGTGTCCCGCCTTGGATACCAGTCCCGAGTGCTTTGAAGGTTTGCGCCAAAGTATGGCTCTCTCTCTTACCAGGGGAATGATGAAGCTCTGAGTCAGCTCCAGGAAGTATCGGCGCAGAATTGCATTCTGGGCTGCGGAGGGCCGCTTCTGCTGGACACCCTGGGAGCGAGAGCGAAGAGGATGTTGAGGTCCTTGTGAGAAACGTGACGACGACGACTCCGAGTACGCCAGAAACATGACATCTTAAGACAGGGATTCCAAAATCCAGTCCTGGAGGGCTGGAGTGTCTGCTAGTTTTTAGTTTGTGCGTTTCAGAACTGAAGTTTCATTGCTACACACACAAGGCCCCCCCCAACAGGGATTTGCCAAATTAATAAAGCCTTTCAAATATACGCCTCCTCTAAGAAAAGTGCCTTAGAATTTGATGCCATTATTATCCATTTTCCCAAGGCATTGATTGGCTAAGTCTATTGGAGTCCACACACCTTGATTACAAGGCCTAAATTGGCTGCTGATTGAAATTGTATTTGTACTGTTGGCAAAAGCTTCTCATGTTTGTATTGGGTCGTTCAGCATCTATGCGTGTCTCGTTGCATTTTTAGTGTTTGCTTTGTCTTATGCACGTGACGATTCTGCAACATAAATTTCCGTAAGGGGACTATATAATGTGAATGAAATTTCCCTAAGGGGACCATAAAGTCCGTAAGCTGGCAAGGGAACCACAAGAGCCCGCAGACGCCGTTAGCTGTGACAATAAGTGAGCAGAAGTGGATGCACGTGAGCGTCTCCAACCTTCTGGAGCTGCTTGATGATCTCCTCATCTCGGCTCAGGAAGGGCTTGTAGGCGCTGTAAACACCTGCAACGTCAAAGGACACGAGACTGCGCTCAAACCCAGCTCAAACCCTTCTCGAAACACCACTCAACGGTAACCCCAAATGCAATTTTCTTCCCGCCTCGGGCCTCCTCCCGTCAGTAAAGTACCCACCGGGCTTTGAGTCCAGGGTCTTCAGATTTTTCAGTTTCTTCACTTTCATCTGTTTGGCCATCTCCCCTGCAGATACCAAACACACACTTATTCAATTATTCAAATCTAATATCATATTACCTGCAGGTAGGAAATACATGTCAATGTACAGGTACCTGCCAAAATAAAGGCGACACTGGAGTAAATGAGGGATGTTTTAAATGGGTGCAGTACTACAATTGTACATCGTGGTGGCCAGTAGCGACGGACAGGCCCGGCTGAGACTCTCCTAGCCTGGGCCAGGGGCCACCCCCCCAACACTGCATCAGCACAGCGGCCGATCTGGCCACACGGATGGTCATCAGCACATCACCACACGCTCTTTATCAGCCTGGACTAAACAGTGCAGGAAACAGAGGAGAGTTCTCATTGGTTCCTATTTGGATCCCAATGATGGTGGAGTTTGGACAGGTCCCTGTACGCTTTCTTGAGCACACATCATGCAGAGGGTTACTCCACAGGTAATAAAGCTGGAAGGCGAGCGGGGTTTACCTGCTTGCTTCATGTCCCCGATGCGGATTATATGAGGCCAGTGCTGCAGGGTTTTGGCAAAGAAGGGGTTCGTCACGCCCAGGATGACCGAGGGCCTAAGAGAGAGAGAGAGAGAGAGAGAGAGAGAGAGAGAGAGAGAGAGAGAGAGAGAGAGAGAGAGAGAGAGAGACACACACACACACACACACACAGACACACACACACAGAGAGAGAGAGAGAGAGAAACACACAGATTTATGAACTTGGTATTAGAAGAACTACGGCTACTTTACAGATGGAGAACAACAACAACAATCCAATCAATCGTGCAGCATTAAAATATTACATTTCAAGGCATCTCCTGCCCCCCTCATCTCGTATGCCTGCGCTCGCTTGCTTGCAGCCATGGGGCCGGAATCAGAAGCTCAGGTTTCACTTTGACACATCAGGGAGCGTCGCCACTGAGCAGGACCCGAAACCCAACACTGACCAGGAACGAGAGAGCCCGCCTCCCGCCGCAGATCAAACGATCGCCAGTCAGGTTCCTGTGGGTCGGGACTGCACCCCTCTGCCAAAACTACACCGTGATCCACTGACGGGTTACTGCGTGAATTAATGTGCCTCCCTCACGATTAAACAATAAACTCAAATAAATACAAACATTGCATTTACATTACTGGCACTCGGCAGACGCTCTTATCCAGAGATCATCAGGAATACAACAGTGTAGTGCAGGGGTTTCCAATCTTATTCGAGTAGGGCCGGTATGGGTGTTAACACACATGTTCTCTAAGGATCGCCACCTTTCCGTGGTGGAGAATCTTGTGCGTTCATGAGATCCTGAGAGCAATGCCGTCTGGAGCTTAGCTCCTGGTAGGGCCACCCATGGTGGTAAGGTCGAAGGGGAGGTTCCAGACCTAGTGCGATCCAATCAAGATCTCAACGGTGGAGCAGGCGGAGGATGATGGTTGACTACTACGAGTGGAGCATCACAACGGCTGTGAAGGTGAAGGAAGGCTGCAGCAGAGAAGAGTCCCCAGTCGTGTTGGACTCCATGCCACTGGATACGGGCCTCGACCTGTTATGGACCGTGTGGTGGCTGTCCGTGCATCAGTCTCCCCACGTTAAACAAAATCATGCACAGGCGTCCTCCATAATAGGGAACCCACCCTAACATCCCAGATCAAGTCCTATGGCGTTCAGCAAGTGCCGAAGGGGGCAGGATTGTGAGATCTGGAAGCCCCTAGTCATGAGCTAGCACACTACGCAGTGGGTGTTAGATTCAGTCGCTGGGCTCTTGGACTGAGGCATGAAGAGCCCTTCGACCTTGCTGCCCTTTCTGAGACCTGTCTGGCAGACGAAGGGCAACTGAAGAAGAAGGAGAAGGGTGGTTACACCTTCTGTCAGTGCAGGGTGAGGGAGCTGAAGGACTGTTGGTGGACTGAGAAGGCCCTGGAAATCCAGAGACTGGCAGACTCCGGTGACACCAGAGGCTTCTGCAGTGCTACCAAGGCAGTTTATGGTCCAAGCTACCACAGCCTAAACCCCCTGCACTCAAAGGATGGACAGAATCTGATGAAAGACGAGGCAAACAACGGCCGATGGAGGGAGCACTTTCAATAACTTTTCAACCGCGGCAGCATAGCCGAACTAGAGGTTATTAACCAAATCCCCCAGAGACCCATGAGAGAAGACATGGGGGAACCTCCCAGTGTGATAGAAGTGCAAGACGCCATTAGGAGCTTGAAAAACAACAAAGCTGCCGGTCCAGACGGGATCCCAGCAGAGATCCTCAAGGAAGGTGGGCCAGCGCTCCTGCACCACATGCACGCCCTGCTCCTGAAGGTCTAGGAAGAAGAACAACTGCCTGCAGAGCTCAGGGATGCTCTAATAATGTTCATATTGAAGAAGGGAGACAAGTCAGATTGTGGCAATTACATGGGCATCTCCCTCCTGTCAACAACAGGCAAAGTGCTTGCACGCATCCTTTCCAACCGACTCCTACCGCTGCCAACCGAATCCTACCGCTGTTCCTACTGAGGAAGTACTCCCAGAATTGCAGTGTGGTTTCCACCCATCCAGAGGTACTACAGATATGATCTTCACAGCACGCCAACTTCAGGAAAAATGCAGTGAACAAAAGCAGCCTTTGTACATGGCCTTCATAGACTAGATCTAACAAAAGCATTCGACGCAGTAGACCGCCAAGCTCTATGGCGCCTACTATCAAGATACGGCTGCCCTGACAGATACGTGTGAATACTGAGGCTACTCCACATGGCATGTCAGCCACAGTGCTCAGCACCAGCACCACCATCAGCATGGAGCTTCAGTACACGGAAGACAATACCATCGCAGCACTCACTGCAACAGACCTTCAGCTCATCCTAATGCCTTCATCAAGGCATACAGGGTCCTGGGTCTAGCCCTGAATATAAAGAAAACATAGGTCCTACATCAGCCTCCACCCAACCAGCCATCTACCCAGCCCATCATAATAGCTGAAAATATCACCCTGGAAAATGTAGATCACTTTCCCTAACTCGGCAGCCATCTCTCCACGACAGCAGATATTTACTCCGAGACCAACCACCGCCTGAGCTGTGCCAGTGGAGCCTATGTGAGGTTAAGGAAGAGTCTTCGAAGACCGTGACCTACAGGTCCAAACAAAACTCCTGGTTTACAGAGCTGTAGTCCTCCCCACTCTACTATATGGAGCTGAATCATGGACCATGTACAACACCACCAAAGATCCCTACAAAAGATTCTGAGGATTAGCTGGGAGGACAGACGCACTAACACCAGCATCGTGGAAAAGGCTAACATGAACAGCATAACCACCACAAATGAAAATAAATGCTACAAGGACAACATCAAAACCAGCCAGAAGAAATTCAACATCAATTCCAGTTACTGGGAAGAAATTGCACTCGACAGACACACCTGGAGGAAATCCATTCAAGAGGGAGCTGCGCTTCATGAAAAGGACCTCTGCCGTGCCTCAGAGAAAAAGCAGCAGCTTTGCAAGGAGAGACTGAACACCAATAAGGCCTGACCACCAACCACAACCACCACTCACCCTTGCCCACACTGCACCAGAATATGTGGATCCCGGATCGGCTTCTACCGCCATCTGCAGACCCACCAGTAGAGGACCCTACGGAGGACAGTCATACTCGATTCGAGTGACCGCCGATGATGACCACACCTGATTCAACTAATCAACCAATTGTGGTCTTCAATCAAGACCTTGATTAGTTGAAACGGGTGTTGTAGTGCTGGGATCAGACACCCCTGCACTACAATGTTGTACTCCTGATGGTGACACCCAACCGGCCCTTCTCAAATAAGACTGGACACCTCTGATGTAGTGGTACACCTCTGAAAGGGTGGCAGTGTAGCATAGGGAACTGGGCTTGTAACGCAAACATTGCAGGATTCAGTTCCCAGGTGGAACACCGCCATCGTACCCTTGAGCAAAGGTACTTAACCTGAATTGCTTCAGTAAAACATCCAACTGGCCTAATGGATTGTATGTAAAGAAATGCAAAAGTTGCTCTGGATAAGAGCGTCTGCTAAATGCCTGTGATGTGACGTAATGGTGCTACAGAGGAGGCACAGAAACTGTTACTTCAGACCTGACACTTCACTTGTTATGACATGTATCATTAACCATCATTCATTTAATATAAAATGTATATAAAATTAATTGTCAATCACTTTTTCCCCCTCCAATCATATATAATGTGATCAGCTGAGGGAATTCTTAAATATCGCACTCCCATCAATGCTGGAATTCGCACACCTTGGCAGTGACCGCAATCGCGTATTTCTTAAGGGGAAACTATGAAGAGGCCATCTTGGCTCCGCTGTCTACAGTGTAATTGTAGCCGGAGGGGGAGAGAGAGAGAGAGACCATCCAGCCTTGTGAACGCCTGCTATTTTGGTCCGATGCCCGTCACTGGTCTCCTGGTGAAAGCGGCATGTCTGTGGCTCGGCCCCATTGTTCCCCTGTCGCCCAGGACAGAGAGTGAGGCATCGTGGGTGATAATAGCAGGACTGAGCCATCTTCAGCTCAGCCTGTCTGACTCACCTAATAACACAGCGCTACTCATTCAAAGCACTCCCCTCCACAAACTGCCATGCTAACTGTATAGCTTTCTACTAGAATATTCTTTGATTCCCTGACAGAATTCTCCTTCTTGAAACAAACCTTTGTAAAGTTTTATTTTTTATTCTGAACACAAATCATATTATTTTAACAATCTAGTGCTGCTGCGTTGTTGTGTTTTGTTTGCTCGCTTGACATGCTCGAGGTCGAACATGGTTCGTGGTTTGAGGTCAGTTACAGTGCCTGAAGGTCAGGCATGAGAGCGTAAGCAGTTAGTTGTGTGTGGGTAGTGTAGGAAGCATGGAGGCCCACGTCCCCAGCCAGGGCCACTGAGCCCCCTGAGAAAGGTGTGCAGTGCCAGGTGGAGGGATACTCACGGGGCCTGTGTGCGGGTGGTGTACTCCTTGAATTCACTGTCGTGGATGGTGAAGTAGGGCCTAAAATCACTGCAGTAACGGAGTGGGGAGATGCAGCTGTGAGATAACAGATGGAAAGGGGGGAAAGAAAGAGAGAGAGAAAGAGAGAGCTTCAGGCATTTTTCTCCATCAGGAGCAGTAAATGTTATTTGTTATTTCCAATAAACGCACCCAAATCCTCAATCCTCAGCCCCCCCCCGCAGCCAGCATCTGGTAAGTGGAGCTGAGCCACGGACAGATCCAGCCAGCTGACTAATGGCACGCACGCACGCACACACACGCACGCACACACACACACACACACACACACACACACGAGGACTCCACTGAAGGTCAGCCGGCCGAAGCACTGTGTGCACTCAGTCATCGATTCAGCTATTTATGTTTTAAACTATACGTCTCTGAGGAGCAGCAGTGTATCTGATATACAGATACACACACGTGCGCAGTCACACACACACACACAGATACACACACACACACACGCGGCTGTCAATCAATTTAAGATTTTGATCACAATTTTCAACAGTGCTTGAATAACATTTTAATTGAAAAAGTTTAACGTGAATAAATTTTTTTAATTAAAAAATCGAAAATGATTTTTACTCTGGGGCTCTTTAGGTTCAGCCAGTTTTCACCTTGTCAAGGGAAATGTTTCTGTAATTATGTCAAATAAAAGGTCATCAAGACTAATCACTTTCACTGAAATTAGCTTCAGCAATTTCCTCGCAACAACATACCCATTCATGCAATCAGACATTTCACACACTTTGACATGCGAAAGGTAGAGAAAAAATGCTCTTACGCAACAAAAAATAGTGTACTGATTCAAGAAGTTAATTTGAAGCTAATTTCACATGTTCACTGAGAAAAATAATTCAGCGCAACAAAGGAGTTCACTCTGACTGTGCCAAATCAAAAATGTACACAAAGAAAAATGGTTCGCTTTAAAATACTGCTCTCGTTATAAAAGACAGCATGAGGGGCCTTGGGTGGTGTAACGGTAAAAGCACTTGCCCGGAATGCAGGTTGCTTGGCGGTTCAAACACCGACTGCGCCAGCCCGGCTCTGGCCGGGAGCCCAGTTTGGGGGGCGGCGATTGGCTGTCCGCCCCAGGGGGGAGGGAGAGCCGGCACGAGCTCGCCCAGGAGCGTGAAGGACGTCCCCGTAAGACAGGTGGGCAAGTTCCGTCTTGGAGGAGGCGGATGATTGCCGGCTTTGGGGTATTAGCTTGTCCCGTAGTGGCGGGCGGCGGGCTCGTGGGGGAGGGTGAATCGAAAGAAATAGAGGGTACAATTGGCCACCAAATTGAGAGAAAAATTGGGAAAAATCTGAAATAAATTTAAAAAAATAACAAAAAGACAGCATGAATATGCCAGAGTAAAGCTATCGACCCTTCACGTCATGCCAGGAAAGGGAATAACTGATCATTTTCATTTGCGCATTTACCTGAAACGCATCGCGTGACCAGACTATCAGCAATGTGGATGGAAAACATCCCAAGTTAGACCAGAGAGAGTATGCTCTTTATTGTGTGTAAAGTTAACTTGCAGCAAATGTCATAGCCTGTTGGGGAACACATTACTGTGCATCATTCCAGCAAATGTCTTCTATACAAACTTATCAAGGACTCCAAACTGGATGTTTCTGAAACCAGCACGGCCTTGTTCTACCCTGTCTAAGCCAGTGGATCCCAAACTTTCTGAGCTAAAGACCCACTTAATGAGCCAATACATTTTCTGCGACCCCAACCAGGGTTTCCGTTAGAAAAAATTGGTGCCGGTCCACGTGTCCTGGAAGATTTCAATGTCCCGGACAAATGGGAGAAATTCCGGTCAAATATTATCTGTGTTTATTGAGATTAAAAACAATTGATAGGCAGGCTAGCTATAAAAAGAATGACATCATCAAGGCATGTAGATTTATAATAATTTTTATTGAAAAGTAGGCTACTTTTGCTTATAGCCTACATTATATTCCAAATAAAATAAGTCCCGTCAATAGACTCACGTGCATAACGCTATTTTAAAAATAAATAAATATTTCGCTAGACTACGTTCGTTGGGCGAACACGTAAACACAAAGAATTTCCTTCAGCTTTAGGCCTACACATTCTCAGATAAAATAAAACAGAATAAAAACGATTTGCAAACAAACAAAAAGTTACATGTAGGCCTATCTGGCTCATAACATTTTAATTACGGCGTGCTGCTGCCGACTTGAAATCAAATCATTTCCGTTCGCTACAGACCTTTTCTCAACTCTTCCTTTTATTTCCAACTTGACGTAGCCTATATAATCAGCTTCTTGTCCACAGTGATATTTACCGTCTCATCAATGATAATTCCAATGAAGTCACTCCCCTTTAGCTTTTCATCCAGCTGCTTCACCACAACGTCTTCCGGTGCCTTTTCCATGTCATCAACGGGAGTCGCTGTGCCGGTAAATGCCCTCACACGAGACAAAATATGGAGCCTTAACTGCTCTCCGTAGGTCAGTCAACCCCACATACTGATGACATGCGATGTCATTTTTGGCCATGTGAAATACAACTTGTAGCTGAGAGCACAGCTTCTTGTTGGACGTTTCGTTAGCCTTCTCACAGTGGCCTTTCAACTTTCATTCGTTGCTCCTCTGGTGAATCCATTCTTCCTCCCCGATTTCTCGCAGTGTGCCTTCCCCATCTATAATGTCGCACCTCAGCCAGGGGAATTTGCTTTTCCATTCGGGCCTGAACGCTCGACATTTTTGTTTCTTTTCGGCTGGAGCCACGCAGAGGCGTAGCGTGGGGGGTGCCACCGGTGCGGTCGCACCGGGTGCAAAATTCCGAGGGGCGCAAAATTTCAGAAGAAGAAAAACAAAACACAGTTAGCGCAGCGGTCCCCAACCTTTTTTGCACCACGGACCGGTTTCATGCACCGGATGCAAAATTCCGAGGGGCGCACATTTTTTTTCTCCCATCCGCCACCCCCGGTCCGTGGAAAAATGGTCTTGCATGAAACCGGTCCGTGGTGCAAAAAAGGTTGGGGACCGCTGCCCTAACTGGTGGAAGGCACTCAGGGAGTGCTAACGGTTCACGGATTACCGTTACGTGCCTCGCCCCGGGCGCTGGCAACCCACGCTACGCCACTGGAGCCACGGCATCAGCGGTCTCCGTGACTTCAGACTGTATCTCAGACTCATCGTCACCATTGTCATTAGACATGCTTGGTTTCAGAAAATACTTGTTAAGGGTTGCTTGTTTGGCCATGTCTGATCTCTCTCGCTCGTCGCTGTTTGCCGTTATGGTGGTTAGGCAGGCTACGGCATTCAATCCGAGCGCGCGATTTATCAGAGTGAAGCAACAATGAAACAAATGTAACGATTATTTGTATTTGATTATTATATGTGTAACCCTAGCCTACACATTCATAAAAAAAAAAATGAAGTTTAAATTTTTAATAGAAGGCTATGTGGAAATTAAATTTTAGCCTGTTTTAATACAATTCAAATTGTGCTTAGAGGGAATTATTTTCACCGGAGAGATTTAAATAGGTCGGGCTTAAACAGATTTTCCCGGTAAAAAAAAAAACCGGTAATTACCGGATAACGGAAACCCTGACCCCAACCCTTGTTAAAGTGTAGCCTGACTTATGTTCAAATATGGAATTGAAATGTTTTATTGTTTTTTTGACGTTTGTCAAAACAACTGCATGTGCACTGTAAACAGTGACTGCTGTCTTTTTTATTTTCCCCCATGTTTTATTTTTTTTCACCTCTACCTCTCTCATGACCCACCAAAAATATTACTTGGTAAACAAAATGTTTTTCTCTAAGCAATTGTATTAGTATAAAAGAATATAAATTTCCCATTTTTTGAGCATACTATATAGCTCATTATCTGTATTCGCATTATTTGATACGGCCTTCTTTGCTCATCTTTATCAAGGGTGTGAGTAATGCTGGAGGGTACTGTAATGTAGAATTGTACGTGATATTTCAGAAAGGGAAATACTGACACGGTCCGTTTTTGACGCAGTGGTGTTGCGTAATGTGGCCCCTCCCCCCCTCTCACCTGACCAATGCCAGCACTGTGTCCGATGACTCAGCAGGCGAGGGTGCCATGACAACTAGCGCCTCCCCTAGCAACACCAGCTCCCACAACATCTGAATATGAAAGAAGACTGGGCAGAAACACCTAAAACAGAGGGGGGGTGTCACTGAGAAACACAACCACAACAATGAAAAACAAAAAAATATATGCATATATTAAAAGAACGAGAAACAGTGATAGGACTTGTCAAATGACAACCGCCATGAGGTGTTTTTCAGTGAAATTGGGCATGCCACCAAGTCTGGTGCCACCATGATGTCAGTGTCTCCTCTAGACGAAACACAGGGCTGCTCTAAATTCTGTGAACAGAATGCTCATTGCCCACATTGACTGTGGGAACCTCTCTTTAAGCTGTCAGTTAAAAGCCCAGAGCAGGAGAGCACTGACAGATTGAGTGGCATGAGAACGAGCTGTGATAAACCACTCCGTTCTCCCAAAGGGTCGACCTGTTGCACTGGCTCAATTCCCTCCTTCACAATGCTAATGAGCCCCATCCAGCCTCCCTACATACAATAGTATGGGCCGGGCCAGCGGGGTGCGGTGGGGTCTCGTGCTTAATGCTATTCAGGGGGCAAGAGACAGAAAGGAAAGTGGAAGGGGAGGGGCTCCAAAGTGCAGGCTCATGAGCACTGAGGTTTTGTCTGGGTCTGTGTATGAGTTCACCTATCATGGCACAGTAGCCTACGACTTTATACAAACTCCTGTTTTCCTTAGAGAGCCATGGTAACCAAGAATGTGACCAAGTCTGTAAACAACATAGCCAAGTTTATATAAAAAAAATAAAAAATAAAGGGAAGGGCTGCAGTCTGAAAAGCCAGCATGGAGTTCCTCCAGTCACCACCAGTGGGCGGTGAAGAGCTGTCCATTTACAGACAGGCGTGCAGGAGGATCCAATGCAATTGGATGCTGGGAAAAGGTATCACAGGCATGCTGAAGACTGGACACAACTACTGCAAATAAAGCAGATTTTCTATGAAGAATGAATGCAGAAAGTCCATGTTTTTCTGGCAGGAAGCAAAAGAGCATCGTGTGTGGAGGGAAGGGAGGGAAATCCAAGTTTATGGAAATCCGAAAAGTTGCATGACACATCAGAATTAAACACGGATCAGAACGTAAAAAGTAAAAGTCAGTTCGGTCTAGCCTCGGGGGTGGTTTACTGACCTGAAGAGGTCGACCTCGTGGATGGTGGGGAGGACGATGGAAACGAGGGCGTCATTCTGAAACGACAAAGGACTGAGGTGAGGCCCAAGGCACCAAACAGAAGCGTAAAGTTCTCCAGAGAAAGGCTGGTTCAGCGCTATGACACAGATCCGGTTGTGGTAACATTCTTCCTCCTCACCTGAGAGGCCTGCACTAGTTGGGAGGTCCCAGGCTTGTCGTAACAGGCAGGAATCCGAACCTATGAATCATAACAGCACAAAACAAATATCAATCATGTGATATAGAGCATGAGCGTGGAGAAAAAAATAATACACCCACACAGGTCACTGCCACAATAAAGGAAACACAAAGTGTTTTCACAGGGCGTCTGGCCGCCATGAGAACAGCTTCAATGCACCATGGCATAGATTCTACAAGTGTCTGGATTTCTGTTGGAGGGATGCGACACCATTCTTCCACGAGAAATTCCATAATTTGGTGTTTTGTTGATGGTGGTGGAAAAACGCTGATTCAGGCACCACTCCAGAATCTCCCGTACGTGTTCAACTGGCATCAGATTTGCCCATTACTCATGTTTCCTTTACTTTGGCAGTTGTGTGTATATTCTCTACAACTAGAAAGGCCCTCTAATTTGTTCATTGTTTAATAAAATAAGAAAAAGGGCCAGGTTACCTTCATGACTACGCCCATTATGGGGAGCGTCAGTATTTTGCCTGGATACGGTGTGGACCAGCGGTCGATGTCATTGCAAGCTGTTGCAGACACAAAGACAGAAGTCAACACACTTATACCCTTCCGAGGGATTACATCTATATAGATAGAAAGAGAGAGGCCAACGATTCATGCCAAAAAAAACAACAAACTGCACCAGGTAGTACAACAGCAAGCAAACAGAGTCAACAGCAAACACTAAACATTGTTTTGAACTTTATATTTCCCTGAGACTTTTCAACGAGGTTTTAATGTGCAATCACATTTCAAAATGTGTGACTTTCAAGGATTCTTTCAGCCGAAATGGCTACTCTTGAGAGGTGGACATGCACTCGGAAGCACGTTACTTTCAAAACATCTAGCATCTACAGAAGGCAAACACTTCAGTTGCCAATGACTTTTGGTGGTGGAACTGATCTACAAACCAGTGACCTTTCCAATTAGGTTGCACAGCACACTGACATGTAATAAGTAACATCAAGCTAGTGAGTTTGCAAGAAAGATGGCTGCATTTGCTATGAAGATCTTCCCTGGTTTCCCTGCACACAGATATTGCAAGACCTGATAGTATGTAACATCAGGCTAGTGAGTTATCAAGAAGGGTTAATTTATTTTGCCTGCCACTGTTAAGATTAGTATTATTTATTTTTTTAATTGGGAAATTTTCCTCAACTTTTGAAGGACTTTTCGGTGGAGATACTATTTGACCACTTTCAATGACTTTCAAGGATGTCAATATTTTTCAGGGACAATGGGGAACCTTTGTGTAATTTGTTCGAGCGTGACCTCTGCATGACCCATGCATGACCCCCACGTGACCCTGAACCTACCGGCCTCCAGGCAGGGCTCCTGCTTCTCAAAGTACTCAGGGGCGATGAGCTTGAGCAGGGAGTGGAAGAAGGTGACGTAGGGCAGCTTGCTGATCAGCACCAGAGACTGTAGAGAGGGGGGTCACATGCACGCACATGCACATTTGGACATTAATTTTGTTCTGATATTCAAATATTTATTACAGTATAGGAGGAAGTGCACCTCTGTCTCTACATCACCTGTCTTACAGTGACCACACATTCGTTGTCCTTTTGGTAACCATGTTTTTCTTGTCTGCCTTTTGCAATGGCTGGACTGTGGTCACTGAGCCTGTACTTGGTAAGAACCTGTCGCTGCTTTGCATCTCCGGCGCTGAAGAGATACTCGGCCAGTCTAGAAATCTCTTTTTAGGGTCCTAGAGCATTGTAATTTGTGTCATGCTTTGGTGTTTGCTCTTTCCCTTGGAAGAGCGGTGGGGTATGCTGGTTTGGATTTCACATTAAAATCGGCAACAAATTCAGACCCAAGAAATCAGGTGAGGTGAGCAAGCCGTGTAAATCACCTGCTTTAATTGACCAATTAAGAGCTGAGTAACAACGGAAAACAGCGCACCCTGCAGCTCTCCAAGGGCAAGACTGAATACCGCTGCTCCGAAGACACAAACGGGCTGAGAGCATGGTCACAGATTCACCTCTAGCTGCCTTGAACTTAATCAAGCCCCTAATGGTTTTGGCATATTGACTCATTGACCACTGTTGGTGGTTACAAACTCAGACCATGAGCTGGTCAGAAACCCCTCGAATCTGGTTCCTCCTGAGGTTTCTTCCTATTTGCTCCACCGAGGGAGTTTTTCCTTGTCACTGTTTCTCTAGGCTTGCTTTTGCGGGGGGTTCAGGCCAAGATCTGCCGTAAAGTGTATTGTGAAAAATGTTTTGTAAAATGCGCTATACAAACACATTTTGATTTATTGATTGAACAACCCGGGACCACTGTGTGCAAGCACGTACACCAGTGGTCTCAAACTCAGTGCCATGGAGGGCCACGCGTATGCTGGTTTTTACTCCGGCCTCTGCTCTTGATGAGATAATTAGTTCCCTTATTTGCTAAATTATCCCATTGGCTTGCACATAATGCATATAAAGTGAAATGATTTGTATTGTTATCTAAATAACAATTGTTGCCTATTTTCTGTGCTTTAACTAAAATGCACAGAGGTACATGCATATGGCTGAATGAGGAGTTGAACCAATTAAGGGAGCAATAACTGGGTGGAATGAAAACCTGCATACACGGCGCTCTAAGGTACCGAGTTTGAGACCTCAGATATACACATGGTCCTCTATGGTACTGAGTTTGAGACCTCAGATATACACATGGTCCTCTATGGTACTGAGTTTGAGACCTCAGATATACACATGGTCCTCTATGGTACTGAGTTTGAGACCTCAGATATACACATGGTCCTCTATGGTACTGAGTTTGAGACCTCAGATATACACATGGTCCTCTATGGTACTGAGTTTGAGACCTCAGATATACACATGGTCCTCTATGGTACTGAGTTTGAGACCTCTGGTGTACACACGGCCCTCTATGGCAGTGGTTCAAGACCTCTGCACACACACGGCCCTCTATTGTACCGAGTTTGAGACCTCTGGTGTACACAGCGAAGGGACTGGCGTGTGTGCCTGTTGTGGGTCACGTGTGCCGGCTGGGTTTTGTTATTTGACCCCGCAGTGTCACGCGTGTTGTTGCACAACACGGCCCGACTGATAACACAGGGCTAACCGTAACAGAGCTGGGACAAACAGCGGCCGCGTCTAAACGCTCACGGAAACAAAGCAACGTTCAGTGTGAAATATGGGCCCGTTTATGGAAACAGAAAAATGGACAAATGCATTCTCGTCCCCAAGACAGGAGGCCTCCGCCACAAGGCAGACCGCTCACGGCCCCGGCGCTTCCTCCAGTCACGTTCCCTGGGGGCGAATGAGCGGCCCTACAGGAGAGACCGATTCACCCCTTTCCTCCAGACCTTAAACAATTAAAGCTGCAATCCACACCATTGGCTATATAATTGCTTACATATCTATTTCGCTTTGATTAAAACGTGTGGATCATAAGACATTTATAATACCATGCCAATAAAAGGAATACCTCATACTGCCATGAAATTAGCGTTTTTGAGGCCCTGAAGTTTCCAAACCATAACAAACGGACATGAGTTGCTGGCATCGTACACATTTTCCAATGGAGGTGAGAACACTAATAAAGAGCAGCGGGAGGGGTATAATTAGTGTCCAACGAGGTGTCCAATAAGATTGGGGCAAAACCAGTTGGGATTGTGATTTTTATGTGTAGTATGTTATTTCAACCTCTTCGGTTCCTGACGTGGTGCACGGCTTAACTCTGAGGATTACTGTCGCCTTATGATGTTTATTCTAGAACATGCCATAACATTCTAGTTGATTCTAATCGATGACATCATAAAGGGCTTCTAATGGCAACCTCAAAGAACTGTAAGATTCCAGAAAGGAACGCTGTGGATTAGAACTAGAGCTCTCAAAAAACTCACTCATCAAAGGGTTAATGGGACTCATTATTGCCTCCAGTGGTGGGGAAACGCAGCTTACGTAGCGTAGAGGCTGTCTGGCCACTCCAGAAATCCAGAGCTGCCCTGGGGCCTCCACCTTGGACAGTCGCAACTGTAACCGGGGCGGTAGAGCCCCTCTTCCTGAGGGGACGTGCATGCGAGTGACGAGTCCTTGTGACCTGACCCCGAGGGCCGACTCACCTTCTGGAAGTAGCCTCTCTTGAGGGACTTGTCGCGGACCTGCCTGAAGTAGACGTAGCCGTAGTAATGACCCTGGTCCCTCTGGAACAGAGAACACAAGACAAGCTGTCAGAGAGCAGAGGAGTAACTACGGCTTCTACAGGCCCAGCACTTGCGAGGGAGAGCAGCTGCTGAGAAGGTAAGCTTTAGGGGAGGTGGGGGGAATCAATGTGTTTTTTTCCTTTTTACATTCATTTCTTTTCTATAAACACTTTTTTTAAGTGATAAAAAGACCCCCCCAGTTCCAGTGTGTAGTCTGGAAGGGAAACACGCAGACACACACAGACATACGCAGACATACGCAGACACGCGCTCGCACACGCGTACATGCAAACACACACAGCTCCACCTGAGGTCAGTTTGGTGTTGTATGTCTGCTGGTGGTAAGATGCGTTTCCCTTCTGGGGATCAGTAACGTATAATTCCATTCTATTCTATTCTATTCTATATATGAATAATATGTGTCAGTATTTAATTGTAGGTGCTGTCCAAAAAGAGGTCACTTATTACCTGAGCAATTTCATAGCAGCTCAGGTATATAGCAAACGTGGGAATTCAAAGCGGAAACTTATCGAAGCAGTTCGCACCTTCAATGCACTGCACGCGGCAGAAAGCACAACGCGGACTTGTGGTGGTCGGGCCCTAACGCCGCCCAGTGGACCCCAGAGAGAGGGGCAGCGGCAGCCCCCGCCAAGGCACAAGATTTACAACCGAACTAAAAGGAGGTCTCGCGCCCGCCTGTAAAAATCACACGCTGCAGTCAAATACCCAGAGCCATGCTGCAGAGCGCAGAGGGAGCTTGACTGAAAGCTGAAGGATTTAAAAAAAAACAAATAAACACATGTATGCCTTTTCCTCTTTTTCCCCCAGTTTGGAATGCCCGACTGTATTCTGCAACCACTGCTGTCAATCTGGGAGAGCTCAGACAAGCGTGCACGCTAACTTTCACACTTCACATTCAGCTTTATACAGGCAGACTGGGCCCCCAATTAACAAGCAGGGGTCGCGGATGTACAATGAGACATGGACAACCTGGCATGCTAAGTCCCACCCACTCTGGGCGACCCCATCACCAATTATGAATCGCCCTGCGGGGCTGCTGGCCACAGTCAGCACTGGCAAGGTCTGGATTCGTGGGGCTCATCCACACACTAGAATAGTGATATATATATATTTTTTTTTTTTCTTCTAAAATTTGTTTCAGATTTTTTTCTCCCAATTTAGTAGCCAATTACACCCCCTATTTGTTTCGATTTACCCTCCCCACACAAGTCCGCCGCTTGTCTCTACAAGGGAAGCTCATTCTCAGAGGGCAGTGAAAACCGCCTCCTTCGAGACAGAATTCGCCCACCCACGTTCTGGAGACATACTCTTTTACATGCTTCACAGTGGACTCGAGCCGGCTCACCCTCCCCCTCCCCCTCCCCCTGGGACGGACAGCCAAATGCCGCCCCTGATCGGGGCTGGCGACCAGGGCCAGTCTGGTAGAGACGGGTTTCGAACTGCGTCCCTGACTGGCAGCGCACACCGTATCGGACCAGCAAACATAGCACAGTCACCCAGCAGCCCCAGGATTTTATTCATTTTGGCTGTGCCCTCCCCCCCCACCCTGACCCCAGGACACCAACCTTCAGGCAGACGGGGGCGTCCCGGTCAAAGTGGTCCAGAAAGCAGGCCAGCGAGGACTTCCTGCCCGACGCCTGGCGGAAACGGAAGCAGAACTGCGTGTCCCCCAGGCAACCTGCGGACAGGAAGAAAGAGGGGAAACAGGAAACACTTTAGCGTCCGTGACATGAGGTCACCCCTCCCTCCCTCTCAATGTCCTCAGAACACAGCTCAGGATTCCAACGGGGGCGGGAGGGGGGGTGAATCATTGTTTAGCTGCATAACAGACATTTTTCTGTGCGATTCTACGACAGGGATTCTTGTTCTTGTTTTGACGTAGAGCCCATGAAAACGATCAGGCAAAATAGTCAGCACAGAAGCCTTTTGTGTCCGTTTATCAGCACAAGGTATCTACTGTTTTTACTGGGAGAGAAGCACGCCGTATTTACTGACTGCAGCAGTATCTCCCATTCAGCTGCTGTTCTGGCATTCGCGAGTCTGTGCGGGTAACCCGAGAGGCCAGACTTTGAGGGCCACCCCCCAATGTAGGGTAATTAAAAAAATTCATAGGAGAAAATATACAGGTAACTGCCAAAATTACTCAAGTGTTGCCTTTATTTTGGCAGTTCCCTGCATTACATCAGATTGAAAATATATGGGAGTCAACTGAAGATGGGGGATCTTCACTGTGAGAGACATGGTGGGGAGAGGGGGGGGGCGATCACAGATTACAAGACAAAACCAGACAAAATAAGGCACTGTGATCCTGAGAGAGCGCTCACAGAATGCCATTCCGCTCCCCTCCCACGCAGGCCCGCTGCAGCTCTGTGGGATTGAGGGCTCAGAGCGACGGCAGGACGCTTCTGCGACGGTGGCCCCCTTCACCCTGCACACCTGTGGCATTCTGCAGCCACGTAAGAGCCCAGCTGGATCCCCTGGTGACTAGACTCGAAATGTCTCATTGAAAATCAATGTCTGGACATCAGAGAGTAAAGTGTACACATAAGGGGCAGGCAACCCTGGTCCCAGAGACATTTCTGGCTTTAGTTCCAGCCGAGCTGGACCACGCGGTTTAATCCATTATTAGGAGTCTGAGCAACTGAATATTCAGAGTCAATATTCAGAATGGTGAAACACTGAGTGCCTCCAGCACTGGCTTTCATGAAGCCTCATAATGAATCCAATTATGTCATTAGGGGTTCGGATGGAGCAAAAAACAGAAACGGCTATGGCACTCCAGGACCCGGGTTGCCTAGCCCTGACATATATGCATTCGATTTTCTGACATCCAGAAATCGGTCAGAATTAAAAATGTTCCAGGGCCTCCGATAACATAGCAGTCTAACGCCCCCGTATTGGCTGGTCCTTTACGAGTGTCAGCTGCCTATCACGGTCGTGGTTTGAAACCCAACTGTACCAGACCGTTTATGGTGGGGAGCCCTGATAGGGGGCGGCGTTTAGCTGTACACCCCAGGGGTTAGGGTTACGGAGAGCCGGCACGAATTTGGCGAGACGCGCATAAAGGAGTCTCCAGAACGTGCGTGGGCAAATTCCGTCTTGAAGGAAGCAGAGTTCTCTGCCCTCGGAAAATTAGCTTGCCTCGTAGAGACAAACGGCAAATTTGTGTGGGGAGGGCAAATCGAAATAAATAGAGGGTATAATTGGCCACTAAATGGGAGAAAAACAGAATAATAATTTTTAAAAAAAACATTTAGATTTATTTAAAAAAATAATAAAAAAATTAAATTAAATTAGGAATGTTCCTAAACTCTACTTGGACTCTCTAAACGACGTCGGTTAGACGGGGTGATGTTGCTATGAGTACCGGTCCCACTTCATACCCCGGACCCGGGTTTCCCAGCGTGGGATGGGACCCGCTGGTGGGTTGTGAGGGGGATCAAGGTGCCTTGTCAGATAAATATGAGGAGAAAGAAAACCTTGCTGCATTGCTGGATACCATGTACTCTCCATTGTACACGCATATATATCGAAGTACAAATCCCAGTATACGTTTGTCCACATTCATAAAGTATCCGTACATAGAGATGAGGCTGTAGATTCAAACGTTTTGGAATACTGCCTTCATCAGTGACATGGTGCAATATGGAACATTTCTACTGAACTTATGCAAGTCTATGTTTTAACACAGGGGAGGGCCACAGAAACTACTGCCCCAGCCAGCCGGCAGCCTTACGGTACTATGAGCCTGACCAGGTTGACACTGACGTGAGATGAGTCGGGGGTCAGTTACTCTATCTGACAAATCATGACCTCACCTTGGTGCGGTTCAAACTGGAGGCGACTATTCAAGCCTAACTGAACTGCTGACCCGTAACATAACTCTGGCTAAGACTTGCTAGAACCAATCAGATTGCAGGGAAAACAATCTCACCCAACTGTCACTTCCCTTTCCAGATGCTTCAGAGCAGGGGTATCGGACTCAACTGCTGGAGGGCCGCAGGGTCTGCAGGTTTTTGGTGTGTTTCAGCACTAAAGTGCACATTTTAGTCATTGATTGGCTATAGAGGCCACACCTCCTGTTGCTAAGGCCTATAACACACAACACATGCCATTTAGCAGACGCTTTTATCCAAAGCGACTTACAGTAGTACGACCTACATACATTTTTCAGTACATGTGGTCCTCAATGGGAATCGAACCCACAACCTAAGTGTTGTCAGTGCCGGGCTCTACCTACTGAGCCACACAGAACCACCTAAATTGGATGGTGCTGATTGAAGGGTAACCACAAAAAAACAGCAGACCCTCCAGGACTGGAGTTAAACCTGCAGACACTGCGGCCCTCCAGGACTGGAGTTAAACCTGCAGACACTGCGGCCTTGAGAGGGGAGAGGGGAGAGGGGAGAGAGGGGAGGCCGGAGATCAGAGATCAGGTCGGGGGCCTCCTGCAAAGTGGCTGGGATTAGCGTGCTGCAGGTCAGGGTGGGGGGAGAGGGATTACATCATCCCCCATTTTAACCCTTTCCTCAGGGGTGGCGCCCCGGCGACTCTATATAAAGCAGGCCTTACACAACGGCCACATTTAATCTGGCTGATCCAGCTTTACAGCTGGACCTCCTCACCTCACCAGGGTCTCAGTGTCATAACCCAAGACACATGGCGAAACACCCCCGCGCTCATCCTAACCCACGCTCCCAGGTGCTATCCGATTCACGACCTTCCCAAGTGGTGTCCGACTCAGTTTCTGTTCTCTTTACAGCGAGTTTGGGTACAGACCCCAGGACCATACAGGACCAACGTAACAAGGTTTTTGTTTTTCCCCAAAAGGGAGATGCAGGGGCCATCGAGGATCTGAGCATTACAGTCTCCATCACAGTCTCACCTCTTGTTTTGTGGGAAACAAAGTGAGAAAGTAACTATGAATAATTTCACCAAAAACATAAGGCATGTTGGGTGCGTTTGCTGTCAGAGGCTTTCGTCGTATGTCACAATGATCTCCTGTAGGACTTACCCTTATCCAGCAAGTTATTCTACAGATATGTCAGCCACCCCCAGCCCACACCACCCTCCTCATCCATCAAGAGTGTGAAATAAATGTGTCTGGAATATGCAAGGCCATTACATGTTACGGAGAAACATCAGGCCCTGAGCCAAAACAATCACATAGACAACCTCCATTTCTAATATTTTAATGATAAATACTGTGAGAACTAGTAGACACTAGAACTAAAACTCTAAAATGGGATTTAATGGCCATCCCTTCGGTGTATCCCTTCTCTGGTCATGACACTTAATATTTTAATCATTTGATCCCTTCCCCCTATTCGGACATTATTATAATGCAGGGCAGTCTCACAAATATATTTATTTATTATTATTAAATATTTTTTATAAACATAGTGAGGACAAGGCACTTGACCATTGGCTGATCTCCAAACACAGCACTGGTTCCAGTGTGCAGACGGGTCGAAAAGGCTCAGCAGCACAGAGTAACGCTTCTCTCACACTGGTGGCAGGAAGGAACGCGGTTTCCATGGAAACCCCCAAAGAGCCAAGCAGCTTCAGCGACGGCGAGACACTTAAGCACCCGCCAATCACAGACCCCGCCCGGATCCAACCTGGGCGCCAGTCTCGTTTAGGGCTTTGGCCACCGGTGTGCCCTACCGTACAGTAGTTCTCAGTAGTTTTCCCTATCCTGAAGTGAAATCTCTTCTCTCGCGTGACAACCTTCTCCAAAAGATATTAAATCAATTCTTTTTTTTTTTTACCGCAATGGAGAGCACGTCTTTATTTTCGCAGACAACATTTCCAGTGAGTCTCAAAAAGTTTTCAACCTCCAGAGCTCTGAGGGTCAAATAACGGTTAAATAAAGTGTTTTGTCTACATGACGTTTGCTCTGCTTTGATATAGTTTTGCTGCTTACACAGTGACTAGACACATCAGCTGAGGTGGACAGGGAGGGAATTATTGCGCCGGTTGATGACCATGCGGCAGATTGAAAGAGCCCTCGTGGAAATTTGAGCAGGACAGCGAGGAAGCCCCTGCTCTTTGTGATAAGTGCCACGGGATCTCTAATGACCACAGTCAGGACCTCGGTTTAACATCTCACCTGAAGGACAGCGTCTCCTACGGCACAGTGTCCCTGGCGGGTGCTCTTTAAGGTGTGTCCTGGTTCTCTGTGGCTCAGTTGGTAGAGCACAGCGTCGGGAACGCT
The DNA here is from genome assembly GCA_029706075.1 of Aldrovandia affinis. Lineage (NCBI taxonomy): Eukaryota > Metazoa > Chordata > Actinopteri > Notacanthiformes > Halosauridae > Aldrovandia > Aldrovandia affinis. The sequence goes on from JAINUG010000055.1 coordinate 5,396,072, forward strand.
TAGGTTGTGGGTTCAATCCCCACTGGGGCCACATATACTGAAAATGTATGCATTCACTACTGTAAGTCGCTTTGGATAAAAGCGTCTGCTAAATGGCGTATATTACTAGTGTCTCAATGACAACAGCAAAACTAGATAGCCAACTAGTAAATGTACAACACTAGTACACTGCCCATCCCCCAAAAAAGTCACACACTAGAATATTTCGTTGGACCGCCTTTAGCTTTGATTATGGCACACATTCGCCGTGGCATCGTTTCGATAAGCTTCTGCAATGTCACATTTATTTCCGTCCAGAGTTGCATTAATTTTTCGCCAAGATCTTGTATTGATGATGGGAGAGTCGGACCGCTGCGCAAAGTCTTCTCCAGTACATCCCAAAGATTCTTAATGGGGTTAAGGTCTGGTCTGGAAAAACCTGGTCATTCAGTATATTCAGGTAGTCAGCAGACCTCATTCTTTGGGCACATAACGTTGCTGAACCTAGACCTGACCAACTGCAGCAACCCCAGATCATAACACTGCCCCCACAGGCTTGTACGGTAGGCACTAGGCAGGATGGGTGCATCACTTCATCCACCTCTCTTCTTGCTCTGATGCGCCCATCACTCTGGAACAGGGTAAATCAGACCACATGACCTTCTTCCATTGCTCCAGTGTCCAATCTTTATGCTCCCTAGCAAATTGAAGCCTTTTTTTCAGATTAGCCTCACTGACGTGGTTTTCTTAAGGCTACACAGCTGTTTAGTCCCAATCCCTTGAGTTCCCTTCGCATTGTGCGTGTGGAAATGCTCTTACTTTCACTATTAAACATAGCCGTGAGTTCTACTGTCGATGTTTTACGATATGATTTCACCAAACGTTTAAGTGATCGCCGATCACGATCATTCAAGATTTTTTTCCTACCACATTTCTTCCTCGAAGATGATGGTTCACTACTATCCTTCCAGGTTTTAATAATGCGTTGGACAGTTCTTAACCCAATTTGAGTAGTTTCAGCAATCTCCTTAGTTGTTTTCTTTGCTTGATGCAGGCCAATAATTTGACCCTTCTGAAACAGATTAACATCTTTTCCACGACCACAGGATATGTCTTCCGACATGGTTGTTTAAGAAATGAGAAGCTACTCACTGCATCAGTTAGGGTTAAATAACTTGTTGCCAGCTAAAACATATTAATCACTGCAGTAATTATCCAATGGAAGGCTCTTACCTATTTGCTTAGTTAAATCCAGGTGGTGACTTTTTTTTGACCAGGCAGTGTATAAATGTTACCACTTCGCCAGGCTGTCTCCAATTAGATATTGAAATCTAAAATGAGGCTGGCGGATAATCCGGTAAACTGCAATTGCAAACATGAAGCAAGCCAAATTTAGACAGCAAAACCATATAATTATTTTTTTCTCCATTGTTTTCGTTTCGTTATAATGGCTGTTAAGGCTACAGGACTGTATTGGTTTTGCATATTTGAAATACAATTCTATCTATCTAATTCACACAAACTTGGTATGTTTCGTTCGCGTAAAGGAGGTGCACCTCCACAAAGGGACGAGGGAAACAATTTCACAACGGTCACCATTTCTGTTTCTGTCCAGCTTCCTGAAGAACAGCTTGTGGGTTCACAGGTCAATCTGTGCCCTGCTGTGTGGGAGGTCTAGCACTCCTCCTTCATGACTTCGGTTCAAATGCACATGTTTTTTACCAACCAATTGAAGCCAGCCCCAGACAAAAATAAAAACTACAATAAAGACATTTCCATTGGAGGGCAACATATTCTTGCAAGGTTCAAGAAATATTACAAAAAAAGAAATGGCTGAATATTTTGCAGTTAGGACCCTAAACAGAGAAATACGATTATCAAGCAGTCACTGAATCACCATTCAGATCTCTTCTTAAGAAGGCTTTGTGTGACACCTGCCTCCGTTTATCCTGATCCTGCAAGATAAGCCAGGGATCACTGCAACATAGTAACAGTATCAACAACATGCTCATAAAATATAGTAATACAGTGACATATTCATATTTATTTGAGTCTATGTGTGACTGAATTTGTGAATGTATGTATGTATATACAGTCAGGTCCATAAATATTTGGACATTGACAAAGTTATTGTTAGCCGTCTACCACAGCACATTGGAGTTGAAATTTGAGGGTATTTACATCCAAACTGGGTGAACAGTGTTGGAATTACAGAACTTTTAATATGTGGTCCCTCCCTTTTTAAGGAACCAAAAGTAATTGGACAATTGGCTGCTCAGCTCTTCCATAGCCAGGTGTGTGTTATTCCCTCATTATTTCATTTACAAGTAAGCAGATAAAAGGTCTAGAGTTGATTAGAGTTGATTTCAAGTGTGGCATTTGCATTTGGAATCTGTTGCTGTTAACTCTCAATATGAAGTCCAAAGAGCTGTCAATGCCAGTGAAGCAAGCCATCATTAGGCTGAAATATCGAAACAAACCCATCGGAGAGATAGCAAAAACATTAGGTGTGGCCAAATCAACTATTTGGTACATTCTTAAAAAGAAAGAACACAGTGGTGAGCTCAGGAACACAAAAAGGCCCGGAAGACCACGAAAAACAACTGTGGTGGATGACAGAAGAATCCTTTCCCTAGTGAAGAAAAACCCCTTCACAACAGTTAAGAACATAAGAACATAAGAATACATAATGACGAGAACAGGCCGTTCGGCCCATCTAGGCTTGTCATGTCCTAATCTAAAGAGTATCTAGTACTACATCTAGCATGGACTTGAATAGAGCTTCTATATCTTTCTTGTAGTGCGGTGCCCAGAACTGCACACAAAATTCTAAGTGAGGTCTGACAAAGGCATTATATAACATTAATATAACCTCCTTTGATTTACACTCAATACTTTTTGCTATGTATCCCAGCATCCTGTTGGCTTTTTTCACTGCTGTAGCACACTGCTTTGATGCAGATAGGCTTTGATCAACTACAACTCCTAAGTCCTTTTCAAATTGAACACCTACTAACTTTTCTCCTCCCATAAAATACTCCTGTCTAATGTTTTTATTTCCCACATGCATAACTTTACATTTAGCAATATTGAATGTCATCTGCCATGTATCTGCCCATTTTTGGATTTTGTTTAAATCATCTTGGATTACTTTAGTCGATTCCAAACTGTTTGCCAAACCCCCAAGTTTAGTATCATCTGCTAATTTAACTATTTTGCTACTAACATCCATATCAAGATCATTTATGTAAATAAGGAAGAGCAGAGGTCCCAGCACCGACCCCTGCGGGACACCACTGCCCACAGCACCGAGGTCAGATACGGCCCCACCTACTGTTACTCTTTGTATTCGCCCTTGCAGCCAATTATGAACCCACTCTGAAACTACTCCTGCAATTCCTACTGAATTCATTTTAGCAATGAACCTCTCATGTGGTACCATGTCAAATGCTTTCTGAAAGTCCAAATATATAATATCATAAGCCTGGTTCAGGTCAAAACACTGTGTAGCCTCTTCAAAAAAGTCCAGGAGGCTTGTTAGGCATGACCTCCCTTTGAGAAAACCATGTTGGCTCTCCCTTAAAATACTATTATTTTTCAAGAATGATTCCAACAGGCCTATAGTTCCCTGGGTCAGTACAGTCCCCCTTCTTATATATTGGAATTATACTACCCTGCTTCCAGTCATCTGGTATTTCTCCAGTGATTATGGATTGAATTAAAAGATCTGTCAATGGTTTATAAATAATTTCCTCAAGTTCTTTGAGTACTCTGGGATATATGCCATCCCTTATCTCAAAGTCCTCCAAAACATTCTGTACGATGTCTATACATTTAGGCATATTTATAACCTCTTCTCTCGTAAAGCTCTCTGGTAACAGTTTGGTTTATAATAATAGGGATATTGCTAACACACTAAAGTTCCTTCCTTATTCGTAATGCACTTAACCTCATCCTTAACTTCCCTTTTTCAACTACAATATTGAAAAAACTTATTCGGATTACTTTTTGCATCTTGGGAAATTTAAATTTCAAACCGCCTTTTAGCTTATCTTATTTCCTTTTTAGCCTTAGCCTGCATATTACAATAATCTAACTTGTTTCTCTCTGAGTTATCCTTTTTATATAGTCTGTACAGTCGCTTCTTTTGCCTCAAAATCTCCCGTAAAGATTTAGTCATCCACTGCGGAGACTGTTTTTCATCCTATTTTTCCTTACTTTTGGGATGAATTTACACTGTACATCTACAATAACCCTTTTAAATATAGTCCATTTTTCATTCACAGTTCTGCAATCTAGAAGTTTTACCCAATCTATATAACTTAAATTCTTTCTCATTTTATTAAAGTTAGCTCGTCTAAAATTAAAAATTCTAGAGTTAGAGGAGACTTAACTTGCCGAAAAATATCAAAAGTAACTGCACTGTGGTCACTTGCCCCTAGTGGTTCTCCTACCTCTGTGCTGCAAATTCTATCAGGATTGTTACACAAAACCAGATCCAGTATTGATTTCCCTCTCGTAGGCTGATTAACAGACTGTACCAAAAAGCAGTCATTGACCATATCTAAAAACTCCTCTTCACATTTGCCCGGACCTGTCACTATCTCCCAATTAATAGAGGGGTAATTGAAGTCGCCCATTATTTTCATCTCTCCTTCAGCACAGGTTTGTTTTATGTTACCAAAGAGCGTACTATTTATGTTACTGTCTGAAGCTGGAGGTCTATAGCATACACCTATATTAAGGCCCTTCTCATGATCTCCCAGTAATCTAATCCAGATGTCCTCACAAGAAACAAATGAGTATATACCTGGAATTTCCTGCACATTAAGATGGTCTTTCACATAAAGGGCCACTCCCCCTCCTCTTTTATTAGTTATATCCTTCCTAAACAATTTGTACCCCTCTACATTATATTCATCCCCATCCGCTGCGCCAAGCCATGTCTCAGTAATCCCAACAATGTCATATCCCCCATTCAACATGACAGCCTCCAGTTCCAAAAATCTATTTTTTATGCTTCTCGCATTTAAACACATGAACTTCAGAGCCTTACTCACACTTACGTTGTCCTTCCCCTCCACCCATAACTGTGCAGAACCACCTCTATTCACATTCACATACAGACTGCCCAGATGGAAGATACCAGGGCAGAGTATAATACATTTGAGGATATAATTAATAAAAAATCGTATTAATTATATCCTCAGATGTATTATACTCTGCCCTGGTATCTTCCATCTGGGCAGTCTGTACCTCCCTATCCATAATACTACTACTACTACTACTAATTTCCGTCCCTGCCCCCCCAGTCCCTAGTTTAAATATTCCTCCGCTACCCTGAGCATACGCTGGCCCAATGCATCTGTACCCCTCCGGTTCAAGTGTAGCCCGTCCCACTTGTACAGGTCACCCCTGTTCCAAAAGGAGTCCCAGTGCCCCATAAACCTGTACCCCTTTCCTGCACCAGGTTTGTAGCCACGTATTAAATCTCCATATAAAATTATGCTTGCCTTTGCTAGCACGTGGTACTGGCAGAATTCCAGAGTAGACCACCGTGGAGGTTCTGCCCCTTAACTTTGATCTTAATTCTATAAATTTGTCCTGCAGAACCTCAAACCTACCCTTACCTATGTCATTGGTTCCAACATGGACCATGACCACTGGATCCACCCCTGCTCTGGCCAGGAGCTTGTCCGCGTGTTCCAGGAGGTCTCCAACCTGAGCACCAGGCACGCAACATGCCATACGAGATTATACGAGATAAACTATACTGTCAATACGTCTAATTATAGAATCCCCCACTACAATTAACTCCCTTTTCCTGGGTGGCATGGCCGCCAGGGTGCCCTGGGGCTCATCAGTCCTCCCACTCACAGAGGGCTGGGCCAGATCCTCTTCCTGCAAGGGCTGGAATCGATTGGACACCACAATCTCTGGAGATGCCGCCCCTGCATGTGCGCACCCTTTTCTATGCTGGCGCCCTACCGTCAACCAACTCTCCCTACCTGCTCTAGAGGCTCCCCCTACCCCACTTCGGCGTGCAGGCTAACTCTCTAAAGGGCGTACTAATTAGTTCCTGGAACTCTACAAATTCTGCAGGGCAGTCGAGACCAGCAAGTTGGGCTTTGAGATCAAGAATCTTGCTCTCGAGATGCTTCACAAGCTGGCAACGGTCGCAGACGAAACCCTGCTGGAAGTCTCCTTCCAGAAACGCAATCTTCCTGCAACACTCGCACTGCACTGCCGATGGCCACATTTTCACCCCTAAATATATCTATTGCTCTCCCTGCACTGAACAAATTACTGCCAAAACAGAGACACCAAGTCGATAAAAATACTATACCCCGAGGAGGTTCCGAACAGTCAGGTGCAGAAATTTCTAAATGTAAACAACACTTAAAGCTAATTAGAAAACCTTCGGTCCAGTTGTCTGTAGCAAGAGAGCTAGTAGCAGCCAACTGAAACAGCTATACGCTCAACGCTTGAAATATAACAATTACATTTAAATTCAAGCCAACAAAAGCTAGTAAGCTATAGTATATTTCCCTGCTCTTGGATTTGCTCCTGAAAGGGCGAAAAACCACAAAAAAAACTCACATCAGCTGGGTGTAATGCCAAATCGGTAACTTTTTAACAAGCTTTCCGAAGCTAGACGGGGAAAAAATGGAAAATTCCTTCTCTGTCCCCTAACAGCGACAAACGTTTACCTTAAGAGCAAATCTTTTATCCTTTTACCCTTTCTGATGACAAAAACGCAGAACCCTAAGCAACAATACAAAACACAATCCCAATAATATCACAACAGCAACAAACAATCCACTCAAACTCTCCGCACGTATGACACAGCAATCCCGTCAGGCAAAGCGATTTCCCGTCAAGCAATTACAGAGGGTTTACCACAAGATGTAAACCACTGGTAAGCCTCAAAAACAGGAAGACCAGATTAGAGTTTGCCAAAAAACATCTAAGAAAGCCTGTACAGCCTGGAACAACATTCTATGGACAGATGAGACAAAGATCAACTTGTACCAGAATGATGGAAAGAGAAGAGTATGGAGAAAGGAAGGAAATGCTCAAGCATACAATCTCATCTGTGAAGCATGGTGGAGGTAGTGTTATGGCGTGGGCATGTATGGCTGCCAATGAAACTGGTTCCCTTGTATTTATTGATGATGTGACTGCTGACAAAAGCAGCAGGATGAATTCTGAAGTGTATAGGGCTATATTATCTGCTCAGATTCAGCCAAATGCTTCAAAACTCATTGGACGGCACTTCACAGTGCAGATGGACAATGACCCGAAGCATACTGTGAAAGCAACCCAAGATTTTTTTTTTTTTTAGGCAAAGAAGTGGAATGTTCTGCAATGGCCAACTCAATCACCTGACCTGAATCCAATTGAGCATGCATTTCACTTGCTGAAGGCAAAAAACACCAAGAACAAGCAGGAACTGAAGGCAGCAGCAGTAAAGGCCTGGCAGAGCATCACCAGGGAAGAAACCCAGCGTGTGGTGATGTCTATGGGTTCCAGACTTCAGGCAGTGACTGCAAAGGATTTGCAACCAAGTATTAAAAATGACAATTTAATTTATGATTATGTTAGTTTGTCCAATTACTTTTGAGCCCCTAAAATTGGGGGGGCTATGTATAAAAATGGTTGTAATTCCTACACGGTTCATACAATATTTCTGACAAAACCCTTAAATTAAATCTGAAACACTTAAAGCACATCTTGATTGTTTCATTTCAAATCCATTGTGTTGGCGTACAGAGCCAAAATGATGAAAAATGTGTCACTGTCCAAATACTTATGGACCTGACTCTATGTGTGAGTGAATTTGTGAATGTATGTATTGTAGCGGGAACAGGGGGTGTGGGGCTTCCACGCGACCAAGTGAAATAACAAAACACACACAAGAAGTCAAACAAACAGAGATGTTTATGGAAACTCACAATAACTGCGGAGGGGGAAAAAGGGCAAACAATCCAAATCCGTAATCATCTCGTAATCTTTGTCCGTTTTCCAAGGTCCAATGCCAATCCAGGTTCTCACAAAAAACTGTTTGTTACACAAGCGGGTATTCACGCAGTCCAAGTCACAACGATACATCCAACAATAATAATAACTCTGTTTTAACTCTCAAACTCCACCAGTGTTTCCACTTTGCAAACAGGCCGCGTCGCAGACTCCTCTTTTAAACTTGAGTCCTGAGTGACTAAGGATTCCCAGGAGGTTTGTCTCGTTGCCTCAGGAAGTCCATATATGGCTTGGGGGTGGAGCCAGCGTGCTGTCAGGTACTTCCCTTCTATTACTGCTCCCCTCAACTCTCCCGGCCGTCTCCCACACACCCCCTGCCTCAGCTCCGACCGGGAGGGCGGGGCGGCCTGACACCATAGCGTGGAGAGGGCGTCTGCATTCCCATGGGCAGCACCGGACCTGTGTATGACAGAGAAAGCAAATGGTTGCAATGATAAGGACCACCGAGTGACTCGGGCATTACTGTCCTTGTTCCTTGCCATCCAGACCAGGGGTACATGGTCCGTCACCAGGGTGAAGTGTCGTCCCAATAGGTAATATTTTAAGGTTTCCAAGGCTTACTTTATTGCCAGACATTCTTTCTCCAGTGTTGAATATCGTTGTTCCATAGGCAACAGTTTTCGGCTTATGTAGATGATTGGGTGTTCCTCACCTCCTTGTAGCTGGGATAGGACGGCAACCACCACTGTTTCTGTTGCATCCGTTTGCACCAATAGGGTTTTAGAAAAGTCTGGAGTCACCAGCACAGATCCCGAACAAAGTACTTTCTTTAGGTCCTGGAACGCTTTCTCTGCCGTTTCTGTCCACTCCACACATTCTGGCAGACGGCTCCTGGTTAGATCTGTGAGGGGGCTGGCTAGGGAGGCAAAGTTAGGAATAAACCTCCGATAATAGTTGGTCAACCCCACAAATGTGCGCACTTGCTTTTTGGTGAGGGGGCGAGGCCAGTCCCTAATAGTCTCCACCTTCTTCGCCTGAGGTTTGACACATCCTCTCCCGATGGTATACCCCAGGTATTCTGCTTCCTGCAAGCCGAACTAAGCCAACATTATTTTGTTCTCCTCCAGAATGACCTGCTTGATCCTAACCAATCTGGGTTCAAGGCAGGCCACTCCACAGAGACTGCTCTCCTTGCAGTCACTGATGCTCTTCAAACAGCAAAGTCCCAATACCTTAGCTCCATCCTCCTCCTCCTTGACCTGTCAGCTGCATTTGATACCGTGGACCACCAGATCCTGTTCTCATCTCTCGTCGAGATGGGAATCTCTGGATCTGCAATGACATGGTTCAAGTCCTACCTAGCTGACCTGTCCTACCAGGTGGCTTGGAGAGGATCCCTCTCATCTCCCCACACCCTCTCTATCAGAGTCCCGCAGGGCTTGGTGCTAGGCCCCGTCCTATTTTCCCTGTACACCAAGTCACTTGGTTCTGTTATCTCTGCTCATGGTTTTTCTTACCACTGTTATGCCAACGACACAACTCTTTCTCTCCTTCTCTCCGTCTGCACGGCACGGATCTCTGCATGCCTGGCTGACACCTCTGCCTGGATGTCCACCCACCACCTGAAGCTGAACCTGGGGAAGACGGAGCTGCTCTTCCTTCCAGCGAAGGGCTCCCAGATGATTAACACTTTAATCACTGTGGAAGGCTCCATAGTGTCTCCGTCCCAGTCTGCTAGGAGTCTTGGAGTGACCCTGGACGACCAGCTGTGTTTCTCGGGCCACATCGCAGCGATCACTCGGACCTGCCGATTCTCCCTCCACAACATCCAGAGGATCCGACCGTTCCTCACCCAAGAGGCCACACAACTCCTGGTCCAGGCTCTGGTGATCTCGCGTCTGGACTACTGCAAGTCCTTGCTGGCAGGCCTACCGACCTGTGCCATCAAGCCATTGCAAGTAGTCCAGAATGCTGCCGCATGTCTGGTGTTCAATCAACCAAAGTTCACCCACGTCACCCCTCTACTCTCCTCTCTGCACTGGCTCCCCATCGCAGCATGCATCAGATTCAAATCACTGGTTCTTGCTTTTCAAGCTGCTAGAGGAACTGCTCCCGCTTCCCCTTACCTCCAGACAGTCATCACACCCTACACCCCAGCCAGACCCCTCTGCTCAGCCTCCTCTGGCAAACTGACTGTCCCATCCCTCCGGGCGCCTGGGAGCTGCTCCGCGTGGTCTCGCCTCTCTGTCCTGAACGACCTTCCGCAATTGGTCAGAACCGTGGTCACTTGCGATCTTCCGTAAGAGGAAAAAACCCACTTTTTAAAACTCCACTACCACTGAATTCTGTACATCTACCCAATTGTCATCACCACTGCCTACTTGCTCAACACTTCTTGTATATGCATCCCTGCCTACTCATTTAATACATATATTTTTTAAATGTACGAACATTTTCCTTCTCAGTGTTACAGGTATGGTATGCAGCTGCCTACAACGTCTATCGCTGTATTACTGCACTGATCTCTTGGGTGAAATATGATTGTTCCTACTGTGTGTTAATGCACATCCTGTAAGTCGCTCTGGATAAAAGCGTTTAAATACTTAAAATGTAAAATGTAATGTTTTTGGGTTGGCTGTAAGCCACGTCCCCTGTAATGCACGTAACACTGCGCTCACCCGGTCTAGATGCGACTTCCATTCGTTCCCATGAATTATGATGTCGTCTAGAAAGGCTGCCGCGTACTCTCTATGGGGACGGAGGATCCAGTCCATTAACCTCTGGAATGTGGCTGGGGTCCCATGCAGTCCAAAAGGAAGTTTCCAGTATTGGAACAACCCGTCGGGGGTGGTGAAAGCGGTTTTCTCCCGGGCCTCAGGAGCTAGGGGCACCTGCCAATACCCCTTTGTCAAGTCCAACGTACTGATGTATTGTGCTGTTCCTACTCGATCAATCAACTCATCCACTCTAGGCATGGGATGGCCAACTAATTTGGAGATTTCGTTTAACTTTTGGAAATCATTACAAAACCTAATGGTGCCATCTGGTATTGGCACTAACACTATAAGGCTGCACCATTCACTATGGGATTCTTTGATTATTCCGGCGTCCAACATAATTTGTACCTTGGCACTTCCATTTTTAAAACAGATTGATGTGGTAGAGCTGGGGCAGATTCCAGCAGTCCTCGGGGTCGTCTCCCATACAGCAGTTCAAACGGAAAGAAACCGGTTGAGGTCTGAGGTACTTCTGATAGGCAACATCAGGTAGGGCAACAGCTGGTCCCAATTTCTTCCGTCCGCCTCCATCACCTTTTTCAGGTCCTATTGAACCTCAACACTAATCCATCAGTCTGTGGGTGATACACTGATGTACGCAACAGTGTTATTTTCATTAGTTTGCATAAATCTTGCATTATTCTGGACATGAACAGGGTTCTTTGGTCTGTTCATATTTGTTCAGGTATGCCCACATCCTTATCCTCTCCAACGTCTTTTCGACCCGCAGATGGGCCCCAAGTAGGTGAGAATGTAGCAACTGCAGAACAGACTGTACGATTGGTCTAGGCACCAACAGTAACTCTATGCACTCATTATTTCTCTATCACTTGATATAATAATCGTTTTGTGATATGTTCATATTTGGGATATGTTATTTTACTTACCCCCTCTATGGGCTTTCCTCTACTACGATCACCTGTTGGAGAGCGCTGGCCAGGTTGGGGTCTTCTAATTGTGCTGTTCCGTACCGGCCCGCTAGAGGCGTGCTCATGCTCCCCATCGCCGTACATCGGAAGTAGGTTTTCCAAACACATTTCAGCACCCCCCAGACTTTCTTTGACCTGGTCGGCCTCAGAGAGGGGTTCAGTAGAGGCATTGGTGTCAACCTCCTGATACCCACACAATTTTGTTTCCCCTCCACTGGTGGCATTCATGTCTTCGGACACCTCTTCCCTTTGGATTGCCTCATTTCTCTGCTCCTCCTGACATGTGTTGTCCTTTTGTGGTCTGCAGGTTTAGGAGAGTTGTCTTGTACTTTTTGGTCTCCCCATGGATGCAGGTGATGGCCATGGTGTCGGTCCTGTTTCTGGGATCAGGCAAATTCAGGTCGATCCAGCATTATCAATCTTCCCGAGTCCAAAAGAGCTGTGGTGTCCTTCCCATTGGCTTTCACTGGGGTGACTGCGAAGGGGCTACTCTTGTGAGCCCAGCATGGCGTTAGTAACCCGCAGGGATGTCCGGTAGCCACTTCACTGGATAAGGCCGAAGGCATCGGAACATCGCGATTCGGGCAGCTCCAGGCTGAGTTCGGCTCGAATCAAGGCAGTCTGCTGACGTTATTCCTCCATCAGCTCTCTATGCATAATCTGCTGCGCTATATACGCCTCCATAAGTTGCTTTATTGTTTTTGTCTGTCTATTTAATTTGGGTTTTTACACGCAATGCGAGAGGCCCGTATTCTCCACCATGTGTAGCAGGAACAGGGGGTGTGGGGTTTCCAGGCGACAAAGTAAAAATAACAAAACACACGCAAGAAGTCAAATGAAACAAACAGGGATTTATTTAGAAACTCACAATAACTGGGGAGGGGGTAAAGGGGCAAACAATCCAAATCCGTAACCCGATCTCGTAATCTTGAGAAACAATTACAAACCAGTGAAGTCACCCTGCATATTCCTCGCCACATACTGTCTGAGGCATTATGGTCCTTGTAGTTCAATAGAACAAGAAACATCTCTGCTCGTGGAAACCTAACACCATAAGGAACAATTCCTCAGCATATTTCCCACAATGCACCACTGCATCTGGACCCCGTGTGTGGAATTCTGCAGGAGGAATACGACACCACTTTACCATAAGAAGGAAGTGGAAAATGCTGTCTCAGGCATCATTCCAGAATATCCCATAAACCCTCTCCCCACCCCACCACCAATGTTGCTCGTGAAACGTCAGCAGGTTGAGCGGTCTTGACTAAAGATCCTGCCAGACGAGCGTCCCCCCCACCCACAAAAGTACAATCGGAGCAGGTGGGAAAATAAATGGACATCAGTCCCCTTTATTCTATTTTGGGTAGGCAATGTTGCTCATGTAGCTCAACAGGATCCAAATGCCAGCTCTACGGGCAGCAGTGTTAAGTAATGACGGTAGAGTGAGATTCCATGAGCCCAACAATGTGTGGCGCTACAATGAACTGCCAATCATTTACTTGTTTGAACCAATCAAATAATTTGTATCTCCATAGCAGAATAAAATCATTGGTTGAAATCAGTATTTAACTACAAATAACCAATGGTATAAAGATATAACACTGACTTATTTGTGTGAAAAATTAGTTACTTGAAATGTAAAATGTATTGTCATTTGTATTGAGAAAGGTGCTGGATAATATATAGAATTATATTTCAAAATATACCAATTACTACCGCTTTGATCTCAGTGGGATATCTAAATATAACAAACAGAAACTGAGGTATAGTGCATATTTCATAATATATTTTTGGCCATTACATTTTACTATACCTATAGTAAAATATAACTATATAGCATAGTGTATTACTAAGCAAAAAATGACAATATAGTGGCATGTATTGAACAAAATCAGTCTGCAACGAGACTATGCTACACAACAAAAGCAAATCACATTGTAATTGATCGCCAATGTGTTCATGAAAGGCTGATGGGGCTCGGCACATTTTGATCTGAATTTCATAGATAAAACAAAATGCCTGGGTTTCAAACACCACTCTCATTCATAATCCCAAATTAAAACTTCATTCTCGGTGAAAGAATGTTGACCGGCTGTCCGATCAGCACTTAATGCTCGCGGGCAGTAGCCACTCCATTCTCAAAGGAACAGAACGAGTTACAACAACCCTTGGTTTGGAAATCCTGTTGGGACCTCTGGCTATAGAAGTGACAGTATGATCATTTATTAAACCCACAAACATCATGGTGACAAGCTTGAAGGTCACGGACCGCACTATAAATCGGACGCTTCTTGCTGACAAATATATCCCCGTTAAAGCCAGTGGCAAGAAAGAGTGGTTCTCAAATGAAAAGCATTGACCATTTGAGAAATACCAGTTATGTGGAGTGATTGGTTGAATGAGTTATAATGAAAGAAAAAAATGTGTGGAGCTAGAATTAGCTGTCAATAACTGACTTGCCCAAACCAATAAAAAGGTTTTGCTCTTCACAACAAAACAACAACTTGTTCCAAATCAGTGAGTTACAGGTGGTATATGGTAGCTCCATAGTGTGGTATAGTGTCATGAAACCTCATCCATCACTGGTTACATGCACTTGCAGACAAATATGCCTCCAATCACTTCTTAACTGAACAACCTTCTCTATGGAAGTAGTGGTAAAACTCAAACACAGTTCAAAAAGCATAATATACGACAGGTACATAGGTATGTATTGTGGCAGAGTGATGGGACAGCAAAGGGGCGGCTCCGCAGCTGCCGTCAGACTGCCTGTATGTACGGGCAGCGAACGAAGCCAAAAGGTCTATACAGCGAATTGTTCTGACAGGGGCTGGCTAAATGCGGAAACGTGCGACAGCTGTGTCTCGTTGGGCAAATCCCAGCTGAAAGCAATTACTGTGAGCAGACGGCTGTTTAAAAAGCAGAATGGGAGACAGAGGGGGATACCGGAAGAGCTGGCTACCGTTTGTGTCTCCCCTGCTAAACTCTCCGATCTTCTCCAGATTCCTCCAGCAGCAGCCCTGAGCAAGGAAACTCGAAAAGCCGATTGCCTGAATCGACCCGGGAAAGAAAAGTGCCGACGTAGGCAACCGAGAGAAGAAGAGGCGCGGGGGAGCCGTGCAGCAAGGCGCACAAAGCCAACAGCCAGTAAATTATTTTGATTAGTAATACAATGCGGGAAAATAATTATAATGTTATAATTATTGGGTTTTTCTTTTGTGTTCCTTTGGCCACTCCTACTGTGATTTGGTTACGCTACCCCACCTACGAGTGGAAACCCTCTTGGGAGCCTGACGGAAGGCTTTTTTTGTTTAATAAACCTCCTTTGCCTCCCACCTGTTCTCTCTCTCTCTCTGGTCAGGGTCACAGAAAGGGACACACCTCGCCCCCGTTCACAGTGGTGGAGAACGTGGGCAACGGACCAGTAAAAGAAGAGTGGAGATGGAGGGTCCCCGGAGGCCATGCTGCACCATCTCCTCCACATACACGCGGTGGCAGCGTGCCAGCCTGACAATTATGGAAAGCCTGGAAAGTAACACCGTGGCACAGGAGCGGCAGGCTTTTCCACCCATTTCCCAAAGTGCACGCAACTGCCTCACAAAGATGGCTGAGGCTGATGACGTGGTGGCGTACCTGGCCATGTTCGAATGGAGCGAACATGGCCAGGTGGGTAGGTATTCTGGCTCCCTTTCTTACAGGAGAGGCGCTGCGGGTGTACCATGACCTAGCAATGGAAGACACTGAGGACTACCTAAAGCTCAAGGCAGAGATCCTGAGCAGAGCTGGCCTGACTCCCATCGGTGCGGCACAGCGGTTCCGTAGCTGGAGCTACCAACCCAACCGCACCACCTGGGCGCAAGTTCACGACCTGCTCCGGCTGGGACGTACCTGGCTGTGTGGCCCGAGCGCGACAGCGCAACCGTCACAGAGCAGGTAGTTATGGAATGTTGCCTGCGCTCCTTACCCTACGGAAAGTCAGCGACAGCCGAAACACATCATGGAGTTCATCAAACTACTAGAGGTGCACGATAACTCTTGTGATCTCCGAAGGTCCGCCCAAAGCAAAAAGCCGATACCAGCGCCCCAACAGCCCCGGGGCCCCAACCCTGGACGATGGGAGGAGCCAGTTGCCGCCCACTGGGGAACCCCCAGCAAGAGGGAAGGGAGAGCGCCGGAACCACTTCGGTGCTGGAGGTGTGGGGGTCTCGGCCATGTGGAGTGGCATTGTCCGGGCGTGGACAAACCGATGCCGACGGACCCAGGAAGCAACCATCAGAGCTATAGACGGGCCTATAACCTGTTGGAGTTTGACCTGGAAATCCCCACGCCCCAGGCCCGCACACATCAGGTCCGGCTGGGGCACCGAGACGTCACAGCACACACGCAGCTGCTGGTGCCCCAGGTGTACGTTCCGGTGGTGCTGGAGCTAGCACATGCACACATCCTCGGGGCACATCTGGGAGCCGAGAAGACCACAAATCTTTTCGTGGTGGTAAAAGACTACTGTCGAGCCTGCCCACAATGTCAGATATCCTCTCCTGTTCATCCCCTCCCAATCATCGACACACCCTTATAGGGTGGATAGGGATAGATCTCATGGGGACCCTGACACCTTCGGGTCGGGGACATTGGTAAATCCTGATGGTGGTGGACTATGCAACGCGGTACCCGGAAGCGATCCCCCTGTGCACCGCCACATCCAAAGCGATCGCCCAGGAGCTGGTCCAGATGTTCAGCCAGGTGGGCCTGCCGAAAGAGATCCTCCCGGACTAGGGCACCCCCTTCATGTCCCACCTTATGAGAGACCTCCACCGTCTACTCAGCATCCACCAGATCCGGACATCAGTCTACCACCCCCAGACGGATGGGATGGTGGAGGGTTTCAACCAAACCCTGAAACGGATGCTCCGGAAGGTAATCGACACTGAGGGGGCGGGACTGGGATAAACTCCTACAATATGTTCTGTTTGCCATCAGGGAAGTGCCGCAGTCCCCACCACAGAATTCTAATTCCTAGCAACATAGCAGGGGCTATAAAATATTGTGGAGAAGGTGGGGCCAGTCACCTACCAGGTCAGTCAGCCTGATCGCCAGAAAAAGGAGCAGGTCTACCACATCAACCTGCTAAGAAAATGGGTGAGCCAGGACTGTCTGTATTCCACTATCATTCCAGGGTCCCCTGAAGAAGCAGCACGCAACCTGGTGAACTACAGCCAGGAGCCGATGCCTCAGCAGCTCCAACAGATGAAGGAGCTGGTGGAACAGAACACGGACGTGTTCTCTGTCCAACCAGGCCGCACCACTGTGATCCAGCACCACTTCGAGACGGCACCAGGGGTCAAAGTGCATATCCGCCCATACCGGGTACCCGCCGCTCGACATGATGTAATCAGAGCCAAGGTACAAAAGGTAAAAAATATGTTAGACTTAGGCATAATTGAGGAATCCTCCAGTGCATGGTCAAGCCCGATAGTGCTGGTTCCGAACCCAGACGGCTCCTGGAGGTTTTGCCTATAGACGGCCTATACCACTACAAAGTCCTTCCTTTCAGGTTGCATAGGGCCCCAGCAACCTTCCAGAGGCTGATGGATCGGCAAGCAGGGCTAACCGCATACCCACAGAAGTGCCACCTGGACCAGAGCAAGGCAAGGGCATTCCAGGTCCTGAAGTTGGCGCTCTGCATGGAGCCGGTCCTGCGCTCGCCAGACTTCTCCCAACCGTTTGTCCTGCAAAATGACGCATTGTCCACCGGACTTGGGAGCGTCCTCTCCCAAGTCACAGGCGGGGAAGAACACCCCGTATTCTCCCTCTCAAAAAAAAGTACTTGTGCAAAATAGTACAAGAGCAGACGTTTCACTCGTTGGGCCGTCACCAATGCCTGAAAGCTGGTGCTTCCCTTCTCCATATATTTATCATTATTATTTATCGGTACAAATCAACACCAAGATAAAACACCGGAGGGTGTGCCAGCAGTCACATTCCATCGGACCGATCAACAGCAGATGCATCATGCCAGTGCTGCCCTGCTAAAGAGCAAAACGAAAGACTGCTGTGCGGGGAAATGGAGTCCCTCTGCCAGCCCCTTGCACTAGACAATGCTCGGACTGTCATTCCAAACATTGGATACTTGCGCCTGTCACCACCCGCCACTCCTCGACAGCGCCAGGTGCCAGCCGTGCGCCAGGTCGCTGGCAGGGACAAAGACGGATTCAGCACAGATTAGGGCAGGGGCTTTCAACCTCCGTCCTGGAGTACCCCGTGTATGCTGATTTTCATTCCAACCAATCTCTTGATTGATTAAGATCGTTCAAAACCTGCGTTTAGGTTCCAAAATTTTGTGCCGAAACTCATTTTAAACAACGCAGGTGTGACTCATTACCATTTGCTGTCTTTGAACTCTTGATTTCCCACAAAATGGGTTAGTTTCAATGACCAGGTGTCCGCACTTTCAGCATTTAGGACTTCACTGATTTCAGTTGTAGGTCTATCGATAAATCAATTAAAATGTAGCCTTCTCTTTCAAAATGTACCACAGCACATTACAGAAAATGAAAAATGAATCCAGCGATGATGTCTGTTGCAGTGTTACTACACCGATCTCTTGCACTAACTTTTATTCATCTTGCCATGTTTAAATGCACTTCTTGTAAGTCGCTCTGGATAAGAGTGTCTGTTAAATGCCGTAAATGTAAATTAAAACAACAGATATCCGAGAGCTAATCTGACTTAATCTCCTTAAATTAAGTTAGAATATTATTTCTCATCTCATCTCATTGTCTAAGCCGCTTATTCCTGGTCAGGGTCGCGGGGGGGCTGAAGCCTATCCCAGCATACATAGGGGCGAGAGGCAGGAATAAACCCTGGACAGGTCGCCAATCCATCGCAGGGCACACACACCATTCACTCACACACTCATACCTACGGGCAATTTAGACCAGGGGTCTCCAATCTTATCCGAGAAGGGCCGGTGTGGGTGCAGGCTTTTGTTCTAGCCCTGCACTAAAACACCTGATTCAACTAATTCACCAATCATGGTCTACAATCAAGACCTTGATTAGTTTAATCAGTTGTTTAGTGCTGGGCTAGAACAAAAGCCTGCACCCACACTGGCCCTTCTCGGATAAGATTGGAGACCCCTGATTTAGACTCTCCAATTAGGCTAACGTGCATGTTTTTGGACTGTGGGAGGAAACCCACGCGGACACGGGGAGAACATGCAAACTCCACACAGAAAGGCCCCCGGCCTGGATTCGAACCCGAGACCTTCTTGCTGTGAGGCGACAGTGCTATCCACTGCACCACCATGCCGCCCAGAATATTATTTGCAACATGAATATGTGTTTCCTTCACTAGATATTAAATGTAACAAACAAACTCATTACACTTCAGTAACTGCAATTATGGTTGGAACGAAAACAATCATACACAGCGAGCCCCCAGGACCAAGTTTGAAAACCCCTGGATTAGTGTAAGATTAATGCACTGGTGTGTGAGGTAATATTGTCCCAAGGGTGAGCACAATCAGCATTGACAAAAATACAGAGTAGAATCCAACCTTAACTTTTACTCCGCCATACCTATCCTGAGAGAGTATCAGAGAGCAGATTGAAAAACGTGGGCCATTCTTGAGGATTGGTGGGAAGAAATATAATTTACCTGAATTGGAGTCAGGGAAGGACAGGTAGCAGATACTTGTTTTCTGCAAACACAAAAAGGGAGATAATGCTTGCATATTCAATTTCAATACAAAACACAAACGCAAACGTTTAATCTGTGTCACAGTTCCATGACTGGCATGTTTAACCTACGGCAGTGTTTTAGTGATGATGCGCGTACACTCGCTGGTCTGGGAGTGTTGTTCAGTCAAGTCTATGTCAGTGCTTATGTTACTCTTGTGGATGCACTATCACTGTGGATAAGAGCGTCTGCTGAATGAATGTAATGTGACGTATAGGGTTCTGTCATACTGACCTCTTTTTCCGTGAGCTTTGAATGGTGAGGGTAAATTACCTTAAAGGGAGAGAAATACACGTTACATTCTGTTAGCTAATTTGGCTTTATTGGACCAGTACAAAACACGAGATGAGAAGCAACATAATGTGTCTTGTATGCTTCAGTCCTAGACCTTCTTGAAAGAAATCGTACGAAAGATTACAAAGAAGGGTAGCATGATTAGCCTAAATATTGATTTAAAATGGATTATCCTTAAGTGCACTTTTTTATGAATTGCTCAAATGCGATCTAGATGTAACAAAATAAAAGGATAAGTTGAACGGGCTGTAAACAATTTCTCGCTACAGTTAACATACAGTCACATGCACTTTGGAACTCGGGGTTTTTAATGACGTTAAACATGCTGTTGAAAACTATTCGTACGTACGTTACATAATTGTTGTTCGTGAGGCGAGAATCAGTGCAAGGTCGCAAACATTAGCTTGTTAGCCACCAGCGCTCGATTCCTCTTTCCAAAGACTGGTAACAAGCTAACGTTACATAGCTGAGAGTTTTGTTTTGGAAAGCGAAAGACAAGAAGAGTTGAACTATTGCACCAATGTACTTCGCTAGCTCGAAACTGAAACACATGCATATAACGTTGGGTAGCTAACGTACACACGATGGGACGTTCAGTTTGCTGTAGCACTTTTCCAGTCCGATCAGAGGAGTTGAAATAACAAGGGCTCAAAATGATGAGCGAGGGCCACAACCGTTGGGTTAGAGGCGGTGTAATGCAAGGCTAGCTAGCTAGATAGATACAGTTAGCTAGCTACCTCATGATAACTGATCAAAATACAATTGCGTAGTTACCACTAGCTAACCAGAAGTTACTTTGTTACAGCTACAGAATGGTTAGTTTGCCATAAGTGAGCTAACGGATACTTGATAGTCAGCTGTTTATTATGACCTAGCATTAGCATATTAGCCGAGCTAACTTAATCATAATTGTCCGAGCTAATCTAGCCCGAGAGAGTGAACAAGTGACTAGCCTGTGAGCTAGTTATGGTCTGTGATCGCCATCATTCCCACCAAACTTGTAATAAAGTGCGTTTAGCTAACGCTAGTTAGCCATGATAGCGAACTTGCCTGCTAAAATGCTAGCGCTAACTAGTAGCTACTGTCGTTTTTTGGAATAGCTCTCTTACCTCTACTGCTTGTCCAAGTTCTAGGTCAAAACCAACGACACAAATGCAGTGGAGCCAAGCTGAGAACCGATCCCATGGTAAGAGTACCGGGTCTGAATCCTCATCTCCGGGCCCATTGGGCAGTTCCTCCGCCGGGGAGATGCTGACATCCTGCTCCTGAAAGTCTTCAGGCTCCTCGATCTGTTCCTCGATCTCCTCCTGACCCTGTAAGGCCATAGTATTGTGTGACCACTGATCAACTTCGTTTTTTCTCCTGATTCTGAGCCGGTCACCGTTTCACTCCAACTTCCAAGGTAAAACACAAACACGAATACCGTTACAGACAGTATTTCAAGATGCGTAAAGCTTGTGCAGAGGTGCAACGACGAGAATGCGACGGCGGAACCGCAGCATCAGCACATTGCGGAGCGTAACGCGGTTTCGTAGCCGTAGAGGGGATCCCTCCCCTTAAAGAGACAAGCGGACATGATTTCTACTTCGTTTATAACTAGCACATCGGATTAAACATTGCAGTTCAAATCAATCTCAATTTAGCTGTTAGGTGCATCACCGTCGTATAAAATACATGTGCTGTTGGATGAATTTATTTTGGAGGCTGGACGTATATTTCCAGGGAGAAATGAGATATAAACAAGTGTTTTCGAAATGTGAACTACACTACAGCAGCCCAGAGGTTGGCTGCGATAGATAATTTCTTTACAATGTACTTCAGAATGTGAATCAAGTCAGTAGTAGAACAAATTAACTTGGTGTCGGATAAACTATATAAGATTTGATGATAAAATATGAATGAACATTAGAGAGTATATTGCTCCACAGAGCAGTGCATTGTGTGGCTATCCTGTATTGAAAAAAATAAAGAAAGCCATCGGCCCAGAGCTGGGTAATAATACAAAGCTAATCAGACTGGAACAGTTGTACCAAGAATGAATAAGTGTATTTAAGCGCTCTTTAGTGGTGATTGGAGGGCTGAAAACGTATAGGAAGAAGCAGAATAATCAATGCGTGTTCTTTGTTGTGTTTTTTCAGTTTATAACAACTGTCTTTAACACGGTGATTCTGTGGATTGTGTGACTACAAACGTATCATTGACTATGCTATACATTGCTAAAAAAAAATTCATAAAATGTGGCAGTATATATCTTTGTAGCTTTTGCAATTTAACATGAACGTGCAGCTGCATTAATAATTAATATGTTATCAGACTGAGTGTACACAAATATTGGTGTCATTATTTTTGTAAGTCATACAAAGGAAATTGGTATATTGGTGCCAATCAGTGGTTAATGTTTGACTGAAAAAATCATTGTTGCACTGACTATTCTATCCACATGTACTTGTAAAACATTTAATATGAAGCAACATTTCATATGAAGCAAACAAAGAAGAAAACTGATTTTATGTAGCTAGTCCAGAAAACAATTGCAAACACATTTAAACACTTTTTAGAAAAATCTATTTCAACAGTGTCAGCAGGTAGGTCTTTGAGGAGGGTGGGGGCCAAACGAGTATCTGAGAAGAACAGATGGTGAGGAAGATGCAGACTTCTTGTATATTGGACAGGAAGAACCATCCAGTGTGTGTATGTTGGCAGCACTGCACTTTGGGATTGTGAAGTGGTTCAACATGGCTGACTTTAAGAAGATTGAGCTTGAGCAGTTGGACGATCGTCAGGATGGATGGCCTATGTCATTAGTTGTCTATGACCAGAAAACACAGCATTGCAGCACAATTGGCTTGTTCCCACTGGGGTAGTGTGGGCTGAAGTCAGCTGGGGTTCCTGGCGTTTCTGTCACATAACCATCTGCTAGCTACTCACCAGGAGCCATACAGGTTAGCAGCTGTGATCAATGAGAGAATACATTTACATTTTAGGCATTTAGCAGACGCTCTTATCCAGAGCGACTTACATAATTTAAGTTTCTTTACATACAATCCATTAATACAGTTGAATATTTACTGAAGCAATTCAGGTTAAGTACCTTTCTCAGGGGTACAGTGGAAGTGCCCTGTTTGGGAATTGAACCTGCAGTTACGAGACCAGTTCCCCTAACCATTATCCTACACTGCCGCCTAAAAATAGGCTATATATGCGCCGTTCCTATGACCAGTGATAGCTCTCATGTAGTACCCTGTACATTACATTACATTACATTACAGGCTTGTAGTGTGGAATACACCAACTGTTTTTGGCAGGCAAGGGAATTGAATGAGTGCACATGCTTCAGCTGCAGTACTCTGCTTGGGTGACCCCTAGGCAGGGCAGCTAGGGCACACAGTTGTGCAGAATTATCTAATTGTACCTGTGTGCTTAAAGCTGCTCTGCTCTCTTAGTAGGTGGCTGGAACACGGAATCTGTAAGGTGGCGAGAGAGAACTGTGATGCAAAGAAATTACAACCTGAAAAGTTTGTGTGTGTGAATGTCTTGTGTTTTGCCGAAAGGCGCTTTTGGTTTAGTTTGTTATTTTGATTTATTGTTTTTAGCCAGACAATCAGTGTGTGACATATATACTGTTCATTTATATGGGCCCTCAGGTCCCCCTTCCCCCTGGAGCCAGGCCTCGATAAGAGGATAGCGAGTTGTGGTGGTTGTGGACATCCAAATTTGTCTGCAGATACAATTAGGGAGGTGGTGGAGTGGAGTTAAGAGGGGTGAAAGACAAGTTGGAGGGGGGAACAGAGTCATGCACCACCAAAGCAATGCCTGTGATGTCTTTGTGAGTCAGCACAGAGGAAGAGGCAGACAGATTGGAGGAGATGATTCCCTTTGAAAGCAATGAACATTTTTGGGAAGATTCTATTTGGTCATGGGTAGTCTTCCAACAACGTTTAGATGGACGTGTGTTGTAATAATATATTGAAAGCATTTCTCGATAATTGATTTAGTTGGGGGGTTTGCCCCAAAGCTCATCCTGGGAGATTGCAAGGGTCCGTGAACGAAATAAGCAAGAGAACGGCCTTTTGATTGCGTGGGGCGGGTAAACAATGAAAGGGCCTCAGTGGGAGAATTAATGTCTAATAAATTGTTAAAAGAGTTAAATTAGTAAAAAAAAATAAAAGAGGAATTAAATTAGATTCATTATAATTATCCAGCGAGAGTAAATTAACCCATGCATGAAATGTAAATTAAAATGAAAATATCTACAGATTCACTGAGATATGGTTATGTTGGTGTACACGACATGGTAAAATATTAAATGTACCTCATAATTCAAACTGCCTCGTAACATTGTTTGAGACTTATATAAAGGGACCTCATATTTGTTTGACCATTGCATTGCATTCTACTTCTCATCCAGATACAATTTTGCTTTTTCTGCATTGCTTCAAGCTAAAACCATTTGAATGAGCTCCAAATAATCTGACCCAACAATTCACCACTGGCCTTCATCTTATATGCTGCTTTTGAGCTCCAAGCTAACAAACATTTGTATTCATTAGCAAAATGGGTGAGCCTACATTTACCTGTCATGATTTATTACATATCAATGGTTACTGAACCACAGCCATATGCTCTCAGATGGCCTACGTCAACTGCTTTTCCAGAGATACGTTTATGTCTTGTTCTTTCCTTTGTTTTTTCTGGTAAAATAAATAAATAATAATAATACAAATCAGGGACGTTTTATCTGTAATGGTTCATCATTATAGATTGAATTGGGCTATGCAGACTGCTGATTGTAGATGACTCAATGCA
Organism: Aldrovandia affinis; assembly: GCA_029706075.1. NCBI lineage: Eukaryota > Metazoa > Chordata > Actinopteri > Notacanthiformes > Halosauridae > Aldrovandia > Aldrovandia affinis. Next base: position 5,420,574 of record JAINUG010000055.1, read on the forward strand.
AATAAATGGTACAGTCTGACAAATTTGCATTGCAATTGCTTCTGTTTAGCATATACCTCTAAAAAAGGAAACAAATCATTCTTCTGCCCTGGCCATTATTTTCCCTGTTTGTGGAAAAAATAGTCTTGGAGTGACCCTGGACGACCAGCTGTGCTTCTCGGGCCACATCGCAGTGATCACCCGGACCTGCCTACCAGCCTGTGCCATCAAGCCACTGCAACTAGTCCAGAATACTACCGCATGTCTGGTGTTCAATCAACCTAAGTTCACCCATGTCACCCCTCTACTCTCCTCTCTGCACTGGCTCCCCATCGCAGCATGCATCAGATTCAAATCACTGGTGCTTGCTTTTCAAGCGGCTAGAGGAACTGCTCCTCCTTACCTCCAGATCCAGACACTCATCACACCCTACACCCCAGCCAGACCCCTCCACTCTGCCTCCTCTGGCAAACTGACTGTCCCATCCCTCCGAGCGCACGGCAGCCACTCTTCGCAGTCTTGCCTCTTCTCTGTACCAACCCCTCGGTGGTGGAATGACCTTCCGCAATCAGTCAGGACTGCGGAATCGCTTGCCATCTTCCGCAAGATACTCAAAACCCACCTTTTCAGACTCCACTACTACTGAATTCTGTATATCTAGCCAATTGTCATCACCACTGCCTACTTGTTCAATACTTTTTTGTATATGTATCCCTGCTTACTCCTCATAAAAAAAAAAAAAAAATGTACTAACCTTTTCCTTCCCAGTGTTACAGGTATGGTATGCAGCTGCCTACAACGATGTCTATTGCTGTATTACTGCACTGATCTCTTGCACAAACTATGATTGTTCTTACCATGTATTAATGCGCATCTTGTAAGTCGCTCTGGATAAGAGCGTCTGCTAAATGCTTAAAATAAAAATTAAATTAAATAATAGTCCAATTTTGACCTAAAACATATTCCTTTGCATAAGGGTCAGAATCAGTTATTTGGGCATTTGTGGTGTGACTACAATTAAAAGGGAGCAAATCCCTTAAATCCCATTAGCACCACAGCACAAAGCAAAGAGATTAGCCTGTCCAAGACGTTCTTAGACCCGAAGCAGCTAGCCCCATTTGGTATGACAGCTGTTAGCCCCCCAACACAGCTCCACAGCTTTCCTCTTGGCAGACGGATTGGGGGTGGGGTTTTAGGAGGTGGGGGTCATCTTGTGAGGGCACTGTGTTGAAATTTCTGATTACTACCCTGGTAAGCAGTGTTGTCCCCCCTCCATTTTGAGCTTCTGATTTTCTTTCTTCTGTTTCCTCTTTACTGCGATGGATTGGCGACCTGTCCAGGGTGTATTCCTGCCTCTTGCCCGGAACGCATGCTGGGATAGGCTCCAGCCCCCCACCGCGACCCTGACCAGGAATAAGCGGCTTAGATAATGGATGGATGGATGGATGTTTCCTCTTTAATGTCTCTCCTGGTTTTACCTGTTCAGCTTTACTTCTAAGAATCTTAATCAGCTTCACTCTTACAAGGAATTGTTTTTCTTGGCCTCTGACCATTAGGTCAGAGTAAAGAGTCCCCTCTCCCCTCAAAAGCGCCCATGTCATCCCCCTCCTCAAAAAACCCTCTCTGAATCCTGCTGTCATTTTGAACTACCGACCTGTCTCTCTCCTCCCATTCCTTTCCAAAACACTAGAGCATGCTGTCTATAACCAACTGTCTGCTCATCTCCTACAGAACGACCTGCTTGATCCTAACCAATCTGGGTTCAAGGCAGACCACTCCACAAAGACTGCTCTGCTTGCAGTCACTGAGGCTCAACAAATGGCTAAGTCCCAATCTCTTAGCTCCGTCCTCCTCCTCCTCGACCTGTCAGCTGCATTTGATACCAGGACCACCAGATCCTGCTCTCATCTCTCATCGAGATGGGAATCACTGGATCTGCACTGACATGGTTCAAATCATACCTGGCTGACCGGTCCTACTAGGTGGCCTGGAGAGGATCCCTCTCCTCTCCCCACACCCTCTCCACCGGAGTCCCGCAGGGCTCGGTGCTAGGCCCTGTCCTATTCTCCCTGTACACCAAGTCACTTGGTTCTGTCATCTCTTATGGTTTTTCTTATGACTGTTATGCCGACGACACTCAACTTTTTCTCTCCTTCTCTCCTTATGAGACCCAGGTCTCGGCGCGGATCTCTGCATGCCAGGCTGACATCTCTGCCTGGATGTCCACCCACCACCTGGAGTTTAACCTGGGGAAGACTGAGCTGTTCTTCCTCCCAGCGAAGGGCTCCCCGATGATTGATGCTTCAATCACTGTGGAAGGCTCCATAGTCTCTCTGTCCCAGTCTGCTAGGAGTCTTGGAGTGACCCTGGACGACCAGCTGTGCTTCTCAGGCCACATTGCAGCAATCACCCGGACCTGCCAATTCTCCTTCCATAACATCCGGAGGATCTGACCCTTCCTCACCCAAGAGGCCACACAATTCCTGGTCCAGGCCCTGGTGATCTCATGTCTGGACTACTGCAATTCCTTGCTGGCAGGCCTACCGGCCTGTGCCATCAAGCCACTGCAACTAGTCCAGAATTCTGCCGCACGTCTGGTGGTCAATCAACCTAAGTTCACCCATGTCACCCCTCTACTCTCCTCTCTGCACTGGCTCCCCATCGCAGCATGCATCAGATTCAAATCACTGGTCCTTGCTTTTCAAGCTGCTAGAGGAACTGCTCCCCCTTACCTCCAGACACTCATCACACCAAACACTCCAGCCAGCCCCCTCCGCTCCGCCTCCTCTGGCAAACAGCTGTCCCATCCCTCCGGGCCCCAGGCACCCGCTCCTCACAGTCTCGCCTCTTCTCTGGTCAGGACCGCAGAATCACTGTTGTGACTCACGTGTCGCAGAGTCACAACAGACTCACAAACCCACCTTTTCAGACTCCACTACCACTGAATTCTGTACATCTAGTCAATTGCCTGCCATCACCACTGCCTACTTGTTCAACTTGTTCAAATTTACTAACCTTTTCCTTCCCAGTGTTACAGGTATGGTATGCAGCTGCCTACAACGGTGTCTATTGCTGTATTACTGCATTGATCTCTTGCGCAAACTATGATTGTTCATACCATGTATTAATGCACATCTTGTAAGTCGCTCTGGATAAGAGCATCTGCTAAATGCTTAAAATGTAAAATGTAAGAGTAAAGTAGCTCACATTTTTTATCAGCTGTGGTTATGTACCTTCTTTGTATGTGAGCAAATCCTGGCCGTCCACACCTACTTCAGTGTGTAATTGACATTATGAAAGAGAGCTCTGTAATTGCAATGCTCAGGTTAGAGCACTAACCAATAACAGTGATTGAACAAAATAAACAGAATAAATAAATAAACTTTTGAATTCGAACACATTTTCCCTCAGTACTCTTCTGGGGCAGCGCAAGAAAATATTTAATTTGATGACGACACATAAATAATTCAGCAATCTCCACACATTAACAATAACACAATAACAATACATATATTATATTGTGAACAATATAACAATAACATTTTTCACCCATGATGATGGATGAGAAAAATAATTTGTTAGTTTGGATCAGTGCTCCACAAAACAAGTAACATTCCACAATGTAAGAAAGTTGCAAACATTGTGGTGTGTACAAAATAAATGATAAATGTTAATTAATTCTGTTCTGATTTGATCAGTTTACACAGGATATTTTATCTTCACTCCATGCCAACTGTTCTGTCTGTAGACCCCTTTACTCTCTCTCTTTACATACAGTATATAAATATATCAACTGTATATAATGCATGATTATTATTGATATAACTCAATGATCAACAGTAGGTGATCCAATGTTTACATGAATCCTACACCTGCATCGCCTCAGTAAATATCCAGCTGTACAATTGGGCATCTGCCAAATAAATTGTTTAATGTACATTTATGAAATTGAAAATAGCAGTTTTCAGGAATGAAAAATGATGTAAATGTAGGATAACTCAACTCTTCAAATGATGCAGACCAAAGATAATATTTTTTGGCACCAACTTCGATGAAGAGGCCCAGGACTGTAAACAGCTAAACATCTGTGCCAGCAACCATAGCATAGCAGTAAAAAATTATCATGACCCAATTATATTTGCATGTTCAAGGCAGTCACCAGTCTACATGACGTGGGTTTTAGCTGAGTTGGCCAGTACATCATTGCTGACAGGTTAGACGCTACATAAATGCAACAACGAGGAACAATTATAGCTTTGTTTTTTATTACAGTTTGGTCACTGAAAAGCTCAACACCAAACATTCTGGCCATGACCAGATAGTGACTGAGCAGTTCTTCGAGCCAAGCATCCTCGACTAAACATTTATCATTTCATTTTGAAAATATTTTATGTAAATAGCAGCGCCAATTGAACACTACACTTAATCTCTAACTGGACACTGCCTCAGTATTGTACAGTAGTAGAGATTTAATGAGGCAAACATGTGGCCTTGATTGTTGATTGTTCCCAACTTCTAGTTAGTTTGCCAAATGCATCACCACTTGGCAAATGTCTTGCAATGTCTTGAGTTTTAGTTCCCTGAATCGAAAAATGACTATCGACTGATTACCATAGCATATGGCTGTGGTTCAGTAACCATTGATATGTAATAAATCATGACAGGTAAATGTAGGCTCACCCATTTTGCTAATGAATACAACCTGAATGCCCAAAGACTAAGTTGTCATAGTTAAGAACACAGCTGTGGATCAAATGGCAATTCAAATCGTAATAAAGAAATGTTTTTTTTGTTAATTAGATAAATTAATTATTGTCATTTGTAAAATTCTGGACTACTGCCCCTAATTGTGTTGTGTTGTGCTTAAAAGTTTAATTCTGTAATGCAGTGGTTCTCAAACTCGATCCTGGGGGACCACACTGTGTATGCTGGTTTTTATTCTGACGGCAGTTGCAACCGCTCAGTTGTAACAAGTTTAGTTTTTCTTAATTAGACATGGTCAATGTCTATTTGGGGATGATTTTGTGCCACTTAAGGCCACCTTATGTCAGAAATAGCTATGTATGCCATGGAGAATAAATATCCATATTCACGTACCTGGACTTTTAATCAGTTAAAATGCTTTCATTTTCTGTAATGTGCTATATAACAAATTATTATTTAATCAAACGGTTACATTTTTTAATTGATTCGATTGTAGACTGACAGATGATATCAGTGCAGTTCCAACTGCTTAAAGTGTGGACACCTGGTCACTGAAACGATACCATTTGTGGAAAATAAAGAGTTAAATGACAGAGCAAACACCAACGAACAAAACCTGAATTCAATTCAGGGAAAACAATTAAGGTAGAACTTAAACACATGTTTTCAAGAACCTTAATTGATCAAGAGATTGGCTGTAACAAAAACCAGCATATACAGTGGTCTCCTAGGACCGAGTTTGAGAACCCCTGCTGTAATGTGTAGTTTTTTTAATATATAGATACTTTTTAACTGATTTACAATTTACCAATCAGATTTCTGGGTACTGCAACACATTATGCAAACAAAAAAACAGGTATTGGACAAAATGGGACAAGCAACAGAGCCACTCAACTCAAATTTCATCCATGCATTCACCAGATTCTTTGGCTGTGAACTCAATGAAGCTGATGATGACGATATTGTCAGTGCCACACATGCCGGCTTTTTCCGGTACAGAGCTATGGGCTAATCGAGCGCATTTACTGACATTAATCTGCCGATGACGTGTTGCTGCACCAGCAGAAGCAGCACATCGTTCTTCATCAATTTCTCTGTAAAAATGGCCACCCGCACAAAGTGAGAGGCCTTTTCAGAGGTAGAGGCATGATACTGAATTTCTCCCTTTAAGCTTTCCCATCAGCCCTTTCCTGGGAATATGAGGGTGGCCTGTGCACAAAAACAAAAAAACAGCTTGCAATTGGATTGGCCATTCAAACCATTTATTTACATTTTTTTAATTTGTTTTTAATTTGGTAGCCAATTATACCCTCTATTTATTTCGATTTACCCTCCCCACACTCGTCCGCTGCTCATCTCTACGAGGCAAGCTAATTCTCAGAGGGCAGTGAACTCGAGACTGAATTCAAGACGGAATTCGCCCACCCATGTTCTGGAGACACCTTACGCGCTTCACAGCGGACTTGAGCCGACTCACCCTCCCCCTTTCCCCCTGGGGCGGACAGCCAAATGCTGCCCTCGATGGGGCTGATGACCAGGGCCGGTCTGGCAGAGACGCGGGTTTCGAACTGCGTCCCTGTCAGGCAGCGCACATCGTATCGGACCAGCCAAAATACAGTACATTATAGCGCTACGCTATCCGCCACCCCACATTTTTACATTTTAAGCATTTAGCAGACGCTCTTATTCAGAGCGAGTTACAAGATGTGCATTAATACATGGTATGAACAATCATTGTTCGCACAAGAGATCAGTGCAGTAATACAGCAATAGACATCATTGTTGGCAACTGCATACCATACCTTTAACACCAGGAAAGAAAAGGTTAGTAGATTTTTTTAAAGGATTTAAACAAGGATACATATTACGAAAATCAGTATTAAACATGTAAGCAGTGGTGTACAGATTTCAGTGGTAGTGAAGTCTGAAGAGGTGGGTTTTGAGTCTGGTGGAAGATGGCCAGTGATTCTGCGGTCCTGACCGAGTGCAGAAGATCGTTCCACCACCAAGGGGTCAGGACAGAGAAGAGGCGAGACCACGAGGAGCAGGTGCCTGGGGCCCGGAGGGATGGGACAGCCAGTCTGCCAGAGGAGGCGGAGCGGTCTGGCTGGGGTGTAAGGTGTGATGAGTGTTTGGAGGTAGGGGGAAGCAGTTCCTCTCACGCCTTGGTAAGCCAGCACCAGTGATTTAAATTTGATGCGTGCTGCGGTAGGGAGCCAGTGCAGAGAGGTGAGTAGTGGGGTGACATGCGTGAGCTTGGGTTGGGTGAACACTAGCCGTGCGGCAGCATTCTGCGCCAGTTGCAGTGGCTTGATGGCACAGGCCATTTTCAGGTCCAGGCAGAGTTTCGGGTCCAGGTGTGAGATCACCAGGGCCTGGACCAGGAGTTGTGTGGCCTCTTGGGTGAGGACTTAAATACAGCTTGATTGACTAGAACAACCTAGGCTGTATTCTTGTGGCTTGAATGCTCAGACACGCAGCACACTCTATTTTTGCAGGCTATGAAAGCCCACGGTCAGTGCTGTCCAACTCTTGACAAAAGCAATCTAAAATAATTTCTGGAGATGATGAAAATGAAACAATCACATGATCTGCATATTTAAACCTGTTTTATTTCCCATAATATATATATATATATATATATAGCAAGCTTATTTTGTGAATAAACATGTCATTGTTGTGGTCATTGCTGAAAGTGGTGCAACTCCGACAATGCCCCTGTCACCTTTGTTTATATGCGCAAGACATCTGACTTGACTTGAACTTGTTTCCTTTCATTAATGGTACCTGGGTTTTAAACTATAGATTCAACATGATAAAGGTTTGGTCTCATTTCTTTGTTCCTGCGGGGACATAATCCATCACCGTGCTCTCCCTGACCTCCTTTATGGTCACTCGGGTGGCAACTCCCAACATAATAATACAAATATCAAAATCTTGAAATAAAATAATCACAGACTGAAATTGGTCAGGAACAACACAACCTCAATCCGGATTGGCAACCAGTCTTGTAATTCATCCAGTTAAGGGGCGAACATAAACAATTGCAAAACTGATTTTATCAATTTAGTCACGTACAATGCATATTGCAATAAAGAAAATGTAAACAGCATTGGTTATTATATTTGATTTATTTAATGGTATGTAGTATGACAAACTAGTCGGAAAAAAGTAAAATCTTCATTTTGAAAGACCAGGCCATGGTTACGGTTTTCAGTGTAGGACATCAAGTCATGAAGACCAGACTGCATTAAACTATCTTAACCGTTGAGCTCTATGAAGCAACTCGACAAGAGCATCTTTTCTTTTTGTGTTTTTTGTTACTTGCTAAAAAGAAAGGGATTTGTTTTGATTTTCAGGTCAGAAAATTCACAGCAGTCCTGCAACTTGTGAATAGGCCCGATGGGGCTGACATGGCATTTCTCGTACTACTTTCTCAACAAGACTGCAATACACTATCTTAACCGTTGAGCTCTATGAAGCAACTCGGTTCAGTGTTTATTGAGTGTAATACGTTACCATAATACCAAAACAAGTTTTGCGCGATGCACAATACCGCCCGGACACATATTTGGAGGTTTAAACTAATTTATATTTTTAGTCTATAATATTACCTGCTTTAACATTGCAGATGCAAATATTAGAGGGCCATTGAAGGCCAGGCGTTTCAAACAATCTTAGACAGTATACATTTATCCCAATACGAGTGAGACATAAAAGTTGGAAACAAAACAATAAACAAAACAAACAAAACAATGTTTAAATCCCTGGCGATATCATGAACACCGTACATAAATACAAATCCCGTTTATGGGATGGTGATAATGTGCACATCACTTCCGGCGAAACGATATAAACCACGGTCTATAAGTGGTCAATCCACAAAAAAGAAAACGTGGGTACAACTATCTTGGGGCTACGGTCACTTTCACATCACTTCAAGTTGAACAGTAAAAACTGCGGTCTTTAGTGGTCAACGTGCAAAAAATAGCACCTCTGATCCAACACCAACTTCTTCGTTCCAGCCAAAGCAAAGCAACAAGTCAGCTTTTCCCGCTAGCATTGGCTGAACGACGAACCTATATTTGTCTTTTAATTGGCCAAATACCTGTCAATGTCGAATACAGGTCCCGCCCCCTCCAATACGATTTGGACATGTCTCGTGCGCGAGCGTGGCGGCGCAGCCCGGTTTTAAGTGCATTTCATTTCCAGTATGGCGGCCGTTACTTGCGGAGGAGGACAAGTTGTTCAAATTTGTCCTCAGTCTTACCGGGGTGTGCAGTAGCGCATCGCCGGTCGTCTTGATTGCTATTCAGCCGAATCTTTCAACGTCAAGACAACCCATGGCTTAAGACAGAATCGGTTGCAGATTATTCGGAACGGACGTTGCGTGTGGCTACGAGCAATAGCGTCTTGGTTTTCCGTGCCTACTTGCTAAAAAGGAGGGGATTTGTTTTGATTTTCAGGTCAGAAAGTTCACGGCAGTACTGCCAGACTGCAACTACATTCGCTGCGCGAGCGAGCGAGCGGGCGGGCGGGCGAGCGAGCGGGGGAGCGAGAGAGGGAAGGATTTTAAACCGAAGTTGTGATTAGGCCCGACGGATCTGACATTGCGTTCCTCGTACTTATTGGATTTATTTCGAGACATGCACTACGCGTTGCCTAGAACTTATCGGCGCTCTTGTAAATAATTTTGCCCTTAAAGGAAAATGATATTTTTTGTCAAAGGACGAATGTGCTGAAACCAACTACCTATCTAGCCAGCTAGCATTCTAGCTTCGGCGTGGGGAGTGGTAGCTAGCTTTGCGATTTTGCTCTTGCAGGATATAAAATATATATTAGGTAGTCAGTTAGCTTAACACTGAGTGACTCTGGCGTTAAGGCCATTTGTTTGAATTGATTTTGAAAACAATATATGGCTAACTAAATGTGGGTAACGTTAATCGGTGGCGGATGTCTTAGCAAGGTAGCAGCTAGCTAGTAAGCTAGCTTCAACTATAGCAGGGAAGAGCTTGGCCAAGTGAGGAGCTAGCCTGAGCTAGATCAATGGGGGGATGCGGTCATCAACTCAATACAGGTAGCTATAGCTAGCTAACTTACTAAAATAGTTATTTTTTACGGACTATTAACTCATTCTGTAAGTTAGTGTATGGAAATGAGACGCTATACATGCGCACTACTTTAATATTTTTTCTTGGAATCGTCTAACGTTACCTAACAGACAGTTCGAGCAAGTCCCTTATGGTTAGCCAGTAGCTAACTTATTAGCCTGCTACCCGAGGTAAACAGTAGCAAGGAAGCCAGCCACCTTTTTATGGAATTGTGTTTCGTCTTGACCACTGCTGCTTTTTGCGTGACAATATGGAGACCTTCCTGGACGGATTAATGACCTGCACATGGAGGATTTGACGTTTGTTGGACGTTATGTAGCTAGCTAGTAAAACAATTGTTTGTCAATGTTTGTTTTTTGTAGTCTGACTTTTTTCGAAGGGGGTGGCATATAACTAATAAAAGGCATAGTTGGATGCTAACTAGTCAGCCGCCACATCTAATTAGCTAATAAAGGAAAGTGGAAAGTTTGCCAGTCTGGATCAAGAAACCTTGTCTTTCGTCTCTGGTTGGAGTGACACTCCCAAGCTTTCATCAATGCCTTCAGCGCTGGCCGTTTTTACCTGCCGCCCGAATTCACACCCCTTTCAGGAACGCCATGTCTACCTGGATGAGCCAGTCAAGATCGGGCGCTCTGTGGCTCGCTGCCGCCCAGCCCAGAACAACGCAACGTTCGACTGCAAGGTTTTGTCAAGGAACCATGCACTCGTCTGGTTCGATCACAAGACGGGCAAGGTAGGTTTCTCAGAGCTAAATCTCGTCCAGATAGGCACGCAGAACCGGTCGAACTGGCTGTCGTACGTGTGCGAAATGTGATTGCATGTTTGCACAGCATGACACATACCTAACGTTAGCCCCTTTTGATACCTAGAAGGGAGAATGGAGCGTCTTTACGTTTTGGGGCTAGCAGACGATCCAGCTCGGGGCCAGCCTAATGACGTTGGCTCTCTAGCTTTCGATTAGTCTTTAGAAACAATGATTAATGCAGCTAGATACCTGAGAACTTGCTTATTCGATGAACGACTTGTGGAAATGTACCAGGCCCTATGAGAACAATGATGATTAGGTGGCTGATTAGTGTGACTGAAATTAATTCTGTTAAGACGGTTTGCTCTCCAGAAAAGGTTTCCAACGAATGTCAGCGGCTTGTTAGCTTTCTGGGGAATCGATAGTAAAGCAAAACGCCCTCATAGTAAAGTAAAAACGCCCTCATAAAATGGAAACGTGTAGCGAAGCCGCGAGCGGGGGAACGGCATTTTCTGTTGCATGTTTAGCCTCCAGCAGGAGGTGGTCCCCGTGCTCCACCTCGTCGCTTTGCATACATTTTGCGTTATGAAAGTACATTTTGACGCTCGCGGCTCGCGTCGCGCCTACCCTTTACTGACGGGTGTCGGTCGGGCGTGACCCGAGGGGCACGAGGAAAGACCGGGAAATGTTTGTGACGGAGCCCTGGTTTTCTGGTGAGCGTCTGGGAAGGAGATCTGTGTATAGAGCCCCGGCTTGCACACCACGCGCATCGCATAGCGCCCATACGACCCGCAAGTACACACACGTCAATTATTTATAGCCACATTACATATATGCGCACAGCACTCGCACAGTCCTAGACTAGCGTCGCGGGTTTTTCACGGCGAAGGTTTCTTGACGAAACGATTGTAAACGAATCCGGTGGGAGGAATGCCTCGCGATGCTCGCTGTATTTATTTGGCTGTTTTGTCATGCAGCGCGCGTATGCTTTGGAAAACGCAGACTAATGTTTAGCTCGCCCACACGGCGATTAACCGCGTCAGTTCTGTTGCATGCTCTTGATCAGCGGGAAAGCTAATCTATGAACCATTTTTTTAATGCACAACAAAACTAACGTAGAGACTAATGAGACATGGTGATTGCACACAATCAGAATACGCTATCGTGTTTCTCTGTTGATGGTATCAGTTGATATCCATTCATTTGCAGCCTCTCTATACCAATATGAAAGGTTTGTAGAAGAATGGTACGCAGATGTTCGACCCCCAATACGTTAGTGTTAAGGATATTTTCCCCTCCTGTATGTATCCAAGGCAGTAAATATGTCTTGTGCGAGCCTGTTTTAATATTCTCCTATCGTTCTTAAGTATGGGCACGATCCTCGGTCCTAAGCCATTCACTAAGCTGCAGGCTGCATGAGCGTGAAATTGGTTGAAATTCATGGCGCAATGTTGCAAAATGAGGTTGCTTTTTCACACAAGCTTAGCCAACCGTTTCCTCATCTTCTCTTCTATGAGTTGACTGTCTCCCCCTCTGCTACTGTTACTGGCCTATAGGTTGAGTATGTTGAGTAGGGTAGGCCTATGCTACAAAAAGGAAATGTACCTACCCTGTGGTAAACGGTCCTGGTTAACATCTGTAAACCAAAAAGTCACCTCTGGCTGACTACCTGCAGTTCTATGGTTGGGTTCCCATGGAGATGAGTGACAGTTCTTTGACCTCCCTTTTCCCCCCATGAGTTCAGCTGTGTGTTAGGCGGTAGTGTATTATAATGGTTCGATTTGTTTTGTTTGGTTATATTAATGTCTTTATATTGTGTTCTGCTGATGTGTTGTTCAGAGTTGATAGATAGGCCCTTTCAATACCTACATTTCTGTCAAGCGCTTGTCAAGTTGCAGGTGGCAGAAGTCCAGCCTCGTAAACCAAAAGATATATTAGGAAGCCCTTAGTTGGAATGTACAGCCTTTCTCTCTTTATTAAGTGCTATTCCCGGTTCACTGAGGAGCGGTCCCTCTTCGTCTGTCATGTAAAGCCCGGTGTCTCAGCGTTTGAAAATTTCAGTGTCAAGAAGGTAATTTCAGACATCATAGACTTTTTTTGTGTGTGTGTGAGTGAACATGATTGAAGAGCCATAGTATTACTTTGCATTATGTACAAAATATGAGTGTGATGTGGGGGGTGGGGAGATTAATAGCCTCTGCTTGTCATGTGGGCTCATTAGCTTGGGCTTAACACCAGTTATAAGCTGCAGTGTACTCTGAGAATCAGTGTGTTTTTTTTGTTTTTTTTTGTCTTGTTTTTCATTTGTCCTGAGTACTGACCCAGCAGGATTGTGCAGTACTTGGCACGGAGACCGGCACAGTTCCGGAACCTGACTTGTGGCAATCTTAAGTGACAGGTCCCCCCTCCATTGCGCCAAGACTACCTTGTGCCTGTCTGCGATGACGGTGCAGGTATGAGTCAACGTGAAGCGCATGAAATGCACGACGCAGCGGCAGGGAGTGGCAGGGCTGTTAGAATGGCCGTCCTGTTTCCAACATTAAGTGTTGTCCCTTAAATTCCACCACGTCCACACTGCTACTGTAAACAGTTCTCGTAAAGCGTAACTCCTTGTGGAGCGTCAACGGAAATACGAGCCATTGGGCATAGGCGGCCCGACGTCAAACACAGAGGACAAACAGAATATTAGCTTTATCTTTGGTTGATCACTCCATGGCTCACTGTAAATGTAAGCAAAGGATCGTGTTGTTAGCGCTGAGGAGGCCTCTACTTTGAATGTGTAGACTCTAGCTTGTCTCCCAATGCGTCATGCGCAGACTACCTCCCCTGAAAAGGTCATTTGATGCAAATGTACTGAATAATCTCTCGAGTGAGGGATAACTTTATATAATAAATCAACATTCCTACTGATTGGCACAGGTGCACTAACACACATTGGCAAAGATTGGTTCTATTAATATTGCATGTCACTTAGTCAGTGGCAGTAGTGTTCTGCTGGTGCAAATGAGTGATTTGGTTGCAGCATTTGAAAACCTATTGCCTACCCCACCCCCATCCAGTTTGCCTTAGAAGAAAACACTGGGCCCGTTGGGAATCCTTGGGCAGCTACACTACCAGTCAAAAGTTTTATAACACCCCCATTTTCCGGTTTTTACTTAAATTTAAGCAGTTCAAGTTCAGTGAAAAACCTGAAATGGTACAAAGGTAAGCGGTAAACTGACGGAGGTTTTTAAAAAAAAAAAAAAAAAAAAGTTTAGGTTACAAAAAAACTGAAAAATAATGTACATTTTTTGGCAGTGAGTAGTTTCCTACACCATCAAAAGGCACTTGGAAACTGGAGGAAACTCTGACAGGAAGAGGTCTTGCAGACCCAAAGCCACAACAAAATCAGAAGACAAGTTTCTGACAGTCAACAGCTTGCGTGATAGGCGGCTCACAGGACAACAGCTTCAAGCACAGCTTAACACTGGTTGAAGTAAGGAAGTCTCAGTTTCAACTGTGAAGAAAGACTTCGAGCTGCAGGTTTGACAGGTCGAGTGGCAGTAAGAAAGCCATTGCTAAGATTGCAAAATAAGAAAAAGAGGCTTGCCTGAGCCATGAAGCACCGCCAGTGGACTACTGAAGACTGGAAGGTCGTCTTATGGACCGATTAATCAAAATTTGAAATCTTGAAATTTTGAAAGGTTTTTGTCTGCCGCCTAGTAGTAGGCGAAAGGATGGTTCCTCAGTGTGTGACACCAACTGTCAAATATGGAGGAGGAAGCGTGTTGGTGTTGGGGCTCTTTTGCTGGATCCAGAGTCGGCGACTTGCACAGAGTGACTGTTAACCCACGTTGACCCATTACTTGTTCCCTGAAAAGGGCCTTTTTTAATAACTCTGAAATTTGCATTATTTTTCAGTTATTGGTAACCTAAACCTTTTTTTTAAACCTCTGTCAGTTTACAGCTTACCTTTGTACCATTTCAGGTTATTCACTGGACTTGAACTGCTTACATTTCAGTAAAACTGGAAAGTGGGGGTGTTCTAAAACTTTTGACTGGTAGTGTATGTTTGGGCTTTGCTTGGATCTTAGCTTGTGAAACTTGACAGTGTATTATTTGTCAACCTGCCTAACGTTACTAATTAGGCGAGCATTAATTGTTAGCTGAATGGCAAGATATTCATTAACACCTGCTAGTAAATAATGAAAAAAAAACGTGCTGTGTTATTTTACAGACAGAAGGATCGCAAGCCTACCCACAAGGCTCGGTGTGCGTGACTTTCATTTGACGTGTTGCGCAATATGTGATATTTTGTTGTGCTCGTTTGCATGAGAATGGAAACTCAGATGTGGCTTTGGCGGACGACAGTGTTCCCGACTTCAGGGCCTGAAAAAAGAAGGGAAAAGGCGAGGCGGTGGGTTGGTGCACAAGCTCTCCGTGCTGAATTCCAGGCACGGTCCTCGCCATTCTGAAAGCCATTCACCTGTTTCTCTCCCCCCTTATGAACGCGACTCATTTTTCATTCTGACAGGTTCGATTTGGGGCCCTGACACATGGGTTGAGTTTTTAGTTTTTCCTCAATCGTGTTTTCAGGGTTCCATCCTTGGGGTGCCAATCAAATGACTTTTTTGTTTAAAAAAATGTTAAACCATCAATTTAAGTTTTTAGACGGTGGGGAATTAAAAAAGGGTGGTGGGTGGGAAGATAAATAGACATTGTGTACATCCCTGATTTCTGAAGCCTCTCTAACATAACCCCCCACTAAGGCTGGGTACTTTCTGCAAGATTTTGTCCTGGTTTTAAGCCGATTTAGATGTCCCAGACGAGTTTTCAAGATCAGAGTGAAATCCTAAAGTCTCAGCCCCCGACTGCACCATCGTTGCTTGCACAGTGATTCAGTGATCGCACTGTTAGCATGTGCTTTTGTACCGTTTTACGTTAAAGTAAGTCTATTCAAGTTCTCCATGCTGCATACTAAAGTAGTTGTTTTCCGTACCAGGAAATGTCACTGTGAGACCGAGAACAGCCCCCTTCAGGTAGCTCACAGAGAGAACCCGCTCACACAAAAACAGCAGGCCTGTACTTTGCTGTACTTTACAGTGTTAAAAATTTAAGCTGTTTGGCTCTGGCTAGTTTCTCTTCTCGTTATGTATTTTGAACATTTAAAAATTCTTCCCAGATTTTTTCCACCACCCAATTTGGTTGCCAATTATACCCTCTATTAATTCAATTTCCATTCCCCCCCCCACGAACCCGTTGTGTGTAACTACAGGACCAGCCACTACCCAGGGACCGGCAGTGATGAGAGCAAGCGAGGTGGCATTTGGCTGTCCGCCCCAGGGGGTGGGGGAAGGGATAGTCGACACGAACTCGCCGAGGAGCGGTAGGGCATTCCTAAAGAGCAGGTGGGCGAAGTTCCGTTTTGGAGGAGGTGGATCATTACCGGCCTCGGGTATAATAGCTTGACCCGGAGAATGGGGAGGGTGAATCAAAATAAATAGACGGTTGAATTAGCTACTAAATTGGAGAAAAATTAAACGACTGTAAAATGTATTTATAAAAAATAAATAATAATAATTAAATTTCAGTGTGGTGTTCGAGAAAAGAAAGTAATTTGACAAATAAAACGGTTTGAAGTTTTACATTTCATGCATTCGTAGCCTCCAAGTAAGCTACACGGAGCACCCATGCCTTTTATGTTATGGTGTGCATCTGTTCTTCACTGGCTCATCTAGCAGTAAGATTATTAAAAAAATATATGTTAAGTCGCGTAGCCTGTGGCCTTGCGCATCAAGTCGATTAGCGTTTGATGGTCGTTCAACGGATATTACAGATGCATATCTAAATTTCTCTCTTAAACCAATTTTTCACTAAGCAATTATATTTCCCTAAGCAATTTCCGGAAAAAAAAATTCTTATTTTTGTGGACTGTTATCACACTGTGAAAATCTCATACCGCTTCTTCTCGAAGTGTGAGATGGTTACAGATATCCAGATCTCGGCTCTTGCGATTTCCCAAGCTTGTCTTGCACGTCTTGATTCATTTTCAAACCTGTTTTGATTTTGGGCACTTGCCAAACCCACGTCGTTGAATATGCACACTACGGGAATCGGAAGACGACGGGTAAGGATTTTATAGATAATATGCGCTAGGTGTGATGTTCAGATTTTATGGAGCTAATCAGATAATAAGCTCCACCCCCTCCTTTAAATTTTTTTAAAAAATTGTTTTATTTTTACAAATTTTTTTTGCAAGAGCCCAGTACCAGCCCCACTACCCTCAAGCACACACCAGTGTCTTCCCTCACCGGCCGTTCCAGTTGCAGAATGCTCATTAGTTTTGCTTCTGTTCCTCTTTTTTAA
Organism: Aldrovandia affinis; assembly: GCA_029706075.1. NCBI lineage: Eukaryota > Metazoa > Chordata > Actinopteri > Notacanthiformes > Halosauridae > Aldrovandia > Aldrovandia affinis. The sequence continues at coordinate 5,437,458 of JAINUG010000055.1, forward strand.
AGCCTTAGGGAGAACTGTGCCTTGCCGGTGTGGTGGTGTTCATATTCAGGTTGTCTCACCTGTGAGGTCCGGTCCAGCTGGGCACCGCTGGGTACGGAGAGGAGAATGAGAGAGGTAAGGGTTATGGGTATCATGACAACAAAAGCAGGTGGAGCTACAATTAGCTGTCAATATCACTGACTTGTTTGAACCAATTGAAAGGTTTAACTCTTCACGACAAATTACAATGATTGGTTAGTCAGTGTTCCTTAGAGCTCCGCCCATTTTTGGTGTCATGACGCCTCATTTGCCCAATCACTGTGCCTGGCTGTTCTCTCTGAGGCTCTGGAGGCACACAGTGCATGCACAGGGTGAGGGAACAGGATAAACACAGACCAGCTTCCCTTCTGGTGGTGGCACTTTGAGGGCTGTGTTCAACAGTGACCAGAGGGACTTGGGTCCTGTTGCCAAGACTTGAATCACACAAACCAGGTTGACCAAGGCTCGCTTGACCACTGCCGCCGTCCATATGCATGACCGTTAGGCTCTCTGTGTCCCACGACTGTAAACACAGCCGAGGGCGGCGTATGGCAACGCTGCCTGTAAGGGAGAACGTTCCGGGCTGTTTTTAGTTTCCGTTGTAGATCGGCGGCAGGCTTTTGAGTCACTTGAGCCTAGCCGCTGCCACACCAGAGAATTAGTTTAAGCCCTGGCCTTTTCACACCTTCCATAAATTCAGACAGGAGACCATGAATACTCAGTCAGAAGCACAGTCTGCACTAAAACTGTCTGAGATCTGCATCTGCTACTATAGGCGAAGCTGGATGATGTCATGTTTCAGGGAGTAGAGGAGGAGGAGCAGGGTGGTGGGCTGGGGGAAGTATTTGACACACGCAACCGTGACACTGAAACGATACAGCAGGACTCGGCACAATGTCAGGGTGTTCGATGCCTCACTGCGCCCTTATCCATAATTCATAATTCATCTAACACTTGTGCTTCACAGAGGCTTCTGAGACAACCCACTGGTCCCCAGGCGTGCGCAAGCAGTATTTAAGTTTGCTACGACCTACAATTTCACTTTCATGGAAATTCAGAGCAGAGAAGACAGTTCTTGGCTCCACCTAACAAAAGTAACAACATTTTTAAGGGGGGGAAATACAAGTCTAATTAAAAACAAAAGTGACTTTCTGCGGGTGTGTCTGTGCTTTGTTTGGAATTGACTGAAGTGGGTTTACCTTTTCTCTAATGTCTGTGGCCTGTCGAGAGCGGGTTCTTTGATTGGATGGGGACGGATAGACTCTGCCTGCGGGAGACCATTTCAGTGCTCTCAGTGGGCCCCTTCATGCTTCCTGTTTCCTAGGTGGACTTGGAAGCAGTGATTTAGCGAATGAGGTGTCATGACACAAATGGGCGGAGCTACCAATTGCTGTCTTTTGCTGTGAAGAGAAAAATATTTTGATTGGTTCGCACCAAATCGGTGATTTACAGGTAATTGCAGCCCCACCCATTTTTGGTGTTACGCCGCCTCATTCTTCCATCGTTGCTTGGAAGTGGGACGTGCTAAAGGGCGAGTCGTACATTACAGCTCGGGTTGGGATGATACCATTTTTTTCAGACAGTACGAGTACTCACTTTTAAAAAATTTTAAATTCATTTTTTATGTATTTTTTTTATGTGCAGCGAACGTCATGCTGGCTTCCTTCCCCCCTCCTTGGGGCGGACAGCCACCCTTGGTGTCGCTCCCGGCCTGAGCCGACTCTGGCGAGACGGGGAATTGAACCCCGGTCTCCGTGGCCAGCGTCAAACATTGTAGCCACTGGGCCACGTGGGAGGCCCACGAGTACTCACTTTTGAGTACATGCCGATACCGAGTACCGATACGAGTACTTTTAATAATGCAATTTTCAATTACCACAATCATGAGACTGTTGATTTTGAAGATACTGTGTTTATTTTTTTTCTGATGTATTCACTCCTGTTTCACTGATGTATTCATGACACTGTTGATGGAGCACAGTCAATTTACTGATTAATTTAAATCAACTAAGGTCAAATAAAAATAAATTGTAACCTGTAACTCTCACTGAGTTTTAGTATGACAAAACATATATTGTAGGCTAACTGACCTGGGACAGTCTGTTTTGAAAAGGTAAGTGGCAGGTTCTTTTTGATGAAAAGAAGCCTCTGCATTTTCAGCCATGACCCTATTTCTGTTTTCATCAACAATATGTGACACTGAGCTAAAAAGCCTGAGAGGTATGGTGCTGAGAGGTATTTTTGTGACATTTGGGCAAGAGTGGGAAATCGCACTTTGCTAACCACCCAGTACTGGAGTGGTTTGCCTTCACGAGAAACGGTGGCCTCTGCAAGGTATGTCTCCAACTGGATGGCAGCAGCCACTAGAGTACTGCTCAGTGATGCATGCTCATCTGCAATTTCATCGAACACACTGTCCAGACTGCTGCTGGGCTGGTCCCTCCGTGGCCTTCTGATAGGTGGCTCCTTGTGTTCCTCCTGTTGGTCTGCCTCCCCTGTCAGACATTTTCTGCAGCTCCTGTATCACCATCACTTTGGCCTCCCTTGCTGTGTTGGTGTTTGAGAAAAATCGATCCTTGTATCTACAAAACAGAGAATGGAACAGTTTAGCTGACAATATACATGCTAAGCTTTTATGTCAAATCATTGGCAGCATTTAACTACTTGGAGGCATTTTTAGCAAGCAACAATAACATAATAATAACAAGTGATGGTTCAGAGGGAAAGAATAATAATTTAAAAACCCAGTATACTACATAAGGTATAGATTTTTTAACAGTGTGTTGCCTAATCAATTAATACTGACACTTTTTAGGTAGGCATATTTTCCCTCCAAACTTTATAGCCACACACAGCCGTTCTTATAGCGTTTAAATTAAGTGCATAATAGACTATTAGTTGGCATAAATATAGGACTATTCGTTACCTTGGATCGAGTAGACTTGCGATGCAGTAGAGTGGATTTTTCTCCACGTCCGAAAAGCGTTTCTTCACAGCTGCCAGTAAAGTGTTCTTCATTGTTCTGATTCCACGGTCCTCGTCCGTTTCTTGGGCCAGCAGTCTCTGAAGCACGGTGACAGCGGGAATCACATCTGACACTGATGCATCCGAAGAGCTCACCTGTCGAGTTAACTCTTCAAAGGGAGCCAATACGGTTATCGTTTTCTCCAGTAAACTCCACTGGTTGTCGGGGACCTCAAGGGCTTGTTTCTGTTCGATGAGAGAGTGCAGCATGTAAAACGTACTATTCCAGCGGGTTTGTACGTCTTGTTGGAGTCTTTTTATCGGCTGGTTGAGCTGTGGATGAATGTCTTCTAGCCTGGAGTACGCCAAGGGGGAATGTTTAAAATGCCCAACTATTCTCCGTCCGACTGCCACAGCATCAGCAACACTTCGCTGCGCAAGAAGGCCTTCATGCACAGCCAGCTGGAGTGTGTGAGCGACACACAGAAGGCTTGGGAGTCCAGCATAATCCATGGCCTTTATCATGTTTTTGCCATTGTCTCGGACCACGACGTGAACAGATTTTTTAGAAATCCCCCAAGTTTGAAGCATTTCGTCAAATGCACCTGCTATTGCTTGGCCTCCACGAATGTGATCCACGGAACTGTTTTGCTTGCAGTACGTCTCGCTGAAGAGTAAAATCCTTATCTGTCCACTGCGCAGTTAGGCTGATGAGAGACATTGGACTGATGCTACTGCTCCAAATGTCAGTGGTGAAGCTAATGGCTGACATGTCGCACAACAAGCTGTTGATGTGCTTTTTCACGAAGTCGTGCTTCTTCGGCAACATGGTCTCTGTGATATGACGACGACTGGGAATATCATACCTGGGTTCCAAAACTTTAAGAAGCCGCCGGAATCCCACGTTATCCACAACCGACAACGGTTGATCGTGAAGAGCAATGTATTGGGTAAGAGCCTCTGTTATTTTTACTGCCTTTGGGTTGTCTCTTGACATTTTCTCTTGCCTTTGTAGTAAAGTTGGTTGTTGCTGTCTGCCTCTGCTAGCACCAGCATTGTACTCATTGTACTCCACCTCCTGTCGATTTTTGAGATGTTTTCTCAAGTTATTAGTATTGAATGAACTAGCTTTCGTGCCACCTCTTGATATTTTGGCTGAGCAGAGCTTGCATTCTGCTGTACTTTTGTCTGCTTCGTTTACCTGAAAGTATCTCAACTGCCAACATTTCCGTTCATTTCTCGCGAAGAGGGCGTGATGTTGTCGAGCATGCAGGATTAGACTACACTTAGAACATTTCTAGTCACAACTGATTAGCTTGCTAACATAATGTTACAATATGTTTATTTCTCAGCGCGCAACTGAACAGAAGAGGGAATGGAATGGAATGGAATCAGCATGAATTGTACTTGCTAGTGTTTTGCAAGTCACTCAGTGTAACGTTATGACGTTGGTATCGGGTTTGGTGTATCTGAAAATGTTTACAAGTACGAGTACATGTACATGAGCACAGTATCGGACCTGATACCGATACCGGTATATGCATCCCTAATTACAGCTGCTTCTACGGCCTGATTCTACCTTCTGCAGGATCATTCCTGAGTGTTAAGTGTATTTTGGTGATTCATGTTTAATGCAATAAACTGTTCCCTATCCCCACTGTGCTATCCTTTTACCACCTCAAGCCTAGGGGGGGTTCACCCGGACTATATTTTGGGGCACACCTCCAGCAGCCATGTCACCGTGTCGTCGTCCAAAGCCGACAGACCATGGATCCCATTGGGGATCGGGCAATCCAGGATGACATGGTCTGCGGTTTGTTCCTCTGCGCCACACTCGCAGGCCGCGCAGGAGGCCAAGCCCATCTGTGCATCGATGAGCAGAAACGCCCGACGCCAGTCCAGAGGCGGTTGAGCCTCACCCACGCCAGTTGGGGCAGATCCACGCCGATGGGGGGAAAACCAACGTCTGGGATGAAGTCACGGAGTCTAGAGGTGTTTTTCTCCCACTCCGTGCTCCAGGTGTAATCCACCCACCGTGCCGCACTGATATTAAGGTCGCTGCATTGCTGTAGGAGTTCCCGTGCGGCAGGCACAAATGGGTCTCCTGACTTGAGGCGCCGGGGAGGCTCAGCTGTTAGAGTGAGCCTTTCATGGAGCAGATGGTTTGGCTCCATGGCCCGGCATGCGAGACGTGCTATGGCTCCCGCGCGGCGAAGCCCAGCGGGCTGGATGCCTGCAAGGATGGAGAGGTTGTCCACAGGAGTGGGATGCAGGCATCCTGTCACAATGTGCAATGCTTCGTTGATAGGCGTATCGACGAGGCGGGTGTGGGCACTGCGACACCATACTGGCGCACAGTACTCACTAGTCGAGTAAACAAGGGCCAGGGCAGCCGTACGCAATGTTCTTGCCCCGGCGCCCCAGCCTGACCCGACTAATCGCCTCATCAATGCCACACGAGATGTTAGCTTCTTGCGCAGTGTCGGCAATACGTGAGCGACCTGTCCAGTGTCACGCCGAGGTACGTTGGCTCAGCGCAACATGGCAGGGGTATTCCGCCGATATTTACTCGGAGCTCACGTTTGGCCTCCTTGTTGTTGAGATGGAAGGCTGCCGACACCGTCTTTGCCTCGCTGAGCTTCAATCTCCATTTCTGGAGGTATGCCACTAGTGTCTTCATATCCTGGCCTAATGTCCCCTCTGCCAGTCTCCAGCAGAGTACACCAACGCGAGGTCATCCGCATAGGCATACTTCCGCGAGACCGTGTCAGGCAAGTCATAGGTGTAGATGCTATAGAGGAGGGGTGCCAGGATCGATCCCTGGGGGACGCCGTTCTTGAGGTGTCGTAACCTACTTTGCTGTCCGCTACCGGTGGTGAGGGTGAAGCTGTGATTTCGGACAAGCTCCATGATCATTCTGACAGGCGGAGCAACTTGCAGGTGAGCCTCCTCCCAGCGCTCTTGTCTCCTCTGACCGAATCTTGACAACAGGGCTGTAGCAGCCCTGTTTGACTCGGTTCCTGCAGGAGCCTGGAGGAAGGCGCAGTAGAGATTCTCGCACTCCGCATCCCAGCATGGTTTGTAGCTGTTGCGACGTCCACGCGGGATGGATTTTTTGACCGCTTTCACTAGCACACTGCAGAAGTCCTGGTATGCCTCATCCACGCTGTTGGTATTAGGCGATGGAAGATGCCTCGTGGATTTGTTGGTGAGGAGGCGGAAGCGTTTCCAGTTGGCCTTTCGGAAATTCCATCGCTTCACCGGCTCACTCGGGACAATGTCCACAAGTTTGGGTACAGTTATCCGCAATGGTCGATGTTGGGACCGTGGGAAATTTCCGAGCACACGTCTGTCAGGGAGCTGGTTGTCTACGCTGACACACGTGATAGCCAGGTCTGGATTAGTCCCAGTATTCCAGCGACCGGAGAGAAAGCTGGCTGGACCCTTGGGATCGTATAACAAGGTCAGGCAGCTGTTGGCTGCCCAGGCAGCCAGGTTCTCTCCGTCGGGTGTGTTAGTGTTGTACCCCCAGTCTTCATGCTGACAATTGAAGTCGCCAATATAAAGACAGGGATGAGGGAACACCGGGACAGACACTGGCGTAAATCGCGAGTGAGGAGGCTTGTAGACGTTTACGATTTTTAAACCGGCAACGTCCACGCACAACCACTTAATCGCAGAGTCATCTGGCGATTGGTCGGCGAGACTCCAGCTCAACCTTTCGTGGACAAACGTGGCAAGGCCATGCTTCCTGCTCAGGATAGACCCAGCTAGTGCAAAGTTTGGTAGCACTAGCTTGTCTGCTGAGACGCAGTGGGTTTCCTGAAGGAGGATGACGAGGGCCTTGAAGGTATAGGCCAGCTGTTCGATGATACTGATCTTACTGGTGGTGAGCCCTTCGGTGTTCAGCTGCAGTATTCTGGTTTGGAGGCCAGTGGAGCAAGCCCCACCGGCTCTCCTCCCCGACTGCTGCCGAGCACCAGCCCGGGTGAGGGCCCTTAATTGGCGAACTCTGTTTCTCTTATGGGTTGAGGTCACAAGTTATTGACAGGAGGCACCACGAGAAGGTGTTTGCCATGCCCATTTGTAATGTATTTAGTGTTTCAAGTTATTAAATACATATTTAAATTGTAACGAGTAGGACATGAAAACAAGAACGCACTAACAACCTTGTTAGATTGTCAGGGCAAAGAGCGATACATAAACAAACATGGAGGCACGTGTAGAAACAGTCGCTTCATGGTGAACTAGCTACCACTGCTCGCTACAATAGCTACAATGTCCTTTAAAATGGCACTGACACAACATGATGCAGAGCGACAGCTTTGTTTTAAATCAGGTCCTGGCTTATAATCACAACTGTCACATTGCAGACTTTTTGAAGAATTCGCTAATTTGTTTTTGAGACATTTTGAATAAATGTAAAAACACAACAGCTCAATCAATGGTTACTTCTTGATAGCTAGCTAACTCGCTTGCGAGCTACGTTGATACAGATTTTGTCGATCAAATGTGTTTTTCTTATGAACTTTTTTTAACCTCCATTCAGCACTTCCTGCAGTGCCATTCAGCACCTCCCACAATTTCAAGTATGATAGATGCGCACATTTTTGTCTTTGTTGTAAATATGATCTAAACTTATACTATATGAGACCCCTCCACTTCCCGCGCGTATGCCTGCTAGTCACAAAGCGGATGTTTGAGCGCATTTTGAGTTCCAAACCAAAGCGGATCAAAATAATGCAGTCTGTAAACTTTGCCATTCAGTATTGAAATGCTCTGGTTCCAAGAGCCGCGCCAGAGTTTGCTCTGGCCGGGAGTGCCACTAGGGGGCAATTGGCTGTCCGCTCCAGGGAGGGGGAAGGGAAGCTGACATGAGTTTGCTACGTATAGGAGTGGCTCTGGAGTTACGGTCGACAGCTTGGCAAGTGCCATCTCGGAGGAGACATGAAAAAGAGAGGATGTAATTGGCTACTGAATTGGGAGAAAATGGGATAATCAGAAGGAAATTGTTTTTAAATACTCTGGTAACATGACAAACTTGCGCACTCACCTGTCTAGGCATGTTTTCCGACAGCCAGCGGCTAAATTCGTCCATCCCAAACAGCGAAAAACTGGGCAAGGCTCTACAGTGTCTGTGGCATCTGTAAGGTCATACGCCCTTATAGTGTTACAAAAGGGTTTTTGGAACATGGTTCGCTACACCTTACCAATGCGCAAATGCGTAACTGAAAGCAGTCCCGAAGCTATATGCGGAGGTGAAGAAAACCATTGTTGCATCGCTTCAGTCAGCGAAAAGATTAAAAATGTAGTTTCACTGGTCATTACCATGTTCTGCACTGCAGTGTTATGTGACTTTTGTTTTTTAACTTTTCTTAATTTTTTTTGTTTCAGATTTTCTCCCATTTTCTCCAAATTTGGTAGCCAATTACACCCGCTTTTTTCAATTCAATCCCCCCCATGTAATGTGAGTTCGCTGCCATATCCCTGTGACTGGTAGTGACGAAGACAGTGTCGTCTCCTCCAAGACGGCACTTGCCAGGTCATCGACCGTAGCCCGGTACTACAGAGCCACTCCTGTGCGCAGCGAAGGTCATGTCAGCTTCCTTCCCCCCTCCCTGGGGCGGACAGCACTCCCGGCCAGAGCGGCCCGGTACCAAATGCCTCACGGACCGGTACCGGTACCCGGTGGTTGGGGACCGCTGCCTTAAACCATATCATGCACATGATCATAATCTCAATACTTCATTCTTTGTGAAACTCAGTCATATAATGTACATAATATTGATATGTGAAATATCGAATCGTATCATGACCCATAGTATTGAAATCGAATTGTTTTGTGAGGTTCTTGCTAATACCCAGCCCTAATTTTACTGGAGGGAACCTGTCTCTTTAGATGTTAACATTAATTCTCCCCCCCTCTCTGTTTGAGAGGCCTGTTTTCAGCGTGATGTGTGGGATCTGGAGCAATGCTATTGAATTGGCTGCATTTTTTAAACGATGGCTGAGTGATAGGGCCGAAGTGCAGAGATGAGGCAGGAGAGGGGAATTCAAATGAACTGATTGTTTAATTAAACAAAGGACAAAATCAAACACGAGAAGCTGAAGTCTAAACTCGGAATGGCAGGACAAAACTGAGGCAAACGAACACGAGGAAACGAACATTCAAGCCTGACCCCAGACTAACGAAAACAGACAACTTAAATAATGCATGAAACGCGACACAGGAGGAACAACTCAAGACAAAACAATCAAACAATTTAGGGGGTTGAAACAAGACACGGGTAGAATAACTCAGGACACTTAAGACAATCAGTTAAACAATAAGAAACAATAAGCAATAAACAATAAGAAACTATATCAGTCCAATGGTGCCCTCTGGTGGCAAGCCAGAACCGTTACAATTTTGGTGGAATGGCCCTCCAAAAACTGCAGTCAACGTAGCATACACCCCGGAATTGCAGAAAATGTGAATATGTGAATGAGTCAATCAAGTGCAGAAATGATGGGCACCGAAAACACTTGGATGTGTTCACTGGACACCTGTGTTTTTTTGTTTTTTTTAATATAACTATAAAGGTGGCCAGGCCTTTTGACTCTAGACATTGTGCAAACGGTACCAGCCACTCCTGGTTTCCCTTCTGAGCAGTGGGAAACCTCTAACCTTTTAGACTGATCCCAAAACATGTCCCAATCTGTTTTTCTCATTCTCACGTGGTGTTTTTAAGACTGAACAACTTAACTGTTCCTTTGTGCACTGTTATCCATGGTCCTTACCTCACAGTGACTCACCTTGCAATTATAAGCAAGCAATGCGGTACCTGTCACACAGTACTGCCTCAATGCTGCACAACTCATTTTCTATGAAAGGGTTTTTATTATGGCTGCAAATCAACTTATCAAGTCAACAATATATTTCGCCAAAGTCCCAATGCTAGTTGCTGCACCCTTTTGTATCTGAAATTCAGTGTAAAAAGTGATATTGTGTTGGCTAACTGTTGGCAAGCTAGCAGAGCGTCCCTGCAGCTCTATTGGGTTGGTGGTGCTTTTAAGCAGTTCATGGTATCGTCAGCATACCATACTGGATGTTTGTTGTGACATCATCTGAAACACTGATTGTCACGCACATGTTCAGTTGAGTGGTCTGTGTAGACCTGTGCCGGTTTCATTTCTGTAGCAGTTTTGGTGAAGTGGACGAAGACGGACGAGATCCATGAAGCTGCCAATGGCCTGCTCTAATTGACCATCAGGGTGAATTGGACTCTTTAGGTGTGACTCGTCAGGATGAGTCGGTCAGGATGAGTCGGTCCGTTCGGAGAACGCAGACGTGGCACGGGATGTTGTGTGATGTTGCATCCCACCAGGAAAGGTGAAAGCCCAGCCCCTAGCAGGCCCCCTTGCCAGCAGAGTGAGGGCAGTGATGTCAGAGCTGAAAATAGTTGGCTGGAATTTGCTCCCCTCACCATGAGCGTTGAGCATCAACAGCTTGGAGTGCTGAGAGGGGGACAACTGGCCAGCAGCTGACTGCAGCAGCGCAGGAGGGGAAGACTCGCACACGCAAAACACACACACACAATTAACATGCACGTGTAACTAACACGCAGCACGCACACACACACACCATTAAGGTGCACATGTAAAAAGCACACACGCAACACGCGCATGTAACAAATGCGTACACAAGCACTGCACACACAACACGCAATGTGTGTAGGTGTAACATTTACATGTGTGATGTACCCACACATGCACGAACCCACCTGTACGTATGTACGTAATGTTCTTGTGTAATGCGTGCAAGCACCCACAACATTTACTCTTAAAACGTGTGCACGTATTATTCACACACTTGACACTGGTGTACAAACACACACACACACACACAAACACGTGCATTACACACTCACAGGTGTAACACATTCTCAGAAGCCGAGCTGTGTGAAAATGGGCTGTGCAGTAAATATGTGCTTGGATGCGCACTCTCCTCTCCCTGACATTTACACCACAGAAAACAACACCATCATCAAATCAGAGGGGAAAAAAACTAAATAGAAATGCATTGGGTTAAATATGTCCCTCACGGTTTTTACTCGCAAGCTTTGTTATCAGAGGTGAGGGGACACTGCGAACATCGTCCTGGAGGACCAGGGGTTTTTTGCCCCTGGAGGAGCAGGTTTTTTTGGCCCCTGGGAGGAGCAGTGTTTTTTGGCCCCTGGGAGGAGCAGTGTTTTTTGGTCCCTGGAGGAGCAGTGTTTTTTTTTGCTCCTGGAGTAGTGGGTTTTGAATCCTGTTTCCTCCTGCCTCGGGGCTGCATCGAGCTCCATTCTCCAGGCCATCGTGTGTGTGTTTTAGGAGTCTGACACTGTTGTAAAGTGACTCCCCATTGGGCCTCAGACAGCGCTGTACACTGTAGCCGGGTCCTGAGGGACCTTACTGTCTCTAGATCATTATCTGGCCCACACGTCTGAGCCTGAGATTGTGTTGAACAGAGACTGCTGGGGGGGGGCGGGATTAGTGTATTCCCACTAAAAGAAGAGTTTTTTATTAGGGCTGTATTGATTAATCAACACTTTAATTGCTTTAACTTTGCACCATGTAATCTAGCATAGTTTACAGGAAGAGTAAGCATGTGAGAACTTGTGTGATAAGTGGTAGGCTGTTGTAAACCTTTGCGCATTTGGATATGCAAATAAGGAAATTCGACTTCAGACATACGAAAAACATTTACCGCAACAAGCATAGCAAGTGTGCTGAATCTAAGGGGGGAATTTGGCAATTAAAAATATTGTTCTGTATGAGGGTACAGTGAAACTATTACCGTTGATTACCACTATTGTGCTGCACGATTATATTGTCATATTGCTGTAGCCTATGGGACACTGGTACTAGGCAGGAGAGAACAGCCTGGGCCAATCAGCTGCTGGTAGGAGGTTACCTCATCACAGGGCTGGAATGGAATGAACGGCCAGCTGAATGTCGCTGGCGGGTTAAGTGAGTGTGAGTTTATTTTTCACATTGGCACTGTGCGTCAGCACACTGATGTGTCTAAGGCGGTACGTATCCCCGCTGCCTATGTGGTGCATAGCAGACCGGTGTCCTGTCAGAGCCTGTCCTTGCCCAGCTCAGCTTAGAGGTGGCTAAAGGGCTGCATGCATTATTCATGTCTCTCCTGTATTTCTCTAATGTGGTGGACACTGAATGTTTTAAACAAGAAATGAGCCATAATGAAAATTCTATGTGAAAATGTGTATGTCAAGTAGAGAGACTAGTAAAGAGAGGGGTTTGTGAGACAAACACAGTTGGAACACACACCACCTCAGTATAGGCACACATACAGATACAGCCTTGGTATAGGCGCACACACACACACAAACTGTCTCGGTACAGACACTGCCTCGGTACAAACAGACACACACACTCAGTAGAGATACACATACACAAACCGCCTCAGTACGCGCACACACACTTGATGTCGTCCTTCCCCCTCCTCCATTTTTTAAATCCCATTGCCACTTCCCTGTCACTGAGGGGCCAGACTCTGAATGGCAGACATTTCTCATCACGCCCTTTTGGAATGGAGGTCTAATTGCAGACTCGCGTAACAGGCCGCTCGTCTGAGGCGGAGGACGAGAACGCGACGTTTCATCAGCGTTCCCTGGAACAGTCGACGCAGTCACACAAACGACGACCCTGTCCGACGCTTGTTTTTCTTCCTCTTAAGTCGAGGGGAAAATGTACTTTGGAGCTCAAGTGTTTTCTGCGCACGCTGGACAATAGCCTTGCAAGCAAACGGCCCCAAGGAATGTGAACTTTCCAAAGCGAGAGCGTTTTGAATCTGAGAATAACTTGCACTTGTGCAGAGACAATGCAGCCCTGGCATGGTCCGCACAGTGGAAATCACTGCCTGTTATTCATTGTGAGAAGAGTCACCCTAAAAACAAGCGTCCTTTATTCAAAAAATGTTTTTTTTTTTTTTTTGCTGTAGGATTCCCACATCTGCTCCAAACGCATTGATGCAGTCGCTGTTGATCACCGCTGCACTCTAGGGTTGGATGGGTTGGCTGCATTCATTGTTTGTCGCGGCAGGAAATGGTGACGTGAGGAGTTGAGCAACAATGCTGGATGAGCTCATGCAAGTGCCTTTGCCTGTCATTGAAGCTTCTGTCATTGAATCTGAAGAGGGAATTTTTCATCAAATGGGCCTCCGGAATGTCTTTGGGCAGAAACTGGCACTTGATTCAGACAGCACCAAAACCTGAGCAAACTCTGGCCAACTAATGTCATTTTAAAGCCCAGCAGCCGTAGGAGTATAACGTATAACCAGGTATGTTGAGCACTAATTCCATCTGGCCTTGTTACCTCACATTGCACAATTGCACATACAGCTGATTTAGCGTTCCTTGCCAGCATGGGAAACTATTGCCTGAAAAATATTCAGGTAACCGCCAAAATAAAGGAAACACTTGAGTAAATTAAGGGTTCTGTTGGCTCTGTTATGGTGTGGGATGCCAGGGGTTCCCTGGCATGGTTTAAGTCCACTCAACCCCTTAGTGGGCAGGGTAAATGCTGATAAATACAATGCCAAAGTGATCACCTTCATCCTATGTTGAAGCATTTCTATCCTGATTGGAGTAGTCTCTTCCAGAATGACAATGCTCCCATCCGCAGGGCATGAGTGGTCACTGAATGGTTTGATGAGCATGAAAAAGATGTAAACCATATGCCATGGCCGTCTCAGTCACCAGATCTCAATCCAGTTGAACACTTTTGGGTGTTCCAGACACTTGTAGAATCTATGCCAAGGTGCATTTAAGTTGTTCTGGTGGCCCATGATGACCCAATGCACAATTTACATTTGTTGCCTTTATTTTCGCAGTTATCTTTTGATGTGTTATCTGACTGCCCTGTTTTACAATTGGAGCGAGAGGTTATTTTAACCTAGGAGCTTGACAGATTTATGGTGTCGGACACTCCCCAAGTAGAGTAGGGGACCCTGGTCCCGGGGGAAACCCTGTTTGTTTGGAGAGCTGAAGAGACGGGCAGGTGTGTGGGGGTGGATGCACGGCGTGCACGGCACAAGCCCCAACCCATAAAGCCTGGCCCTTTAAAAGTCTCACACTGACTGGGAAACGTGCCAGGCGCTAGATCAGCGGGTTCCCAACCGTCTTCTCTGGGACCCCCAGCCGATCCATGTAGTTGAATTCCACCACCAGCATCACCTGATTCAACTAGTTAACAACTTAACAAGCGTTGGCTGGAGGTCCACGAGGAGAGGTTTGGCAACCGCCGTTCTGGAACACTCGTGGCTGGTTTTTAGGCCTCTCCTTTGGTGCTTTACCACAAGGGTGGGCCAGTGTGGATGCAGCCTTTTGTTCTAGCTTGGCACTACAACACCTGATTCAATTAATCAAGGTCTTGACTGGGTTATTAGTTGAATTGGGTATTGCAGTACTGGGCTAGAACAACAGCCCTGCACCCACATCAGATGAGACTAGGGACTGCTTTAACTGCTTTAACTGTTTGGGGGGGTCAATTCCATTTCAATTCAGTCAAATTTCACGAAATGACTTGAAATTCAGTCCAGGAATTGGAAAAATGGCCGTAATGTTCAAGGAAGATTTTATTTTATTTCTTTAAATCAATGACTTACATTTCAATGAATTTCCTGAGAATTAACCTGCCCAACACTGCTTAAAAGAATTTGAAAAAAGTGGATGTGCAGATGGACATCCAGGACAGGAAAAAGAAAGGGGTGGGGGTGAATTTTGGAGCAGTTTTCCGATGGAAACACCCACGAAGGCTTGCAGGCCTTGGCCCCTCTCCAAGGTTTGAGTCAGCGTGTTAGTGTGCGGCGGCGCTCCTCTGCTCTCCTGCTGGGCTCCCGTCTCAGGGCCAGAAACACAACAACACGCCTGAGCCTTAACCATCTCCATCTTAACACACAAACAACAACACGCCTGAGCCTTAACCATCTCCATCTTAACACACAAACAACAACACGCCTGAGCCTTAACCATCTCCATCTTAACACACAAACAACAACACGCCTGAGCCTTAACCATCTCCATCTTAACACACAAACAACAACATGCCTGAGTTCTAACCATTTCCATCTTATCTGACCTCGGTGCTGTGGGCAGTGGTGTCCCGCAGGGATCGGTGCTGGGACCTCTGCTCTTCCTTATTTACATAAATGATCTTGATATGGACGTTAGTAGCAAATAGTTAAATTTGCAGATGATGCTAAACGTGGGTTGGCAAACAGTTTGGAATCGACTAAAGTAATCCAAGATGATTTAAACAAAATCCAAGAATGGGCAGATACATGGCAGATGACATTCAATATTGCTAAATGTAAAGTTATGCATGTGGGAAATAAAAACATTAGACAGGAGTATTTTATGGGAGGAGAAAAGTTAGTAGGTGTTCAATTTGAAAAAGACTTAGGCTTTGATCAACTACAATTCCTATCTGCATCAAAGCAGTGTGCTACAGCAGTTTAAAAAGCCAACAGGATGCTGGGATGCATAGCAAAAAGTATTGAGTGTAAATCAAAGGAGGTGATATTAATGTTATATAATGCCTTTGTCAGACCTCACTTAGAATTCTGTGTGCAGTTCTGAGCACCGCACTACAAGAAAGATATAGAAGCTCTTGAAAAAGTTCAAAGAAGGGCAACTAAACTGATACCTGGTATGAAAGGTAAAAGTTATGATGATAGACTTACCAAAGGTGAAATACCAAAGATTTTTTAAGATAAGTTGGGTCAGCAGAACAAAAGGCCACAGGTGGAAATTAGTTAAAGGCAAATTCCGCAAAGATATTAGGATGTTTTTCTTTACACCGAGAGTTGTCAATGCCTGGAACAGCCTGCCGGCTCAGGTAGTAGAGGCAGAAACACTTGGGCTATTAAAGTTCAGGCTAAATGCAGTACTAGATACTCTTTAGATTAGGACATGACGAGCCTAGATGGGCCAAACGGTCCGTTCTCGTCATTATGTATTCTTATGTTCTTAACACACTCCCAACAACACGCCTGAGTTCTAACCATCTCCATCTTAACACACTTCCAACAACACGCCTGAGTTCTAACCATCTCCATCTTAACACACTCCCAACAACACGCCTGAGCCTTAAGGCCTCTACATGCTTCTGCGTAACTTGCGCGACATCTTTGCGGTTCGCGCTATGCAACATCGCAAACTCTCTGCAATTTATACTTCTGCGCAACCTATGCGACATGGTGTCCTTACATTTCTGTACACTAGTAGGCGTAAATGTATTGAACAAGGTCGGTAAAGTTTTCATGAAAGCAAGGAAACTCCTGTACCCTCGAACTTCTTCAG
This sequence comes from Aldrovandia affinis, assembly GCA_029706075.1. NCBI lineage: Eukaryota > Metazoa > Chordata > Actinopteri > Notacanthiformes > Halosauridae > Aldrovandia > Aldrovandia affinis. Next base: position 5,453,789 of record JAINUG010000055.1, read on the forward strand.
CCAGTCTTTCCTGAAACTGGTTAATTTTATACCGTGTTGAACAAATGATGCGAGCTATCTATATCGCTCGCTACTGTTAGCAAGCTTTATTTGGCCGTCATACCAGGTTGCTAGCTAGCTAGCTAGCTAGATAGATATCGATAGTTTTGCTTAGCTAACGTTAACATCGATATATTCAGGTATGGTATGCAGCTGCCGACAACCATGTGTATCGCTGTATTACTGCACTGATCTCTTGTGCGAACTATGATTGTTCTTACCATGTATTAATGCACATCTAGTAAGTTGCTCTGGATAAGAGCGTCTGCTGTATGCTTAAAAGAATTGATATGCACCCTGCTTTTTCTTTGTTTTGTTAGTTGAATATTCTGCGCATTAAGGTGTTGTAGTGACATGTTACATTTATATGTAATCTAAAGCACAACACAAAACATCTGTATATTTGCAACCTTAAATATATAATTTAGAATACGTGAAGACCACAGTCGATCCTTCGTTGTTTGCAGAATCTCCGAGTTTAATGTACTGTCAGTACAATAGACTTTAAAACCTTTGAAAAAAGGAAGTACGCCTGTCATGAAAGCAGCTTGTGTGCGAACAACTCCCCTTTATAGCATTAAAATAATAGAGTAAATTAATGTGGAACAAAGGAACCAGCAGACGACTCTTGAAAAGAATGTTCATGTATTAAGGGAAATTAAGGATGGTCTTTTTCTGTCTTTTCACAGAATTTTTAAAAGTCACTGCTTTTATCTTTCTCCCCTAATCTGGATGGCGCGTCGCAGTCACTCAAGCATGTAGAGGCCTTTAGCCATCTCCATCGTAACACACTCCCAACGACACGCCTGAACTCTAACCATCTCCATCTTCACACACAAAGGGCTCTGTATTCCAGAGCACAACAGTCACCCCCTTCCCGTCGTCTGCGAAATGGCCTTTGCCGATTAGCGTTTAGGAATGCACACAGACTCTTCTCAACTGTACTGTGTGCGTTTGTTTTTTGTATGGCCTTATTGCCACCTTAGGGAAAGTGTGTGATTAATTCCTGGGCTTTCTGGCCTTCAGTACGTCACATTTTTTAAGTGGTAAACCTCTCCGTTGCCTGTCTCTCTCTTGCCGGCTGACGTAGGCGATTTGGCACAAACTCCCATCCTCCACCAGAGTTGTCTGTACTTGTCTACACCTGTGGAGTCCTGCAGGATAAAACACATCAGTCAGGGAGGGGAATTTAATGTGCGCTGGCATATGATTAGCACTGACGGTTGTACTGTTCAGTTTTATTATTGTCCTGTGTCAGATCAAGGAAAGTGTTTTTCTCTCTCTCCCTCCCCATATTCCATAAGCATCCAATGGCTTTCAGAGGTAATTCATGTGGTCTGTTGTCTGTTCTGGTAGCGTCACGGCGTGTTTTGTTCTCATTCCCATCAGATTGGTAATGGATTAACAGTCCCATCACGAGAGCCATTCCAGTCAAAGGAAGTTCTTATGTTTCTAAGGCCTCACGTAGGTAACCACACGTTTGACGGGACGGTCACGTTGCTGGAAGAAGAGGTGGTCGTCCTGCTCCAATGAGGTGGTAAAAATGGGGAGGGGGGCAGAGGCGCGTCGTTTTCTTTCGTTTTGCGCCGGCAGTTCTGTGGAACCCATCTGGTGGTTTGGCGGCGACGGCAGGAGTGCGCTCCTTTTGAAGCGGAGAGCGCGGCATTTGAGTTATGGCACTGTTTCATGTCACGTTCGTCTCCAGCGTGAGGCTCAGTGCTGTCTGGGGGGGGGGGACAAACCTGTCAGTCTTCAAGGACATGAAAGGACATGCGTGGGTGCAGCGCCCGGGTTCGAGCGCATTGGGAATACCAGGGATTGCTCAGAGCGCCGAGGCAGTCGGGGAACTTGTTAAATTCCTTTCGCCTTGTTCTTGTTTCAATGTGCCAAGTGTCTCCTTACCTTGCAATTACCCCCTCCATTGTTTAAATGCATACTGAGGATTATCAAATGTCCTTTTTTAAAGACTAATACCTGGGATCAACTTGAGGAATCTTTTCACGCGGCAAGAGAAAAAAGAAAAGAAAATGAACAGGATGAAGCAACTGGATGAAGTGAAAAATCACGTTAAGACTTGTGTTGCATTTGGTTACAAAGGGGAAGGAAAATAGTGGAGACAAATGGAAAGTCTGGCATGGTTTATCCTGTCGTGACAGAGCAGTGTGATCTGTGCCCCCCCCCTCCCTCCTCCCGCCCCGTTTCCACCTCTGGAACTCCCGTCTACCTTTACATAAAAATCAAAACACACACAAAGGCCCTGCAAGGCAGACTTGGCACAGCCCCGTGCCCTGTGAAGACAGTTGCTTTGCTCATGTTTGAGCTTTGGGGGCATTGGGGGTGGGGGGGAGAGAGAGTTGAAAAGCATGTTTCCTCTTTTCAACAGACCCGAGGAAAGATTGGCAGTGGGGGAGAAACTCCTACCGCTGCGGGGACCAGCTGTGACCTGCGCTTGTGTCCAGGTCTGGAATACGTCACTCCCGTTTTGACTGGAGGGAGTTGTCTGTGCTGGACGAGGCCACTAAGCTGGAGTCTGAAATGCAGTTTTGGGCGATGAGTTCGCTGCAGTTATTGAGGGATGGGCTTTACTTCTTACATTTATGTATTTAGCAGACGCTCTTATCCAGAGCGACTTACGAAAGTGCATACAGAAGAGGTTAGTCTACAAGGCGCACCCCTGTGAGTATGTGTCATTGCGTAACGCATCACGTTTCTTTTAAGTGCCATAGTCGGAGCAAAGGGAGTGTAGTGTTCAGGCGTTTTGGGCCTTTCATCTCAGTTTGAGGGAATGGCTACTTTGAGCTAAAAATACGACGTGGGCATGAGTGGGCATTGGCCCCAGTGCCCCGTGAGCGTGTCCATCGATTGAGCACTAGAGCTGCTGCGTGATTATGGCCCTGTGTCATTAATCGGATCACAGCCCAGGTTGGATACGTTTCACAGGTCGATGTTGTCATTTTGTGAAATGTATGAACGCTCAGCATCGACGCCGATAAATGCGGGCTGGCCCGTCATCGTAGGGGAGGCAGCGGCGATTCTCTCTGCCAGCAGGGCGATATTACGACTGCTGGCCAGCAAGCCAAGAGCGCTCACAAGTGGGATTAAAGTTCATCGAGTGTATTTGGTGTTATCTGGTCATTATAATCTAGTATTCTACCACGGTGACTATTTTGCTAGTTTGATATTTGTGTATAGACGACTCATTTTTGAATGTGACAAATTTGCAGTTTGTCATCTTAAAATCTGACATCTTAAAATCACATAAAATACGTCCTTGTTGTTCACGTTTTGACATGTTTTATTTATGTTGATACATAATATGTTTTACATGCGAGTGGCGTTTCATAAAATATGTGTGCAACTGTTGAACTCATTTGACAACCTACAATAACTTCTAGAGCAACCAACCAACCAACCTCATTGTTTTAATATTAACTTAATATTGTGCAGAATATATATATTTTTTTAATGACTTTGTTTGCCTGTTTTTCGTTTGCTTTCAGGTAGGGGAGAGGGGAAAAATGATTACAGTTTTTGTCCACAGGGCTGACAGAGGCAACCTCTCCCTGGAGCTAACTAACCGCATCCGTGGCCTTTCTGTAACCAGGACTGCACCAAATAGTAGTAATGGCTCTGTATGGGTGGAGCTACAATTATCTGTCAATCGCTTACTTGGTTGAACCAATCAAAAGGTTTTGCTCTTCGCAACAAGTCACAATGATCGATTCAAATCCAGGAATTACTGGTAGCATATGGTAGCTTCACCCATTGTTGGTGTCATGACACCTCTTTCACCCAATCACTACCAAGCCAAGTTTGTGGCTGGAGATTTTATCTTTGGCACATTTCTCGCCTGACCGGTGAGCCGCCATGGCCTGGTTGCAGTGTGGCCATGGAAACATGGCTGCCCTCCACCAGAATTGGTGGTGGTGGCGATGATAGTGATAACTTCATTTCTATAGCACCTTTCGTACATTTGCAGCTCAAAGTTCTTCACAGAGATGAAAGACCTGTAATATAACAGACAACAGAAAGTATTGTAGAACAGAACAAAGACCGGGAATGTACCACACTTAACACAAATGACAAGCCTCAAACATGTTTAAAAAGGCATTTAAAATGGTATAAAATACAGTTAAATGAAATGAAGTTAAACAAAAATAACAAAATTGAAATAAAATTAAATTAAAAGTTGAGCTGAGGCCTCCCGGGTGGTCTAGTGGTTACAACGTTCAGCGCTGGCCACTGCGACCGGGGTTCGATTCCACCGGCCGCACCAGAGTCTGCTCTGGCTGGGAGTGCCACCAGGGGGCGGCAATTGGCTTGTCCGCCCAAGGGAGGGGGGAGGGAAGCCAACATCAAGTTTGATGCGTACAGGAGTGGCTCTGGAGTACCGGTGTTACGGTCGACAGCTTGGCGAGTGCCGTTCAGTTTGATGGTCAAAATGAGGTCAAATCAGAAGTGAAGGAGCAGAAACGGTTACAGTCCTAACGTCAGCCTGTGCTTGCCTTCGTTCTGACCGTTGTCACCTGTGCTAATCCCGTGCAGACTACCTGTGTGTGGAGCTATTCGTGTCTGATGGTCATCCAAGTGTCCAGTGCTGTCTTGTCAGCACCACGGCTCTCAGCGAAACAGTGTGGAGATTCTACTTCACCGATGCACGAATGACCCTGCCGAAATGCACATCCTCAATTTGAGAGCTTCCTGGAGGGCCTGCTTGATTTGGATCAGCTTTGGAAGTCGGGCGTCTAAAAAAGACAACTGTAAACATCATCTCTCCGGATTCGCATTCCTGGCTTAATTGCTCTTCGGTTCTCTCTCGCGTGTTTGGAATTTGTCGGCTGGCGCCTGGGCGCGTGACTCTCTGAGAGGCATGGCGGGCGAGCGAGATCGTTCCCCTGTGCGGGGGAGGCGTGGCCCACCTTCTGGTCGTCTCCTCTTCCTCACGAGTGCCCGAGGGAAGGAGGAAACTCCCGCGCCGCTTCGCAAAGCATGACCCTCAGGGTTTTCTGTCTCAGTCGTGAAGTGGGCAGCGATTCACCCTGAAAGAAATCGCTCTGGCAGCCGACGTCGGATGCTGAAACATTTACGCGTTGGCACGCTCACAGGAGACGCTATGCTCCATAAAAAGACTTCACGCTTTTTATTCATATCAATAATGGATGGAGCGGCGATGCCGGAGGGGCACCATGGCAACAGCTGAAAGCCGTGGGTTACGGTATCTCGGGGAGGACGAAGCTTGATATCTGAAATGAGCACGTGGTTGTGTGAGATTCGGAATGGGAGGAGCAGCAGCGTTGCTGGTTTTGCGCGTCGGAGCTGAGATGGAAAGCAGCTCCCTGATTTATCGCCGCTCGACAGGCTGTAAGTCTGGAGCGACAACCATTCACGTTTAGTCTTTTATGCACTGGCTTCCCCCGGGAAAAGAATGCACGCTGGCGCTTCAGCTGCAGAGGAGCCAGCCCTGTTATCAGCGTTACTCCACTGGCAGAGACGGGACAACAGGGTTTAATTTAACATGGCTCAAAACATCTGCCATAACGTATCATGTTGAGTATGTTATCTTATTATAAGTATAAGCATCTTTAAGTAAGACAAGTATAAGCATCTTAAGTAAGACATTACTTATAAGTAATAAGGAATATTATTATAATTTTTACATTTTGTTAATTTTTTTGGCCCGTTTTGGAGCCAATGATACCCTCTAATTATTTTGATTAACCCTCCCCCACAAACTCGCTTCCTGTCTCTACGGGGCAAGCTGCTCTCCAGCGATGATCCGCCTCCTTCGAAACGGAACTCCCCTTCCCCCTTTCTGGAGGCACCCTTGTGTGCTTCACGGCGAGTTCGTGCCGACCACCCTCCCTCAGGAGCGGACAGCCAAATGCCGCCCCCAATCGAGGCTAACGGCCAGGGCCAGTCTGGAAAAGATGGGTTTCGAACCCTGATAGGTAGCTCACACTCGTACAGGGTTATAAGAGTATTATAAGAGTATGTTGCATGGCATGCACATTAACTGGGTTGATATTTAAGGGTTATCATCATCCAGACATAATGATGGTTGCAAAAACTAATAACTGCTCTTCCGTTGTGCAACATCTCGATACGTTTTGGCTGTGAACAGCTGTTCTGCTGTGCATTACGCTGAAGCGTACACTAACGGTCAAAAGTTTTATAACACCCCCATTTTCCAGCTTTTACTGAAATTTAAGCAGTTCAAGTCCAGTGAATAATCTGAAATGGTTCAAAGGTAAGCGGTAAACTGCCAGAAGTAAAAAAAAAATAATTTATATATATATATATTTTTTTACAATTAAAAAAAAGTTTAGGTTACCAAAGACTGAAAAATAATGTACATTTTTTGGCAGTGAGTACTTTCCTACACCATCAAAAGGCACTTGGAAATTGGAGGAAACTCTGACAGGAAGAGCTCTGGCAGACCCAAAGCCACAACAAAATCAGAAGACGGGTTTCTGAGTCAACAGCTTGTGTGATAGGCGGCTCACAGGACAACAGCTTCAAGCACAGCTTAACACTGGTCGAAGTAAGGAAGTCTCAGTTTCAACTGTGAAGAGAATACTTCAAGCTGCAGGTTTGACAGGTCGAGTGGCAGTAAGAAAGCCATGCTAAGATGGCAAAATAAGAAAAAGAGGCTTGCCTGGGCCATGAAGCACCTCCAGTGGACTATTGAAGACTGGAAGAAGGTCTTTATGGACCGATGAATCAAAAATGTCAATCTTCAGTTCATCACACAGGGTGTTTGTACGCCGTCGAGTAGGCAAAAGGATGGTTCCTCAGTGTGTGACACCAACTGTCAAACATGGAACAGGAAGTGTGATGGTCTGGGGCTCTTTTGCTGTATCCAGAGTTGGCGACTTGCACAGAGTGACTGTTAACCCACGTTAATCCATTACTTGTTCCCTGAAAAGGGCCTTTTTTTATAACTGAAATTTACATTATTTTTCTGTTTTTGGTAACCTAAACTTTTTTTTTTAAACCACTGGCAGTTTACCGCTTACCTTTGTACCATTTCAGGTTGTTCACTGGACTTGAACTGCTTAAATTTCAGTAAAAACTGGAAAATGGGGGTGTTACAAAACTTTCAACCGGTAGTGTATACCATTGGTTTTTGGAAATGGGATCCCTGGAGGTCATTTCATTCCCGATGTTTTGTGTCCTCGCTGGTGTTGCGTTTGAGTTCAGGCCTTGGCCACAAGTTTCGTTTCCGTTTACAATTGCATCGTGGAGGCGAGGCACTTTGGGGGAGGGGCGGGGGCTATTCCCAACTCCCCAACTTCCCAATCGGCTGGCTGTCAAACAGTTAACAGACGGTTTACGTATAAGTTCCGACGCTCAACTCTTCAAGTGCGATAAACGTACGGAAAAATGCAGACAAGGCTGGGGACAGGGTACGGACAGCGCCTTCACCCCCTCGATCCGTGTCGATGTATGTTTGACGTATGATGTGCATGTAGTGGATGGTCGGTGAGGAGAAGCGTGGCTCCCGGGCAACTCCAGGTTGGCCCGCGGAGTTCTGGCTGAGTCGGAGACGGAAGGAGGACACGGACAGTGAGCCCAGCCAGCAGGCCGTCTCCGAACCCCAGTGGCTGCCTGCAGTGGGTGGCTGAGATATGGGGAGAATTCCTCGGATATTTCACATTGCAGGGCATCCCATAATGCACCAGTGCTGAACAGTGAATGACTGAAGGCTGTGTGAAGTGTTTATGAAGGCTCAGGGAGGGAGAGAGAGGGAGTTTTCTGGTGTCTGCCTGCAGGCACAGCTTCCCTGCCCAGCTCATACCGAAGGCGAGCAGGTGCTGCATAGACATTCTAAATGTGGCTAGACTTGTTCGCCACAGTGTTCAGCCCCTGCTGTGCATTATGGTGCTTTTTTGCAGTCCACTCCAGCTGTTAGTTCAAATTGCAGGCCGCTGGGAAAATGCTGAGGTTTGTGCATTTGTCGGTGCGCGCTTAGAAGATGCTTATTTACTTGCGAGCGTGTGTACGAGTGTAAAACGTACATCTGCGGAGGTGCTGTATTTGTTCTGGATGTGGGGTTTTTTTGGAGGGAGGAACAAAATGTTCCAAAAATTGCAATTGATCTTTATATGCATGCGCATGTCCCCGTGCCGACGCATGGCGCATAAGTGGCAGTGGCAGTGTGTAGTATAACGGTTAGGGAGCTGGGCTTGTAACGTTAAGGTTGCAGGTTCAATCCTCAGGTGGGACACTGCCGTTGTACCCTTGAGCAAGGTACTTAACCTGAATTGCTTCAGTTAATATCCAGCTGTATAAATGGATTGTAAAGAAATGTAAACTTTAAGCTGCTCTGGATAAGAGCGTCTGCTAAATGCCTGTAATGTGATGTAAGTGAAAGTCTGAGTGTTCTGAATGCTCATCCAAAAGTATTTGACAAACCGACAAGCGGAGAGCTAAAAAGCGAGCTCTACACATTGTGTAGTACAGGCCATCTTTCTAGAAGTTTCTGGCTGTTGGGTGGTTCGGCGTGCTGGCAGCCGGTGCTGGTCTCCTCGGGAGCATATGCACCTCACACTGTGGATCGAGTTCTACACGCCTTGCATATAGTCCATTAATACAGCTGGAGGTTTACTGATTAAGCACGTTGCCGGGAATACCTGGGAATACACCTGGGAATCGAACCTGCAAACTTACAAGCCCAGTTCCCTAACCATTCCACTACACTGCCGCCCAAACCCCAGAGCATTGTTAGTCTAACTCCTAGTACCTCCAGCCCTGCCTGCTTTCTGCCTGTTTTCATTCATAGAAACACTGTTTGTTTTTGGATACATCTTTCCAACTGTATCTTTTTAAGACAGATTTGATGACAGGCTTGATGACATTTTAAGCGTTGTTGAAAGGCGCTTCAATTTCAGATTCAGATTTGGATTTCAGATGGGGCGCATCATAGACATTTTGAAAAGCAGAAATGGTATTTTCCCCCTTCCCAATGTTCACAGGCCAAAAATGCAGATCAGTGGTGGGAGCGAGTGGTTCCAGCTTCCTCATCTGAGGTTTTGTGTTTTCAAATAATACTGCCAACATTACATTACACTGTTTAGACCGCTTACATTTCTTTACACAAAATCCATTTATCCAGAACAACTTACAGTTGACATTTCTTAACACACGATCCATTTCTAGAGTTGGATATTTACTGAAGCAATTCAGGTTAAATACCAAGGGGACAGTGGCAGCACCCCACCTGGGAATCGTACCTGCAACCTTTGTGCTACAAGCCCAGTTCACTAACTACACCGCTGCCCTATACTTCCAAAGCCAGCAGGAGTTGCTAGTGGTTGTACGTGTGGAGCTGTGTGGAATCTGTCCCATCCAGTGAGAGACTATATTTAGGCCTCGTTCATTTGGATCAGATCACACACTACCCTGTGAGCTTACCAGAGAGGGAGTCACCTTGGGAATGGATGCACCTCGTACAGATAAGGTCAGTTACATGCAGTGTTTTAGCGGAGGAGCTGAAAATGCAGGGGAACAAACATTTGGGCTCGACCGATTCCTTCAGCGCGCTTCGCTTTAACCCGTGGGGGCAGAGTTTTAGAACTCAGCGAAGCACAGCGGGTGCGTTCAGGTATCGGTGGAAACAAAGCGCAATCGATAAATGGAACGGTCTAAAACAGGGCTGTGCAATCCCAGGCCTCGAGGGCAGCAGTGTCTGCAGGCATTCGCTCCAACCACGCACTACCCCACACGATTTCAATAATTACTTTACATCCTTGGTCCAGGAGGCGAGCTAATAAGTGAGATCAAACCCGCTTTTATCCACAATGCAAGTAACACCAGCGCAAAGTCATGGGAAATCGCTAGTGGGCATGAGCTGTTGTTCTGGGGTGTCAGTTTGAGGGGGCACCATCACTTGCACTGTCTGGACTCAGAGACACGAGAGCCAAGCTTGAGTACAGATCTGCTCGAGTACAGGATGTGAACCTCCAGCTAATAGCGCGATGCGATACATTTTCCTAGTAATAATTGTTAATGTGGCCCAGTTTGGACAGAAATCTTTTGACTGGAAAGGGGGAAAAATACTTCTGAGAGATTAGAGTGTTCAGTATCCCATTATTGGGCCTGCAACACTCATATTTTTCAGTGTTGCGTGGTTACGATTGTCACCATGTTCACAAAGACGTGAATTGTGTGTTGTCAATTCAGTTGGAAGGAGTTTGAACTTTTATTGCAAACAGCCAAATGCTCATTGACATTTGAACTTTAGTAAACTGTTAAGCGGGTAACTATGCATTTATATAGCGGTTTTCATTATACTCAAAGTGCTTTACAGTGAATGGGGGAAACTCACTTCAACCACCACCAATGTGTAGCCCCCACCTGGGTGATGCACGGCAGCCATTTTGTGCCAGAACCCTCGCCCGCACATCAGCTGAGGTGGACAGGGAGGGAATTATTGCGTCGGTTGATGACCATGCGGCAGATTGAAAGAGCCGTGGTGGAAATTTGAGCAGGACAGCGAGGAAGCCCCTGCTCTTTGTGATAAGTGCCACGGGATCTCTAATGCCCACAGTCAGGACCTCGGCTTAACATCTCACCTGAAGGACAGCGTCTCCTACGGCACAGTGTCCCTGGCGGGTGCTCTTTAAGGTGTGTCCTGGTTCTGTGTGGCTCAGTAGGTAGAGCGTGGCGTTGGCAACGCTTAGGTTGTGGGTTCAATCCCCACTGGAACCACATATACTGAAAAATGTATGCATTCACTACTGTAAGTTGTTTTGGATAAAAGCGTCTTGCTGAATGGCATGTATATTATATGCATATTAAACGCGTAAACAACTGCTGTAAGCGCCGTTTAGCCGCCAGCGGTATGCGCCTCCAGATTGCAGGGAGGTAATCCCGTAACTCTTAAGTACCAGAACGACTACAGTTTCAATTGTCATTGTGCCACAACATTAAAACCACTGACTGGTGAAGTGAATAACATTGATCATCTCGTTACAATGGCACCTGTCAAGGGGTGGGATATATTAGGCAGCAAGTGATCAGTCAGTTCTTGAAGTTGATGTGTTGGAAGCAGGAAAAATGGGCAAGCGTAAGGATGTGAGCGACTTTGACATGAGCCAAATTGTGATGGCTAGACGACTGGGTCAGAGCATCTCCAAAATGGCAGGTCTTGTGGGGTGTTCCCGGTATGCAGTGGTTCGTACCTACCAAAAGTGGTCCAAGGAAGGACAACCGGTGAACCGGCGACATGGGCACCCAAGGCTCATTGATGCGCGTGGGGAGCGAAGGCTAGCCCGTCTGGTCTGATCCCACAGAAGAGCTACTGTAGCACAAATTGCTGAAAAAGTTAATGCTGGCTATGGTAGAAAGGTGTCAGAAGACACAGTGCATCGCAGCTTGCTGCGTAGCCGCAGACCGGTCAGAGTGCCCATGCTGACCCCTGTCCACCACCGAAAGCGCCTACAATGGGCACGTGAGCGTCAGAACTGAACCATGGAGCAATGGAAGAAAGTCGGCCGATCTGATTAATCACGTTTTTTTTTACATCATGTGGATGGCCGGGTGCATTTGCGTTGTTTACCTGGGGAAGAGATGGCACCAGGATGCACTATGGGAAGAAGGCAAGCCGGCGGAGGCAGTGTGATGCTCTGGGCAATGTTCTGCTGGGAAACCTTGGGTCCTGGCATTCATGTGGATGTTACTTTGACACGTACCACCTACCTAAACATTGTTGCAGACCAAGTGCACCGCTTCATGGCAACGGTATTCCCTGATGGCAGTGGGCTCTCAGCAGGATAATGCGCCCTGCCACACTGCAAAAATTGTTCAGGAATGGTTCGAGGAACATGACAAAGAGTTTAAGGTATTGACTTGGCCTCCAAATTCCCCAGATCTCAATCCGATCAAGCATCTGTGGGATGTGCTGGACCAACAAGTTCGATCTATGGAGGCATCACCTCGCAACTTACAGGAGTTAAAGGATCTGCTGCTAACGTTTTGGTGCCAGATACCACAGGACACCTTCAGAGGTCTTGTGGAGTCCATGCCTCGACGCGTCAGAGCTGTTTTGGTGGCACGAGGGGGACCTACACAATATTGGGCAGGCGGTTTTAATGTTGTGGCTGATCGGTGTAAGCTTGGCTTTGGTGGAACTGTCACCTGTCAACTGCCTCCTTTGGTGGAGGTTTGACCCTCGGGGGCATGACATTCAGCACATGCACGTCTGTTTCAGCCTGCGGCCGATCTGAGAAGTTGGGTAGGAGAGAAAAACTAGGGAAACTTCGGCAGTTCTCTATTTTTATTTCCATTTGTGTGTTTCAAAAAAAAAAAGTACAAACCCCAATTCCAAAGAAGTTGGGACGTTGTATAAAATGTAAATAAAACAGAATATGATCATTTGCTAATCCTTTTTTGACATATTTTCAATTGAAAAGTACAAAGACAATATATTTAATGTTTAACCTTATCAACTTCATTGATTTTTGTAAATATATGCTTATTCTGAATTTTTTTTTTTTAAAATACTTTATTTGTAGGTTTTTCAGAAAATATGCAAACAGTAAAACACACACCCCTCCCCCCACCCAAGGACACCCAAAAATAAGCAAAATAGAAGAAAAAAATAAATAAAAATAAAAATAACAACAATCATGATAATAATATGATAAGAAAGAAGGTATTGTCAGGGGCATTGTTTGTAACAGTTGGAACCACTCAATAGTACACCTAGTGCAAAGTAAATATACACAGCATATGCATAGATCTATATACAGTACAAATAAAAACATATACATACCCATATAGCTCAACACACATATGTAAGTGCAGACGAACATGTACAGGGATATCTACAAGGGTATATATACCCCATCTTAATAGACAAAACAGAAAACAGGCACGTCGGCTGTGACACATGAATAAGACTCTTATTCCAGCTTAATTATCCTGGATTATCAAAGCATCACCAAATCCTAATCCCCCCCAAAATAGTATAGGGGATAGTTGCTTTAATTGAGAGGGAAGAGAGCTATTATGGTATTTCTAAGAAAGATAGAGCAAGAGTGAATTCTATAAAGGGGGACCAGACATCAATAAACTTCTGACGAGACTTACGTCTGTTATACCTGAGTTTTTCTCATGGAATTGAGGATAACACTTCTTTGATCCAACCTGTGAATGAAGGGGGCTTATCAGACTTCCAATTGCGGAGAATAAGTCTCCGGGCTAAAAGTGAGGCTAATGCTATAGAGTTAGATTGGGGTGTGGTGATGTCTATGCCGTCATTGGGAATTCCAAAAATAGCTGTGCTTGGGTTGGGTTCAATTGTTTGGTGACAAATATATGAAAAAGTTTCAAAGATACAACCCCAAAATGTAGTCAAAGATGGGCATTCCCAAAACATATGCCCAACTGTGGCTGCTTTCAAGTGACACCTAATACAAGTAGGATCAATATTAGGATAGAATTTGGACAGTTTCTCCCTTGTGTAATGTAAACGATGCAGCACTTTAAACTGAATAAGGCAATGTCTAAGACAGAGAGAGGTAGTATGAATACGATGTAAAGAATGGTCCCATATCTCTTCAGTGAGTTCAATGCTTAAATCCTGCTCCCAGGCTGATTTTGTTTTTGTCCAGAGAAGGTGAACTATTTACTTGGATAATCCTATATATTCTAGAAACATTACCCTTGGTATCTGGGTCCCAGTCCAGTATGATGTCTAACATGTTCTTTCCGGCAGGACAGGAAATGGATAGTGTTTTTGGCAAAGCTACGGGCCTGGAGGTACCTAAAGAAGTGCGACTTTGGTATATTATGGTCCTGTTGGAGAATTGCAAAGGAAGCAAAAGTGCCATCTACGAATAGGTCACTAAAAAGATCAAGCCATTGTTGTGCCACATTTGAAATACTACATCGGTCTGGGAGGGAAAAAGATGGTTATGTGTCAAGGGCATATGGCCACATGTATCATTGAGATTAAAATGTTTTCTGAATTGACGAAAAATTCGGAGAGAGCTTTTTATCACAGGATTATTGACATGCTTAATCGCCCCCAGGGTAGTGGAGAACTCAATATGGATATTGGAGAGACTGTGGGATTAGAAAAGGTCTCCATCAGGGCCCAGGTGGGGCCACACTTATTCTGGAAATGCTGCAATCCAGTAGTTTAATTTAGCTATGTTGGCTGACCAGTAATAAAACAAAAATTAGGCAACCCTAGTCCTCCCGCTGACCTAGGCATCTCCAAAAGAGTTCTTTTGCATCGCGGTCTGGATTTATTCCAAATAAATGCAGAGATGTGACTGTCAAGGTCACGAACATAGATTTAGGTAAAAAGAAGGGAATCATTTGGAACAGATACAGGAAACGAGGCAGCACTGTCATTTTAATTGCATTAACCCTGCCTGCTAAAGAAACCGGTAGTGATGCCCATTTCACAAGATCCAATTTTGTACGATCTAATACGTTTTTAAAGTTATAGCCGTATAAATCGTTATAAGAGCGCGTAACAGTGATTCCCAGGTAGGTAAATGAGTGATGTTCAAGTTTAAACGGAAAGTTATTGTAATTAAGATCCAATGCAATTTGGTTAATAGGAAAAAGCAGACTTTTGGAAAAGTTTAATTTATAGCCAGAGAGTCTTCCGAAATGGTGGAATAGATCTATAAGCCGAGGTAGGGATTCTACTGGGTCAGATATGTAGAGAAGGAGGTCGTCAGCATAAAGAGAAACCTTATGAGTAGAGCCCCCCCTCTCAATGCCAGCTATCTTTTCTTCTGTTCTCAGGGCTATAGCCAAGGGCTCAATAGCAATGTCAAATAAATATGGAGATAGGCAGCAGCCTTGTCTAACGCCACGATGGAGGAGAAAGTAATCTGAACATATGGAATTGGTTCGCACTGATGCCTTTGGGGTCGTGTAGAGCAGTCTGACCCACTGAATAAACACAGAGCCGAATCCAAATCTCTCCAGAACAGCGAGAAGGTACTTCCATCCGATCCGATCAAAAGCCTTCTCGGCATCCAAGGAAAGCACAGCTTCTGCCCGCTGGACAGAATGAGAAGAATACAGTACATTAAACAGCCTACGCATGTTGTAAAAGGATTGCCTGCCAGGTACAAAACCAGTCTGGTCAGGTGCAATGATGTTAGGAATCACTGTTTCAATACGTTGGGAAAGAATCTTAGTGAGAATCTTATAGTCAGAACACAGAATGCTTATAGGGCGATAGGCACCACAGTCTAATGGATCTTTGCCTTTTTCAGTAGAACCGAAATGATTGCCTGTGTCATCGTTTTCAGGCAACTTTTGTTCCAGTAGTGTTTCTTGATATACAGAGCATAAGATGGGAGATAATTTGGAGAAAAAAAGATTTATAAAATTCTATGGGAAACCCGTCTGGCCCTGCTGCCTTGCCGCTTCTTATCGAATTAATAGCTTGAATGATTTCTTGACATGTTATAGTAGCTTCAAGGTCAGGTTGGGCTTCTGGGTCAATCATTGAATGTTTAATTTATCAAGAAAAGCATTAATCTCGGAGGAATCTCCATCGGTCTCCGTTGCATAGAGATTGTTATAGAATTCTTTGAAACTATCATTAATAGCTTTAGGATGTGTGGAAGTCACGCCAGGTGACACACGGATCTCTGGAATGGTACTGCTAGCAGCGGCTTGTTTAAGTTGGTGAGACAGCAATCTACCTGTTTTGTCGCCATGTTCATAAAACAATTGTCTTGATTTAAAGAAAAGACGCTCAGTTTGTCTGATTGACAAATTGTCATATTCAGTCTGCAACAGTAACCGTTCCTTATATAATTCAGGCTCAGGGTCAGCGGAAAATCTCTTGTCTATATCTGCTATCTGGGTAGACAATTCAGAAAGCCGTTTTGTGCGTTTACGGTTCTCAAAAGCTGAGTAAGAGATAATTTGCCCTCTAAGATAGCTTATTCTGAATTTGATACCAACAACACATTTCAAAACAATTGGGACAGAGGAAACAAAAGACTGGGAAAGTTGAGGAATGCTCAAAAAACACCTGTTTGGAACATTCCACAGGCAAACAGGTTAATTGGAAACAGGTGAGTGTCATGATTGGGTATAAAAGGAACATCCCCGAAAGGCTCAGTCGTTCACAAGCAAGGATGGGGCGAGTTTCACCACTTTGTGAACAACTGCGGGGGCAAATAGTCCAACAGTTGAAGAACAACGTTTCTCAACGTACAATTGCAAGGAATTTAGGGATTTCACCATCTACAGTCCATAATATCATCAAAAGATTCAGAGAATCCGGAGAAATTTCTGCACGTAAGCGGCAAGGCCGAAAACCAACATTGAATGCCCGTGACCGTCGATCCCTCAGGTGGCACTGCATTAAAAACCGACATCATTCTGTAAAGGATATTACCACGTGGGCTCAGGAACACTTCGGAAAACCATTGTCAGTTAACACAGTTCATCGCTACATTTACAAATGCAAGTTAAAACTCTACCATGCAAAGCGAAAGCCATATATCAACAACACCTAGAAACGCCGCCGGCTTCTTTGGGCCCGAGCTCATCTGAGATGGACTGACGCAAAGTGGAAAAGTGTGCTGTGGTCTGACGAGTCCACATTTCAAATAGTTTTTGGAAATCATGGACGTCGTGTCCTCCGGGCTAAAGAGGAAAAGGATCATCCGCAAAGTTCAAAAGCCAGCATTTGTGATGATATGGGGTGTGTTAGTGCCCATGGCATGGGTAACTTGCACATCTGTGAAGGCGCCATTAATGCTGAAAGGTACATACAGGTTTTGGAGCAACATATGCTGCCATCAAAGCGACGTCTTTTTCAGGGACGTCCCTGCTTATTTCAGCAAGACAATGCCAAGCCACATTCTGCACGTGTTACAACAGCGTGGCTTCGTAGTAAACGTCTGTGGGTACTAGACTGGCCTGCCTGCAGTCCAGACCTGTCTCCCATTGAAAATGTGTGGCGCATTTTGAAGCCCAAAATACGACAACGGAGACCCCGGACTGTTGAGCAACTGAAGTCATACATCGAGCAAGAATGGGGAAAAATTCTGCCTACAAAACTTCAACAATTAGTGTCTTTAGTTCCCAAACGCTGTGTGTTAAAAGGAAAGGTGATGTAACACAGTGGTAAACATGCCCCTGTCCCAGCTTTTTTGGAACGTGTTGCAGGCATCAAATTCAAAATGAGTGAATATTTGCAAAAAAACTATAAAGTTTATCAGTTTGAACATAAAATATCTCGTCTTTGTAGTGTATTCAATTTAATATAGGTCGAAAAGGATTTGACCAAATCAAATCATTGTATTGTGTTTTTATGTATGTTTTATACAATGTCCCAACTTCTTTGGAATTGGGGTTTGTAATTATCACTTTGCCAAGTGTTAATTGCAGCGGGTGTTCCACTCGTTCTACTGCCAGAGAGGACGGAAGTGGACGTCTCATCCAGCGGCTGCACCTGCTCATGTGAACCCTGACCCCGTGTACCGCCTCACGGTCCACTCTGGTCTTGGCTCCGCACGCGTTGGGTTCCTCAACCCCACAGGGCCTATCGCCTAGTTACCCTACGTCGACAGCCCCGGGGAGATTCTGCATGTGAAACATTTTAGGCATTTATCCAGAGCGACTTACACATTTCACATTTCTTTACATACAATCCATTTATACAGCTGGATGTTTTACTGAAGCAATCCAGGTGAAGTGCCTTGCTCAAGGGTACAACCGCAGTGCCCCCACCTGGGAATTGAACCTGCAACCTTTGTGTCACAAGACCAGTTCCTTTACCATTATGCTAACACTGCCGCCCACTGCACGTGCAGCGTAGGGAGAGGGAAATGTCATGGAAGTGTTTGGAGCTAATGGGTTCTCTCCCACCGAGCGGAGGTGAGGCCTGCACCTTTTGACGTTTTAAAATGTCAAATGTAAATGTATAAAGGCCCCGGAGCTTCGGCCCACCGTCTCAAAGGCTCATGGGAAGTCTCTCCCAATAACTCCCAGGTTAGCAGGCCATCCGGCAGCTCGACTCGAACTTGAGGTTTAATGGGTGGAGGAGAAGCTTGCGCCTTGTTTTCCCTCCGTTAACTTGGCTAAACGCTCAGTGTTGTTTGTCCATCCTTTTAAAATGGGACTAATTTGTACACTCATTTAGTATCTTTTTTTTTTTCTTCCTGATTACATCTAAAATAATACAATTATTAAGATTTACTTGACAATTTTACGTGTGCGTGCGTGTACATGTGCAAGCGTGTGTGTATGCGTGCCGGCGTGTGTGGTGTGTGGTGTGTGTGTGGTATGTGTGTACGCGTGCAGTCGTGGGCGTGTCCCTGCAGCTGCAGGTAGTTGATTGGCGGGGCCACTTTGCCGCACTCGCAGGGCTGGACGCCTGCGTGCGTGGAGTGGTTTGCTTGGTAACCATGGGGACCAGAGAGAACGCAGAGGGGGAGAAAAAAAAAAAAAAAAAAGGTCATTTTGTCTGGTTGGGAGTCAAACGCTCGATGCCGTTGATGGGAGCAATCTCACTCCGGCAGCGCGAGGTGCTGTTCAACAGGAAGGCTGCCCTCTGGGAGTGAGCGTCGCGGCCGCCACGTTTAGAGACGAGCTTATGGAGGTAGGACCCAACCGCTGGTTACATTTGCTCCAGTCTCCTCCTCCTGAAAAGTATGTGTGTGTGTGTGTGGGGGGAGAGTCTTCCTGTTCAGAGGTCAGAGGTCAGGGCGTGGCGACTGTGAGCAGGCCGTCAGGGTTATCAGCAGGAGGTCTGCACTCCGTGTACTCGCCCTGGGTTTCCTGGGCTGTCAGCTCACAATGTTGTACTGTGGAAACACTGACAGGACAGAGAGTACATCCATTCTGTACAGTGTTTTGTGTTTAAGGGCTGCTTGGGCTTGTGTGTAAACATGGTCTGGACTTTGTTACAGGATTGTGTTTGTGTGAGAAACTGGTTATCCCTCTAAAATGGTGGCTTTGGAAGGCGAATACCCCCTGTCTAAAGTTTCTACCCCATGTCTTGATTTCCCTTCAGCTTCCGGTGAATTACACATAAAGTAATGTGTTGTTTGTTGTTCTCGGATACCTCTAACCGCTGTTCCGAGCCTAAATCCACATTGTTAACTTCGTCCATTTCAGATTTTTTCTTTCGCTTTCGATATCCTTGCTAAATAATTAGACGATTGTTCATTTTAGTCCCATGATGCTGTCTGATCAGGTCACTGCTGTTGGTTTGGTGAAACGGAGAGCGTATTGAACAGTAAGCTTGAACGGTGATCTTGTGTGTGTGTGTGCGCGTACGTGCGTGCGTGTTATGCTGTTTGAACACTTGGTGAGCTGATTGGTTATCTGTGTGTTTGTTTTTTTGGGCCTGGTTGCTGTACTGTGTTCATGTGGGTGCAGCAGCAGTGTGTTGTTCCCCTCACCCTCTGCCTGCATTCTAACCCCATTCAGTCCTCTGTCTGCATTCTAACGCATTCAGTCCTCTGCCTGCATTCTAACGCCACTCTGTCCTCTGCCTACAGTTCTACCTCCAGGACACCAAGAGCAGCAATGGCACCTTCATCAACAGCCAGCGCTTGAGCCGGGGGTCGGAGGAGAGCCCCCCCTGTGAGGTACTCTCCGGTGACATCATCCAGTTCGGGGTGGACGTGACCGAGAACACGCGCAAAGGTACACTTCACACTTACATTTTGCGAGGATGCAAACTAGTCACCTTTCGGCTAAATTCACAGTTTTGATTCCAGAATTGGTCACCTACGTGAATTGTGCAGATTCAATGATAAGTTATTATTAAGGGGCCGGGGCTCAGCTGGTTCACGAGTAAGGAAAATTGCCTCCATAAGCTAGCAGGAGAGGTGAGTTGGATGTGAAATGTGCGTTTGACACCTTGCGATTTAAATTGTTAAAATAATAGTTTCAATCTTTGGTTTGATAATTTAACTGGCTAGCTAGCTAGTGCATTCACATAACTTATATTATTATATATATATTATATTTTGAACTAACCATTATCTTATTTCAACATCAGTAACGAAAGAAAGTAAGGTTAAATGTATTTCGAGCTTGATACTATCTGTGATGTATTTGGGACATAACTCTAGCTAGCTAGCTATCACACTGATTTCAGTGTCAATAATGTTACAGACCGTGAACAATAAATAAATAATGGTACAAAACATGAAATAATAATAAACTTTATTTGCCTTAGGATATTACGTGACTCGTACGGGTCATTGACCGAAGGTGCTCAATTTGTCAAGTTTAGCAAGTGTCGTGAGAAGATTGCAAAACATACTTGGGAGAGAAAGTGAGGGGGGTTGGGGGGACAGATAGCGTGGCCAGACAGGAGAAGATGAGCGCGAACCGTAGAATTTGTCACACTGCCTGGACCAGAGCAATTTTAGACTACGTTACTCATTCCGTGCCCCCTCAGATACAAGATCTGATACAGAAACATTGATATAAAACTGACATAAAGGTCTGGTAAACGGGCTGGCACTTGTAGCAAGCCAACGTAACGTCAGCCAGCTAGCCAGCCAAGACGCCTTATAATATAATAGCGCAGGTAACGTGCGTTTCTCGCAAGTAACTTGGCTGACCAATACCGGCAAACACGGTAATCCTTGAGCTATAACAATACGTTTCCCGACAAATAATAGCTAAAGTTGACTGCACTCATGAGCGTATGCGTCCACACCACCACTAAGCCCACAAACCTGCAAGACCGCGTATCAGCAACGCCGCTGTCCAGCTGCTTCGTGGGCTTGGCATAATGTGTCCAATCACTGATCAATAATAGTAGAACAATAAATGTCATATAGTATTGCATAGACACTACCGGTCAAAGGTTTTAGAACACCCCCATTTTCTAGTTTATAACCTGTCCAGTGAATAACCTGGAATTGTACAAAGGTAAGCGGTGAACTGTCAGAGGTATAAAAAGGAAAAAAAGTTAACCCATTACTTGTTCCATGAAAAAGGAAACGAACTAACCTAACTAGGTTTTCTAAACTAAACCTAAACTTTTTAAAACATTTATATATATATATATATATTTTTTTTTTTACCTCTGACAGTTTACTGCTTACCTTTGTAGCATTTCAGGTTATTCACTGGACTTGAACTGCTTAAATTTCAGTAAAAACTGGAAAATGGGGGTCTTCTAAAACTTTTGACCGGTAGTGTACAGTAACATTAGGCTACCCAAATGGCGCAGACTGCAAAGAAAATGGCGACAAATTTGCACTGGATTATTTACAATTGGGCTTTATCCAGTCTCCATTCAACCCACAGCTACCTCTGTGTTTAGTGTGTGAGCAGGTTTTCTCCAGTTAGGCAGTGCAACCCTCCTGTCTAAAACGGCATCTGACAAAAATCCACCCGGAAAAGGTGAGTAAAGGCCCAACCTTTCAGAGGCCTGAGGGAGAAGTGATGAGCTCAAGCGAGGTCAATGAGCTCAAACGAGCGCTAGAGATACTGGAGCAGGCTAAAAGGCAGAAAATATAGGAAGCAGTGATTGTAGGTGTGCATGGGTGTGTAAATGAAAGGAAAAAGTCAATAAATCCTTTCGCATCACATCCTAATGCTGTCTGCTGAGTCAAATCTTGCGCCGCAGGGAGCCGTATTTTTGCCACATGTCTCAGGGATTAGAGTTTGGGGACGGGGGGGTTATTCTCTCACCTTTTTCACCCCTCACTCGTCTGCATCCCTGATTTTAGCCACTTGGCAGACGCGACTTAGTTTACATGTCTTTACATACAATCCATTCGCACGGCTGAAGAAATTCAGGCTTAGTACAATTACATTTTAAGCATTTAGCAGACATTCTTATCCAGAGCGACTTGCAAGATGTGCATGAATACATGGTAGGGACGATCATAGTTTGCGCACGAGGTCAGTGCAGTAACACAGCGATGGACGTCGTTGTAGGCAGCTGCGTACCGTACCTGTAACACTGGGAAGGAAAACCTTTTTCCTTTGCTCAAGGGTACAGTGGCAGTGCCCTGCCTGAACTGGTTGATTTTGAAAGTGAAAATGAACACCCTGTGCCTCTCCAGGGCCAGGAGTGGAGAGTCAACCGTGCCAGTGCTGATTGGTTGGAAGTCCTACAAGGCGGTACACGATTGGCCAGGGAGGGAGGCAGGCGTTGCAGTAGGCCGGGTATCTCCGTCTCCTTGCACATTAGTGGTGACTCTGGCTTGCAGTCTGCCTGCGCCAGCTGCACACGAGCTGCAGTCCTCCGCATTTGATGCGCAGGTGCTTTTAAAGGAAGTCTGCGTCAGTCTGCGCTCTCCAAAATTTCAGTGGACGACTGCGCAGCGATGGGACTGCAAATACAACTGGGGAACTTAATAAGGGATTCAAATAATATAATAATATATGCCATTTAGCAGATGCTTTTATCCAAAGCGACTCATAGAAATGAATGCATAAATTTTTCAGTATATGTGGTCCCAGTGGGAATTGAACCCACAACCTAAGCATTGTTAACGCCATGCTCTACCTACTGAGCCACACAGAACCATTAAAAGAAATGGTTCCAAAAAGTAAATTTAAATAGGGCGAAAATGCAACCGCAAGAACACTTGGCCTGCTCAGTAATTACGATTGTGCTGCTGTACTGTTGCTTTAACAGCCACTGAGCAACTTTGAATCTGGTGGCGTAAAAGAGTGGCGAAGTCCTCCGCCGCGCCATTGGCTGCTTGAAATGGCAGGCTGGTCATGTGACCGTCTGTGATGTAATCGTCCTCGGCACAGGACTTTTTGAAAGCAGCTCAGCGGTGGCACTCGATTGCAGCACCGAATGTGCTTTAACAGCTACAGACCCAAATGGCCGCTCTCCCAGTCAGAGTGGCTTCAGCGTTAAGGTTCCGTTTGCGGGAAAGCGTTCAGGGCTTCACAGTCGTCAACAAGTCGCCGTCAAACCTTTGTGTTCGGAGAACGCCTGACTGAGGCGGGACTGTGTGTTCAGAGAACGCCCGAGTAAGAGGGGGATGATCTAGTAGCACGGACCGAGGGAAGTATTTTACACGGGCGTCTTTTGGCATAAAGAAGGATCGTGCTTAGTGTTCCGCAGTTTATTCGAATCGGTATTAACCCTTCAGCTTTTTATATGCCCTTCCTTTCTGTAAGTATAAATGGTGGTTTAAACGACAAAAAAAAAAAAGACAAAAAAAGATGCATGTATATAAAACATTTGCTCAATCCTTTAGTGACGTGTCGAACTGTTGAGGAGGAAGTTGCGTGTTGGGACATAGATGAGTCTGAGGTGTAGAAACACCACTGTGTGTGTGTGTGTGTGTGTGTCTGTGTGTGTGTTAAGTGTTGTTTTTATGTCTTGGTTTTCAGTCACCCATGGCTGTATAGTGTCTACAATCAAGCTCTTTCTCCCGGATGGCATGGAGGCTCGAGACGCTCAGAGTAAGTTCTCTCATTTAAAAAGCTGTCCAGATGAAGACAAACTGCACAAGGTTGATCGTTTAATAGAATTAGTAGAAGTGGACTTTGGGGGGGGTTAAACTCTGCTGAAGTTTTGGGCTCTCCTGCTCTCCTTTCAGGAACGCGAGGGAAGGTAATAAAGTCAGAGGCCCAACTCTGGCCTGGGAGCCAAAAGCTAACCTCTGCCTGACTGAAGGGAAGCAGGCTTTAAAAGCACAGGCCAACCTGGAGTCTATGGCAGGAATGTCTGGTTATTTCTACTGTGCTTTCTGCTGTGATTTTGCAGTCTGGTGAGAGTGCTGAATTAACTAGTGCTGCCCTGTGTGTGAGAGAGAGAGAGAGAGAGAGAGAGAGCGTAGGGTTCTGGGCTGACCTATGGCAGAACGTATGGTTTGGGGCTGCCCTGTGAGAGAGCGTAGGGTTTGGGGCTGCCCTGTGAGAGAGCGTAGGGTTTGGGGCTGCCCTGTGAGAGAGCGGCTCTTACAGGGCCCTGCACGTTCCCTCTACTGCGCAAGTGTCTCCATGTTGGGTGATTCTCCATTTTCCTCATGTGCCAGCCACTTGGAAGCATACTCAATTAGCAATAACAAATGCCTATCGATGACTACCGCCCACCGAATCAATCGGTTCGCTTGTGAGCCCAGCGTACGAGGAAAGGTTAAACACCGTCTGTAATGTAATTTGGCTTGGCGGCTGACTGAACCAGAAAACGCGGTATGAAGTTACGAGGAGCTAATTTCGTTCAATTAGATGCTATCGATAGCTTGTTATCCGAATTGCCCTTTTTACTGTGTCAGAAGGCCCATAGATGCACCACACGTTTGTTTGTGCGCTGTTGTGTTGTAATGATGATACCCGTATTACCCTTTGTCACCGTGTGAATTGCACTTGGGTACGGCAGGATGGCTTTTAGTGCTTGTGACACCAGTCGCGTGTCCGCTCACGTAATATGAGCCGTTTGCCGTTTCTTTATCTCATTCACCCGGCAATGATAGACGCTTGCCGATGTTAGAAATAAACTAAAGCTGCTTTTTTTAATTTTTTTTACTTTTTCTTCCCCCCCCCCACCCCCTTTCTTTCTCTCTTCCTTCCAAACATTGCTATAAACCACCGAAACAACCTCCTCCACACCATTCCCATAATAAATGAGCTTATTTACTACCACTGCGTCCATGCTTCAGTAATGAGCTACCATGCTATCATATTTACCACAGAGCTGGTGATGCAGCGTGTGTGCGTGTGCGTGTGCGTGTGCGTGTGCGTGTGTGTGTGCGTGTGTGTGTGTGTGTGAGAGTAAAAATATATATATATATCTGCGTAAGATTCTAGATTTTTTTTTCCTTCCCACCCCAGAAAGGTTTTTGGGAAGGGTTTTGTCAAACGTTCTTTACTCTTCACATTGTATAAAAAAGTGAAAGACGCTGAGCCTGAACTCTTGTTTTGGTGTTGCACATGTGCAGTTAGCAGGGGGAGTCGGGGTGGGTGGGAAGGAATGATGGTCTCTGGACAGAGGGCTGGGTCGCCTTGCTTCCTCTGGGCCCAAAGCTCTCCTGCATCATCCCTGGCCCTCGCTCTGTTCTCCCAGCCCTGCGCCTCTGCTGTACCCCCCAACAAAAGACAAAAGATAATAGAGTCGGCTCTGGCCAGGAGTGCCATCGGGGCAGCAATTGGCTGTCTGCCCTAGGGAGTGGGGAGGAAAGCCGACACACACAGTTCGCTGTGCACAGTAGTGGTTCTGGGGTACCGGAATTACAGTCAACGGCACGACGAGTGCTGTCTCGGAGGAGGCAGCGCTTCGTCATTGTCACTGCCAGTCGCAGGACTACGGCAGAGAAGTACGAGGGAGGGGGGATTGAACGAAGCACAGCGGGAGTAATTAGCTACCAAATTGGGAGAAAAATGGGGTTTTAAAAAAAAAAAGACAAAGATAATACCGGGACTTTACAGAAACCTCACATCACGCAACAATTTCAGACCTGCACATGAGGATTTTTTTTCTCTATTTTAGTGCGAGTGGTTTTGCCGTCACTGCGTTTTTGTCCTCCCCAAAGTTTTTGGTTTCGTCACGTTTCATAGAACGATGCTGAAAAGACGCCCCCCCTGGTGGCCGAGCCGAGGCAGGGCGTGACGCAGCGCAGGCTCCTGACTGAGTTTTTGGATGATGCTCGCCGTTTTGTTTTAAAAAGACACCCTGAAACGGCAAATTAATCTGCCCCTGCTCTGAGGGCAGGGCGAGCGAAATGAGTTACTGGTGGGAGGCTTGTCTGAACATTGTGAGCCATTACATTACGTTACAGGCATTTAGCAGACACTCTTATCCACAGACGACTAACACAGTTTCACATTTCTTTACATACAATCCATTCATACAGCTGGATATTTTACTGAAGCAATCCAAGTACCTTGCTCAACGGTACAACGGCAGTGCCCCACCCGGGATCGAACTTGCAACCTTTGCGTTACAAGCCCAGCTCCCTAACCATTATGCTGACATTGTCGCCGCATCTGAACGCTGTTCCAAACGGCTCCAAAAGCTTTCCTTTTGATGGTGGGCGAGTTAAAGAAGGAGCTGAAATGAGTTGCCCTGTGCGCGATGCCCTGACTGCGTTTGCATAAGGGGTGGGTGGGCAGGGCTTGAATAGAGGCGGCGGGTGTGTTCTTCTAAAATGGGATAGGGGGGGCGGATAGCGTAGCGGTCTAACGCACCACACTTTGGTTGGTCCGGTGTGGTGTGCGCTGCCTGTCAGGGACACGGTTCGAAACCCGCGTCTCTACCAGACCGGCCCTGATCGTCAGCCCAAGCGGGGGCGGCATTTGGCTGTCCGACCCAGGGGGAGTGGGGAGGGAGAGCCGGCTCGGGTCCGCCGGAAAGGGAGTCTCCAGAACGTGGGTGGGTGGGCGAGTTCCGTTTCGGAGGAAAAGCGGAAGTCGCTGCCCACGGAGAATTGGCTTGCCTCGAGTAGTCAAGCGACGGACCCGTGTGGGGAGGGTTAATTGAAGTAAATAAGAGGGTGCAATTGGCTACCAAATTGGGAGAAAAAAAAATATATAAAAAAATGAAATGTAAAAAAATGACTAGGATAGGGACTGTGTTTGAGCAGGGAGAGAGGGGACTTGGGTAGTGACTGAGTTTAGTCCAGTGGCATGGCCCTCGCCTGTAGAGTGACACGACAGTCACCTCAAAGCCTGCCATGGGACCCATCGGCACACTTTCCCGTTACGTGCTAAAAAGGGTCACCGTGAGAGTCAGCACTGAGGGTTTGAGAACGGGCAGCCTCTGGAAGCTCTGCCGCTGTTCCAGGCCCAGGGCGTCAGAGCCGCGGTCTGGCGTCCGATTCCGGCTCTCGTTTCCTCCGTTTCGTGGAATGCCTCTAAACCGGTCTGTCCTGAGTCTGGACGGATTCCGAGGAAGAATTTCAGCAATGGAGAAAATCCGGAGGATCGTGTTTGCCTTTTTTTTTTTTTTTTGTGGAGCGTGGCCTCTGGTTTCACCTTGATGGAAATGTTTTCCTTATCTGCAGGGCCTGCTTTATCTCGTGTGTGTGTCTGTGTGTGTCTGTGTGTGTCTGTGTGTGTCTGTGTGTGTGTGTCTGTGTGTGTGTCTGTGTGTTTCTCACACATGGCTCTGGCAGCGGTCACTGTGCTCTGTCAGAGCGCCCTTCTCTCTCAGGGCTGTAGTGGAAGCGTGCAATACAGCGGTCGAAGCGCCTGCTCTCGAATGGCGCGGTGATTTTGTGACCCTGCCGTGAGTGCAGGCATGCGACCGAACTTCCCCAAACGCCGCCGCAAAGAGGATATTAAATTGACGAGGAGCCGCCTGTCAGAGCTGGCCCCACCGAGCGATTGTTCGTCGATGCGTAGCGTTTGGAGAAAGAGGCGGATCGAAAGGCGTGGAAACGTTCGGTCACAGAGTTTGTTGCCACAGCGCCCGTCGCCAGACTTGGGGACGGCGCACGTCGTCGTGGTTACGAAACCCGCGCACAGGGAAGCGAGAGGCCAGTGGGCGGAGGGGCGGAGTCCGGAGCACCCCAGCGACCAAGGGTGGATCTCAGCTGGGGCGCTATTGGCCGGCGGGGATGCATGGCTCGCCTCACACCTGACGCGGGAGAGAGGAAGTGCTGGCTGGCGGAGCTGTACAAGGCGCAGCCATGAGTGCGAGTGGATTGTGCGTCTGGAGCTCAAGTGGAGTTTAGCGTGACCGCGCCGAGCTTCAGAGCAGCCCAGGTAAGACGGGTGTGACCTGCCCCGCGGAGGGCAGAGTGAGTCATCGAATTGGGACGTGGAGTGTCAAAGGGGAGCGCGTGTAAAACGCTGCCTTGCGCCTGAGTGCGCTTCGTAGATGGCTCACTGTGAATCATTTCTCTTTGAGTTTTGAAAGATTGGAAAGTCTTTGGTTTTTCTGTCAAAAGAAAAGCAGTTCCCTTTTCTCTTACGATGCTCCTTGGGGAAATCCTGTACTCTTAATTCACAGGAGCGCAGATCTTTTATCAAATTGAATACGTGTTTCATATTTAAATTATAATTGAATACAAATGACGCATTGAAGCTACCGCGTGTACTACAAAGAGTGTTTTAAAGTATTTCCCCCCCCCCCTCCCCCTCCCCTCCCCGCTTGGATTGTTTGCCACTGCAAAAGGGGACTTTTGTGTGTGTGTGGAGACAGGAGAATGTGTGTGCGGTTATTAGAGAGTGTGTGTGCGGTTATTAGAGTGTGTGCGGTTATTAGAGTGTGTGCGGTTAATAGACAATGTGTGTGTGGTTATTAGAGAGTGTGCGGTTATTAGTGTGTGCAGTTATTAGAGTGTGCGGTTATTAGAGTGTGTGCGGTTATTAGAGAGTGTACAGTTATTAGAGAGTGTGTGCGGTTAATAGAGAATGTGTGAGGTTATTAGAGATTGTGTGTGAGGTTATTAGAGATTGTGTGTGGGGTTATTAGAGAATGTGTGTGTGGTTATTAGAGAATGTGTGTGCGGTTAATAGACAATGTGTGTGTGGTTATTAGAGAGTGTGCGGTTATTAGTGTGTGCGGTTATTAGAGAGTGTGTACAGTTATTAGAGAGTGTGCGGTTAATAGAGAATGTGTGAGGTTATTAGAGATTGTGTGTGGTTATTAGAGAATGTGTGTGTGGTTATTAGAGAATGTGTGTGCGGTTATTAGAGAGTGTGCGGTTATTAGAGTGTGTGTGGTTTATTAGAGTGTGTGCGGTTATTAGAGAGTGTGTGTGCGGTTATTAGAGTGTGTGCGGTTATTAGAGTGTGTGCGGTTATTAGAGAGTGTGTGCGGTTAATAGAGAGTGTGTGCGGTTATTAGAGTGTGTGCGGTTATTAGAGAGTGTGCGGTTATTAGTGTGTGCGGTTATTAGAGTGTGTGCGGTTAATAGACAATGTGTGTGTGGTTATTAGAGAGTGTGCGGTTATTAGAGTGTGTGCAGTTATTAGTGTGCGGTTATTAGTGTGTGCGGTTATTAGAGAGTGTGTACAGTTATTAGAGAGTGTGTGCGGTTAATAGAGAATGTGTGAGGTTATTAGAGATTGTGTGTGAGGTTGAGAGTGTGTGCGGTTATTAGAGTGTGCGGTTATTAGAGAGTGTGCGGTTATTAGAGTGTGTGCGGTTATTAGTGTGTGCGGTTATTAGTGTGTGCGGTTATTAGAGTGTGTACAGTTATTAGAGAGTGTGTGCGGTTAATAGAGAATGTGTGAGGTTATTAGAGATTGTGTGTGAGGTTGAGAGTGTGTGCGGTTATTAGAGTGTGTGCGGTTATTAGTGTGTGCGGTTAATAGACAATGTGTGTGTGGTTATTAGAGTGTGCGGTTATTAGAGTGTGTGCAGTTATTAGAGTGTGCGGTTATTAGAGTGTGTGCGGTTATTAGAGTGTGTACAGTTATTAGAGAGTGTGTGCGGTTATTAGTGTGTGCGGTTATTAGAGTGTGTGCGGTTAATAGACAATGTGTGTGTGGTTATTAGAGAGTGTGCGGTTATTAGAGTGTGTGCAGTTATTAGAGTGTGCGGTTATTAGAGTGTGTGCGGTTATTAGAGAGTGTGTACAGTTATTAGAGAGTGTGTGTGGTTAATAGAGAATGTGTATGTGGTTATTAGAGATTGTGTGTGGGGTTATTAGAGAATGTGTGTGGTTATTAGAGAATGTGTGTGTGGTTATTAGAGAATGTGTGTGCGGTTATTAGAGAGTGTGCGGTTATTAGTGTGTGCGGTTATTAGTGTGTGCGGTTATTAGTGTGTGCGGTTATTAGTGTGTGCGGTTATTAGAGTGTGTGCGGTTATTAGAGAGTGTGTGCGGTTAATAGAGAATGTGTGAGGTTATTAGAGATTGTGTGTGTGGTTATTGGAGAATGTGTGTGTGGTTAATAGAGATTGTGTGTGGTTATTAGAGAATGTGTGTGTGGTTATTAGAGAATGTGTGTGGTTAATAGAGATTGTGTGTGGTTAATAGAGAATGTGTGTGTGGTTAATAGAGATTGTGTGTGTGGTTATTAGAGAATGTGTGTGTGGTTATTAGAGAATGTGTGCGGTTATTAGAGAATGTGTGTGCGGTTATTAGAGATTGTGTGTGGTTATTAGAGAATGTGTGTGCAGTTATTAGAGATTGTGTGTGGTTATTAGAGAATGTGTGTGTGGTTAATAGAGATTGTGTGGTTATTAGAGATTGTGTGTGTGCTTATTAGAGAATGTGTGTGTGGTTATTAGAGAGTGTGGTTAATAGAGAATGTGTGTGAGGTTATTAGAGTGTGTGTGCTTATTAGAGAATGTGTGTGGTTATTAGAGATTGTGTGTGTGGTTAATAGAGAATGTGTGTGGTTAATAGAGAATGTGTGTGTGGTTAATAGAGATTGTGTGTGTCGTTATTAGAGAATGTGTGTGAGTTTATCAGAGGTTGTGTGTGTGCTTATTAGAGAATGTGTGCGGTTATTAGAGAATGTGTGTGTGGTTAATAGAGAATGTGTGTGTGGTTATTAGAGAATGTGTGTGTGGTTAATAGAGAATGTGTATGTGGTTATTAGAGAATGTGTGTGTGGTTATTAGAGAATGTGTGTGTGGTTAATAGAGAATGTGTATGTGGTTATTAGAGAATGTGTGTGTGGTTAATAGAGAATGTGTGTGTGGTCAATAGACATTGTGTGTGTGTGGTTAATAGAGAATGTATGTGTGGTCAATAGACATTGTGTGTGTGGTTAATAGAGAATGTGTGTGTGGTTATTAGAGAATGTGTGTGTGGTTAATAGAGAATGTATGTGTGGTCAATAGACATTGTGTGTGTGGTTAATAGAGAATGTGTGTGTGGTTAATAGACACTTTCCACCATAAGCTGAATTTCATTCATCCTTTCTTCCTGGTGCTTATCTGCGCACTCTCGTGCTACATTTCAGTTTCTGTCCCTGACTGAAATTTGAATGAATGCATTCATTAGACCATTAAAAAACGCATATACAGCCACACATTAAAAATGATCGAGGAGAGTTCAAAAAAGTGAAGGACCTATTTCCAATGTGGTGCTCTATTTAGCTTTGCTGTCGGCTGTAGCCGACCGTCACTCTTAAAACACTTTACAAAAAAACTGTTTCAAGGCAAAAGGCCGAAACACAACTTGCTGCACTCAAAAGTGATTCTGATGACTATTTTGTCAGCTGTGTGCCAGCTGGCTTGTGTCACTTGTGTCAAGGTATAGGAGCTTTGCCATTGGCTGCTTGGAACCAATACCCAGGTTAACACAGCACTGCGCAGCGCAGTATTACATTTACATTTTTGGGCATTTAGCAGACGCTCTTATCCAGAGCGACTTACACAATTTACATTTCTTAAATACAATCAATTTATACAGCTGGATATTTCACTGAAGCAATTCAGGTTAAGTACCTTGCTCAAGGGTACAACGGCAGTGTCCCACCTGGGAATTCTACCT
The DNA here is from genome assembly GCA_029706075.1 of Aldrovandia affinis. Taxonomy (NCBI): domain Eukaryota; kingdom Metazoa; phylum Chordata; class Actinopteri; order Notacanthiformes; family Halosauridae; genus Aldrovandia; species Aldrovandia affinis. The sequence continues at coordinate 5,485,159 of JAINUG010000055.1, forward strand.
GCAACCTCTGAGTTACAAGCCCAGTTCCCTAACCATTACGCTACACTGCCAGCCCAGTATGACTGGATTGTGTGAGTGTGTGAGAGCGGGCTTAATGCAACACCGTGACTGTGACCATGTCTGGAGCCTGCTTGACACTGGGACCTCAAGCATTGATTCGTGCTGGACTATTGTGTAATATAGAATGGCCAGTAGATAAAATAATCCAATACCTTTATTTCATATAATTGTTTTTATGTCATTGTTTTTGACATTTAAGTGCTCACTTCGGTGGAAATGTGCATGTGTGCAATGTAGGCTAATGCTTATTGCACCGGGCAGGTTCGTTTCGGCAGTGTTCCACTAAGACTGATAAGAATTGGATGATGCGTGCCTGCGTGCGTGCGTGCCTGCGTGTGTGTGTGTGTATGTGCGTATGTATGTATGTGTGTACATGAGTGTGTGTGCGTGACTACGTGAGTGTGCGTGTCAGACCTACCAACCTGTACACATTTTGCGTACAAAGCACGCAATTCTTGGTCAAAATACGCATGTACGCAAATGTCCGCTGAAACTACGCCAAAAAAGAAAAAATTCCGAGGGGTGCAAAATTTAAGAAAACGTAAAAAAAACAACCTTTTTTGCACCACGGACCGGTTCCGAGGGGCGCAATTATTTCCTCGCGCACCCCTGTGCAGCTATTTTCACGTAGCACCCCCGTCGACAGAACATGGGGCGCCGTTACCTGCCTCGCACCGGGTGCTGGCAACCCACGCTACGCCACTGGTCGCCCCCAATGTTCAAACGAAACCTACGCCGTTGGTTGTACTCAAAAAAATTCCCAAGGTTGGCAGGTCTGGCGTGTATATACGTGACTGCATGTGTATGTGAGTGCGTGTGTGCGTTACTGTGTACGTGACTATATTTGTACGTGTGTGCGCGTCACTATGTGTCCGTGAGTGTACGTGAATGTGTGTGTGTGTGCGTGACTGTGTACGTGAGTGCGTGTACGCGTATGTAAGGTGATTTAGGCTATCACGGAATTCCAGCAGGTTTGGTTGGAGAACAGAGGCCTGTTTGTGTCCACAGCGCCAGCGCCTTGTCAGGACCCTGCACTCTGCACTCTCACTCTGTCAGACACTTTCCCCCCGGCTGCCTCCTGAGCCCCAGAATAGAACAGCCCATCTGTCATTGTCTTTGGGATGAGTGTCACGTCTCGTGTTCCTCTCAGCTTGCCTGCGCCGTTGTTAATAAGGGAAAAAGCTTTAAACTGGCAGACAGTGGGGCCCCCCATTTTACCAGCAGGGGGTCGCTGGTGTGTGACGAGACGCGGACAAACCGGCCGACCGGATCCCTCCCTCCCTTAGCAATGCCACCGCCAAATGCGTAGCCCCATGGAGCTGCTGGCATGGTGTGGATTCGATACCAGACCGTGGGGCTCATCTATACACTAAACAGTAGCAGAACAGTGCCTTAACAGGAGGGGCCACCTAGCAGGCTCCCCCCCCCCCCAAAAAAAGAAGATTCATAAGGTCTTTTGGGCCTCTGTGGACAGTGCCCTCCAGTGGTCTGGGCATGCATATCCCATCACAGGATTATATTGGTCATGTCCTGATTCTCTCTCAAACCCAGATTATCTTGCTTGGTGGGATAGCAGGTGGATTTTTAACTTTGACAGGGTACCCTTGTGTTATGGTCTCGGTGGCGTCTGGGTTAAATAAACTGCAGTACGCAGAGGAGCCATTTTGTTTCGATTTGCTCGAGACCCTGTCTCCAGTTTCTGTGTAGCGGGTGAGGAAAAAGTGAAAGCGTGGTGGAGATTGGTTTGTACAGGAAAGCTGAAGCCAGAGCCTGCCTCCAGGTACATAGAGTCCAGCGCCCGTGCCGTGTTGGGCAGTCGCCACACCTCCTCCCAGCACACGGCCTCGAGTGCAACCTGTAAATATTTAACCGGCGAGCAGACCGGGTACAAAGTTGCACGCTGGAATTAGAGGAACCTCTTGGGTTAATCATGCAGTTCTCCTTAGACAAACTAGTCCTTCTGAACTTCTGTATCTGCAACGGTCCTGCAGAAGCTGTCCGATTACTAATTTTTTGTTTTTTTTACTTGCAGTGTCATTCAAGCGCCATTACCACTTCCTGTTGATAAGGTAAGAGATTTGTTTGATTTTCTTTGTCCGTGTCTGTGTGGGTGGGTAGGTAGGTGTTTTGGTGTGTGTGCGTGTGTGCGCGGGTGTGTGGGTAGGTGTGTGTAGGTGTGTGTGGGGGTGTGTGGCGTGAGGTGCAGGCTGAAGTGAGCTCACATCTGAATGATTTAATAATGGCAGCAGCTGAGCAGACGGAATTATAGCGATGTCTTTTTCCATGTGATATTTTCAACATCTGTGTTTCCTCAATGAGGAACGCTCCCCTCCTGCAATGTGCGCAGGAGTCGTCGCCTCGCCTCTCCTCTATGAGGTCACTCTTAAACGTCTTTCTCTCTTCCGTCTCCCCTTTTGTCCCGACGGCGCGACACCTCTCTCGTTCCACAAGGGGAGAAAAAGCCAACCCGGGTTGCCTTTAATGCAGCCAGGCTGTGTGTTAACATAGCGAGATGTGATAAAAACTGTTTTATGATGGCAGATGCTTACCTTGAACTTTGGATTTAAAAAAATAAATATATATTTGTTTGTTGTTGGTCTCGCGGTTAGATGAGTTGATGAGAAAGTATGTTCTGGAACGTTCCACACCTCCCACCCCCCCGTGCGTCTTTGCTCCGGCTTTACTGGAAGGCCCGATCCCACTAGCTCAGCTCAGCCCTGCTCCTGATCGCCTCATTTCATTCTCCTCGTTACCGCTGCCCTTAATAGGGACGCAATGGTTTTGTATTTGCGGGCGAGTGGTTGGGCCACCGGCGCGGGGTCACGCCAGCCCTCGTTACAGCGCCCCTCTCCCTGCCCGGAATCCACAGCGGGGGCTCCCTTTTAGGGCGTCACTGAGGGAAAGGGCCCGAAAAGACCCGGCGTCCCTCTCGCCCCCTGGACTTCGCTTTATGTGCGCGCGGCGGGGCCGTTCCTCCTCCGTCGACGATTAAACAGGTTTTTAATCACGCAGAAGTGTCCTGATGCCGGGGGCCAAACGCACTTTTGGAATGCTTTTTGAAAACAGTCCTACGGATACTTGCAAATTGTTTTTTTTGTTCTGAATATCGGTGAAAATGGATGGTTTCTTCAAACGTGTCAGTAATCCGCCGGCATTTTAAGGGCGTCTAAAAGGTTAAAGCACTTCAGATTAATTGTCTATTATGTCTTAACGCGCGGCGCTCAGTGTACGTGTTCTCTTGAATGCTAGCGATGGGACAGTGAGCTCTCGGAACACAAAAACATGGGTGGGGCTACGACATGCTTCCAGAAACTCACCGATTTGAACCAATCGTTGTGTTTTGTGAAGAGCAAGACCTTTTGATTGGTTCAGATAAGTCAGTGATTGACAGAATACACGACAGCTTTTTTTTTTCCTCCGATGTCCATGCAGTGAATCGGAACACTTGCATAAAGATGGCTGCTACATAAAGCGCCACAGTGGGGCCAAATGAAGCCGAGTGCATCTTTAGTGTGCGCTCGGAAAGCCTCGCGTTCGCGACGGGGGAGCGTGGCATCACACCAGACACGGTCAACACAGACACCGTCAATCGCTGACCTACCCGTTTGGACGAAGGGTTTTTTGCCCTTCCCACCGAAGCGCAATGATTGGTTCTAATCGGTGAGTCGTTGTTGGCTTGTTGACTGGCGACTGAGGTGTCGTGACGCCCAAAATGGGCGGAGCTACTGCATGCGATCAGCAACTCACTGATTTGAACCCATCATTGCGATTTGGTGTGAAGAGCAAAAGACACACCTGTCGGCAGGCCTTAAATCCACGCGGTGTGAGAGAGCGGCGTCTGACCGCAGCAGCTCCCTCTGCATTTACTTACATTTTTACATTTTAAGCATTTAGCAGACGCTCTTATCCAGAGCGACTTACAAGAGGTGCATTAATACATGGTAGGAACGATTGTAGTTTGCGTAGTCAGTGCAGTAATACAGCGATAATAGACATCGTTGAAGGCAGCTGCGTACCATACCTGTAACACTGGGAAGGAAAAGCTTAGTCATTTTGATGGCAGCTTCGGTTAAGAAATGAAATGCCGTTGAAAGGACTGTGGTTTCAGCTCCTCTGTTCTCCGTGCTTTCATCAGCTGCTTGGGACTCCCGCCTGCTCTTGTGCCATTTCATACGGACACACAGCCAACTGCCCCGTTACGGTATGCGGTGCGTTTTCCTGCCACCGTTTAGGCCGGGGTTCCTCAAATCTGGCCCACGAATCCAAATTCGGTCCTGGTTTTCCTTTCTCTCGTAGTTCATTGAACAATTAATACAATCGATTGGCCAGAGTGTCTTCACACCTGACTCCCAGGTAAAGGGAGGGTGGAAAAATAGCAGGGGGCCCAGAAGGACCGTGATTTTAGGAAACATAGTTTAGGCCCACTCAACCCCTTAGAGGGCAAGGTGAACGCCAATAAATACAAAGCCATTCTGAGTGATCACCTTCATCCCATGGTGAAGAATTTATATCCTGATGGGAGTGGTCTCTTTGAAGATGACATAAATAATTTGTACAAATCTATCTAAATCTATTTGTATAAATATCCATATAATAATGTTAAATGCATATTGCGCTTGAATGTTTGCATTTCATACCTGTTTTGGTCTTTACCCCTGAGAGAGTGTTTGTGTAAATGTAGTGTACACAAACAGTGTACACTACAGTTTGCAGTGGCGTGGGCTGTTTGTCTCCAGTAGATAAATCAGGCAGAGGATTCAGGGGGTCAGTGAATCCTGGCACACGTTCCCATGCAGTGTATTGTCCAGGTTGTGTGTTGCCCGAGGAGTGTTTTGAGGTAACACCTGTTTGATGTCAGTTTCCTCTCTCCCTCTCTCTGCAGGTCGCCGCGAACACGCCCAGCATGTATTCTCAGGAACTCTTTCAGCTTTCGCAGTATCTGCAGGTATGGCACAACACCGCCCTCTCATGTCCATTCTGTGTCATAGCGGCCATCCTCTCCTGTGTTTGGATGACATCACGGTCTCTCACTTTGCTGCTCTCTAATAGGACTGTGCATTAAAATGCACAGTGCTCATTGAGAAGCTGCCCTCTAAGGTGCCCTCTAAGATGTTTACATACACTACCGGTCAAAAGTTTTAGAACACCCCCATTTTCCAGTTTTTACTGAAATGTAAGCAGTTTAAGTCCAGTGAATAACCTGAAATGGTACAAAGGTAAGCGGTAAACTGCCAGAGGTAAAAATAAATAAATACATTTTTAAAAGGTTTAGGTTCCCAAAAACCGAAAAATAATGTCAATTTCAGAGTTATAAAAAAGGCAGTTTTCAGGGAACAAGTAATGGGTTAACAGTCACTCTGTGCAAGTCGCCGACTCTGGATCCAGCAAAAGAGCCCCAGAACATCACGCTTCCTCCTGCATGTTTGACAGTTGGTGTCACACACTGAGGAACCATCCTTTCACCTACTCGAAGGCATACAAAAACCTTTCAAGATATCACATTTTTATTAATCGGTCCATAAGACCTTCTTCCAGTCTTCAGTAGTCCACGGCCCAGGCAAGCCTCTTTTTCTTATTTTGCCATCTTAGCAATGGCTTTCTTACTGCCGCTCGACCTGTCAAACCTGCAGCTCGAAGTCTTCTCTTCACAGTTGAAACTGAGACTTCCTTACTTCGACCAGTGTTAAGCTATGCTTATCACGCAAGCTGTTGACTCTCAGAAACCTTTTTTGTTGTGGCTTTGGGTCTGCCTTCCTTTCAGAGTTTCCTCCAGTTTCCAAGTGCCTTTTGATGGTATAGGATACTACTCACTGCCAAAAAATGTACATTATGTTTCAGTTTTTGGTAACCTAAACTTTTTTTTTTTTCTTCTTTTTTTCTTTTTCTTTTTAAACCTCTGGCAGGTTACCGCTTACCTTTGTACCATTTCTTTTTTTTTAAATTTTTAAATTTTGTTTTCTGATTTTATCCCATTTTCTCCCAATTTGGTAGCCAATTAGACCCGCTATTTTTACGTCAATCCCCCCTTAGTAATGTGAGTTCGCTGCCGTAGTCCTGCGACCGGTAGTGACGAAGGCGAAGTGACGCCTCTTCCGAGGCGTCACTCGCCAAAGCGTCGACCGAACCCCGGTACTTACAGGGCCACTCTACGCAGCGAACGTCACGTCGGCTTCCCTCCCCCTCCCTGGGGCGGACAGCCAATCGCCGCCCCCTGGTGGCACTCCCGGCCAAAGCCGACACTTGGCGAGACGGGGAATTGAACCCCGGTCTCCGTGGCCAGCGTCGGACGTTGTAACCACTGGACCACGCGGGAGGCCACCTTTGTACCATTTCTTTATCAATTTGTTTTACAATATGGTCTGATCTTCATCTAAATTACAATAGGTTGTAGGTTAAAGCTACTTTAACTTCTATAAAACACTCAAACATCACAAGAAGCATCTGCTGATGTGAACCATGCCTCACACAAAAGAGATCTCAGAAGACCTACGATCAAGTATTGTTGATTTGCATAAAGCTGTAAAGGATTACAAAGTAATCTCAAAGAGTTTAGATATTCATCAGTCCACAGTTAGACAAATTGTCTGTAAATGGAGATGATTTAGTACTGTGGCTACTCTTCCTAGAAGTGGGCGCCCAGCCAAGATGACTCCAAAGGCGCAACGCAGAATGCTCAATGAGGTAAAAAAGAACCCTAGAGTAACAGGTAAAGGCTTGAAGGAATCATTGGAACTGGTTAACATCTCTGTTCATGAGTCCACCATATGCAAAACATTGAACAGGCATGGTGTCCATGGCAGGACACCACGGAGGAAGCCGCTGCTCTCCAAAAAAAACATCGCTGCGTGCCTGAAGTTTGCCAAAGAGCACCTTGACACTCCACAACGCTACTGGGAAAATGTTTTGTGGGCTGATGAAACTAAGGTTGAATTGTTTGGGAAGAACACGCAGCACTACATATGGCGTAAAAAGGGCACCGCATACCAACATGAAAACATCATCCCAACGGTGAAGTACAGTGGAGGGAGCATCATGATTTGGGGCTGCTTTGCTCCCTTGGGGCCTGGACAGCTTGCCATCATCGAGGGGAAAATGAATTCCTACGTTTATCAAGGTATCCTACAGGATAATGTCAGGGTGGCTGTCCGCCAGCTGAAGCTCAGTAGAAGTTGGGTGATGCAGCAGGACAATGACCCTAAACATCGAAGGAAATCTACTACAGAATGGCTTCAATAAAAGAAAATCTGCCTTTTGGAGTGGCCCAGTCAGAGCCCAGACCTTAACCCGATAGAGATGCTGTGGAATGACCTCAAGAGAGCCGTTCACACCAGACATCCTAAGAATATGGCTGAGCTGAAGCAGTTCTGTAAGAAAGAATGGCCCAAAATTCCTCCTGAACGTTGTGCAGATCTGATCCGCAGCTACCAGAGGCGCTTGTTTGAGGTTATTGCTGCCAAAGGAGGTTCGACCAGTCATTAAATCCAAGGGTTCACTTACTTTTTCCACCAACACTGTGAATGTTTAATGGGTGTGTTCAATAAAGACATAAGAACATAAGAATGCTTAATGATGAGAACAGGCCGTTCGGCCCATCTAGGCTCATGTCCTAATCTAAAGAGCATCTAGTACTACATCTAGCCTGGACTTGAATAGCCCAAGCGTTTCTGCCTCTACTACCCGACCTGGCAAGCTGTTCTAGGCATTGACAACTCTCTGTGTAAAGAAAAACTTCCTGTGCGGAATTTGCCTTTAACTAATTTCCTCCTGTGGCCTCTTGTTCTGCTGACCTGACATGAAAGATTATAATTGTTTGTGTGTTATTATCTTAAGCACAAGTACTTGTGACTTAGATGAAGATCAGATCACATTTTATGACCAATTAATGGCGAAAACCAGGTAGTCACACAAAGGGTTCACATACTTTTTCTTGCCACTGTATGTAGATGTTATCATTCTAGAGTCATGTTTGTGTCTAAAATGATTGGGCCGTAATTATTTAACCTCCTGCAGTTTGTTGTTCATTGGCTTTCAGGCTCAGCTGTGAGTGGTTCACATGCAAACGGACATTCTGCGTGCGTGCGTCTGTCTGCGTGCGGGTCTGCATCTCTGTCTGTCTGTCTGTCTGTCTGTCTGTCTGTCTGTCTGTCTGTCTGTGTGTGTGTGTGTGTGTGTGTGTGTGTGTGTGTGTGTGTGTGTGTGTCTATCTGTACGTCTGCCTGCATGTCTGTACGTACGTATGTACGTACGTACGTATGTGCTAGGCTGGGCTGACCCTGTGCTTGGCTCTCTCAGGAGGCCCTACACCGGGAGCAGATGCTGGAGCAGAAGCTGGCCACACTGCAGCGGCTGCTGGCCAACACACAGGAGGCCTCTGAGAGCAGCTGGCAGGTACCTATGAACCACCGCCTACACCCCCCGCTCACCACCACCTCCTCGCTGTCCCTCTAACCCCCACCCCATTCTCCCCTCTCCCTTCCATTAACCCTCTCACCCCTACACCACTCCCCCTTCTCAACCTCCTCTTACCGCTCTCTCATCCCTATTAACCACCAGCCTCCCACACCCCCTTCTTCCCTCTCCCTCCTCTCACCCCCCCGCCCCACCCCTCTCTCTTAGGGCAGGGCCAGTCCTCATGGCCCAGGGGACACTGCAGTTTCTGTGCAGTATTTGGGATGTGATAATGCTCCTCTTTGCGCACTGCTGGGTTCAGAGTGTTTACGCCGTTCCATCTCCTGCAGGCTTTGATAGACGAAGACAGGCTACTCTCGAGATTGGAAGTGATGGGAAACCAGTTGCAAGCATATTCAAAAGTAAGCTTTGTTTGACAATACCGACATGCGTGCGTACATACATATACACATACATGCATATTAAATATGTTTTGTTGCAGTGCCTTTTCGAAACGTACATTATTCAGTTGCTCTCCTGTCTTTTGCAGAACCAAACCGAAGATGGCATTCGCAAGGAGCTGGTAGCCTTACAGGAGGACAAACACAACTATGAGACTACAGCCAAAGAATCCCTGAGGCGGGTCCTTCAGGAGAAGATTGAGGTGGTCAGGAAGCTGTCCGAGGTGGAGGTGAGCCCCGAAAACGTGCACCACGGCTCCCCTTCAGGCCCGCTGCTGTGAACGTCTTAGATCTGGGGTTAAGGGGAGACTTTCAGGGCAAAACCCACTCATTTCAGTTCAAATGATACTGCAAAGCGAGAAGTTAGGCGTGATCCATCTTGAGTAACTGATATTCAAAAATGCGGTGCCCCTTGGGTGGATTCGAGGATTTGCAACCTGGAACCATGCATCTATGAGCGGATGCCATTGTTTGCTTGATACTGATAATACTGTATATGCTAATATTGTATTGCTAGCTACTATACAATTGCGAGGAGTTTGAAGTCAGAAGACGGCTTTTCGCTTGGTGTCAGAGAGGTACAATTGTGCTCATCACCAGGTTTTGTTGGTCATTGTTACTATCCCACTCTTGAGGCCAGTTACTTGGCTTCTTGGCCTTCAGGGCAGGGTGATGATTATGCAACGAAACTAGGCCCCATACCCAAAATCTCCCAATGCCCTGCTTCAGTCTTGAGAATGTCCTCAAATCCTTTCATTTTGCCCCAAAATACACTTTTTTGTGGATTTTTGGATTCAAATTGGGCGCACAACTACTATGCATATTATAGCAACAGTTTTCAACAAAAAAAAAATGGTTTTATGCAAATGGTGCTCTTTAAATACCTTAAATATTTTAAGCCTTTAAGGACCAGTAACATTTCTGCTGATGACTGACAAATTTAAAATAAATTCACTATTTTCACTAAGATTCACAAACAAAATATTCTGCCGTCGTACATGTGTGTTTTAGTAACCTGTTTCGTTGGAAATTGTCAGGGACCTGCTGGGAGTGTTTTAAAATTGTATCTAAAGGCTTAAAGTAACAAAAGTATTTCAAATACGTATTTGACCCAGGTCTAACTTGCTGATTTTATTGTCCCCTGAGGAAACTTTTTGTTGCGGCAAAATTGTTCAAAGACTAAACAAAAAACTGAAATTTGAGACAAACACTGCAAGACCCAACTTCTTCCAACACTCTGCCAGCATTACAATCTGCGCTTCATACATACATACAGACCGATCGATTCTTCGGAAGGATGCAGGCTACCCTGCTGGTTCTGTTGAAGTGGTGTAGTGCTAGCAGGGCCTCAGGCTAGCCTACATCTGTATCGGTCTGTGCATGGGTCGGTCGGTCTTGTGTGTGTGATGTGAAACGTGTGTGGTGGACGGACGCTGGTTTGAAAAGCCGTCTCTCGTCCCGTGTGTGTGTGTCAGAGGAGCCTCAGTAACACGGAGGATGAGTGCACGCACCTGAGAGAGATGAACGAGAACACGCGGGAGGAGCTGCGGGAGCTCGCCAACAAGTACAACGTAGCGGTCAACGAGATCAAGGACCTGACGGAGAAGATCAAGGTGTGTGTGTTGAGGCTGTGTGTTTGTACTGAACCTGTGTGTGTTTGTGTGAGTGTTTGTTGAGGCTGTGTGTTTGTACTGAAACAGTGTTCGTTTGTGTGAGTGTTTGTTGAGGCTGTGTGTTTGTACTGTAACAGCGTGCGTTTGTGTGAGTGTGTTGAGGCTGTGTGTTTGTACTGTAACAGCGTGCGTTTGTGTGAGTGTGTTGAGGCTGTGTGTTTGTACTGAAACCGTGTGCGTGTGCGTTTGTGTGCGTGTGTTGAGGTTGTGTTTGTACTGAAACTGTGTGTATATCTACCTGTGCTGAAAGCTGGCGGAGGAGCGGCAGGAGGAGCTCTCTCAGAAGGGGCAGAGTGAGAAGAAGGAGCTCCAGCTGCGTATCGATGAGATGGAGGAGAAGGAGCAGGCACTCCAGGCCCGTATCGAGGCCCTGCAGGCCGACAACGACTTCACCAACGAGCGGCTCACCGCTCTGCAAGGTACGACACGCTCACTCAACCGCCCGCCCACCCTCCGGCCTCACTACCACGTCACGGCTCACTGCCGATAAGTAGGAGTCCTAACCCAGAGGCCTTCCTTCAGGGCCACAGGTAAAAGTGCACATGCGTTTCAGCTGAACGTCCTCCTCAATCCACACAAGGGAGTTCACGGTCCCTTTCTTCAGAGTACTGCCGAACCGCAGTCGGTAACGAGCGGCGACGACGCAGAGACCACAGAGCTCCGTGAGCCTGCGAGGACACGAACACTCTGACAGATGTTGATGCGGATGATTTAGATCGAGTTGCATGGCACCTAAGACTGTGACTGCAGATGCTCTTTAGTCACCCCCCTGGTTGTCCTTTACAGTCCGTTTAGAGCAACTTCAGGAGAAAAACGTACAGGAAAACAACAGTTTAGGTGAGTCCTCCCAGCCAAGTGCGTCTGCTTCTAACCTCTCTGCTCTTCTTTCTCCACTCATTTTTGGCATGAGCGCTCTTTTGTGTTGCGTGTTTTCCCTTGTGTTGTGTGTCTCGCTCCGTCTTGCTTCTGCACTGGTCTGTTTGCTAAGAAAGGGCAGCGTAGGAGGGCCTCCCGTGTGGTCTAGTGGTTTCAACGTCGGCTCTGGCCGGGAGTGCCACCGGGGCGGCAATTGGCTGTCCGCCCCAGGGAGTGGGGAGGGAAGCCCACACTGTTCGCTGTGCACAGGAGTGGTTCTGGGGTGCCGGAGTTAGTCGACAGCATGACGAGTGCCGCCTCGGAGGAGAAGATGCTTCGCCTTTGTCACTGCTGGTCACAGGGCTACGGCAGCGAACCAAGAGGGAGCGGATTGACCCAAGAATAGCGGGAGTAATTGGCTACCAAATTTACATTTTTTTTTTTTAAGAAAGGGCGTTTGGCATCGCGTTTGGGTTCGAGCGGAGAAGGGGCGGGGTGGTCCGTGGCAGTGGACGTGTTCCCGTGCCATCCGAAAGTTTCGTTTCCTGACCGTAGTCGTTTTCCCCCTCGGTTGAAGGGAATTTGACGCAAGGAGGCGCGGTGGCTCAGATGCTCGGGGTGGTTCAGATGCCTCTGTGCAGATGAGGCGTGTTTAATGAGACAGGATTGTTACGTTTTCGGTCGTATAGGGCGTTTCCGCGCCGATAAGGTCACGATCCTTCTGCTGGGATCACATCATTTTTTACATTGACATTTTAAGCATTTGGCAGACGCTCTTATCCAGAGCGACTTACAAGATGTGCATTAATACATGGTAGTTTGCGCACAAGATCAGTGCAGTAATACAGCGATAGACATCGTTGTAGGCAGCTCAGAGAAAGAGCTCTCTTCGATATTTGTGGATCGTGGCAGAAGGATCGTGACCTTATCGGCGCGGAAACACCCTGCCCTGCCAAACACAACTTTCCTCTAGTGCAGTCCATTCTCATTTTTGCCTGACACCCGGATGCAACACGTTGTCGCTCTCTGATGCTCAGGGGTTCGCATGGCTTTCAGGCTCTTTGCGATTATGAGACCCGGGGAACTGGGGCTCTGGGTGAGGATCAGTGGTGACTCTGGAGCCTTCGTGGCAGGCCCTAGAGTTCATTGTGAAGGTAGAACTGTGACTCCTGACCCCTTGGCCCGTGGCCTCTCGTCTCTGGCCTCTTGGCCCTTGGCCCCCGGCTCTTGGCCCTGGGTAAGGACAGGTAGTGACTCAGTCTTAGTGTTAGGACCCAGTACAGTGTTCAGTGTGAAGGCTTCAGGGAACAATGCAGTGTCCCTTTACCAGTGGGTGTGAACGCAGTACAGGAGGTATGTGACACAGCAGCAAGCGTTGTGCACCATGACCACATTGAAGTGGTACCATAGTCTTTTTTTTTTTTTTTTTTCGGTTGTGGTCTGATCGTATTTATTTAAAGATATATATATATTTTTAAATTCAAATTGTGTCCGAGTGGACTTGAAAGCATGCTCATCCGTAACGGTGGCGGCCAATAAGCTTGACTTCCCCCAAAATATTGAAGCTCGTTCTTCTCTCATGTCACCTGGTCTCAGGTCTCTTGTAAAACGGAAGAAGAACTACGGGTTTACCCTTAAAGGAAACGGGAAGCCCCTTTCACTCGCAGCACGGGGGGAAGGCCGACTACAACAGGCGCGCGCGTCTCGTTAAAAGAGCGGCGTTGCCCGTGTTTCGTGGCCTGCGGTCAGGCCTGTTTGCGGTCCGTTGTCCTGACATCCGGTAGCGCACGGAGCATTTAAACCCTGGAGCGCCAGAGTGCTCTTTCCGTTGACAGAAGCACCACATCCCTCCGCCCGCCACGGCAGTCTGGGCTGTGCACTGAAACGCGCTGATGTGTAGCGTTCCATGGCTTCCCCTTGCAGGCAGCAGTGGCCTGACACTCCACTCTGTGACATCATCTCAGGGAGACGGCCTGCGTCTGTGACAGCTGGAAGAGCGCCATAACCGACGCCGGCCTAAATATAGCTGCTGTCGCTAGGATGTTACCATGCGCAAGAGACTCACACACGCGCGCACACTCTTGGAATGACATACTGTGTACTGTACAATGGCAGATGAAGGAACTGGGAGGACGAGGGAGATGGTTTCACTTCACTTTCACGTAGCACTTGGGGTTGCGGTTTGGCGTCCTTGGTGTACAGTCAGCCAGCTTGCTGTCAGTACACTGAACGCACTCTTGTTGAGGTGAGCTGTCGGCCTCTGTCTGTAGCCCTGACAGGCAGAAGGTGGTTGGATGGCTTTTCCCCTCAGCCGCGTCGGGTTACGGTCACTCGGTCACATCGCCATACTCTTAGGGCACAGGAGCCAGGTAGAGAGGTGTCACCTGTCTGTCTTTGTCCACCCGTTTAGCGACACGCAATACAAGTCTGGCTTTCCGTGTCACAATGTTCTCCCGCGCGCAGGATTTGCCCCTCTTTAATTGGGTGCTGGGGAGGATGCGAACGCTAATATGAACATTTAATGGAAGGTTTTTCTTTCTTTTGCTGGAACACTTTGGTTTAAAGAGTGCAGGGGACTGCAGTTCATACAGTGCCGGCATGAGCACTCTGCATTCTTTCCACTGTCTTCTCCAGCCGTTCTGATTCAAGGTTAATTAAAGGGGGGGTTAACGTGCGTAACGGAGGCATTTGTTGGTAGACCTCCAATTACATGACATCACCGGCATTTAGCTGACACTCTTATCCAGAGCGACTTACACAGTTTCTATTTATTACACACAATCCATTTATACGGCTGTATATATACAGCAGCTGTTTACGGAAACAATTCAGGTTCAGCACCTTTGCTCAAGGGTACAATGGCAAAGCCTCACCTGGGAATTGAACCTGCAGCGTTTGCGTTACAAGCCCAGTCCCCACTGTAGTTATACTACACTGACGATATTTTGGATATGCAGTACACTGGATGTGAAATGATGCGTGTCTGTGAAGAGCTCCGGCACAAGATTTTCACGAGGTGACATAGTCTGACAGAGTTTTTAGGCATTTTTAGCAGACGCTCTTATCCAGAGCGACTTACACAGTTTACATTCCTTTACATACAATCCATTTATACAGCTGGTACCTTGCTCAAGGGTACAACGGCACTGCTCCACCTGAGAATGGAACCTGCAACCTTTGCATTACAAGCCCAGTTCCTTAACCATTATGCTGACACTGCCGCCCTCTCTTAACCATTATGCTAACACTGGAGTCTCTGCCTGGTGGGCACGCGACTGAATCACGTATCCCATGCTGTAAGTGGCCGTTTTAGAGCGTGCATTTGTTTGGTGCGTGCAGAACTCGCGGCTCCTTAGGAGCGAGGTTCGTGTCCCGGCGTTCATGGGAGGGCTCCTGTTCTGTGGAATCGGTTAGTCTATAGAACTGCCCGCCTGTGCGAAAACCCCCCAGAACCGTGATGGGTAAAAGCGTGTTGGTACTAGGTCTCCATGGGCTTTATTTCTAGAGATGGACAAAGGGCTAGAGTGCTACTGCAGTTCAAAAGCAGGTAGCAAAGTGTGATTATAAGGTGCTCATTGGTGGGGTTACTGATTAAATTCTCATAGTGTGATTCGTCAGTTTGTCAGCGTGCCCAACAGTGCAGCTCCCGGTTTCGAAGCATAGCGTGTCACCGATGAAGGCCTTTCGGTCGAAATGCGTAACTGTCCAACGTTTTCACCGTCCTTGTTGGTATGCCACCGCAATAAAGGCATTAAATTTTTTTGATAAAGCAGAGTGCCCTGGGACTTTCAGTACGGGCTCCATTTATCGCACTGATAAAGGTTATTGTATGCCAAGCCATTGTGCATTGTGAAAAACGGGACAAAGGCCTCCGTTTGTGGGAGAAATGAAAAATGTGAGCCGTCTCTTTCCGAATGGTGCCACCGCAGACGGAACGGCAGCGCCCTAGATTTTCTCCACGACGGCGCTTTTTAAACCCAGGTCCCACTTAATTTGTACAGAACCTTGAGGTAAATGTGCAGCTCGCCTCCACCAGACTTGTGCCTAAAAGGGCTCCTGAGGAAAAAGCAGAAGGCAGATTCACGCTTCAGATATCTGCTCCTAAGTAGGCTACGAACAGATCAGAGGCGTTCCAATCGTTACAGGGGTTCGACTGTGTTTATATACTCCATCTAGATGGTACACATGCTAAACTCAGATGTAGTTCTACATGTATATATACAGTGAGCACCATAATTCATTGGACAGTGGCACTTTTTTTGTTATTTTGGTTCTGTACTCTAGCACTTTGAGATTGAAAGGATACAATGGGGTTGAAGTGCAGACTGTCAGCTTTAATTTGAGGGTATTTTCATCCATATCGGATTAGAAATGACAGCACCTTTTGTACATGCCCCTAAGGTACTACAAGTATTTGTTGAATTGGCTTCAGAGATGTGTTTCGTTAGGCAGGTGTATTCATTTGTGTCATTAGTGAATGCAGAAGAGAGCTGTTGATGTCTAGTCTTGATTCTAGACTTTGCAATTGCCTTTTTGTTGTTGGGGTGTGACAACATGAGGAAGACAGCAGTGTCAATGCAAATTAAGCTGGCCGTCATAAGGCTCAGAAATGAAAATCAATCAATCAGGAACATTGCAAAAACCCTCAACAAGTCAACAGTTTGGTTCATCATTAACAAGAAAAAAAACTGCTGGTGAACTAAATTATGTCAAAAGACCCGGTAGACAGAGGAAGACCACTGCAGTGGATGACCGGAGAATACTCTCTGGTGAAGAAAACCCCGCTGACAATGGCCCAACAGATCAAAAACACTCTCCTGGATGCAGGTGTAGATGTGTCAAAGTCTACCCTACGTAGAAGACTACACCAGCAGGACTACAGAGGGTACACTACAAGATGCAAACCACTGATAAGCCTGAAGAACAGAAAGGCAAGATTACAGTTTACTAAAAAGCAGCTAAAAGAGCGCCAAGAGTTCTAGAACAAAGTCTTGTGGACAGATGAGACAAAGATTAACATGTACCAGAGTGATGGAAAGAGGAAAGTGTGGAGAAAAAAAGGAAATGCCCATGATCCAAAGCATACCACCTCATCCGTGAAACATGGTGGAGGGGTGTTATGGCTTGGGCCTGTATGGCTGCCAGTTGAACGGGCTCCCTTGTCTTCATCGATGATGTGACTGCAGACAGAAGTAGAAGTAGAAGTAGAACAATGAATTCTGAAGTCTACAGAAATCCGATATGGATGAAAATACCCTCAAATTAAAGCTGACAGTCTGGACTTCAACCTTGTTGTCATTGTATCCTTTCAATCTCAAAGTGCTAGAGTACAGAACCAAAATAACAAAAATGTGTCACTGTCCAATGAATTATGGTGCTCATTGCGTGTATGTACACTGCTCAAAGAAATTAAGGGAACACTTAAATCACACATCGCGGATCTCGATGAAAGAAATATTAAAGTTGAAAATCTTTATTGATTACTTTGTGTACTTCGTCGAGAACAAAATGACGTAAGAACGGTTAATGGAAACCAAAATCATTAACCCATTGAGGGCTGGATTCAAAATCACACCAAAAATGTAAGTGAAAAATTGAGATCACAGGCTGATCCAACTTGTGTGAATTTCATCACGACAACTCATAATGTGGCTCAGTAGTGTGTATGGCCCCCACGTGACAACGTCTGGGCATGCTCCTGATGAGACGGCGGATGGTGTCCTGGGGTTGTCCTCCCAGACCTGGATCAGGCATCACTGAGCTCCTGGACAGTCTGTGGCGCACTTGGCGGTGGCGGATGCATCGATACATAACGCCCCAGACGTGCTCAATTGATTCAGGTCTGGGGAACGTGAGGGCCAGTCAATGGCATCAATGCCTCGTCCATCCAGGAACTGCCTACACACTCTGGCCACATGAGGCCGAGCATTGTCCTGCACCAGGAGGAACCCAGGGCCCACTGCACCAGCGTAAGGTCTGACAATGGGTCTGAGTATTTCATCCCGGTACCTAACAGCAGTCAGGGTACCGTTGGCTAGCACGTGGAGGTTTGTGCGGCCCTCCAAGGATATGCCTCCCCAGACCATCACTGACCCACCGCCAAACCGGTCATGCTGGATGATGTTGCAGGCAGCATAACGTTCGCCACGGCGTCTCCAGACTCTTTCACGTCTGTCACGTGCTCAGTGTGAACCTGCTGTCATCTGTGAAGAGAAAGGGGCGCCAATGGCGAACCTGCCAATTCTGGTTTTCTCTGGCAAATGCCAATCGAGCTGCAAGGTGCTGGGCTGTGAGCACAGGTCCCATTACAGGACGTCGGGCCCTCGTGCCACCCTCATGGAGTCAGAAACATGCACATGAGTAG
The DNA here is from genome assembly GCA_029706075.1 of Aldrovandia affinis. Lineage (NCBI taxonomy): Eukaryota > Metazoa > Chordata > Actinopteri > Notacanthiformes > Halosauridae > Aldrovandia > Aldrovandia affinis. The sequence continues at coordinate 5,502,960 of JAINUG010000055.1, forward strand.
CCCGCTGGAGGTCATTTTGTAGGGCTCTGGCAGTGCTCCTCCTGTTCCTCCTCGCACAAAGGAGCAGATACCGGTCCTGCCGCTGGGTTGTTGCCCTTCTACGGCCCTGTCCAACTCTCCTCGTGTAATGGCCCTTCTCCCGGTATCTCCTCCACGCTCTTGAGACTGTGCTGGGAGACACAGCAAACCTTCTTGCGACGGCACGTATGGATGTCCCATCCTGGAGGAGCTGGACTACCTGTGCAACCTGAATGGGCTGCAGGTACCGCCTCATGCTACCAATAGTGACAAGGGCACTAGCAAAATGCAAAACTAGAGAACAGTCAGTCAGGAAGGACAAGGAGAGAGAAATGGTCTGTGGCCACCACCTGCAAAACCATTTACTTTTTGGGGGTTGTCTTGCTGTTGCCTCTCCTGTCCACTTGTTGTCACTTTCATTTGCACAAAAGCAGGTGAAATTCATTCACAATCGTCTACGCTTCCTAACTGGACAGATCGATATCCCAGAGGTTTAATTGACTTGGTGTTATACTGTGATGATTAAGTGTTCCCTTAATTTCTTTGAGCAGTGTGTATGTGTATGTGTATGTGTATATGTATACAAAAGTTTTAGAACACCCCCATTTTCCCAGTTTTTACTGAAATGTAAGCAGTTCAAGTCCAGTGAATAACCTGAAATGGTACAGAGGTAAAAAAAAAACGTTTACGTTACCAAAAACAGAAAAATAATGTAAATTTCAGTGTTATAAAAAAAGGCCCTTTAAGCCATTGCCCTTGTTAGGCTATTATAAAAGCACAGCCTGAAGGAGAGGGTGGAGGCAGAAGTGCAGGTTTTTGTTACTGTTTCCCTTGATTGCATAATTTTGGATTTAACTGCTTTATTTTCGTGTTTTGTTTTAATTATTTTGTAAAAGGAGAATAAATTGGCTGTTGGCCTATCAAACCGTAATTCTTTTGTGTTTGGTCTTTCATCCACTCACCACCTGGCATGGTGGCCACCCATGCCACCTTGCTACATATGGTGGAGACTGCGGGCATACTTTTAATTGTCCCTGGTGGTTGAGTGGATGAAGATTTTACGTTAATTACTTAAATATATATATATATATATATATATTTGGGACAGTTTTTTTCCCTCACTACTTTTCCTCCCCCCTCAAAAAAAACAAAAAAAACATTACTTGAGCGAGTGTGTGGTGGACACACTCCTGGCTTTCATCGGGAAAAGCGAGACAACCCAGCGAGAAGCGATCATGCAACCCCTTCCCTGCCTCCACCACTGCCTGGCTATGGCCTCACCTGTGATCCAGTACTGCAGGCCCTGGAGCGGGAGGGAGTTGCCCCATCGACCTGTGGAATCCTGGGTCTGGGGCCCCTGGGAGGAGCTGATGAGGATTTTCCTCTACTGTGAGTGGTGTGGGGAGCCAGACCATCACTGGTCTGTGTGCCCAGTGCGGGACACCAATTTGCTGCGGAAGCTGCACAAGCGACGCACCAATTAATGACACTGCCCACCGGATTCTCCTCTCCCTGACTGAGGAGGAGAGGAAGGCCCTAAGACCCGGTTATGCACCCCCACCGACCTCCGTCACTGACCTCACTGAGAGCCCATCGCGCCCTGCCATCGCAGGCCTCCCTGAGGGCCTCTCCTCGCCTGCCGATGCAGGCCTCCCCGAGGGCCTCTCCTTGCCTGACGATGCAGGCCTCCTCGAGGGCCCCTCCTTGCCTGCCGACGCAGGCCTCCCCGAGGGCCCCTCCTTGCCTGGCGTCACCGACCTCCCTGGGAGGCCCTTGCCGCTGGCTCCTGCTAGCCTCCCTGGGGGCCCCTTGTCTGCCGTCGCAGGCCTCCCTGAGGGCCCATTGCGCCCTGCTGTCACCGGCCTCCCTGAGGGCCCATCGCGCCCTGCTGTCGCCGTCCTCCCTGAGGGCCCATCGCGCCCTGCTGTCGCCGGCCTCCCTGAGGGCCCAACGCGCCCTGCTGTCGTCGGCCTACCAGGGGGTCCCTCGTCGACTGCTGTGGCCAGCCGACTTGGGGGCCCCTCGTCGCCTGCTGTCACTTGCTTCACTGCAGGCCCCTCACCGCCTGCTGCCATTACCGTGGGGCCCCTCGTCACCTGCTGTCACCGGCCTCACTGCAGGCCCCTCACCGCCTGCTGCCAGCCTCCCTGGGGGCACAAAGCTGGCCTGTTATGCCTCCAGTATCGGTTCGCTGGTGCACCAGGCGTGGCTTGTATTTGACACTGGGGGCAGAGCCTCCTAGATCCCTGGCTTTCCTCTCCCGGAGATTTCCGCCTCCTCCCCTTAGGAGCTGAGGTGGATGGTATGTGACACTGGGAGAGGTGGAGGGAGGAGTAGAGAGGGCTGTGCCTCCCTTTTGGCTGCTGTCAGGTGTTCCTGTTCCATCCCACAGCCTGGAGAGGACGACAGGGCCTTGGACAGCAGTGGCCTCACTTTCAGGCAGGCTCACCTGAGGCTAATGAGCAATCAACTCAACTGAGCCATTGCCTGAAGGAGAGAGTTTTGGGGCATGGAGGCAGAAGTGCAGGTTTTTGTTACTTTTTCCCTCGATTGCATAATTTTGGATTTAACTGCTTTATTTTTGTGTTTTGTTTGAATTATTTTGTAAAAGGAGAATAAATTGGCCGTTGGCCTATCAAACCGTAATTCTTTTGTTTGGTCTTTCATCCACTCACCACCTGGTATGGTGGCCACCCCTGCCACCTTGCTACAAATGGCCTAACAACTTACAGCTGTTGGAAGTAAATTAAGCCTTGAAAGTTGATGCAAACAATTCCTACAGGTGTGCCACCTTTTGTTGATTACTTACAAACCCTCTGTCTGTATAAAAGTAGTGTTGGAACAGACCTTGTTACTACTCCTTCTGAAGCATTATTTGGACAATATTGCAATGCAGGAAGTAGCATATTCTTATCATAATGGCGAGAAAAAGGCAATTAACAAAGGAAGACAGACAGACCATTATAACCCTTAAAAGTGTAAGTCTTTCCTTTAGAGAAATTGCAAAGAAGGCCAAGGTGACTGAGTACAGTTTCCTACACCATCAAAAGGCACTTGGAAACTGGAGGAAACTTGACAGGAAGAGGTCTGGCAGACCCAAAGCCACAACAAAATCAGAAGACAAGTTTCTGAGAGTCAACAGCTTGCGTGATAGGTGGCTCACAGGACAACAGCTTCAAGCACAGCTTAACACTGGTCGAAGTAAGTAAGTCTCAGTTTCAACTGTGAAGAGAAGACTTTGAGCTGCAGGTTTGACAGGTTGAGTGGCAGTAAGAAAGCCATTGCTAAGATGGCAAAATAAGAAAAAGAGGCTTACATCTTGTAAGTTGCTCTGGATAAGAGCGTCTGCTAAATGCTTAAAATGTAAAATGTAAATGTAGGCTTGCCTGGGCCATGAAGCACCGCCAGTGGACTACTGAAGACTGGATGAAGGTCTTCTGGACCGATGAATCCAAATTTGAAATCTTGACATTTTGAAAGGTTTTTGTCTGCCGTCGAGTAGGCGAACATGGAGGAGGAAGTGTGATGGTCTGGGGCTCTTTTGCTGGATCCAGAGTCGGCAACTTGCACAGAGTGACTGTTAACCCGCGTTAACCCATTATTTGTTCCCTGAAAAGGGCCTTTTTTTATAACTGAAATGTACATTATTTTTCAGTTTTTGGTAACCTAAACTTGGCATGTTCGGTGGGTTTATAAACTCTTAAGGGCCCACTTGTATAAGAACATAGGAATACATAATAATGAATATAAGAATGGGATCGAGTAGAATCGTATAAGAACAGACCATTTGGTCATCTAGGCTCACTGTTTACCTACAGACTCGAGGGGCCCTCTGTCTTCACTACATGACCTGGTGAGCTGTTCCACGCATTGACAACTCAGTGTAAAAAAAAAATATATATATTTTTTTTTAATAAAAATACTTTCTGATATCAGTCCAGAATTTACCTTTAACTCATTTCTACCTGTGCCCTCTTCTGCTGACTGAACTCAGCCTGAAGAAATCTTTTGGTAGTTCACTATGTTATATATACTATATACTTGTTTGTTTTTTTCTCCCAATTTGGTTGCCAATTATACCCTCTATTTATTTTATTTATTATCTATTCTATTTATTCGCCCGTCCCCACGAGTCCGCTACCCGTTCTCTGGTTTGAGACAATTTTCCAGAGGCTGGCAGATCCGCCTCCTCTGAGACGGAACCTGCCCCCCTACTCTTTTACAGGGACACCCTTCCGCTCCTCTGCGAACTCGTGCCGGCTCACTCTCCCTCAGAATCGGACAGCCAAATGCCAGCCCGATCGGGGCTAACGCCAGGGCCGGTCTGGTAGAGACGGGTTTCGAACCACGTCCCTGATAGGCAGCTCACACTCGTACCGGACCAACCAACCAAAGTACGGGTGCGTTAAACCGCTACACTCTCCACCAGCCCCTCCCTTTTATGAAGTTAAAACCTCAATCAAATCCCCCCTTAGTCTGTGCGATATATCATGTTACCCCGAAAAGTCTTTGGTGCTTCACTTTGTTAATCCCTTTTTATGAATCTAAAAGCCTCGATCCAGTCCCCCTTTTAGTGTCAGCGTGATGCGTCATGTTCAAGAGGGGCTGTCTGTGGTGATCTGGAGTATTCTGTAGTAATGGAGAAGGGTTTCTGCACTGAGTTTGCCTCCTGGCTCACGGCATTCTCACAGGTTCCTCTGTGCTGGGCTATTTAGTTCTCTCCCTGGCGTCTGAGGTATACCCTCGACACAAAAGCCGTCTCAGTGCTCCGCCATGTCACGGGCGCGACCACTCTGCTGCGAACTAACACGCTTTCTAAATTTGTGTCTCACTAATTCGTGGTCTAAATATGGGAAGGGCCTTGTTTCTGCATGCCTCTCAATCTTTTCACTGGTCTTGCTCAGTTTCTTTTTTCTTTTCCTTTATTGGGGTGGGGTGGGGTTTATGATAATGCCTGTGGATGTTTTCCAATATATACATATATAAAAGTCACATTATGTTCTAAAAATGGATTGAATTAACGCAACTTGTATGCAGTGTTTCCCACAGAAATGGGCTAATTTGGTAATGGGAAGAGGTTATGGTGTAAGCTCCATTTAGTATTCTTTGTGTAACTGTTTGTGTCAGAGGCACGTGGAGAAAGGAGATGCTGGTGTTTATATTGGGGGTTGTGAGAATAAAAAGTCACTGGGCAAGCGTTGTGCTTCGTATTGAAACAGAAACATTCATCTTCACCCCCCAAACAGCTGTGAAGCAGTTGAAAGAGGCCGTGGATTCCTCGCTGACCAAGATCTCCAACTTTGACGGTAAGACGAGCATGTGTTCTCGGGGTGTCTGCCAAGGCAGCACTTCAGGGCGTGGAGGGAAAGCTACAGGCTAAAATTGGCCCATCCTCTCCAGTGATTACTGGCAGTGGAGTGTCTGTGGCAGTCAATCATTACACCTTGGGCAGTAGGGTGTAACTTCACACACACATAAACGTACACATACATATACATGTACACATACACGTGCACACACACACTCACACATTGACATACACTCTCACACACGCGTGCACACATTCATACATACACACACACACACACACACACACACACACACACGTCAGTAATCCTGGTTCATACGTGTTGCAGTGGAGCAGTAGTAGAAGTTTGAATTTGATGGTAGTAGCTAGCCAGGTAAGAAACTAGCCATCTATTGTGTGTGGAATCGGTGTGTTAACCGTCTCTCGCCAATTCTGCAGTTATGTTAAATTTGTGCGTTCTCCCAAAGTATTTAATTTAGCAAAATCCCTATTTCCATTTTTGTCCAAGCTAATACTTTTTTCCTGGCTAACCAGTACGCGTTAGAGCAGTTCACTGAAGTCAGTCAGCAATGCAAGGCTTAATTGAGTCTAAACAGCTGCTGTTTGTGTTGCTTAGCGATAATGACAGAGCAGTTGTCTCCCCTGTCACATGGCATGTTCCAGGATTTTTTAGCCACTGTTGTGTGTACAACAAAATCTCCATGGAAACGGAATGACTGTTTGTTTACTCACTTTCCTATGGGGTGACTCAGGTTATAGACTACAAAGTATTATTTAAAAGCAAATTACAATTTACATTTTATTTGGTTTCACTGCCAACCCCCCCAACATTTACTTCGGACACTCGACATTGTGCAGCTCATTATTAGTGCTCTTTTTGCACAGAAATAAAGAAAATGTATATATACAGTTAAATGCTGGTAGTACCGCACCTCTGTTACACAGGATCTGGTGTTAGTGTTGTAGCTGTCGCTTGTTTTTATAGTTTTTACTTAGCAGCACTTTTGTGATGAAGCATAGTTCGTTGGGTACAAATGTGTTGAGAATCAGTCTCAATCTGAAATTGTGCCATCTGTCAAACTGGAAGCCAAGGCCTCATGGTGCTCTTGCTTTTTTGTGTTATGGTGTGTTGTGTTGTATTGTTATGTTTTATGGTATGTGGCGTTATGTTATATTGGTATGTGTAGCGTTGCCAACCTATCCTTTATTTGCCATTTTAGAAGTTATAGACGCTCACCTCCAAAACAACCAGATGTCTGAAGAGAACAGCTTGGACAGCCCCGAGAGACTGAAAGGTAAGGAGGAAAGCCTCGCTCCACCGAGCCCCACCAACACAAACCCCTTCGTCTGTTTTTCACACCACACAAGAGCTGTGTTTTTGGTCCAAAGCTATTCTTGGCCTGAATGCTTCTGCCGCTTGGTTCAGGTCTATAAATGCTCTACAAAAACTCATTAAAATCTCCCCGTTGGATTAGCAGGAAATTGGTTAATTGCCTTGACCTTGCTCAAGCCTTTTGGGCACTATATACATTTATAAATTGTCCCCCTTTTTCTTTTTTTAACTCTTAAAAATGTTTCAAACCACAGCTTTCAGGTTTTGGAGAATGGGCTTTAAAACGGCATGTTTGGAAAAGCGCATCACCTCAATTCAATACATTTTTATTGTTCCCCTAGGGGCAATTTGTTTCCAGCAAGGTTAAAAAAACACACAATACATAGTAAAACAAATGGAACAGAAGTAAAAAGGCATAGAACAATAAACACGGGAAGAAATTACGAGAAAGAGACATAACTGGGCCTGTGTAGCAGTCCTACCAATAAAACAACGCATGAATGAGTGAATAAATTAATAGATTAAATACATCACCTCTGTGGGGTAGTTTGTCATGAACACCTTTAGAAACGGAAGATGGGCCTCAGAGTGGGCCAAACGGTACAGGCACTTGTTCTAAGTGCAGGTTGCCCACTGCAGCCTGGGTTCAGGTTCAAGCCCGGCTCTGGTTGGGAGTCCTGTTTGGGGACAGAGATTGGCTGTCTCCCCCCCCCCCCCAAGGGGAGGGAGGAAGGAAGCCGCCATGGTCTCGTCTCTTGTTTGTCTTGGAGTTATGTTCAACGGCTTGGCGGAGTTCCGTCTCGGAGGAGGCGGGTCAGTTCGCCTTTGTCACTGTTGCGGCCCCAGAGTTGCGGTTGAACTCGGTGTGAGGGGGGCGCCGGCGGGATATCTGGCCGCCAAATTAGGAGAAATTGGGAGGTGGGGTGCATGCTGGCATGACTGGCGTTACAATCCTTGTAATTTCAGTTTCTTTCAACAGCCAAGCTTATTGATGATGCGCATCGGCAGAATGTCACGGATGAGAATAAGCTCGTAAAAGGTTTGCTTTCGCACGTTTATCCTTATCCTGCTGAGCATGCTCCTGGTGTATGCGTTGCGGTCTCGGTATCCGAGCTGATCGAGGACTGCCCTTTGGGTGACTCCATTTTGAATCAGTTTGGAAGCCGTTGTGATTTCTGTTGTCAGTAACTGACGCCCACCGGTTTTAATTGTAATGGGAAATGTAGCATAAACAAGGACCCACTCACCCACTCGCTGCAATACATCAGAATCTCATAAGCACTTTACTGTGGCTGTTTAGAGACCGCCTTCCTGATTAATAAAGAACTGTGTGCTTGCCTGCGTGTCCATGTGTCTGTCTGTCTGTCTGTGTGCGTGGGTGTTATATAAGCTGGGCAGTAGAGTGCTGGTTTTGGTACTCTGACTGTATGTGTCATTGTATCCGATGAGTTCCTGACATTGGACATTTAGCACAGAAGTTGTGATTGGCTGCAGGTTTAAATGCAGTCTTTGTTGTGAGCCCCAGGGTCAGCCGTAGGGCCGGGCATCGCCGGGGGGTGACAGGACTGGGACGTGCTCATGAAGGGGCTGCTGTGTGCTCGAACATCACCATTCACACAGCCAGTAGAACTGACCGTTGCAACAGCACTGAGAGAGTAGAGCTTGAATCTGTCCTCACTGTTCAGACTAGTCTCTCTCACACTCTCTCTTTCTCTTACTCTCACTCTTTCTCTCTGATTCTCTCCCCCCTCCTCCCTCCTTCTCTCTCTCTCTCTCTCTCCCTCTTGGCCCCCCCCCCTTTGTCCCCTCTCTCTCTGTCCCATCCCCATGGTGTCTTTGTCTCTGTCCTGTTTAATGCTGTGGAGATGAAAGGCTCACATTAGAGGTGTGTGGATTACTGAGACCCACAGCCCTGGCCGCCTGCAGCCATGCAAGGGGGAGGAGGAGGGGGGCCGGCCTGCTCAGAGCTGTGCTCCTGTCTGTGGCTCCAGTGCACGCTGCACCAGGACCTGTTTTTAGAGCTCTTTATCGATTAGCGCTATTCAGGGCCTGCCCTGTGATCACTGTTATGTGAGCCGTTCCTGCAGCAATTTATAGGGCTTACATTGTGCGATTGCGTGTGTGTGTGTGTGTGTGTGTGTGTGTGTGTGTGTGTGTGTGTCCGTGTGTGTGTCCGTGTGTGTCCGTGTGTGTGTGTGTGTGTGTGTGTGTGTGTGTGTGTGTGTGTGTAAGAGAAATGAGCCGTTGTGCTTTAAAATGGCCATACGCCAGACTGAGCTGAGCACACAGACGCATAGCCAGACCCACACATGCACACACGCGCACAGGCCAGGGAGGATAGACACACTAAGCCCTGCCCCACACGGTGGATTAAAACAATGCCTGTCACTTTGCCCACTCCTTCCAGCACTCACAGCCCCCCTGTCGCCAGCTACCTCACAGGCACCAACTATTGTCCGAGTGTTTTACGCCGGCGTCCAACTGGCCTCAGGACTGCCCAGATCCCTGAACAAAAGCGCAACTATTTTAGCATGCGAACATATCTCCCCCCCCCCGAATGCCCTAGTCGGATATATGACCATGTGTGGTGAATGGGAACCTGGAACAAGTCGGGCGAGACCATCTGTGACACAACTGCGTGCAACACAATTTGAGTCAATAAACGTCGGCTGAAGAAATTTAAATTGGACGGTTACAAAAACGTTGTTTTTAACCACCAGAGGGTATTTCAAATAGTAAAAATAACAAAACATTTCCACAACTTCAGTTGAACTTGAGCAGGACATTCTGATCGTGTTACATTTGTCCCCCCCCTGCTGTTTTGAAAGTGGTATCTTCTGTCTCCCCTCAGAAAATCAAATAGATGCTAAAGAGTCGGATATGTCAGACACACTGAGTCCCAGCAAGGACAAAAGCAGTGACGACACATCAGGTAAAAAAAACAACAACCTCTACCGCTCTGTGCCGTTTATACGCGTAGAATATCGAACTCTGTTCCGTTACGCACCGTTCCGGACAAAATCTTTTTAACAGCGCTACGATCCGTGGTGAATTTACTTGATGAGAAAAGTCTCGTTTTGGCTGTTCAGCGTTGAATTAATGTTAAGCGGGGCTCGATTCCTCTAATTTGCTGACCACACTGTGTTTTGCAGTCGTTGACGGCCAGCTTGTGTTTATGACGTGAGGAGTGCGCACATTACCCTGTGTGTGCGTTTGGCTGTAACTTTCTCCCGAAGGGTTGCGCAGCGTGATAAATGCTCATTGATGATTTGCACTTCTCCGTTCCGTGTGTGCTGAACACATTCTAGCCCCAGTGCAACTGTTTCCTCTCTTTCTCTCTCTCTCTCTCTCTCTCTCTCTCTCTCTCTCTCTCTCTCTCTCTCTCTCTCTCTCTGCTTCTCACAGACGGGCAGATGGACGAGCAGGAAGTGAACGAGCCCCTGAACAAGGTCTCTCTACTCAAAGGTAACGTGTTTGTGTCCTTCGTTCTTCGTTTTGGACGTGTCTGTTGATTTCCCCCGTCCGCTGGGTTTTTTCTCGAGCCTGCTGTGCTTTTGTGAACGAGAGCAGAGGGGGACGGAGCGGTGAGGATGTGTTCTGCTCCCTGTGCTGGGTGTTGAGAAACATGAAGGGGTTGGAGGGAAGGGGGCAGGGGGCAGGGGGTGACAGATGCAGGAAGAGTGGAACTTTCCCGGCGAGCATTGTGAAGGCAGGGGTGTTGGCGACCAAGCGGAGAGTTCTGCCGTGACTATATATGGCGCTGTGCACAGACGAGCTTCTGGGATGTGCAGGAATTAAAGAGGAATCTCGTGGATAACGTGCAGGCTTGGTGCACTGTGTCACTGCCGCTGCCGCTGCATTCCGGCACGGCGACCTCGCTCACACCCCTGCGCGCCTGCGTGTGTCTCTGTCTGTCTGTCTGTCTGTCTGTGTGTCTCTGTGTGTGTGTGTGTGTGTGTGTGTGTGTGTGTGTGTGTGTGTCGGTCTCTGTGTGTTTTGTGTGTGTGTGTGTGTGTCTCTCTCTCTCTCTCTCTCTCTCTCTCTCTCTCTCTCTCTCTCTCTCTCTCTCTCTCTCTCTGTACGACAACCGAACAACCTGTATTTTTTTTTTTTTATGTAATAAGTTGTTTTATTAACCATTTGTGTGTCAGTATAAGTGTCGGGTTGTTTTTGTGAAAGAAGGCCTCCATTTAAAGTGAGTCAGGCGTTTAAATGAGTTCTGCTTTGAAATAAAGACATGAGCACAACGGTGTGCGCTGACGTCGCTCTGCGCTGAAAGAGCCAAGAAAGCAGCTGCTGCTCGGATGAAAAGCCGTCGCCGGCGGGTGGAGGAGCCAGTGAGTCGGACGGACGGGGGACACAATTTGTGTAATAAACGCTCGGTCGTATCTACGAAAACACTTCACGCACAGCAAGTCACGGCACGCACAGGTTCGCACTCGTTAAGGAGTGGTGGCGGTGAACGGCATGAATGTGGGCACTGGAGCTGGGGGAATAGCCAGTCTCCGCTAGTCCCTGGGGAGTGGCAGGGCGTGGTGTGTGCCGTTGCCACAGCGGTCGCCGAGGGCATGTCCAATCCAGCTCTTCTGTCCTGTCACAATTGGTGCCACTTTGAGCTCTCCCTCCAATGTTGCCAGATGCTTGGAATTCCCTCTTACCCTCCATACATTCTTCTTCATACATTTCCCTCCTCGCTGCTCCAGACATTTTTCAAAAATTCCCCCTACATTTGGGGGTTAAAAAAAACCCCAAACTCCTCCAGTTTGGCAACCCTGCTCCCGTCCTCCACACTCCACACATTGTATGAATTAGGGCAGAATCAGGCCCCGCCCGGCTCGCACACTTTATCAGGCCGAAATACCTCCAGCCCCCATGGGACTGCGGGACTCCGGCGCCCTACTTGCGATGCTCCACATCTCCCAGCGAGCTCATTCCAGCCTCACCAATTGGCCGCGCCCTTGTCCTTGTCGCCGTGCAGAACGGCCAGTGGGCGGGGTCTCAGCTGCGCCAGGACTTGCTGACGCGAGCCGGGACCTCCTGACTTGGCAGGGTTGCTGTCACTGGACACGGGGGCTCTTGGGTGTCCCCACGGATAATGTTCCAGGGTGCGGGGGCTTCAACCGGTGCCATCAGCCCTTTTCCCTCCCACCTGTCAGCCCTGTCGGCCATCCCGGCTCCTGTCGCCCCCCGGGCGGATGGGGCGGGGGGCAGTGATTGAGGAGGACGGGACGGACAGTGGTGGCGGGAGCCCGCCGATGTCGAGGTGGCTCGAGGCTCCGTGAAGTTAAGCACAGCGCCCCTGGCTTGGCGGCAGTGTAGAGTAATGGTTAGGGAGCTGGGCTTGTAACTCAGAGGTTGCAGGTTCAATTCCCAGGTGGAGCACTGCTGTTGTACCCTTGGGCACCAGAATTGCTTCAGTGAAATATCCAGCTGTATAAATGGATTGTATGTAAAGAAATGTAAACTGTGTAAGTCGCTCTGGATAAGAGCGTCTGATAAATGCCTAAAATGCACAAATGTCTGGCCTCGCTCAGAGCCGGGCCGTCGCTGTGGCCTGAGGCTAACGGTGCTGCGTCGATTCACCTTCCCAGCAGTGACGGGACAATGAGGCGTCACGACGGCACAAATAGGCGGAGCTACAACGAGCTGTCAATCACTGGTTTGGCATGTTGTAGCTCCACCCATTGTGGACTTCCCAGGTCCAACCTGCAGTGGTCTGGGACGCTGTGGTAATCCATTAAAAACGTTTCCTTTACCCCCCAAGCTTCAGAGCATCGGCATGTTTTATTTAAGTCCTCCGTTTATTTTCAGATCGACAGGAGTGCTGGACGACTGTGAAGTCCTTGTTTGGGTCGGTGCTTTGTTTGCGTTGCTGTGATGTCATGTCTGATGTGTGAGTGGTTGGCACTCTCTCCGGGCCCCTGCCAAAGGCCTGCTCTGTGCGCTGAGCTCATCCCTTTTCCTGCTGGCTGATGCTGCCGCCAGGGCCCTCCGTTAATCCTGCGCTCGGGAGCAGGGGCGGAAGTGGGGCTCAGCGGCCCCCGTTGTCTGTCACCAAACGGCCCGACAACACGGAGGCCGTGACAGCCTGGGCCTCAGCAGTGCGTTTCACTGCTCGACACCGTGGCCCTCAGAGGCACCGGCCTTATACTCTTAACACATGCAGTTGGTCTCTCTCTCTCTCTTACACACACACACACACACACACTACTTCAGTCTCTCACACACACACACACACACACACACACACACACACACACACACACACTGGGGCCACATATACTGAAAATGTATGCATTCACTACTGTAAGTCGCTTTGGATAAAAGCGTCTGCTAAATGGTGTATATTATTATTATTACACACACTACTTCAGTCTCTCCCTCTCTCACACGCCCACACACACCCCATCGCATGCTCTCTCTCTCTCTTCCTCTGACATTATTGCATGTTGGGTCCGATGTCCCGGCCTCAGAGGTCCTGTTACACCACTCCTAGTGTAGCTTCCACTACCCAAGTTTTACCCAACCCTCGGCCCAGTCCCAATTCTCCCATTTCAGGCCCAGTTCTGCAGTATCCTCCAGTATAAAGTTTGCTAATGTGCCAGTCTGTCCTAAGGCGAATTAGGATCACAACACGACGAGCGTTAACATTACTTGGCGGAGAGGGGGCCATTTTCTTTCTGGAATAGAATGCTTAGTCACGCGCTGCTAGACAGAGGCATTCCCAGTTGCCTGAAATGAGTGCGTTACTTGGCCCCACTGGCGCCCGGCGTTTTGTCTGTGTTGACATGGCGCGTGAGCTCTACACAGGCCGATTGAATAAGCGCTGAGAGAATTACTGCCTGAGGTAATGCTGTCCTACTTTTGCTGCCAATGGGCGCTGTGGGGGGGGGGGTTGTGCTTTTGGAAGTGACATACTGACCATGCCACCCTGACTGTGCCGAGAACAGAGGCGAGCGTGGCCCTCCCTGTCATTACTGTCCCAGGACCACACCGGCTCAGCAGTACCATCCAAAATGACCCTGTGCCCTGTGTCCCACAGCCCACATGCATTTCACTTCTGCCTGGAAGTCCAATAGTTTTTTTAAAATATATATATATATATATTTTTAATTCTAGCTTGCAATGACGGACGCCTCTAGTTTGAGGCCGTTTCGTTTGGGCCGTTCTGTCTGTCCACGTCACACTATGTTCATTGTTTCTGTCTTTCAAGACTGAAAATGCTTTTCAAATTGCCTGACTCTTTCAAATAAGATCTCATTTACCAATTTTTTCAGTCTATAACGCAGTGCTGAAATTGGTCACTAGAGGGCGCTGATGAACTGAGTTTGGATGTTCGTGCCGACCTTACTGCAAGAGTCCTGTATAGTACATTATAGTATAGTAATAGTGTAATTGTGCAGGATTTATTCTGACTGAAGCTTCGGTCCTCCCTTGTGACAGGGCTTACTATTGGAACCACAATTTGCAATTAACTTAGATTTTTCTTTTAAGCAACAGGATTTTATTTAAAAAAAATTTAATTACAAAATGTTAATGTGAGATGAAACACTGTTAGTTGTGTTAGACTTGTGTAAGGCGATATAGCATTTTCTTTCTTTAAAAGATGGACGCCGTTTCTCATGTTGGTAAGAATGCGGCAGAACAGGTCTACAGATCCGTGGGGGCCAGATTTGAATGGAGTTGTGGCAGTCTGGTGTCGGCTGGCAGGTTTTGAACATACTGTTGTATGTTTGCTACATAGTGTTGCTCCCAACATTAGGATGCCCTTTATAGTCATATGGTGGAAATCAATATGCACCTGGCTAGGCAAAGTCTGCTTGGAGTATTGCAAAGGGGGGGACAATGGCCTGTGACAGAGCGGGTGAGATGGTGCTATGGTGTCTGAGAAGCAGAGACACCAGCAGGCTGTGTCTGCGTGACTCATGACCAACCTTGAGATGTTTGTGGAGCGAGTGTGGCTCAAACCCCCTTCCCCCCCATCCCCACAGGCAGGGGACTCCTCTTCCACCTCCCCAACGCAACCACAAGTAAGATTCTGGGCTCGGTTTACTTGTGCATGAATCCATATGTTTCTTTCATCCGACTGATGGCAGGACATCAGAGGTATTGGCTTTGTAGCCGACAGCAGAGGCAGAGCTAAAAGTGGCACATGACATCAGCATTAACATCTGCGCCATAAACGGAGACGTCGACATTTATTGCTCTTTACGAGAGGAGGAGGATTCCCGAGGGCCTCGCCGGGTCCAAACCGCACGAATACGCGGCGCTGACCTTTCTCCCGGGTGAGCGGGGCCATCCCCACCGCCTACTGCAGGGATCAGGAGAGCCTCGCAGGAACACCAGCCCGGGGCCCGCACGCATCCCAGGGCCCCTCAGGCAGCCCGGCCCCCCAGGGCCCCGGCCTTGGGACTGTGCGAGTGTTCACCCAGCGCTAGGATCGTTACCAGCAAGCCTTCGTAATTACGCTGTCGGTTACAGTATGCGTTAGCGCTTGCTTCGGGAGCCCTGGCCCATTGAGTTCTCTGCTGTCCTTTTTTTTTCCCGTTGGCTTTTAAGCCCTTCGCGGTTCTTTCCGCACAACCCACGCTGCTCCACTTTCCCAGGAGGAGGTTTTTTTTTCAACCGTGTAAAATGAAAGCACTTCAGTGGCTTCCCACCCCACCACCCACCCCGGCCCTTTCATCGGGAGCGGACGAGGCTCCCCCCATGAGGCTGCCATCTGGTGCTTCCAGCCCCGTTCAGCTCCTGGTTTAAAACGGCGCCCGGGCGACGCGTGACTGTGTTAGCCCTTCGGGGATCGCCGAGGGCGCTGTGGAGATATCGACTACCGCTGTGTAAGGAGATCGCACACCGTTCCGCTGTTGGTCACCGATGTCTGGCGTTTTGGGGGTGTGATCGTCTTCCATTTCAGCAACACAGTGAGGGACGGGGGGGGGATCGTTACTCTCCTATGCAGTGGAGGAGTTCTTCAACTGTGATATTGGTCAAAATATTGGTGACTCTTGAAAATGGCTCCAATGTAGCTCCACACACACGCACGCGTGCGCACACACACACTCGCACGCCCACCACCTGGTCGCCTTACTCAACAACCGCTTTATGACATCTTTACGCGCGGAAGTGTTAACATCACCGTCACTCTTTATATAGAACTTTATTGGGCCAGCGGTGGGGAGGGAGACCGTGGTAAATAAAAGCAGTCGAACCACCCCCGGCCTCTACCCGGCTCTCCACAGTCGTTTAGTTTGGCCCTGGAATGGCCCACAGCTTTCTGCCTGGGGAATTAAACGGAGGTTTGCGTTCATGCTCCTGTGAATGTGGCCGCCAGGGGCACAGCAGGACGCGGGCCGTGTGTGTACAGGGATCTGATTCACTCCCAGGCCTGCTGTAGGCTCCTTTACGGTCACAAGCCCTTTCGTAGGCTTCCTGGGCTAAGCTGCGTCGCTCTCTGTCCTTCCTCAGACGAGCTGCTGCGAGCCAACCTGGAGCCCAGCGACACCGAGCAGGTGATCCAGCACCTGCACCAGGAGCTGCTGGAGGCCCAGGAGCTCGCCAACACCGGCAAGCAGAAATGTGTGGAGCTGCAAGGTAAGGGACTCTTCAGAACCCAGGGGGTGACCTCACGAAAGGGCCTTCCTCACATTGAGACACGCTTACGGCTAATATAATAATATAACGTATGCCGTTTAGCAGACGCTTTTATCCAAAGCGACTTACGGTAGTGAGTGCATACATTTTTCAGTACATGTGGTCCCAGTGGGAATTGAACCCACAACCTAAGCGTTGCCAACGCCATGCTCCACCTACTGAGCCACATAGAACCACTGTACTGTATCTGCAATCTCTGGTAATGCCACCCGGCTCGCTAGATGAATAATGTTCATTTGTTTAAGCGCTACATTCGCTCGCTGAATGCAGAGAGTGGCTGTTTGTTGACGTGTATGGAAATGAAAGGAGAAGTTTGGTGCGCTTTGTTAGTTTAGGCTCATCTTTAAAAAGCGATGAGGTGTCGTAAGAACGTGTCGTAACGTAAACGTCTCCAGACGGTTTTTATGTACGTCGCTACGTTGATGGCGCTGCACTTTCATGACGTATTGTGCAATCCCGTCCTAGAATACCAAGATAATTTCCGGAAAGCAGATGTTTAGCCAGTGTTTTTTAGTACAAAAAAAGAAAAATGTGTGCGTTGGGGTGAGGTGATGAGTAATTGCGTGTAGGGGGTGAGTTTGGGTGAGGTGGTGATGAGTGTGTGTGTGTAGGGGGTCAGTTTGGGTGTGTTGACACATCTCTCCTCTGACAGCTCTACTGGAGGAGGAGAGGAGGACCAATAAGCAGCAGACGGAGGACTCTGCCAAACAGATCCAGTTTCTGCAGGGTGAGTGTGAGACGCGCTCTCTCTTTCGCTCTACCGCTCTCTCTCTCTGTCTTGCTCCTCTGTCGCACTCTCTTCCCCCGACCCCCCTCTCTCGTTCCTTCTCTCCCTCTTGTTCCCTCTCTATCCCCCCCCACCTCTTTCACACTCTCCCGCTCTCTATCCCTCTCTCCCCCTACCTCTCTCTCTTTCTCCATCTCTATCTCTCCCCCTCCCTCTCCCTCCCTAATACACGCTCTCTCCCTGTCTCTCCCCCATGTGCGCAGCCCAGCTGCACAAGCTGCAGGCCGACATGGAGGCGCTGAGGGAGCAGAGGGAGAGCACCATCTGCAGCGCGCGCGATGAGCTGAGCATCGCCCAGGAGGAGGTGGCGCTGCTGCGCCGCGCCATGGAGACAGCCACGGCCGAGCGCGAGCATGACATCGCCTCCCTGCAGGGCGACCTGGCCTTCGTCACCGCCCAGCTGGAGAAGTGGCGCCAGGCCGCCTCCAAGTACGAGCTGGAGATCGGCACCCTGCAGGCCAGCTTCCAGCAGCAGAGCCAGCACAGGGAGAGGGCCGCCCAGCTGCAAGGTACAACACCGAGCCTGTTATACCCACACACAGCAACACTGAGCCTGCTATACCCACACACAGCAACACTGAGCCTGCTATACCCACACACAGCAACACTGAGCCTGCTATACCCACACACAGCATCCTGCACCTGCAACACTGAGTCTGTTATACCCGCACACAGCAACACTGAGCCTGCTATACCCACACACAGCAACACTGAGCCTGCTATACCCACACACAGCAACCTGCACCTGCAACACTGAGTCTGTTATACCCACACACAGCAACACTGAGCCTGCTATACCCACACACAGCAACACTGAGCCTGCTATACCCACACACAGCAACCTGCACCTGCAACACTGAGTCTGTTATACCCACACACAGCAACACTGAGCCTGCTATACCCACACACAGCAACACTGAGCCTGCTATACCCACACACAGCAACCTGCACCTGCAACACTGAGCCTGTTATACCCACACACAGCAACACTGAGCCTACTATACCCACACACAGCAGCACTGAGCCTGTTATACCCACACACAGCAACCTGCACCTGCAACACTGAGCCTGTTATACCCACACACAGCAACCTGCACCTGCAACACTGAGCCTGTTATACCCACACACAGCAACCTGCACCTGCAACACTGAGCCTGTTATACCCACACACAGCAACCTGCAACACTGAGCCTGTTATACCCACACACAGCAACCTGCACCTGCAACACTGAGCCTGTTATACCCGCACACAGCAACCTGCAACACTGAGCCTGTTATACCCACACACAGCAACCTGCACCTGCAACACTGAGCCTGTTATACCCGCACACAGCAACCTGCACCTGCAACACTGAGCCTGTTATACCCACACACAGCAACACTGAGCCTGTTATACCCGCACACAGCAACACTGAGCCTGCTATACCCACACACAGCAACACTGAGCCTGCTATACCTGCACACAGCAACACTGAGCCTGTTATACCCACACACAGCAACACTGAGCCTGCTATACCCGCACACAGCAACACTGAGCCTGTTATACCCACACACAGC
The DNA here is from genome assembly GCA_029706075.1 of Aldrovandia affinis. Lineage (NCBI taxonomy): Eukaryota > Metazoa > Chordata > Actinopteri > Notacanthiformes > Halosauridae > Aldrovandia > Aldrovandia affinis. The sequence goes on from JAINUG010000055.1 coordinate 5,521,614, forward strand.
AACACTGAGCCTGTTATACCCACACACAGCAACACTGAGCCTGTTATACCAACACACAGCAACACTGAGCCTGTTATACCCACACACAGCAACACTGAGCCTGCTATACCTGCACACAGCAACACTGAGCCTGTTATACCCGCACACAGCAACACTGAGCCTGTTATACCCACACACAGCAACACTGAGCCTGTTATACCCACACACAGCAACCTGCACCTGCAAGACTGAGCCTGTTATACCCGCACACAGCAACCTGCACCTGCAACACTGAGCCTGTTATACCCACACACAGCAACCTGCACCTGCAACACTGAGCCTGTTATACCTGCACACAGCAACACTGAGCCTGCTATACCCACACACAGCAACACTGAGCCTGCTATACCTGCACACAGCAACACTGAGCCTGTTATACCTGCACACAGCAACACTGAGCCTGTTATACCCACACACAGCAACACTGAGCCTGTTATACCCACACACAGCAACACTGAGCCTGCTATACCCACACACAGCAACACTGAGCCTGTTATACCCACACACAGCAACACTGAGCCTGTTATACCCGCACACAGCAACACTGAGCCTGTTATACCTGCACACAGCAACACTGAGCCTGTTATACCTGCACACAGCAACCTGCACCTGCAACACTGAGCCTGTTATACCTGCACACAGCAACACTGAGCCTGCTATACCCACACACAGCAACACTGAGCCTGCTATACCCACACACAGCAACACTGAGCCTGTTATACCCACACACAGCAACACTGAGCCTGTTATACCCGCACACAGCAACACTGAGCCTGTTATACCCGCACACAGCAACACTTAGCCTGCTATACCCACACACAGCAACACTGAGCCTGCTATACCCACACACAGCAACACTGAGCCTGTTATACCAACACACAGCAACACTGAGCCTGCTATACCCACACACAGCAACACTGATCCTGTTATACCAACACACAGCAACACTGAGCCTGTTATACCCACACACAGCAACACTGAGCCTGTTATACCTGCACACAGCAACACTGAGCCTGTTATACCCACACACAGCAACACTGAGCCTGCTATACCTGCACACAGCAACACTGACCCAACTATACCGGGCGCAAACTCTATGCTTTATTTTCGCAATATGAAGGTCCTTCCAACGTTTGAGAGTGAATTTCACACGTCAGTGTCTTATGGAGCGGAGGTTGAGGTGGGTTTGAAGCACAATGTGTGCCGTCGGCAGGGAACTGCCATTCCACGGTGCGCTTTAGGGGTCTGACAAAACGCAGGCCACAGTTGTCAGGAGTGAAGACGGCCAGCCCCTAGCCTGCAGCACTCAGAAGAGGCATTCATAAGTACCTGAGCCTGGAGGTTGAGACTTTGATCCTCGAGACCTCCGTTGTCATTTCCCAGCTTTGATTTATTCACGCGCTGAGATGCACGTTATTAATTCTCTCTCTTCTACTTGTATCCGATTCTACACCACGTCGAGAGTTTGTTTCCCTTCTCTCAGTGTCCACTGACATACAGGCCGTCTCCAGCTTGGCTTTAAGCTTCAGTTAAAAGTTTCTACTGAATGACTGAAGTGTGTGTGTGTTCTGAATAACTCAATCGTGTCTGTGTATCTCTGTGTGTGTGTCTGTGTGTCCATGTGCGTGCATGCGTCTGTGTGTCCGTGTGTGCACAGTGGAACTGGAGCGGCTGCAGGAGGACTGCTCCAGCCTGCAGAGGGAGTGCGCGGCCCTGCGCTCGGAGAAGGTGGCTCTGCTGGAGAGGTTGCAGAAGCTGGAGGTGGAGCTGGACAAGTGAGTACCTCCCCCCTCGCCGACCTTTCCAACAGTTACAGCCGTTCACTTTCAACCTGTGCGCGTTCGGCAAACTACAGCGGCTCGATGTCGTCACTACCTCAGTTACAAAGTAGTTAGGAGACATGTTAGGAGACAAATAGTTCTATTTGGATCGGAGCCAATGAAAGACAGAACGAGGAGAGGAGAGGAGAGGAGAGGAGAGGAGAGGAGAGGGAAGCAGTCTTCTCTGGCCTCGTCATTCATTCGACCACCCCGAGCTAGCATATCTCACGCACTTAAAACGAAAAACAAGGGACGTGACAACACCCAGCAGTGCGGAATGGTCCTCAGGACGATTTGCCCATGGTTGGGAGGTCTGTTGGTGTGTGACTGAACACCCATCCGGAACCCCTTCAAGTGCAAAAGCACCAGGGCCCCTATTCATAAAGCAGGAGTGGTGATCTAGGATTAGGTCTCCCTTGTCCACACCCTCACCACCTCCGTTATGAGCGAAAATGACAAACTGATCCTAGACCAGCGCTCCTGCTGAGACGATTTCCGGTCTGGCAAGACTAATTCAGGCCCCAAGAGTCGTCTGACGGGCTCCAGTGAAATGCCGGCACCAAACCCCAGAGGAGCGGTTTGTCGTTTGGGGAGCCAGGCCGGCACAATGTGAATAACCGTTCATGAGACACTTTTATTTGGCTGTTTGTGTTGTCACTCCGTTCCAGCTCTATCCCCAAATTACAGCTGCTTTGCAATTGTGACAGTGAGTGCTGTCGCTCCCTGCAGAGGAACGCGCCGCGCGCCCGTTCCTCACCCTGGGGCCTGACTCGCCCTGACGCGGCCATGGCTCGTGCTCAAACGCTCCGTTCTCTCTGTGCCAGTCCAGCAGTTTTTCCTCTTCTTCATCGAGCGCTGCAAGCCCCGTGCACTTTCCCACCCACGTAAACAACGGCGACTTTCCATCAGCTCGGACGTCAGACGTGATTAATCTGCCGCACGTGTTTTTAAACTAGCCTAATTTACCCACAGTGCCCACCCATCGCTTTAAATAAATAAATAAAATAATTCTGCTGGCTCTGCTCTCACTCCTCGCTGATGCACCCTCTGGTCGTTTGACCCCTCCCTCACTGAGAGGGCATACTTGTGATTCGCTGACGGGGTGTCAGCTCATTGCTGTATGAGTCAGCAGAAGGGAAGTGTGGAGAGGGGGAACGAGCCACGCCTCCCTCTTCAGCTTGTGAATAATAATAATAATACTAATGATGATGATGATGATGAATTGCATTTGTATATAGTGCCTTTCATGGAATTCAAAGCCTTTTAAAGTGGAGGGGGAGGGAACTTCCCCTCAACCACCACCATTGGTAGAAATGGGTAGAAATGTATCACATTCTCGTGGCTTCCGAACCTTTTGTCCTTGACCTACGCCAACCCCCTTTCCCTCATCTCTCAAACTTTCACTGAGGTGTAACAGGTAGAAATCTATCGTGTTTGTTGCTTTGGACTGTGAACCTGCTACTTCCCCCCCCGCCCCTCCTTCCAGCTCTCGAGAGCACAGCGCCACCCTGAGCTGTAGTCTCAATGCCCTGGAGAAGTCACAGGGGGACCTGGAGAGCAAACTGGGCAACATCCAGGACCAGCACCTGCAGGATGCCGGCAAGCTCAAGACCCAGCTGGCCCAGGCTGACAGCAGAACAAAGAGCCTGCAGAGAGAGGTCTGCACCTGCTCAGACACACCAGCACTATAGACCTCACACCTTCAGCATTATAGACCTCACACCTTCAGCACTATAGACCTCACACCTTCACCACTATAGACCTCACACCTTCAGCGCTATAGACCTCACACCTTCAGCGCTATAGACCTCACACCTTCAGCGCTATAGACCTCACACCTTCAGCGCTATAGACCTCACACCTTCAGCGCTATACACCTCACACCTTCAGCGCTATACACCTCACACCTTCAGCGCTATAGACCTCACACCTTCAGCACTATAGACCTCACACCTTCAGCACTATAGACCTCACACCTTCAGCACTATAGACCTCACACCTTCAGCATTATAGACCTCACACCTTCAGCACTATAGACCTCACACCTTCAGCACTATAGACCTCACACCTTCACCGCTATAGACCTCACACCTTCAGCGCTATAATCAATCAATCAATCTTTATTTTTGTATAGCGCCATTTACAAACAGGTTGTCACACAGCGCTTCACAATTGGCATTTTCCAGAGGGAATCAAAAAACCAGAAAACCATTGGAGCCAATGTGGGAGACTGGAAAATTATTCCCTGACCCCTTAAAAGGCGGTCGAGATGAACTCCTGGAAAATTGTGGGATACAGAGAAAAACTATAGACCTCACACCTTCAGCACTATAGACCTCACACCTTCAGCTCTATAGACCTCACACCAACACGTCTGCACTATAGACCTCACTTAAAGACGCGTGCGCGTGTGTGTACCTACGTGTAAGGAAAAAAGGCACAGCTCCGATCTTGATGAAAAAGGATTTATTCCGATACAGACAGTGACAAAGTAAATGACAGGTAATACAAGAATACCAGCAAGCACTCTGGACTCACTCACGGATCGCACGGATCCCTTGTAATTGTGATATGATTTAACCGTCTGCTTTCAGTTCAATATCTTACGTACGTTTGCATCTGTATACACCTGTATGTGTGATTCCTCTCTCTTGCTCTCTCTCTGCAGTACGAGGACACTCAGACCCAGCTGTCAGACCTGAGGGAGCGATATGAACGCACAGAGCAGGAGAAACGCTCCATAAACGACGAGCTGGAGCAGTGCAGGGTCAGCCTGAAACTGCTGCAGGAGAAGGGAGGCAATGTGAGTATCTGTGTCTGTTTGGCACAGGTAAACGGGGGGTGTGGGTGTACCTGTGTGTTTGGCACAGGTATAGAGAGGGGAGTGGGTGTGCCTGTGTGTCTGGCACAGGTATAGAGAGGGGTGGGTGTGCCTGTGTTTGGCACAGGCAAAGAAGGGAGAGGGAGAGAGAGAGATTTAAGTCCTTTTGCAAGGCATTCCAAGCAGAGGGGGCAGTGACCATAATGCTTTTTTCTCTAGTTCAGTTCGAGCTTTGGGTCACAGCAAGCAAACAAGTGTCTTGGGACCTCAGATTATACCAAGCTCCACAGATCTGAGTCATGTAGACACATAGGCATGACGGACGCATCCCCAAAATGGCCTTATAAGTAAATATAAGCCAGTGACTCAGTCTGCGTATGTGAAGGGAAGTCCAACCGGCCATAGCATACAAAGTACAATGGTGAGTCAAAAATGTACAATTTGTTACAAATTTCACTTCCCCATGATAAACCGTGTCTAATGACCTCAGACACTGGGCTGATGCATTCATATACAACAAGTCACCATAGTCAAGTAAAGGTAAGAATGTAGTAGAAACCAGCCTTTTCCCCTGCCTCAAGAAAAGCAGTGTCTTTCTGAAATAAAACCCCAATTTTAGTCTTGGCTTTTTAAGAAGATTATTATACGTGTGGCTTAAAAGAGAGACAGTCATCAATAGAGAAAGAATATATCTCAGGATCGACATACGTCCTCATTTCAGAATGAGGTTAAATGAAAACAAAAATAAAAGTGGATTATTGATTTCCACCAAAACACAGCTTATACCCCTGGTTCTCAACCCCAGTCCTGGGGACCCCCTGTGTATGCTGGTTTTTGTTACAGCCGATCTCTTGATCAATTAAGGCTGTTGAAAATGTGTGTAAGTTCTACCATCATTTCTTTCCCTTTATTTTGACACAATGCAAGTTTGGCTCCTTATTTTCATTCATTGAACTCTTCATTTTCCACAAACGGTTTAGTTCCAGTGACCAGGGCCTGTATGTACAAAGATTCTAAGAGTAAGAGTGCTGATCTAGGATCAGTTTAGCATTTTATCTCATAATGGATGTGGTTAGGATATGGACAGGGGAAACCTGATCCTAGATCAGCACTCCTACTCTTAATCTTTGTACATACGGGCCCAGGTGTCCACACTTTCAACAGTAAGGCCCCCACTGATTTCACCTGCCAGTCTATAACTGAATCAATTAAAAAAGGTAACCTTTCTAAAGGAATCACGTGTCATACAGCACATTACAAAAAATGAGAGCATTAGTTGGTCTGACTGATTCAAAATCCTGGGATGTGAATAAGGGACATTTATTGTTTATGGCATGCGTAGCTATTTCTGACATAATATGGCCATAACAGAGTAAATCATGCTTTAATATAAAGTGTCTAATTAAGAACAGTTGACAGCAAGTCACAAGTCAGAGGTTGCAATTATGGTTGGAATGAAAACCAGCATACACAGTGGGTCCCCAGGACTGAGGTTGAGAACCACTGGCAGAACAGAATGTGGAGTGGTCCATTTCCCTCTGACCCAGTTCCACTGTCAGCAGTGCTGCCCATCAAGGGCCAGCAACCAATGCGCTACACCAGGTGATTTCAATTAGTTCCCCTCCTTGGTTGAAGGAGTGAGCCAATTAGTGAAATCACCTGGTGTAGCGCACTGGTTGCTACAGGAACCTGCGTACACTCGCCCCTCCATGGAATGAGTGTGACATGAGTGTTCTAGAGGAGTATGCTGGGAAGAGAAGACTGAAGGTGATAAGTGGGGTGCAGGAAATGAGCTGTGCCAGCTTTGAGGCCCCCCCCCTCATGACAGTTTTTTTATTTTTTTATTTGATTTTTTTTATTTGATTTTTCCCCCGTTTTTCTCCCAATTTAGTAGCCAATTATACCCTCTATTTTATTTTCACTTCCCACCTCACGAGTCCGCCGCCCGTCCTCCGGGAACGAGATTCGTATTCCTGGACCTATTTCCCGCCTTCGAGACGGAGATCTTCCACGGACTCCATTAACCTTCTCCTCGGCAGACTCGTGCCGGCTCTCCTCCCCCTCCCCGGAGGCGGACAGCCAAATGCCGCTCCGACGGGCTGACGACCAGGGCCGGCCCAGAAACGCGGTTTCGATCCGCGTCTCTGACGGGCAGCGCACACCGCTCCAAAGCGCGGTGCACTAGACCGCTGGGCCATCCAGCCAGCCCCTCAATGACAGTTTAACTCTGATGGAGGACTCTGCCCTGATGTCACAGGCCATTAAAATGCACAGCTGAGCAATTAATGAATGACCTACTGGGGTTTTTTGTGCTTTGGTTTTTGGTTTGGTATGTATTCTGCCCACCTCCATCAGCACAATATGACCGCAATCAGCACCTCTTCGCTTGCAACGCACAGGGAATCTGGCTGAAGCTGCAGTCCTGCCTTCCGTTTTCTCTTAGCTCCTGCATTTCATTTTAAAAAGAAGGAAAAAAAGACTCAGTAGACAAAGAGGAGGATCAATCGCGGGCTTTTTGATCAGAACTCATTTAGACGCCAAATGTGGTACCCAGCTCATTCGCTACAGAGATGTGCCCGGTGTGTCGGAGTGCCTCGGGTCATCTTCAGCCTGATTGGGAAAACGTTGGAGTAACAACGGTTTTTTTTTTTTCGTTTTTTTTTTTTTTTTCTTTAAACGTTTTCCTGAAATTAGCTTTTCTCCAATCCGTGGGGAGCTGTGAGGTGTGTGAAAGAGAATCGGCTCTGTTAGTGAAAGTGCTGTGCCAGAGGAGGCCACGGCGTGCTGCTTTGCTTTCTCTTCTCGTGTGTCTGTGTGTGTGTGTGTGTGTGTGTGTGTGTGTGTGTGTGTGTGTGTGTGTGTGCGTGTGTGTGTGTGCAGTGCCCTCCAGAATTACTGACACCCTTGGTGAAAATGAGCAAAAAAGGCTATGAAAAATGTCTTTGTTGTTCATCAACCTTTAATTGAAGTAAAATTATTCAAAGAAAAAACTAAACCCTAAACAATATACATTTTTCTCACATGTCACAATTATTGACACCCCTTGTATTTACTACTTTGTGCACCCTCCCCTTGCCAAGATAACAGCACTGAGTCTTCTCCTTTAATACTTGATGAGGTGGGAGAACACATAGCAAGGGATCTGAAACCATTGCTCCATACAGAATCTCTCCATATACTTCAGAGTCCTTGGTCCTCGCTTGTGGTCCCCCTCTTCAGCTCACCACACAGGTTTTCAATGGGGTTTAGGTCAGGGGACTGGGATGGCCATTGCAAAAGCTTTATTCTGTGGTCAGTGAGCCATTTTTGTGTGGATTTGGAGGTATGCTTTGGATCATTGTCCTGCTGGAAGATCCAACCACGACCCAGTTTTAGTCTCCTATTAGAGGCAGCCAGATTTTGATCTAAAATCTCCTGGTACTTGATGGAGTCCATGATGCCATGTATCCTAACAAGGTTCCCAGGGCCTTTGGAAGTAAAACAGCCCCTCAACATCACCTATCCACCACCATACTTAACAGTGAGGATTAGGTTATTTTCTGCATGACTATCCATCTTTTTACACCAAACCCACCTCTGGTGTTTGTTGCCAAAAAGCTCTATTTTTGTCTCATCTGACCATAGAACCCGGTTCCACTGAAAGTTACAGTGACGTTTAGCAAAGTCCAGGCGTTTACGTTTGTGCTTTGATGACAGCAGAGGCTTTCTTCTGGCAAGCCTTCTAAATAGCTTGTTGGAATGGAGGAAGTTGTTTTAAACTTCTTAATTATTGCCCTAATAGTGGAGATTGGTATTTTCAGGCATGTAGCTATTTTTCTTAGAGCCATTGCCTGATTTATGAAGGTCAACAACCTACTGTCTCATTTCACTTGTGTATTCTCTTATCTTCCCCATGTTGATGGATGATTAAGGAAGTGTGCCTGTGTGTCACCTCATATTTATACCCCAGGGAAACAGGAAGTCATGGATGACCACTTAAGAGTTCCCAAAGCAGTAGTTCTCAACCCCGGTCCTGGGGACCCACTGTGTATGCTGGTTTTCGCTCCAACCATAATTGCAACCTCTCTATTGTAAATAGCTGCTAATTGTTCTTAATTAGACACTTCTTAATTTCTGTTAAAGCATGATTTACTTCCTGTAAGCCATATGTCAGAAATAGCTGTGCATGCCATGAACAATAAACGTCCCATGTTCACATCCCCAAATTTTAATCAGTCAGATCAACTAATGCTCTCATTTTCTGTGTTGTATGACACGTGATTTCTTTAGAAAGAGGTTACCTATTTGAATGTATTCGATTGTAGACTGACAGGTGAAATCAGTGGGGGCCTCATTTTTGAAAGTGGACAGCTGGTCACTGAAACCATTAGTGGAAAATTAAGAATTCAATGACAATTGGTAATGAACCAAACCTGCATTGTCAAAATAAGTTTAAAGAAAAAATGATGGTAAAGCTTACACAGGTATTTTCAACAACCTTAATTGATCAAGAGACTGGCAGTAACAAAAACCAGCATACACACGGGGTCCCCAGGACCAAGGTTGGGAACCACTGTCCTAAAGGTGAACTTAAAAACAATAAAATATAAATGGGAGTATACTTCATTTAGATTTTGTTCATAAGAATTTCTAAGGGTGCCAATTGTGACACGTGGTTTTGAGAAGAGTACATTTTTTGATAAGGATATTTTTTGGGGGGAATAATTTGACTTAAATTAAAGGTTAGATTTCTCTCATATTTTGAGTAAGATCAAGCTGATGAACAACAAAGACATTTCTTCATAGCCTTTTTACTCATCTTTACCAAGGGTGGCAATAATTCTGGATGACAGTGTGCGTGCGTCAGGTTCTCCTTCAAACTGGGTCACCTTCACAGGTCACTGTGTGCTGCCACCCTGCACACCTGGCCCACACACAGTGCCCACCCTGCTCACTCCCGTTCCTGTGCCCCTTCAGATACAGCTCATGGCACCAAACAATTCCCAAAACCCAAACTCCGCTCCGGGGTCCGTTTTTAGAGTGCTCTTTAATAAATAAGTATTTCAATCGCTCCGTTAATTTTCCTACCCGTGTTGTGTTTCCTTACGCCCCGCCAAGCTTCTAGATGTTAAAAGTGTTTGTTGCTTAGACATCCAACAGTGTTCTGTATATGTGCTGTGTATATCTGATAGTCGTCCACCCCCTCCCCCGCCCTGTAAAAGACCCCTCTTTGTTTGTGTAGCTACCCACCTCACCCCCCAGATCCAGTTTTTGTTGACTAGCCTCCAGTATTTGATGATTTTAATGTCCCTTCCCTCCTTTAGCCCTCCATATTGCAGCCTGTCCAAGCCATTTTCATCGGCCTTATCCTGGCTTTGCTGTATTGGTGCTTCGGCCAATTGTGGTAGAAAGGTACACAGCGCTCGTGTTGAGTCCGTGTCCGTGCGTCTGTCTGTTTACTTCTCTGTATCATCCCTCTTTCTTTAAAACAAAAACAAAAACGTTAAAAAAAATAGTGCATGGCAAAAAAAAAAAAAAGAAGTCTTTCGCATCTGCTTTGCTCAAAATCCCTCTTTTTGTTTTGGAGCAAAGCGACACTGGGGAAAACTAATGTTACCTTTCATTCAAACACCCCCTCTACTCATCTAACATTCATCTGTCTTGCTTGGAATCACTAATATGTGAGTAATTCCTTTTTGCTTTTGGGATTTTGGCTTTTGTTATCCGTTCGAAAAGCATTACTAATTTATATATTTTTAAAAATAAGTTTTATTTTCATTTCTATTTACTTATTGTTTGCTACTTTCTCATGTCCCTTTTCGGGTGAAAATAAACATGGCTTTTTTCCCCCTCCTCACAGGAAGAAGTAAAGTCTTGTTTAGTTTGTGTTTTCCGATTGGTCGTCACTGCCGCGAGGGCCCTGGCTCTTGCAGTGTAGAACGTGACTTTCTGCTGTCGCTCTGCCGACCTCGTGTCTGAGCCGTGGTGGAGAGGAAGCTGAGGGACTACTCCCAGGCCTGACCTGACCTAATGCACTCTCTCTCTCTCTCTTCCTCTCTCTTCTCTCTATTTCTCTCTCTCTCCCACTTCCCCCCCCTCTCTCCCCTCCCTCTCTCATTTCAGAGCGGCTGGTTGCCCTGGATGCCCGTCGTTGCCGTGGTGGTTGCCGTGACCGCAGTTGTACTTTACCCGGGCCTGTCCAAGAGCAGCACCTGAGCAAAGCCCCCCCACCCCCACCCCGAAAAAAGAAACCTGACCCCCGTCACACCCTCACATGCCGCCACCCCCCTCTTCCACAAAGCTTGTCCCTCTCCAATCAGTCCTGGGTCCCACTGTGTCCCGCCTTCATTACCTCCTGTTCCCGAATCATGGCTGTTCGCAAACACAGCAGTAGGGTCTCTGCTTTAACTGTATAAAATGTAACTGTACATATTTAGAGAGAGGGAATAAAAGTTGTAACTTCTACTATAGATGAAATACTTTATCTGCAGTTTTTTTGTTTTGTTCTTTTTGTTTGTTTTTTCTTAATCATGTTGGGAATCGTACTATTAAAGGGGCCTGATCTAGGCTGTAATTTTTTCCCCGATTGGATACCAAACCTGTTTATTTTGGTAAGATTTATGGTAAATTGTCTTATACGGTTTGCCATATTAGTGTAAGTGTGGTATTTTACATACCACGGGGTGTTTCAAAGCCAAATGTCTAATCATGCACAGGGAACATGGGGTTTAGGTGCCTACCGTAGCTTATGGATGTGTGTAATTGTGTGACCCAGTCTTTGTTGAAGTGCCATTCAGACTCCTACCTGGGTGTTTTAGAAGAGCTCGTCTATCAAATGAAATGCAGTAAAGTAAAAAGACAGAACAAAAAAAGAAAAGATGTAAATGGTCTCTGTAGTGGCTTTGTACCCTTACACTTATATTTGTTTTGCCACCATTCTCCAGTCTACTAAATCAGCTGACTTGCAGTTCTGGTGCGTAGTCGACACGCTCCCCAGTTAAGACACGTTTGTTTGTGGGTGAGCGTTCATTGCTCAGCCGTCTCTTGCTCCCATGCCTGTGCGTATTCCACGTTTCATGCGTTGCTGTTGGCTCCAAAAAAAAAATACATTCGCTTCCATCTCCTGATAATGGCGACCGTCGTGCTGCGCGGCTTACAGCGAAGCTCGAGGAGCAGCAGCATGTCGCGTGTAGCGTCTAAGACCATGGCGCGTTGCTATAGCAACCGTGGCACAACGTCCAACCCCAGGAAGACCGTATTTCAATGGGAACAGAGAAGAGAGGTTGCCCTTCCTGAACATGTATTTATTTTGTTTGTTTTAGCCCCCCTCCTTCCACCTTGCTCATCCCCATGCGCTCGAGACACCGGTCGCTGTGCCACCACATCCTCTCCACGATAGTTCATCCACTTATACTTTTTTTCTCGCCTTTCCTCTCCATTTTAGGTGAAATGATGACACTAGGCATGCCTTCATCCTCCAGTGATGGTTGTGCCCCCCAAACACTTCCAACCGGGGCTCGGTCAGGACGTTGTATTAAGCGCCATCCCCTTCAGACCAAGTGTCTCGCAAGGCCCTTAATTTTCTTTTTACCATTTTTGAAATAATTCAAAATATCGCTTTTTTATGATTGGTTACGTACCCCTACTGAATAAAGTCCTTTGTTAAACTTGCATATGCTTCTGACTTTGCGCTATAATGTCCTTTAACAGTGCATCTCCCTCAGCGGTATGTACCGCATCGATGTGTTCAACAAAAAAATCCTCATCTAAGCTTACGTATTAATTGTGGCTTGTTGTCCTCCCCCCTCCAATTTCAGCGGTTGATAAGATGTATGTGCTTTTCCTAGTGTAGCTCGCTAACTTCCCACTGCTTGGTTATGAGCCAAACCTCTTCAAACAACCACTGTAAAGCGTAACATCACAAGAGAAAGATTCAATTCGATGGAGACCCCATTTGAAGTCTTATCATAACATATCGCCAGCATGTTTTTATTTTCGCTCCCAACTCACTTTATTTTCAAGGTATATAGTATGTAGTGTGTCTTGTGCCACCACTGTAATACACCTGAAATGTTTACATGCCAAATAATAGATTTAGGCAATTCTAAGGCAATTAAATTTTTTGTAAGCCAGTGGTACCTCGCAAATTCATCGGCGGACAACCAATGAACTGTTGAAATGCGGTCTCAGGGTATTGGATGTTGACCGTCGCATCATAACCCACTCACACGCACACACACACACACATTACCCCCCGAAAAATGGTCTACCAAATAACCAACTGCCATTGGACTGACTACTATGCCACAGCCAGATAATTGCACGACATTGTTGAGCATGATGTCACAGACCTTATGACGATGAGTCGTCGAACGCTATGATCTAGAATTGCAATCATCAAACTCAACAAACCGCAAATGTGTCAGATCTTTCTCGGAGGCCTCGGGCACATTTCTTCCTTATGGTGTATAAAATGACCTAATGCTTAAAAGTACACTACAGTACTTTTATCTTTAAAAATTGGAAGTTTCTTTTATATGGTAGCAATATAACTAAAGGTTAATTGTAGAAGTATGATGCATATGTTTGGGTGCAACAATGTTTTTCAGAGGTCATTTATGCCCTTGTCACACGGCCAAGGGAACTCCCGGTGTACCATTCATGCTTTCTTGAATGACCTGTAATCGTTTCCACACCCACCACACTCGCACTGCACACACCTGACCCCTACTTTCACAGTGCAGACCACTCAATGCAGTAACTCCCTACAAGGGCTTTTCCATATTGACTGACCAGCCTGTCGCCTTACTTTAGCTAACTTTAGTTGCATTTTTTTTTTTTTTTTTTTTTTTATTGGGGGGTGTGTATTTGCACAATACACACGTTTTTGGGGGCCACCTCACTGAAGCACAGTGAGGGTGCCCACGTTGGGAACAGGTGGCATAACATGGGGTGGATGAACCCTTAATGAGACTCGAATAAATGAGAGGGGATGTGTGTGCGTGTGTGTGTCTGGCTGGCTGGGTCTGGTGTGGCTTGTGGAGACAGACAGACAAACTGGTGTTTTGAGTTTACCTCCTTTGTCTGCGGCCGCAGAAAAAAAAATGCTCCTCGAAGTCTTGGAGCGCTTCGTCTTGGTTCCCTCTGTCCGTAAGCTTCTCGTTATCTTTGATTTAAGACGCCTGCTCTCGATTCTGGTGAACCACTGCTTTTAAAAGATGACTAGACTGAGGGACCCCCCCCAAACAGTCACAAAAAAGTGAAGATTGTGGCAGTGAGTAGGTTAAGTTTAGCTTCAGTTTAATGGTGTTCCTTTTCACACCCCCTGCTATTATGCCCACAAACCACTCATGATATGATGGGAATGTAGGATTTATCTTCCTGTAGGAATCGGATGTCAGACATGCACTCGTGTGTGTGTGTGTGTGTGTGTGTGTGTGTGTACATACACTGTGTACACACTACAGACACGTTTAAATACAAGGAAAACGTCAATGTTGAACCGATCACACGGTCCTGTGGAACTCTCAAGACTGGACTTCCTGTACCCAACCCCTTCCAATTTCATTAAGGAATTGGTTGCTTTAACAATCTGCTCTAACGATAGGGGGTTTATATAAGTCCCTCCACCCCTCTTCAATTTTCAATATCCTGTGCAGGGTTTTTTGTGTTGTTTTTAAGTTGTATTGTTTTGGGTTCTATTTTTTTGGGTAGGTGATGGTTGTAAATGGGGCAGCGAATGCTGGTGCATGCACTGTTAACTACTTATATCTACAGAGTTTCTGAATTGTATTGGGTTTTTCTGTCAGTGTGTCACTGTTAAAAACAAAAAACGAATTCGGCATCACACTCATCCATCCATACGCGTTGACAGAGCACTTTGAGAGAGGCGACCTCGCTGAAAAACAGTCAATTTTAAAAGGTCCTCAAACTCAAATTAAAATGCATGTATGCTGCGTTCACAGTGAAACCGATGCAGACACGATTACGTTTCTCGCATTGAAGAGAACAGTCCAGTGCATAAACGATTCACCCTTTTTTTAAAACACGACTTTCTTAACCTTACAAGATAAATGTCCTTTCAATGGGAAATAGGAGTAGAAAACACTTTTAAAAAAGTTATTAAATAGTACCGTAGTTGAAAGTGCAAATTTTTTGGAGCGTCAATGTATCTGTGCATCTATAAGAATTGTCCGGTGTTTGTTGATAAAGTCATTAATTTGTGGAAGAATGTCTCTGCACACATATTGTTAATGGAGAAAAAAAAGAGACTTAATTTTTCTTATTCCATGAATTTCAGTTTGCTTTGGCAAAGTTAGTCCAAGCTGCCGTCACTCGCACACCTAACTAGTGGTGGACAAGTACCATTTGTACATAGTTTTGTTTGCAAATATTGTTCTGAGATGCTAAAAACTTCAGAAGGACACTTTTTTTAAGTAAATAATTGTTTAAAATATATTTTGTAAAGATGGAAAGTTACAATAGTTTCTGGAGTACAGATTTAAAGTATTTGCACTAACACATGTGATGTGCATGATTTTAATAAAAATGACTTTACTCTCCTGCAAGCGTCCCGATTCATTGTGCCCGTACCAAGGATGTGGAGGCCAGCGGCTGGTGGCTCTGCGTTTATCTACAGCCTCTCCAGGGACACACAGGGAGTCCAGTGTGCTCCCTCCTACCTCCAGACATTCATCACACCTTACACCCCAGCTAGACCCCTCCGCTCTGGCCAACTGGCTGTCCCATCCCTTCCCTTCCCGGCAGCTGCTCCTCCCGGCCTCGCCTCTTCTCCGCCCTAACCCCCCCCAGTGGACCTTCTGCACTCAGTCAGGACCACAGAATTGCTGGCCATCTTCTGCAAGAGACTGAAAACCTCTTCAGACTCCACTACCACTGAATATGTGTGTGTGTATGTGTATATGTATATATATATGTGTGTATATACTGTATATATATATACACACACACAGACACACACAGCAATTCCTTGCTGGCAGGCCTACCGGCCTATGCCCAAGCCACTGCAACTGGTTCAGAATGCTGCCGCACAGCTGGTGTTCAATCAACCCACGTTCACGCATGTCACCCCTCTACTCACCTCTGCACTGGCTCGTATCAAGTGGCTAGAGGAACTGCTCCCCCCTACCTCCAGACACTCATCACACCCTACACCCCAGCCAGACCCCTCTGCTCCACCTCCTCTGGCAAACTGACTGTCCCTTCCTTGCGGGCGCCTGGCAGCCGCTCCTCGCGGTCTCGCCTCTTCTTTGTCCTGACCCCTCGGTGGTGGAAAGATCTTCCGCACTCGGTCAGGACCACGGAATCACTTGCCATCTTCCACAAGAGACTCAAAACCTACCTTTTCAGACTCCATTTTCACTGAATTCTGTACATCTAGCCAATTGTCATCACCACTGCCTACATGTTTAATACTGCTTTTTGTACAGAAAAAAAACATTTAGTAGCCTTTTCCTTCCCGGTGTTACAGGTATGGTATGCAGCTGCCAACAATGATGTCTTGCTGCACTGATCTTTTGCACGAACAATGATTGATTATACCATGTATTAAAAAATGTATTTCAGATTTTTCCCCGTTTTTCTCCCAATTTGGTAGCCAATTGTACCCTCTATTTTTATTCTCAATTCCCCACCCCCACGATTCCGCCGCCCGTCCTCCGGGAACGAGATTCACATTCCTGGACCTATTTCCCCGCCTTCTTTCGAGACGGAGATCTTCCACAGACTCCATTAACCTTCTCCTCGACGGATTCGTGCCGGCTCTCCCTCCCCCCGGAGGCGGACAGCCAAATGCCGCCTCCGATCGGGCTGACGACCAGGGCCGGTCTGGGATTATACCATCTATTAATGCACATCTTGCTCTGGATAAGAGCGTCTGCTAAATGCTTAAAATGTAAATTATATATATACAGCT
This sequence comes from Aldrovandia affinis, assembly GCA_029706075.1. Classification (NCBI taxonomy): domain Eukaryota; kingdom Metazoa; phylum Chordata; class Actinopteri; order Notacanthiformes; family Halosauridae; genus Aldrovandia; species Aldrovandia affinis. The sequence goes on from JAINUG010000055.1 coordinate 5,538,208, forward strand.
CTGGAAAAAATTAAGAAACCACTCAAAATGTTTCTTAAATCAGCATCTCTACATGTATGGCAGCCATTCCATTCCAGTGTCTGTTGAATTCCAACACAAGCACACCTCATTCTACTTAATGAAGTACCGATTAGGTGATCACCTGAACCAAATCTTATTTAACGAGGAAAAGTATAAAAACCACTGCTGTGGTCATCACTATCCTCTTGCAATAGGACCAGCTGGATGGCAAAAAACTGCTAGTAGTACCTCAAAAGTAATTGGAATAAAAAAATAACTTGACCATGCCAAAAGAGTTGAAAAGAAAGGTTCAATTCTGGCTTTACTGGCAGAGAGATACAGGTTGCTTCTATCCTTCAAATTTCAAAGACGGCGGTTCATAAGAACAAGGTCAAGCAGCAGACATTGGGGACAACAAAGCTACAGACCGGCAGAGGGCGAAAACGACTCTACTGACCGGGATGACCGCCAACTCATTCGAATGTCACTCAACAACCGTAGGATGACATCAAGTGACCTACAAAAAGAATTGCAAACGGCAGCTGGGGTGAAGTGCACGGCGAGGACAGTTCGAAACAGGCTCCTAGGGGCAGGGCTGAAGTTGTGCAAAGCTAGAAAAAAGCCCTTCATCAATGAGAAGCAAAGAAGAGCCAGGCTGAGGTTTGCAAAAGACCACAAGGATTGGACCGTAGAGGACTGGAGTAAGGTCATCTTCTCTGATAAGTCCAATTTTCAGCTTTGCCCAACACCTGGTTGTCTAATGGTTAGACGGAGACCTGGAGAGGCCTACAAGCCACAGTGTCTCGCACTCACTGTGAAATTTGGTGGAGGATCAGTGATGATCTGGGGGTGCTTCACCAAGGCTGGAATTGGGCAGATTTGTCTTTGTGAAGGATGCATGAATCAAGCCACGTACAAGGTTATCCTGGAAGAAAACTTGCTTCCTTCTGCTCTGACAATGTTCCCCAACTCTGAGGATTGGTTTTTCCAGCAGGACAATGCTCCATGCCACACAGCCAGGTCAATCAAGGTGTGGATGGAGGACCACCAAATCAAGACCCTGTCATGGCCAGCCCAATCTCCAGACCTGAACCCCATTGAAAACCTCTGGAATGTGATCAAGAGTAAAATGGATGGTCACAAGCCATCAAACAAAGCTGAGCTGCTTGAATTTTTGCACCAGGAGTGGTATAAAGTCACCCAACAGCAATGTGAAAGACTGGTGGAGAGCATGCCAAGACGCATTAAAGCTGTGATTGCAAAGCAGGGTTATTCCACCAAATATTGATTTCTGAACTCTTCCTAAGTTAAAACATTAGTATTGTGTTGTTAAAAAATGAATATGAACTTGTTTTCTTTGCATTATTAAAGGTCTGAAAACACTGCATCCTTTTTGTTATTTTGACCAGTTGTCATTTTCTGCAAATAAATGCTCTAAATCAGGGGTGCCCAAGTTCGGTCCTGGAGATCTACTGGGTGTGCAGGCTTCTGTTCCAGCCCTTCACTAACACACCTGATTCCATTAATCACTTCACTAACACACCTGATTCCACTAATCAACTGGTCGTCAAGGCAATGAATGTTCAAATCAGGTGTGTTAGTGAAGGGCTGGAACAAAAGCCTGCACACCCAGTAGCTCTCCAGGACTGAACTTGGGCACCCCTGCTCTAAATGACAATATTTTTATTTGGAATTTGGGAGAAATGTTGTCAGTAGTTTATAGAATAAAACAAAAATGTTCATTTTTACTCAAACACATACCTATAAATAGTAAAACCAGAGAAATTGATCATTTTGCAGTGGTCTCTTAATTTTTTCCAGAGCTGTATATATATACGTATATATACACACTCAGTGGCCAATTTATTAGGTACACCTTTCTAGTACTGGGTAGGACCCCCCTTTGCCCCCAGAACAGCCTGAATTCTTCATGGCATGGATTCAACAAGGTGCTGGAAACATTCCCCAGAGATTCTGGTCCATGTTAACATGATAGCATCACGCAGTTGCTGCAGATTTGTCGGCTGCACATTCATGTTGCGAATCTCTCATTCCACCACATCCCAAAGGTGCATCATTGGACTGAGATCTGGTGACTGTGGAGGCGATTGGAGTACACTGAACTCTGTGCTTTGTGACATGGCGCATTATCTTGGTGGAAGTAGCCATTAGAAGATGGGTAGACTGTGGCCATAAAGGCATGCACATGGTCAGCAACAAGACACAGGTAGGCTGTGGCATTTAAACAATGCTCAATTGGCATTAAGGGGCCTAATGTGTGCCAAGAAAATATTCCTCCCACCATTACACTTAGTTCTATCACCTTCCTCGTAGTTTGCTGCCGTAGCCCTGTGACCGGCAGTGGCAAAGGTGAAGCGCTGCCTCCTCCGAGACAGCACTCGTTGTGCTGTCGACTGTAATTCCGGCACCCCAGAACCACTCCTGTGCGCAGCGAACTGTGTCGGCTTCCCTCCATCCTCCCTGGAGCGGACAGCTAATTGCCGCCCCGGTGGCACTCCCGGCCAGAGCTGACTCTGGCGCGACAGGGAATCGAACCCCGGTCACCGTGGCCAGCGCCGGACGTTGAAACCACTAGACCACACGGGAGGCCAGTTCTTGCCATTTCTAAATGCGTTCATTGTAAGTGGCTCTGGATAAGGGCGTCTGCTAAATGCCAAAAATGCCCGTGTTGTTGGACTCTCTTACACTTGATGTTCCAGTCGTTTCCTCACCACCCGCAAACACTGGCACATTGTGACGCCCATCTCCAAGCCTGTCCGCATTTCGGCTTATTTGTTGTTCTTAGTGTTTATATCTTGCATTTAAGGAAAATTATGCATTTTGATTCCGTTTTTTTCTTTCTTCAGAAAAGGTTGTTTGGGGGTGGGGGAGAGGTGTAGAGAGGAGGGGGGGAGGATTTCTCCATGGGTAGACCGCATCAGAGTAACATTAAACCTGGTCACACTGCTGCTCATCAGTTGAAGACTTGAGGTTTCCTCTGATGTGGGACATGTGTTTGGTGAATCATAAGGGGGGCAGTAGTGGTAACAGATGAAAGGGAAAAGCCTTTTTCATTTTAAGCCTTATGTAATTTAGTCATATTATAGGTGTAGGATAGCATATAACGCAGACATTGGATATACAGTGAGCACCATAATTCATTGGACAGTGACACATTTTTTGTTATTTTGGTTCTGTACACTAGCACTTTGAGTTTGAAAGGATATAATGAGGTTGAAAGGATACAATGACAATGACGTTGAAGTGCAGACTGTCAGCTTTAATTTGAGGGTATTTTCATCCATATCGGATGAACCGTTTAGAAATGACAGCACCTTTTGTACATGCCCCCCATTTTAAGGTACTACAAGTATTTGTTGAATTGGCTTCAGAGATGTGTTTCGTTAGGCAGGTGTATTCATTTGTGTCATTAGTGAATGCAGAAGAGAGCTGTTGATGTCTAGTCTTGATTCTAGACTTTGCAATTGCCTTTTTGTTGTTGGGGTGTGTGACAACATGAGGAAGACAACAGTGTCGATGCAAATTAAGCTGGCCATCATAAGGCTCAGAAATGAAAATCAATCAATCAGGAACATTGCAAAAACCCTGGGCAGGCCCAAGTCAACAGTTTGATTCATCATTAACAAGAAAAACAACAACTGGTGAACTCAATTATGTCAAAAGACCCGGTAGACCGAGGAAGACCACTGTAGTGGATGACCGGAGAATACTCTCCATGGTGAAGAAAACCCCCCTGACAATGGCCCAACAGATCAAAAACACTCTCCTGGATGCAGTTGTAGATGTGTCAAAGTCTACCATACGTAGAAGAGTACACCAGCAGGACTACAGAGGGTACACTACAAGATGCAAACCACTGATGAGCCTGAAGAACAGAAAGGCGAGATTACAGTTTGCTAAAAAGCACCTAAAAGAGCCCCAAGAGTTCTGGAACAAAGTCTTATAGACAGATGAGACAAAGATTAACATGTACCAGAGTGATGGAAAGAGGAAAGTGTGGAGAAAAAAAGGAAATGCCCATGATCCAAAGCATACCACCTCATCCGTGAAACATGGTGGAGGCGGTGTTATGGCTTGGGCCTGTAAGGCTGCCAATGGAACAGGCTCACTTGTCTTCATCGATGATGTAGAGTAGAACAATGAATTCTGAAGTCTACAGAAATATTTTATCTGCTCAGATAAAACCAAATGCCTCCAAACTCATTGGACGGCACTTCATCATGCATGTCGTCATAAGACAATGAGCCGAAACATACTGCTAGAGCAACGAAGGGGTTTTTGATGGCCAAAAAGTGGAAAATCCTTGACTGGCCGAGTCAATCACCGGATCTGAATGCAATTGAACATGCATTTTACATGCTGAAGAGGAGACTGAAGGCAAAAAGTCCCCGAAACAAGCAGGAACTGAAGATGGCTGCAGTACAGGTCTGGCAGAGCATCACCAGGGAAGATACTGAGCGTCTGGTGATGTCTATGCAGTCATTGCATTCAAAGAATATGCGACCAAATATTAAAAATGATTACTTTATTCTACATTATGTTAAACTGTCCAATGAATTATGGTGCCTGAAAATGGGGGGGGACTATGTACAAAAGGTTCTATAATTTCTAAACGGTTCATCTGATATGGATCGGATAAGTGCTAGAGTACAGAACCCAAATAACCACAAATGTGTCACTGTCCAATGAATTATGGTGCTCACTGTATGCATCAAAAATAAAAATAAGACTTGATATATTTTGTCAAGGTCATTGAAGTGCTGGTCCCAGGCAGAGGTTTCTCTGAAAAACGGACCACATGAAACACTAGGTGGCAGCCCTAGGCAAAACGTCAAGTGAATTCTGAGCTGAACATAGAAATCGGCATGGTCTCTCATTCCGGGTATTTGTGTTTTCAACTGTCTCGACCAGCGCTGTTGATACACCGGCAGAATGTTTTCGTTGTTATTTTTAAAGGGTCTTCTCCGTACCTTGAGCTTTAGTGTGACATCACTTCCTGTGGTGACAGAGGTCCTTCCTTGAGGAAGTCCTGTTGTTCCCTGATAATTTTCACATGGAAACTTGGAGCAAGGAAAAAACTATTACAAAACATTATCTACACTGCAGAAAGAAAGAAGGCACGGCTAGAACTTTTCCTCCTTTTTTTGCGTTGTAGGTAAGGTATAATATGGACCAGACCTGGGTCAAATAATTATTTGAAATATTTAAATAGTATTTTGGATACAAATTTGACTGGTCTGATATGGGCACAAACCTTGCTCTGCTTTGAGAGGCATACCAGAGCTCCGGGGAAATTAAAGGCAGAGGAGCTGAACTCCTTTGACCCCGACTCTGGAGCGCCGCAGGACAGGTGAGTCTCCATGGCTGTGACTCACCTGTGGCCTGAGGGAGTCTTCGTAGACACTGAGTCAGTGTCACCTGTGTGGACTAAACAGATGTGACAGACCAACAGTTCACCGGTCTGCTCAAAGCCAAGCTACCTGTGGAACCATTCTTTAAGTTCCGACAATAGAGCCCTTCTTGCTATGAGCCCTTATTCATTCTGTTTTATGTACTTTTCATTTTGGAAAGCGCTTTGAAAGCCATGTAAAATGCCCTGTAGAAATAAAGATATATTATATTATTATTATTATCATTATCCAAACCTACCAGTGACCGTTTTTATTAATAACAGTGAATGTTTTTTGTTTTTTTAAACACTGAATTGACTGAATTTTAAATGAAAATTAAATGAATGACCCCCAATTGTGTGTTTTATTTGAACGGTGAAACTTGAACGGCTTTTACAAACTTTCCAAATTGTTTGCATGAAACGTGAACAAACACCTCCCCCATGTTTCCCAGCGCTTATGTTTGCTAACGTTTGCTTTGAAATTGTTTGCAAAAGTTTGTGAAAGTTTTCCTATACTTGCCAGTTTGAATGCACCTCTGGTGACTATCCACTCCCTCCAATGGGGGACTGGGGCCTGGACTAATGGGATATCTGGGGCTAGTTGTGTAGGCTGCCTGCCTACTACACTGACATCTGCGGCAGGCGTAGTCTGGCCTTGTAGAGACCATGACACTATTGTGGAGATCAGTCAGCCCAAACAAACAGAACACCGGAGAGCGAGGATGTGGAGTGGATGAGATGTTCAGCATAAGAATACGTAATGACGAGAACGGACTGTTCACCCCATCTAGCCTCGCCATTTTACCTACAGTCTAGACCAGACCAGCTTGTGGGCCAAGCACTGATGTTTTTTCACCCTCCCTTTACCTGGGCGTCAGGTGTGAAGACACTCATTTGCAAAATCATTTGCACTAATTGTTCAATTAACTACCGGAGAGAAAGGAAAACCGGGACCAAATTTGGATTTGTGGGCCAGGTTTGAGTAACTATGCTCTAAACAAAGAGCATGGATGTCCTTTCATGGTCCTCAAGCAACAAGCATCAGTTATTACAGGAGTCTGTCCCTGGTGTTGACATGTGTATGAAGGCCTACGAGGCCTGTGCAAGGCCACGCCACCATCATTCACCGCTGCAGGCGTGGCCATCTTCCTCTTTCTCTCTCCCACTGCCTTGACCTCTCTCTCTCTCTCCGGGTTGTGACACAATGCGGCTCCACCAGTGTGAATCATGCAGATCCAACCCAAACTGCAGTTGAGGGGGCACCTGCAGAGAGACAGACAGAGGGAGAGAGAGGGAGAAACCCACAGCAAAGGAATATCTGCAATAATAGAGGCTGTTTATTCTGGAGGCAGAATCTAAAAGATATGTGTCAACAGAGGCGGGGCGGGCAGATGAAGTAAGGGCAGGAAGTTTGCTGTCACGGCGCATAAGGTGCGGCTCAGTGCTATTCCTGAGGCATAGCGATCTTCCTCTCTTCTACCAGATTGGTTACATCCTCTTTCCAAGGGCGTTATCAAGTTAGATTATTATACTTTCTTTAAAAAAAAATTATGAAAGTTGTTCATTTGGTCATTGCTCACTAACAACTGTAGAACAAAACCAGGTGCTACAACTAAATACTTATTGAAATAATAATATCCCAGTAGCAAATGGTGGGTGATATATATATATATATATATATATATATTAAAATGTGTGTGCGTGTGTGTTCAAGAGGCCAAATGTTACTGTTATTTAATGTACCTACAGTACCAGTCAAAAGTTTGAGCACACCTTACATCTGGATTACGGCTAAGCGGGCACTCCTTCATTCTTCAGCAAGATAATGACCCAAAATACACCCTGAAGTCGTGCAATAACTATCTGGTGAAGGAGGAACATGAAGGACAACTCAAACTAAGGACCTGGCCTGCCCAGTGTCCAGACCTCAATCCCATAGAACAGGGGTCTTCAACTCCAGGCCTCGAGGTCCGCTGTGTCTGCAGGTATTTGCTCCAACCACGCACTACACCACCTGATTTAGAATAATTAGTTTACCTCCTTGGTCCAGGAGGCGAGCTAATTAGTGAAATCAGGTGGTGTAGTGCGTGGTTGGAGCAAATACCTGCAGACACAGCGGACCTCGAGGCCTGGAGTTGAAGACCCCTGCCATAGAACTTGCATGGGACGAACTGGACAGAAGAGGCAAAGCAAAGTACCCCACAAGCGTCTCTGGGAATTGCTGCAGGATAGCTGGGAAGACATGTCGGGTGATTTCCTCCTGAAACTTATTAACCAAATGGCCCATGTTTATGAGGCTGTTATCATGGCAAAGTGTGGGTATATTGAGGAATCCAAGATTCAATTTTCAATTCAATTTTCTTGAACATTGCTTTGATGTTCCTTTTGTTTATTGTTACATGCGTTTTTTGTAATTTTCAAGTATTTACAGAAACGTATATGGTGTAAAACATTGTCAATTATGAGATAAACCTCAAGTTTCCAGCAGGTGTGCTCAAACTTTTGACTGGTACTGTATATCCGTACACCTAGAGACATGCAAATCTAACCAAATGAAATAGATGATTTTTTTTTTTTTTACATCGTGAGATGCGGTGATAATACGGCCCACCACAGCCCCCAATACCCGTAACCCCTCCCGGCTACTTGTGCGTCAGCCTGAATGGAACTGGATCACCGTCAGGTGCTCATAGTGCCAAGGCCGAAATTACCATATATATTGGGGGGGACACATCAATTTGAGATATGCTCAAAATGTACCCCCCAATATATAGCCTAGCTGATATAAAAAATATAAATAAATTGATTTGGTCCCCCCCAATGTTGACTCCATGGTTACGGCCTTGGCTCATACATAGATAAAAAGCAAGGTATTATCATTGCTATTATTTCTTCAGACGCCATCGCGAATTAATTTCAAAGAACCCTAATCGTATCTAATTTAAGGTAAACAGGTACAAAAGAGAATACAAGAATGCAAACCCTATTTTAGCGAAGATTGCTAAAACGAAGACCGCAAGTGCGCCCTGTCTTCCAAGTTCCGCGTGTCCTTTGCTTACTAACGTAAAAGGCTCAAGTTAATTTGTTTCTGAATATTGCTGAATAATGTTAGGATGTCTTCACTTTGTAACGCATTTCTCTTTGCCCGGAGGATGTGGTCTGGACACTATAATTGCCTTTTCTGTGTGTGTAACGAAACAAGAAATGGGAAACGGGAAACTTCACATGAAAATCAGCACGGCACACCGAGAGTGGCGTCATCCAAGCCTTTCCCTTAAAGCCATCGCGCAGGCGCAGCTTTCCATTGACAAGGAAAGACTCCAGACTGCGGGACTCAGGCTGAACCACACGCTCCTCGGCGAAGACAGCCAGCGGAACGACTTTTTGGGTAGAAGAGAGCATTTTGAGTGACAAAATGCCGGTGACCGAGAAAGATTTGGCGGACGACGCGCCGTGGAAGAAGATCCAACAGAACACCTTCACGCGGTGGTGCAACGAGCACCTGAAGTGCGTGAACAAGCGGATCGCTGACCTGCAGTGTGACCTGAGCGACGGCTTGCGGCTCATCGCCCTGCTGGAGGTCCTCAGCCAGAAGAAGATGTACAGAAAGTACCATCAGAGACCGACCTTCAGGCAGATGAAGCTGGAGAACGTGTCGGTGGCGCTCGAGTTTTTGGACCGAGAAAATATCCGCCTTGTGTCCATAGGTAAGTCCGTGACTACATTTGGGGGGGAGAAAGTAAAGGAACAACAAAGTCATGAGATCCGTTCCACCTGATACCAAATAACCTATTACAACTTTTCCCATGGAAAGGAGAATTGGCCATTAACGATCGCTCGTGTTTTCCCAGTGTTTTTTTGTTACGTGTTTTGTCTTCACTTTCTTTGTTAATTTTTAAAAGGACTTCTGTCCAGTGCATGGTAGTCGAATTCAACGAGAGACGTTTGCTTGTAGCCGATTGAATAGAAAAACACCTGTTCTTTATAGACAGCCATTGCTGTGTTGCAGTTTGGAATACCACACCACGCCACAGGACAGGTGATACTCACTGGCTACACATCTACTTTTGAGGACTTGAGGCGCATGAATATTTATGCATTGTAGTAGCCACTGTTGTTTTTATGTCGTGCGTTTCCGTGTTAAAATGCGCTTACTACTTCCCAGCACATTTATATCGATTACAACAGGAATTCATTTAGAAATACATAAACAAACACAAACAAACAATTATTATTTGGTTAACCGACCGAGCTGCTTATGTAGCAAACATTTGATTTATTTTCATCTTTATGATGGGACTAATTTATTTATGTGAAAATATTTTTCATACAAAAACAACTGGTTAATTGACATAAACACCATTTAGTTTATTAGAGCAGCTTGAAATTGTCTGGAGATTGTAATGTTAAACAAAGCTCTGAAATTCTGGTCCTGCAGCATTTTTTTTGTGCGTTTCTTGTGACTACCCCCGATACCGGAGCGTTGTGGGAACGAGACGGATTCGCAACCGCGCACAATGGGGATAACTTCTCGTGACACGGCTAGTTTTAAAGAGACAACGTAGACACGATTGCCCGTGATTGCTGGTTCGAATCTAACTTACGATGGCTGGTATATTTCAGGGCCGCAGTTTTATTTGCTTAAGGAGTAACTTCGTACATCGTACATTGCCTATTTATTCCTTTACCGTGTACAATATTTGTACCATAGCCTTTTATGTGCAATAACATGCAGGATGACCCCTTGGGAGCATAAGTCATTGGCTTTCTTCTAGTAATGTGTGGGTGTTTCTTCTAGCTGGCTACAGTACTTAAGTGTTGGACATCAGATCTGGCCGCAGATGTTGTAGAATGCGTTTAAGACTTAAAAATAGATTTCCCATAGTAGTTATTACTCTGCTGAATTACAGTGCGGTGAAATGGTTGTTATTGGGCAGGGCTACGCCAAGTGAGTTGGTGTAACTGCCCAAAGCACCGCATTGACATTCTACAAGTGATGAAACTATATACGCAATTTAAGAAATGTGTTTTCCCCTTTGAGAGGTTGAGCGCGGGCATGTGTTCTGTAAAATACCTCTGGGTTAAAGTAGATTGTATCAGTCAGTGTATGACTTGCCAGATTTCTCAATTGCTCACCCACAGATTTTTGCATCATACGTGGATGTGAAACCAATATATCAAATTGCTCATGGTTTGCAATCCGCCCTTCAGGCTACATGCCGCAATCCAAAAATACAATGCTACAGCAAGATGGTTCGTGGAAGTGCAATTAACCTGGAATTATCTACGCGCGGAGAGGAAAACAATTATTTTATCAATCAGGTGGCTATCTCGCTAACACTCGGCGCTGTTTGTGTTCGGTCTAGTCCGTCAATTAGTCATTCGGTACAGAACGGTATACGCGGAGACCGTGTCAAAACACTGCAAAACATTGCCATGGAAACGAAATGCACCCATAATTCGCTAACTGAAATCACCGTAGTGTGAAGGCCCGTCTCCCGCTGTGTCCATGTGTTGTTTGCAATGAGTAACGTATGAAGATATGCCCAAGTATAGAAGTCATTTAAATCAATCAAACTTTAGAATCACCGAAAAGCGCCAACGATTTGACGATGTTTTGACAAAGTCTTTATTTAAAATGAGTCTAAAATGAAACCGTATTGCTTTTTGTGGGTCTAAGGAAGGTTGAATAAAAACCCAAACCCGCCCTGTTGGTTGCCGCACTAAGTCACTAATGGGGCCATGGCACTTGGGAGCCGCATAGTTTGGTACCTTTTTTAAAGCTGATGCTTAAAATTACAAAATGAAAGGGTGTCACAGTGCAGACTGATGCAGTCCCACCCCCTAATCCGGATAGGTGAGTGTAAATTTACCCCCGTTCACCTTTGACCTTTGAGGTTAAGCATGAGGCCTGGAGAGAATAGAGCCAAGTCTGTTTGAGTTTACAGACTTTAGGGAGTAAATGGCAAACGACTGGAGACCTGTTCATGGCACACAAACTTCATCCAGTCTCCCTTGGCGTGACATGAAAGAGGAATCCCCTTTGTGATTGGCTGCCGTTTTTGTGTGGAAGTAAGAAACTGAAGAGATGCCCGTTGTATTTTTTTTGTGTGTGTGTACAACCGCAGTCTCCTTTATTCAGTCGCCTCCTTTGTAACACATGCCGGTATCACCTGTGTACACAGGAAGTGACACATCGCCAGGCTGGATTCACTAGACGGCACTACACATGTCATCCTTTAGTGTCGTTACCTTCCTGGCCAGAACCAGACCCAGACTGAGTTTTATTGCAGGCCCTAAATGATCAAGATGTGACTCCAGTACTCGAAACGGGAGGGAGGAGGGTGTCAATATAGTTCACAAACGCAGACATCAATAAAACCTTCCTGTTGCCTTGTAACGAGTGCATTCACTGGATTATCACTGTTTAGTAAAGGAGTTGAGGTGGGGGGGTAGGCCTTCTGATTTAATCTGTGTTTGTAAACGCATGCAAAGGGGGCCCAAACAGAATCCGAAAGAGGCGTTTCGCTTGCCCATGTCACTGCCAGTCCCAGTTTAGTGGCTGGTCCCATAGTTGCAGGTGTTGGGCCCTTGGGGAGGGTAATTAAATCAATAGAGGGTACAATTTGCCACCAAATTGGGAGGGGGAAAAAGAAAGATGTATTGAAAAAATGTTTTTTTAAAAAGCGGTCCCGAGTGACCTGCACATTCCCCCTGCGACATGTTGAAGTTTGCATTTCGTTGTGCATAATGGAATGAACCCCGGCCAGTTTCCTCATCGCGTTCTCCTGGCGGTGAAGACGTTCCATTTTCACAGCATAATCGATCTTGTTGGAAGTGTCTGGCTTTGATCACAATGTGCTCCTTTGATGGCCTATAAATAACCTCGGTGGTTTTCTTCATCTTGTGAAGTTGGTTTTGTGCCTTGCGCCTCCTGCCCCCCCTGTCCGAACTAGCTGAGTCAGCCTCAAACCATGAGCTGCAAATGACGTTACGGCTGGCCTTGTTTCCCCAATGTAAGACAGAAGTGACGCTTGCTGAGCTCTCTGGAAGAGCTGAGCACTGAGGCAGTGACCTGGCTTTCTGGAGCATTGGGGGGGGAGGGGGGCTGGTGTTGTTTCAACTGAACCCTGGAAAAGACAAGGAGGCCCCCCCCTTGTCCCTGGAAGTTGTATAAATGTCCCCTCCCCTCCCTCTCTTTTCCTTTCACAAACCGAAACAATGAAAATACACGTTTGTGGAAGGCAGTCACCGCGATGGAATTCACCCCTATGTTTTACTGCCTTTTAATCAGCGCTCAAACTAGCCAGCGCCGCCTTAAAAGACCAGCAGCCCTTTAATAAGTCACGGGGATTTCTCTCTCTCTTTAATAGCGTGTAATAGAACGGAGCAGTGTCAGTGAGAGGATATTTCGGTTTACGACTTATGAGCTGTCTGCGCCCGGTGTGACCCTATCGAGTGCGTGTGAGACGTGTAAACATTCCGTCACGTTTTTATTTTCATTGATTTGTGTTATTATTTTTCACTGTGAGGCTCTAGGGCTTGTACAATGTGCATCTTCTGTGTAATTACTAAATTGATAAGCCCGGAATGGGCCGTGAAACTTTTAGAAGCCCGCGCGGTGGGGCTCCAATTGGGCGGGGCACATGCCCCCCCTGCCTTGACCCTTTCCACTGCCTAAAACCCACCGCTCCTAGATTTACTGCTGATGGTGGATGTGAAAGACCCGAGTGTAATTCACATATAGTCTGGGGATTAAGGATCACCACTTTATTCAGACTGTAGATCTGTCAGGTTTGAGGAAAAAAAAAAGTTTGTTAAAAGAAATGTAACAAAAATACAATTGTCTGATTATAAAATGAAATGCATTGTTTTAAAATCAGAAGTTCGAAACGGTACATACTATATAAGGTTAGCGTTGACATCTAGTACATTCGCACTAGTCGGTAAATGGTCACTTGAGATTTTCCATGTTTATTTGTGAAGGGCTTAGTCACACACGCGTTGACATCCAAAGGCAGTTTAAGGTGTTCTGAGGTTGTGCAGGCGTTCTACTTCGCAAGCCTCGCTGGCTGAAAATTTGTTACCAATTAAGATGGGCAGAAAAGTTCCCGTGGCTCTGAGTTGTTCTTTGAGGTGAGGGCTAACCTGCTATTAGCACCCTAAATTGCAGCTTGTATCGCCACTTCCTTCACTGACCAATGAGAAGGGAGGGGAAACGCGGAGTTGCACGCCCGCCCCTCGACCCTGCTTTCCCAGTTGACAGCCCCTAATTCTTTAAGTGAGCCTGGCGCGGAACGAGACTGTAATGGCTGCATCTTTAGCTGTTGGGGACAATTACCCAGTCTTTTCTGCAGTGGCTCATTACCGTAGTCTACATGCAGGGGTGCTTTTAAACCTCGTAACCACACAGGTACACGCAGCGCTGTCCTGTTCACCGTGGCCCTGAAGCACAGAATGTTATTATGTCAGGGGGGGAATGATCTGGTTATAGTTAGACCGACACCACCGACCCGTTTCCATTTCGGCTGCGTACAGCCCCATTGACCTTTCAACTTTGGCTGAAAAACACACTATCAGCCATTCACTTTCAGCCGTTTGACTTGTGTCATTGATGTTTCGTTTTTTTCTTCTGTCGGATCCATACGTTAAATGATGATTGTAATCATTTCAAATTGTGGACGGAGAGCAGTCCTAGGTGCCGTCCAGGTGAGCGGTCTCTCTGCCTCCGGTGCTTTTTGGTCCCGAGAGGCTACTGTACCTGGTCATCGGAGAGCTTAGGCAATCAGGATGCATGCAGGATTTCCTCAGAGAAAATGCCAGAGGGACAGGGTTAGAGGAGTGCTACTGTAAGTAGACTTATTTTATTTTATTTTTTTATTTAATTAAATTTTGTAAACATTTTTATAAAAACCTTTCTGTTTAAATATAAATAAATAAATAAAAGTTCACATTGAGTCTGAACCCCTCACATAGATCACAGCCTGCTTCTACGTTTTATATTTCAGGCGTTAAGCAGACGCTCTTATCCAGAGCAACTTTATTATTATTATTTTTTTTACATTTCTTTACATACAGTCCATTTATACAGCTGGATATTTGCTAAAGCAATTCAGGTGAAATACCTTTCACTCCAGCGTATAACAACTGTGCCCCATCTGGGAATCGAACCTGCAATCTCTGAGTTACAAGCCCAGTTCCCTAACCCCTATGCTAAGCTATCATGTTATGAGACGCAGCCTGTTTGTAAACCCCGGGCTGGCTGTAGACAGTACAGCAGTACAGCGTACGCTTTTCTTCTGGGCTGTTTCCAGTTCACTGGTTAGGCGGAGGTCTCGAGCTGAGTCAAGCAGATAAAAAGGTCAAACAAATGTATAAAATAAATAAGTAATTTTTCTTTCTTCCTCCCATCCTCTGTATCTGCTCTGGTATCGTGAAGCATGGCTAGATCATATCTGGATACACGGTGAAATTGCGGTGTTATCAGAAAATGCTTCACCCGTCGAGAAAGGTGACGGGGCAGGCCCACGCCCTGTTTTTTCTCCCGCTTGTATCTGATTGGGTTAATATGGAGAGGGAGGAATCGGCAGCATTGGTGGTGTTTGTTGTTCATATTGGCATGGTCATAGTCTTGACCTCTGAGCCTTGCGCATGTAACACCTGACCGTGTAAGGACTGTGTTTGGTGACATTACCTGGAGGAGCCTTTTTTGACCAGGTCAATGATTTAATGTGATGAATCAGGAAGGGCTATGACAGCCAGCCAATGAAAAATGCTTCAGAAGTCCTGAAGTGGAAATCGAAATGGTAACACCTTCCCCCCCCCCCCGCCCCAAACTACTCAGGCAGTAAGCCAAAATCATTGAATGCGACACATGCGTTCCTAGCTCCACAACACAGATTACTGCTCTTCACCCCTCTCGGCCTGACGAGGTTTTCCCGGAGGCGCTCTGTCATGCTCTTTGTCCCATCCCAGGTGCGGGAAGGGGGGGGTGCAGAACTGTGGCACCCTCTGGGCTCTGCAGGACTGCGGCACCCTCCGGCAGGGGAACAGTGTGGGATTGTGGGCCGTGACGGCCGGCACTGACCTGCGAGATGCCGTACCTCCGTGCAAGGTGGGGGGGGCTGGTCTCTCATCATCCCTCTGGTTTTTCCAAATGTGGGAACACCGGGTACTCCCAAGTGTAGCGCTCTTTTAAAATAAAAAAAAGTATTGTAATTTTTTATATATGCTCCTTTAAACTGAAACCTTGTGTTCCCGTCCGCCCGCCTGCCGCTCTTTCAGTGCTTGTTCTTTACCACTTCATTACCGCGCCCCTGCAACCTGCCGAATTTACCGCCACTGAATTAATATTTAACTTCACTCTCCCCTTGGGCCCTGCAGGTTTCTGGCCTGTCTGCCCCCCCTTCGTTATCCCTAGCTTACTTCTGAAGTGTTTGAGATGGGGCATACATAAACAGCCACTTTCTTGGGGGTGTTCTTCAGATTTCTGATTGGCCGGGCAGTTTGTTCGGTCTCCCGTGCCTGGTCAATGAAAACCCTTTTCGAGTCCACGCTTTTACTCGGCACAGACTTTCAGCTTGCACTCTGTACTTGGTATAGCGCATCCGATGTGCAATTTTATTGCAGTGAGGCGGATTGTTTTCAGAGTTTGTTTTTCGGTGGAAGGAGGGGGAATCTAAGCACACTTTGCTGTGTCAGGGATTTTTTCTCTTTCTTCTTTTGTTAAAACTTCATTGTGTTGAAGCGTTTGTCAGTTTGTTGCAGGTTCGGGATTACATGGTTCCTGAGCATCCAGAAGATATTACAAAAAAAAAATGTAAATGTAAAAAAAAAAAAAAAAAAACAAATATTTGAACACTTTAGATAAGGAATTTTCATCTACTTCTTTATCTTTGTTCCGCGTGGAGGTGCACTTTAGTCAATAGAGTGAGGTAATGACATCTTGTGATTTTTGGTTTAATTTATGTGAGCTGCCACTAATACTTTCTGCTGAATATGTACTTTATAACCCTTTCAACCAATTCTGTTTTGACATCTCTGTTCATTTCAGTGAATTATGGGTGTGGGCCTGGCCTGACTCTTCAGTCTCATTGCTGCATTGTCAAATGGTGACATAACAGTTGAAACCTGCAATCGTGTTTCTGACACAACTGGGTATTGCGCAAACCGACATGAGGGCAGAACTCCGGCATTCTGGCAGTTCTTATCAGCAGCCTTTTCTCTGCAGAGTTTGAGAACAAGGCGTGTAGTTCCCTTTCCCTGTAATGTTTTTTTAAGAATATTTAACATTTTTCCATAATGAAAGGGGGTGGGGTAAATAAAGAATGTCGGTTCGGCAGTGGTATCCAACATTATTGATGACGACTGACAGATGGGTGGCTTTGTGCCCTATCCACAACTTGAAAGAGCAACCGTGACTTTGAAAAGTCCAGTGCAAGACTTTATCGGTGTGCGGTCGCAGTCCGTGGGCGTGAACTAGACCGATTAGGCAAGAGGTGATTGTATCGGATAGAAAGTAGAGCGGGTGCTGCGTGATTGTTTGCTCTTCCAGGCATTCTACAGACAACTGCCAAAACAAAGAAATCGCCAACATGAATTCATTGGGTGGCCCATTAGTTGGGCCACCACTAGCCACCAGAACGGCTTCAATGCACCGTGGCATGGATTCTGCAACCATTTGGTGACCACTTGTGCGCTGTGGATGGGGGCATTGTCATCATGGAAGAGACAACTCCCATCAGGATATAAATGCTTCACAATAGGATGAATGTGATCACTCAGAATGGATTGAGTGGACCATGCCAGGAGCCTAAACCATAGCCACCCCACAGCATAACCGAGCCACCAGAACCCTTAATTTACTCGTGTTTCCTTTATTTGGGCAGTTACCTGTATATTCACATTTTGTTTTTGTTTATTTCACACAGTACATGTTGAGTCTCCTAAAACCTTTTAATACTATTGTGGTGCACTGACTGAGCAGGGGCTGTCTCACAAAGCAGGATTAGTGGGTTAGTGAGCTAACTTTGGGCTTAGCCTTGGGTTTTAACTTTTAACCGGGTCCATCGCCGTGGTAACTTATGCTGCGAACCTAACCTGCTAACCTGTAGGTTAAGTTCAGGCTAATGGATCCAATCCTATAAAAAGGCTGCCCCCTCACCAATCAGCTCTCTGGTGGCCTCACCAATCCTAGAGAATTGCGTCATCTGATTTTTTTTCCCCCTCCGTGGACAATCTGTATCTTTGCAAGCTTCTCGAGCTGCATGTCACAAATGCCACTCGTTGATGCCATGTGATCACTGTGCAGCCAACTGTATGTATTTTCTAGCCACCGGTGGATATACTGTGACACCATGTGTTGAGGGCAGATATGTCCCAATTCGATGGCTGCAGTCGGGACTACAACTACAAAATGGCAGCCACCAGATGAACAACATTCCCCAGAGCCTGTGTGCAGGAAAGTGCAACAAAGTGATAAAGAACAGTGATTGCCTCATGGAAGGCCTATATAGTCACTACAGGCCGGGAAAAAAGGAGGGAAGCCGTGGCAGGAGGTTTGTTTGTGGCCTTCCCTGGAGAAACCCCAGCTGGTGGTAACAAAGATACAATTTTTGAGTTTTTCAAATTGATTGATGACTGGCTGAAGAAAATGTGTTGTTACTGCATTTTTCAACGTGTGTCCGAGTTGACCTTTTTCCCCAAAACTTTTCGTCAAAATTAAATACTTTTTATTTATTTTTAATTTTTTTAACTTGTTTGGCCGTACTACCACACCTGACAGTTGAGAGAACAACCTCATGCTGTCACATATGGCGGAGAATGTGGGCAACTGTGTGGGTTAAGTGCTGATGTCCAAAGAAGGAGTAGAGGACTTGACTTGCCATTTTTTCAATGTATCCACAAGTGACCACCCAGAAGGAATGCAAACCTTGATGAAGCTGCTCGTTGAAAGCAGCTGGGCCCAACATGACACCAATATGGCTCTATGGGAGGAGCAAAGGAAGACCAATGTCTTGAAGGCCAGGGAACTACAGTTACAACAACAGGAAGCCACCAGTGGAGGCACAGCAGGCCCCAAACAAATCCGTGCCAGTGATTTCATTCCAAAGATGGGGATGACAGATGATGCTGAAGCCTTTCTTCATTTCTTCCTTTCTTCTTCATTCTTCATGCCTTTCTGCATTTGAATCCACTGCAACCAGGGAGAATTGGCCCAAAGACTAATGGGTAGGGCTTTTAGCCCCTTTTCTGTCCAAGGAGTCCCAGAAAGCCTTCCAGGATTTGGATCCAGCTCTAGCTAATACCTATGACCACTTGCATCAGGAGATCTTGAGTAGGAATGGGCTCACTAAATTTGGCATGGCACAGGGTTTCAAAATGACCAAACCCCTCAGGTACAAATGCATGAACTGATTCATATTACCTCACCAGGAAGTGGCTTAAGCCCAAAACTAACAACTCTGCTGCTGTGGTTGAAACCTTTGTGGTGGATCACTATCTTTGAGCCTTGCCTTATGAGGCGAAACAGATCATCAGCTAACATCCCAAGTGCGCAGCCACTGAATTAGTAGAGGCGGTGGAACAGTATCAGGCCACCGTAGACACGTGCCGCACTTCCCGAAAAGAACAGACCAGTTCTTCCTCAGTGCGGGCAGGAGTTTCCTTTCCAAAGGACCCCAAATCAAGCCTGCCAAACAGATGGCATACAGTCTGCCAAAGATGTACAGCGGCCATCCGGCGCAGCAAAGAGGGCGCAGGGATATGGATGCATGCACGTGTTATCGGTGTGGGGAGTTGGGACACCCTTGTGGCACGATGGGAATCCCGATGAGCCGATGCCAACGGCTGGATCATCCAGCAGCTGTCTTGGCAACTTGTTTGCTTCTGATTACTGGGGTGTTCTGGAACACCACCCCCTACCTGTCCAGTAACAGTGAACCACCAGGATGTTGAAGCCTTACTGGACTCTGGCATGATCACCCTTGTGCATACATCCCTAGTTGACCCCTCATGTTGTGTAGGGAAACAAGTCTTCCTGTCTTGTGTTCATGGGGATACCTGGGAGTACCCCACCATTGAGCTCACTTTAACCACCACCCAGGGACTTGTTCAAATGCGGGCCGGGGTGGCAGACACACTTCCAGTTCCCATGTTAATAGGACGTGACTGTCCCAATAGACCCAATAGAGGCTAATCGGAGAAGTAAAACAAACCCTGAGAGAAATAAGTCCGGTCTTTGCTTAATTACGTTTTTGAAAGCCCCCTCTCCAGCACATGCTCTTGCAGGCACAGTGAACTCCTCAGACAAGACCATGTCAGCCCCGGAAGTGGAGGAGGAGGTCAGGGATCAGAGAAGCCTCCCATACTCCAGTGACGAGGACTGTAAGGAAACCAGGGGTTTGCCCTCCCTAATAAGCCAGTATGGAACTACCTAATTACAGGACCCCACTCTGGTGAATGTGCTGAGAAATGTACAGGTCTTAGAGGGTGTAGTACAAGGGGATAGGCCCATACCCACATTTCTCAGTGGAAAATGGTTTGCTTTACCAGATGGTAAAAAAATGAAAATGACATCATCCTTGAGCAACTACTTGTGTCCCAACCACATCGTACAACAGTCTTGAATTTGGCTCACACACACACCTGTTAGGTGCTCATCTGGGGATGGAGAAGACTATGGATAGACTCTTGCAGCGATTCTTCTGGCTAGGGGTTCACAAGGAAGTTGAGAACTTTTGTTCTAGTTGTCTGGAGTGTCAGCTCACTGCTACAAGGTCAACATTTAGAAACCCTCTCATCTCATTTCCCATTATTGAAACCCCCTTCGAGAGGATTGCTTTGGATATACACTACCGTTCAAAAGTTTGGGGTCACCTGCTGGAAACTATTTTTATCTCATAATTGACAATGCTTTACACCGTATACATTTCTGTATACTTTAAATACTTTAAAATGACAAAAAATACATGTAACAATGAACATCAAAGAAATGTTCAAGAAAATTATATTGAAAATTGAATCTTGGATTCCTCAAAATAGTCACCCTTTGGCGTGAGAATAGCCTCACAAACAGTGGCAATTCGGTTAATAAGTTTTAGCAGGAAATCACCCGACATGTTTTCCCAGCTATCCTGCAGCAATTCCCAGAGAAACTTGTGGGTTGCTTTGCTTTGACTCTTCCTTTACAGTTTGTCCCATACAAGTTCTATGGGATTGAGGTCTGGACACTGGGCAGGCCAGGTCTTTAGTTTGAGTTGTTGTTCACATTCCTCCTTCACCAGATAGTTCTTGCACAACTTCAAGGTGTGTTTCGGGTCGTTATCTTGCTGAAGAATGAAGGAGTGCCCGATTAGCCATAGTCCAGATGGAAGGTGACCCCAAACTTTTGAACGGTAGTGTAGTTGGACCGTTACCTAAAACTGCTTGGGGACATCAGTATATTTTAGTCATAGTTGACTACACCATTTGCTATCCTGAAGCAATCCCACTTCGAAATGCTACAGCTAAACAAATTGCCAAAGAATTGTTTCTTAGCAGTAGGGTTGGGATCCCAAAATATATCCTGACAGATCAAGGGAGTCCTTTCATGTCCCGACTTACTAAGGACCTGTGTACCCTCCTGAGAGTGAAACAGCTGAGGACTTCAGTGTACCACCCCCAGACAGATGGCCTTGTCGAAAGATTCAACAAAACCCTCAAGGCCATGCTACGGAAGGTAATCAGAAAGGATGGACCCAGTTGGGACCAGCTGCTTCCGTACTTGATGTTTGCGGTAAGAGAAGTTCCCCAATCTTCCACTGGTTTATCACTTTTTGACCTACTGTATTCCCACAAGCTCAGGGGTCTGTTGGATATAGCCAAAGAGGCCTGGGAAGAGCAGCCATGCCCTTACTGCACCCTGATTGAACATGTTGGAGCCATGAGGGACAGAATGACAGCCATCTATCCTATTGTACGGGAACACATGGAGGCAGCGCAACAGCAGATATCCTATAACCGCCCAGCCTAACCGAGGGAGTTCAAGCCAGGTGAGCGAGTTCTGGTCCTTGTCCCAACTGTGGAGTGCAAATTTCTGGCAACCTGGAAGGGACCATATGAGGTCATTGAGCAAATCGGAGAGGTGAACTACAAGGTAAGACAACCTGGAAGTAGGAAACCAGAGCAAATTTACCATGTCAATCTTTTGAAGAAATTGCATGCGAGAGATACCCTGTTCAGTTGTCTTCCTGCCAGGGATTCTAAAGAGCCAGCCCAAGAGGAAGTCTGGGCTGCTGACATTGGAGCTTGTGGATCGTAACAAAGATGTCTTCTCCCCCACACCAGGATGTACTCAGGTGGTTCAACATGAAATCCGCATCTTACCAGGAAAAGTTATAAATCAACAACCGCACAGGGAACCTGAGGTCCGTAAGATATCTATACAAGAAGAGGTAAGGAAAATGCTGCAATTTGGAGTTCTTGAGGAGTCCTAGAGTGCTTGGTCAAATCCCATTATGCTAGTTCCAAAACCAGGTGGAACTATATGCTTCTGTAATGACTACAGGAAATTTAATGAAGTGTCATAATTTGATGCCTACCTAATGCCCTGGGTGGATGACCTGATTGACTGCCTAGGACATGCTCGTTTTATAACTACACTTGATCTTACCAAGGGATATTAGCAGGTACCCCGGTCTCCAGCCTCCAAAGAGAAGATAGCCTTTGCCACACCGGATGGGTTGTTCTAGTACACAAAGCTTCCATTCGGTCTCCATGAGGCATCTGCTATGTTCCAACATCTTATGGACTGTGTCCTCAAGCCTCATAAAAGGTACGCTGCAGCTTACCTGGACGATGTGGTTATCCTGGAGTCCTGATATGGGAAAATCACCTACCCAGTGTCCAAAGTGTCTTGGATTCCCTCTGGGAAGCAGGACTGACGGCAAGCCCCCAAAATTGCAGACTGGCCTACAGTGAAGTCGACTGCCTGGGGTACACCATTGGATGAGGTCTGGTTCGACCTCAGGAGGCCATACACGATTGGCTAAGGCCCGTTACGAAGAGACAGGTGAGATAATTTCTGGGCCTTTCTAACTATTACAGAAGGTTGATCCCTGATTTTTCCGTCCTAGCCCTCTGACTGAGCTGACGCTTGAGACGCTGTGGTACTACCTCCTTAGCCGACCGTTCACCCTCGTGACTGACCATGCCCCTTTAACAGTGGATGGCAAGAAACAAGGAAACCAATGGTTTGGTCACTCGATGGTTTTTAAATCTTCAGGCATTTAACATCTCAATCATTCACAGGGCTGGCAAGCGCCATGGAAATGCCAATGCTCTCTCTCGGCGAGAACCCTTCTTTGCTTCCCTCACCTGGCCGAGGACGTCGGAGGATGTGTGATACTAAGACTACAACTACAAAATGGCGGCCCCCGGACAAACTACATTTCCTGTATGCGGGAAGGTGCAACTGAAAGTGATCAAGAACAGTGCCTCATGGAAGGCCTATATATTCACTACAGGTAGGGACAAAAGGAGGGAAGCCGTGGGAGGAGGTTTGTGTTCGTAGCCTCTCCTGGAGAATCCCCAGCTGGCGGTAACAAAAATACAGTCTGAGTTTTTTTTTCTTTCTTGATGGACAATGATGGCAGTAAACATTATAAATTGATGACTGGATGAAGAAAATGTTTTGTTACTACATTTTTCAACGTATGTCTGAGTTTATCTTTTTTCCCCCAAACCTTTCGTCAAAATTAAATACTTTTCTTTTTGAAAACCTTGTTTGGCCGTACTTCTTGACGTCTTTGCACTACCCACGCCTGACCATTGAGAGAACAACCTCTCATGCTGTCACAATATGTATTCCATTGGTGATGCGGAGAACCTGAACAAACATACAGTTCATATAGTTATATATATATATATATATATATATATATATATATAATTATCAATAATGAATACAATTTACTGTTGCATATTAAGTGTGGTGTAATTTTCTCATAGGATTCCCAAGAGTGATTGGTGCAATAGATTGCACTCACATTCCCATTACATTCTGCACAAACATAATATTTAGCCCACACCCTCTCTTAAATTATGGCAGGCCTAATTTCTCTGTCTCTCCCGGTCTCCATCTTAGCAGCCCCCCCCACCTTCACATCCATAGCTCGTGAGCATGATCGCTGTTCACAATATAAACACATTTGCACAGAGCCCCAGCGCTCCAGAGCTTGTTCTTTCCCTGTTAAATTTCCCCGCAGGCAGTCACGGCCCATCAAAAGTACCCACCAACGGTGCCTCGCATCTCTCCAGATGGACGGCCGTTTGGTGGGTAGGCTGACAGTACGGTCCTTCCCCTGTGTCCCTCACCTGTACAGAGACGCTGCTTCTGCG
The DNA here is from genome assembly GCA_029706075.1 of Aldrovandia affinis. Classification (NCBI taxonomy): domain Eukaryota; kingdom Metazoa; phylum Chordata; class Actinopteri; order Notacanthiformes; family Halosauridae; genus Aldrovandia; species Aldrovandia affinis. The sequence continues at coordinate 5,561,999 of JAINUG010000055.1, forward strand.
TCTCCTCCCTGGCTATCTCCGGCCTTCAGCGGCCCCAGATCTGAAAGCGAAAGGCCCCATCTGTCACAGGAGCCTGAAAGCTCTGGCATTCTCATTAGGAGAACCCCCTTCACAAACAGGCTGCATCAAAAGGCTCTCTCCCCCCAACCTAGTCTTTCTGCTTCATCCACAGCACAGTAGCTTGTTCTTCTGTGATGATAACATTCAGTAGTTTAGGCTGCATGCTGAAATTGAAACCCTCATTTCATAGATCTGCCCGCGTACCTGAGTAATTGCCACGGTTTGTGGGTTTTGTGTTTTTTCGGAACATTGAAAAACGAGTGCTAGTGCAATCATCAGCCCTGTTTTAAAAACTTAATTAAAGAAAAAAGATAATAAGAAATGGACCAACACTGAGAAATTGCATAATAAAAAAATAAAATAAAAATAAAAACCTGACCAGTCCTCGTTAGCTGGGATCACAGGAAGGCCGAGGGGAAACGGGGAGGAAGGAAGTCCCCCCCTGGAAATGCCTGTGTTAACTTGTCAAAGGCCTGTAATTCTTCAGCACCACAGCGAGGGAACCACATTAAGCTTGTTGTTGTAATACATGAAAATACCCCCCAGCCCTGCTCACAATGCCATGGTTTGACATGTGCGCCTCTTGCCCTGAGCTGCTGTTCACCCTACGTCGAAAGTGTTTTCCCAAGTGCGTTTCTCACTCGTTAATCATGGAGACCTGTTTGCGAGCCTGTGACTTTGTGAACGTCCGTTCAGGATGTTTGTCGATCAGCCGCCGATTCTGACATCACAAACCCCAGATTTACCTGCTGGTCATTGCTGGTGGTGCTTCCTCTCATGTGTGTCACCTGTTCTGGAAGCTTCGCTCTCACTGTATGCTACATGCCAAACCACAGTAGGTGTGTTTGTCTCCGAACCCCACACACTCACTCACGGGCACACATTCACACACACACACACACACACACACACACACACACATTCATGCACACACACGTTCACATACACACACACATTTGCACGCACACACACTCAAACCTTCACTCAAACATGCACCTGCACACCCACACACTGAGCTACAGGAGCCACTGCATCTGACTGACCTATTTTCACACCTGCCCTGCCCTGTGTGAGGAGAAATCACCATGCCGACCGTGGAGGCAGAGATGGTACCGTGTGCCGGAGCTCCTCCGTCCCGACACAAACATTTAACGGTTGCCATGGAGCCACCCCTTGAATAATACTGGTGGTCACGCTTCGATGCGGAACTCTGGAAATCCTGGCCCAAGGAATGAAAGAGTGCCTAAGAAAACCCAGTGCTCCTCTCTTCCCCCCGTTCTGACAGGCCCCGACCCCCACTCTCCATCTACCTGGCCCACTGTCCTGTCACTGCTCAGCGCTCATTGCATGTGCTGGCTGGCTGTGAGCGATTACCTGCACACCACCCTGCCTGTAATGGAATAGGGTTGTCTTTACCTACCACGATGGATGAGACAAGTGTGAACAAAAGGGGACTGAAGAATTGCATTCATTCATTTTTTTGTTGAGTTTTTTTTGTTCTTCCCGTTTTACAATTTTGTAGGGAATCATTACCCTCCTTTTCAATTTACCCTCCCCCACGAGCCTGCCCCTCGTCCTCGGAGGCAAGCGCCCCCCTCTCTCTGGGGCGGTCAGCTAATCGCTGCCCCTGACGGGGCTCTCGGCCAGACTGCAACTTGCATTCCGGGGGATGCTTTGACCGTTATGCCACCCGAGGCCCCTGCATGCATCCTTTTTCAGCTTGCTTTTTTATTTATTTTTATTTTTATTTTCTTCTCTCTCCCTCTCTACCTAGAATTGGGATTGGGGGTTCTTAATTTTTTTTTTTTTTAAGTTTCAAGTTTCAAGGTCTCTGCAGGAAATGCGTCCCTCCATTGGCGTGCAAATAGTCAGTGCTTTTTTGGTCTTGTTTTTTTTGTCTGAGTGCTGGGCTGACCTTCGAGAGAACCTGGCCTGCTGCCATCAGCCAGAAGCTGAGAGGCGTCGGGTCAGGAAGAAGCATCCCGTATTGAGCTCGCCGTTGTTTCCTGTGTGAAGCGCCTTCCCGAATGAGCGTGCAGGAAGTGGCTGCGGAACGGCCAGACAGCCCCTTCTCTTGTCCCTGGTTTTCACGCTGCCGCCTCTCACATCCTTGCGCCACATGCTGGCTGTTCGCTTCAACTGCAGGCATCACATCCTGCTTTTACTCACACTGGGATAGGTTAAAGCAGCCACAGCATGTCTTTCCCCTCTTACACTCTACTGTAAAAGAGGCAGGTTTTAAGTGCCGAGTGGGATCAAATCCCCCATGCATTCAATTCAATCAATCAATCAATCAATCAATCATAATGCATTTCTATAGTGCATTTTACACATTTGTCACAATGCGCTTTATGGCAGACCCCGGCCTGAACCCCAACAAAAGCAAGCCTAGGGCAACAGTGGCAAGGAAACTCCCTTTGGTGGAACAAATGGGAAGAAACCTCAGGAGGAACCAGACTCAAGAGGGCGAGAGCCCATCATCCTCTGGCTGGCTCAGGGTCTAAGTTTGTAATGACCAATGGTCAATAAGTCCATATGCAAAATAAGTAGGGACTTTCAAGGCACGTGGTGTACCACCACTAATCCCACCCCTCCACAACTACAGCGTCAAGTGATTGGTGGTAGTTTGAGTTTGAATACTAAAGCATCACCACCAGTGTACAAGCTAATTTGAGAGGAACTACCAATCAGAGCCTCTGTTTTCAGGTAGGCGGTTTATGAGTAAGCACACTTGTGGCAGAAATTATTTCTACTCTTTGTGTCAAACGATTGTGAAGATCACAGACCAAAAGCAGCGCTATTCATAAACGATCCGCACTCCAGAGTTTTCTCAGCAGGGACTTCTAAATAGAACATCTGTACATTTCAATGAGGAAATTGTTATAATATAGGTATGATGTCGTGTAATCCACGCTGCAGTGTTATTTCTTCCGTCGCCATCTTTGCTACCAATGGCCGCCGATGGCTGAGTGAAAAACCAACAGAGGTAAAGAGAAGAATTTGAAAATTTGGGCTCCCTGTTCGGCACGTAAAATCTACTGGTTACTTTCGCCCCACTTGTCACAGAGCTGAAACTCTGAAGATCTGAAAGTGAGGGTGTAGTAATTTCTCCTGTTGTTAGTTTTGGGTCTGCTCTGCCTTAACTTCGTGAGCGTTAAAGAAAACAAAATAAATAAAGCTTCAAAGGTTTTTCATAAGGTTGTTCATAATCGAAGGCATTGAGTTGAGTTCAACATAAAGCACATTTCCAGTTCTGTGCACTGTTTAATGATTCCACTAACTCCCACGGTAGTTTTCTTCATATAACGGTGCAAGTTGAGGTGGTGGTTTTTGTCACTGGAGGGTTTGTGTGCCTTATTAAAATGGATGTTCTTAATCTTTCACAATAGGCTGCCTTTTTGTGTTTTGATGCATCGTGAGAAATGTTGGCCTGGAGACCGATGTCGGTTATTTCACCATTTAAAAAAAAAAAAAAAAAAGGCCCACTTGCACAAACAAGTCTTGACTCTGCAAGGCCTCACAACTGACAAAGGGAGAGGGAGGGAGAGACCGAGTGAGCCTCCCTTGCACTTGTTGCAATGTGAAATATTGCCAGTATGATCCTCTGGCTTTCATTCTCTTTTTTTATGAAATGCTGTTCTGAGTTTACTTTCTGCTGTTGTCATGTCCCCCCCCGTGCTCAAATGAGAAGCCTTCCCAGTCCTTTGAAGTGAAAGCTTCCGAGCGAAAGAGAAAAGCCCTCTTCTGCATTTGAGAAATGGCAGCAAGCACTAGCACAGAGACCCCCCCACACACACACACACACACACACACACACACACAGAGCTCTGTGGTTCTGTACCTGCTCCCTGTCTATTGTGTTGTCTTCTCTGGCACCACAAAGGAGGCGTCTGGGATTACGGTCTGTGACCCGGACACAGCGGTGGCTCTGTGGGGCAGTGTAACCCGACTCTGCTGGGCCTGAGTGGAGGCAGAAAGCAAGAGCCTTCACATCGCAAGCACGCCTTGACGTTAGAATTACCCATAAGGCCTTGGGATCTTCTTACACTTGTACTTTCCTTTTTTCTCCTGGTTTGGAATGCCCATTCGTATTCTGAGCTAGGCTAACTGCAGCCTCTGCTCTCAGTTCAGGGGAGTGCAGGTGAGTGGACGCTGCCCTCTGAAGCACGTGGTGTCAGCCTCCGCTGCTTTTCACATGCCCGATTGACCAGCAGGGGTTGCTGGTGTGCGAAGAGGCACAGACAACCCAACCAACTGGATCCCTCCCTCCCTGAGCGACGCTACCGCCAATTATATCTCGCTCTGCAGGGCTGCTAGGCACGGTCGCACAAGCACATCAATTCGATACCAGACCGTGGGGCTCATCCACACACTAGAACAGTGCCTTAACATGTTTGCACAGATTTAGTTTTAGAACCTTTCATACTTGTGAGATGCTAGTTCACGTGAGCAAATTGTGATTGGCTCAGGTCAGTTTGTTACAGTTCGTTATGAATACATTTTTTGAGGAAGGAAAAATGTTAATGAATCTTCAGTTTTTTCGTTTAATTCCAACTTCCCTAATGACATCCCGAGCAATAAGAAGATTAAATTGCACATAAACGTAGAGGGACTGCACCACAGAACTGAACGGATGGAGATAAGGTGTAGAAGGCCTTGATGGAGTAGCCTGTAATTTGTGGTCTGGCTTCTGCGCCACCTCTTTGCCCAGGCTGTGTTTTACAGGTGATTGAGAGGTACGGGTGGTATTCAATTGTGACCCTGCCACACATCCGCAAGCTGGCTGTGCTGAAGCCTGAATCCAGGATCAGAATACTAATCCAGTCATTAACAGGAATGGGACCCACGTATTGTTGGTTGCCGTTTGTCCCACTGTCAACCAAACGGTCATTGTGAAGTTGGCCAGACGGACCCACTTGAGACGGGTAAATTGTTTTCCCGTCCCGGCGGTGGGGATTTTTTTCAATGAGAGGGTTGCTGTACCTGCTTATTTCCGTCTTTGGGGGAAGATCATTTATTTTTTTGCCTTGCGCTTCTGGCAGGACTGGACACGAGGACTCCACAACAAGCTCTGACTTTTACGATGGTGCTAAATCAGCATAACGCATTGGGAGAAGAACAATGAGCCGTTTGGGTTTTCCATATGGAAGTGTAATCAGGGAGATCAAAGGCCTTGCCTTGCCGTGTCCTACCTCCCCTCGTGGTTCTGATTATGCGTTTTACCTCTAGTTACGCTCTGCTTCTAGTTACGCACTCCTACCAGTTACGTACTACCTCCAGTTACGCACATCCTCCCTTGGCTTCCTAACAGTTTATTTATTTGTATTGTTTTTTCTTCATTGTAAGAAAAGAGTAGTGATTGGGTGAATGAGGTGACATGACATCAGAAATGTGTGGGGCTGCAATTGTCTGTCAATCACTTACCTGTTTGAACCAATCAAAAGGTTTTGCTCTTCACAATAAATCGCAATGATTGGTTAAAACCAGTGAGTTACTTCACCCAATCACCAGAATAAGACATTTACCTTACATTTACATTTTAAGCATTTAGTGACTTACAAGACATTATTATACTTGTGCTCCAATGATGGTGATAGCATGTGGTAAGTGCGCAAATTCGTGTTCTTTATTTCCTAATACGAGTATAAATCTTCTCAACAGCCCATACTTGGAACATGGATACTTCTGATTGTCCTTTCCTCTGAAGAACAGTTTGGGTCAGGACTACAGCTTAAGAGCTTACCAACTGAGCAGCTTCTTCACTGATTAAGGAGGCTCGCTGAAACGTTTGGGTTTTAAATGCGTGTGGCATGTGGATCTGATGAATGGTCTACTCTAAGAAAACCGAAACTGCAATATTGTGTAAATATTTCGTGCACTATGAGGACCTCCTCACTCCCATTTTGGCAGACCCCCCGCCCACCAGCTCATGTGTGGACAACTTGACTGGCATGACGGAGAAGCAGACGGAAAACGTGACTCATTCGCATGAGAGCGGGAGGGAAGGGGGCAGGCGGTGGGGGGATGTTAGTGGGAGAGCAAACACCGCAATCAAAGGGGTTTTCACCAAACCATAATCGCTGCAGATAACTCCCAGAGCTCGTCCATGGAGCCGAGCCAGGCTCCTTTGGGTGTCCCCTGCCTTGAGCTGCTGTCACACGGTGATATGAGCAAAGCTTAGGAAGCAGTGCGGCGGGCGTGACCGTGCAGGCTTAAGATCCTCTCCGTGCCATTTCCTGCTTTAGGCCTCAAAAAGACTCTCGCCGTCTCCACTACAAAGGGTTGTGTAAATGCTCTCTGGGTCCTTCCCGCCACAATTCCTTTTTTTAGTATCCCCCCCTTTTTAAACATGCGTTTTAATTCTATTCACTCCAACTTTCTTAACCTCTCTTTGTCTCTCTCTGTCTCTCTTTTTGTGTAACGGTTGTAATTGACATTTATTTATTTAGACCACAAAAAAACAAAACAAACAGAAAAAAAAACTAAAAAACATTCTGGTCTCCCACTGGGTAAATGAGGACCATCTTATGTACAGAGACCGATGATGTCATCACCTTGGAATAGCTGGAATGGTTTAATAAACAGGATTTGAGATCAAGCTGAAAGTCTGGATTTGGGGGTTGATGTGGGGGGGTGAAAAGTTCCTTGTGCACTCCAGCAGAGATGAAAAGCTGTTTGCAGAAGCATGACGCGCAGAGAGAGAGCGAGAGCGAGAGCGAGAGAGGTGGAGTGACGTCTGCACTTCAGCCCAAAAAACAAGAGGCAGTGCCTGGTTTGGACTTTGGGCTCTTATTGTGCGGTGCGGTGTAAGGCCGGGCGGGGAGGAGGTTTTAAGTCACTCCGACTCCAATTGGTTCATGTCCTGTACCTGGACTGTGGCACGCTCAGGTTTGCCTGAAGCATTTGCAGCGGAAAGGGAGGCTCCTCTCTGCCCTGCCTGGGTGTCTCCTGTACTGCCTGTGCAGAAGTGTACAGTCAAGCACACTTACCACACCACGCTGAGCAGAGCAGAGAACTCAAGCCTCTTTGGCTCAAATCCCCTCCTCCCTCCCTCCCATTTTCCCTTCTTCAAAATTGAAATGTTTAATGATGCAAACAAGGCTGTAATTTGAAGGAAGTGCATTAGGGGTAATTGTTCTTAATTGGGGCAATCACCACTTTGGGCACAGGTTTGTCACTGTGAGATCAGGCCAGAGCCCCTGTGCTAAATCCAGCCCGCTTCCGCTCATGTCCACAATACAGATCTGTCTGAGGACCAAAGCCTAGTGGTGTGGACCTGGGAGAGCAAGTGTGTTTGTGTGTAAGTGTGTATGTCCATGTGTTTGCTTTTTTGTGTTTGTGTGGGAGAGAGAGCGAGAGAGAGCGTGTGTGTATGTGCTTGTTTGTGTGGTGTGATGTGGGGGTGGGGGTTCAGTCTCCATTTTAGAATACTGCAGGAGTCCCCCTGAGACTCAGGGACCAAATGGTCTCCCAGCACCACCTGGGGCAGGACGTACCCCACAAATCCTTTTTTAATTTTTACAGTCAGTTCTGTGTTTTTATTATTATTAAAACAGACTGCTTACATTAAGCACCTTTCTGTCATGCAAGGGGAACGGATAAATCAGGGAGAGAGGGCGGAAGGGTATGGGTGCCCGAGAGCTCTGTTAGTGTTTTGTCTTTTTACAATGATATATTTAAACTTGAGCTGTAATGGGATGCACGTGGTGGTCGTTCTGCTCTTATAGCTTTCCTTTTATGGAGGGGGGAGTTCGTTTTTAAAAATGTTCCTTGTTTTTTTTGGGGGGGGGGGTTTCCCCCCCAACTTTCGTTCTTTCTTGGGACTTTGATTCCTCATTAGGGTTGTGGTCACAGTATGGTCCCTATTTGCAGGTTATTAATGGCAGTGCTGCCGGGCTGCTGATAACCGCTTCCCTAGATCGTATCGACAGCACCGCTGAGCGTGAGTCTCAGTGTGTGGTAGGGGGGGTGGAGAGGTGACATGATTAGACTCTTAATGTGGTTGGAGGGTGAGGCTCATTGTTCTGCCGTCTCCCATTCCGGGGGTGGGGGGGGCGTCTCCCATTGCCCCCCTCCCTGAGGAGAGGAGATGGTGACCTCATGGAGGAGGAATCTGGTCCACTAGGTATGGGGCCCGCATGTCCCAGACAGACAGCCAGCGGTGATGTAATGTGTGTGCGTGTGTGCGTGTGCGTGTGTGCGTGTGTGTGTGTGTGTGTGTGTGTCTGTGGGTGGAGCTGGTTTAAGAGGTAGTGGGACAGAGGCATATTGTGCCCTGCTGGGGCTACTGCTAGAGGCGGGGGTTCCTTATGAGCTTCCCATTGTACCCCAATACCCCACCCCCCTCTTAATTTCAGTGTGTTTACATGTTTGTATGCTGTAGCACGGTTCCAGGTGTGGCAACCATGTCAGGTGGTGAGTGGACAGAAAGGAGACAAAAAGGTAGTGGATTGGTCCAGGGCCGTTTTATTCTACTAATGCGATGTACAGGAGACGCTGGGAGGGGAACAACCGGTACCCATGAGGCCCCGCCCCCTGGATCGAAGACTCTGCACTCCCAATGGACCAGGGGAGATGATGCAGAAGGTCTGTAAAACAGAGGGCAGGGTTATGCTGAAGGATAAGGTGAGGCACAAAGTCAGCATGGCTTGGACCACAATGGCATAGCCACTGGAAGACCCACAGTGGTGTGAGGTGAGAAGACCACCGGACGGCTGTTCAGGCATGGCAGCATGGCGCCTTCAGCTGGCCCCACTGGACAAGGCAACACGGGGGCCTCAGCTGGCCCCACGGGACACAGCACCATGAGGGCCTCAGCTGGCCCCACGGAACAGGGCAGCGAGGTGACCACCGGCAGATCCTCTGGGCAGAGCAGTGAGGTGACATTGGCTGGGCCCTCCAGGTTGTTGTCATATGTGCCAAGTGCTGCCACAGGCTCAACTGGTTCAGATTCGGCATCTCTTCTACTGCGGCCGGCGCTGGTTCCGCCGTCACTGTGGGCGGTGCCTCTTCTACCGCGGGCGCTTGTTCCTCCATCACCGCAGCTGCCACCACGTCCACGGCCACTTCCTATGAGGCCACGATGGCCTCCACCACGGACTCAGCAGCAACTTCAGCAGTGGTCGCTTTAGTCTCCACTGGTTGGGGAACGGCGATGGGGGTCACCTCAGCCTGCTTCTCCACCTGGCTGGCCTTGGGGTCAGTAGCATGGCATGGCCGCGGCTGTGGAGCCTCGAATGGCGGGAGGCACAAAAAATGGTTTGCAATGGCCATCCCAGTCTCCTGACATAAACCCCATTGAAATCCTGTGGGGTGAGCTGAAGAAGAGAGTCCACAAGCAAGGACCAAGGACTTTGAAGGATCTGTAGAGATTCGGTATGGAGGAATGGGGGGTCATCAAATTAGGTGACCAGGGTCTGAAGCTAAGGACCAAAAGCAAATGTGAAATTACTGGCTGACATGATGCAAAGAATCGAGGGAGAGAGTCTATTTGCACAACAATGTAGGAGGGACGCTCTCTCGAATAAGATCCTGTTTCATGCTTATTTCTTTCACATGTCAACACTACAAAATTAAAACCATGCCTTGTGCGAAATGGCTTTTCCAAGGATATGCGAAACACAAGTCTGCAATCATTATCGCATGTTTTCTTTGAATGGCAATTAGATTCTGCTTCATTGATTTAGGCGGAAAAAACAGCTGGCACAGCTCAGTAGTTTAAAACAACTAAAACCATCTTCATGTTGGTGTGTAACAATTTTAACGTACTGTAGAGCCACAACCTTGCAAGTTCTGTATGCACGATTATCCTTAACATGTGTTTCCCTTGGCCCGAATTTGGGTGATTTCCCTTCAATGAGCTTAATGTTCATTAGCTGCTGTGGTTGTTGTCTACATGCTACAATTCTAGAACTGACACGTCTGGTGAAGATGAGAAAATGTTTTTCAGTAATGAATATAATTATGCGATTATTTCCACCAGCTGTTGCATTATGACATCAGTCATGAGGTAATGAGAGAACCTTGGGACGGCATAAACCCCGAGCTGGACCGATAGCGTGCTCGGGAGCATAGAAGTCTCGTGTGATGTTCAATAACCACATTGAAATATCAATGGGGATAGTTTCATCTTAAATATGTATGGGACTCAATGGTAAATTAAGGGATTTTAAAAGGAGGTATGGGGGAACAGTATTAAAAATGTGTATGGGAGTCAATTAAGGAATTTTGAAGAATATTTTGTGGATAAAGTCACAGGCATCTGGCAACACTAGCGTCTGCTACTTCCCCAGGTGCGGGAGCGAGGTGTGGGTGCAGGCCGAGCCCCCAATCACGCGGCCTGGTTTGTGGGCTGTGGCGCCAGCTACAGTGCGGGGGAGAGCGAACGACAGTCACTCCGCGGACAATGGGCTTTGTATTTTTTTTTCTTTTCTTGAAATACTTTCCGCATTTCTGACCTATTTATGGACGTACGTGAGGCCGTTTTTATAAACAGACGCTCCTCTGTTCTCTGGTGTGTTGCCACGGCGATGGAACAGTGAGCGTAGCGGGTGGCGGCTGTGTCACGGTTCACTCCCCCCAAGCCTCGGCTGTGACCCGTTTGCTGCCTGATCGGCCATTTTTTTGTTTGTTATTTTTGCCAGTACAAAGAAAAACTTGTGGCTTAGACGTTTAAAAAGCGGAAGGAAACTTCGAGCTTGAATGTTGGGTCGTCTGCGTGGCGTTACGGTCTCCCACGTGAATTCGTTGAGCGGAGACAGATCCCTTGTTTGTGCCAGCAGCCAATGGGGAAAGCCAATGGGAGCTCACATTATCACAATTCCGATAATGAGCATCTGTGTCTTGCCAAATTTTGACCACAAAATTGGTGATGTAAACCACAGTCATTTTACTTGTTGGCGATATTTATTGAGACCTGGGTTCTTTCTCTCCTTTCAAACCCCTGACCCTTTTGTAGCATTTCAGTTTTACTGTAGTTTAACATTTTTAAATGACTTTTAAACAGATTGAACCTTAACACATTCGGATCCAATAACTATTATTATATTATATTATATTATGTATTTGTTCTTCCTGGTACTCAAGCATGTTCCCAAACCACATGGTAAGTAGATTTGATTAATCACAACACAAAGTTAATTATGGAGGACCGAAAAGAATGACCATTTTGCTCCTCAACAGTGATCCCCAACTGACATTTTACTGTATGTGGCAGTTACGTTACTGGCACACTTCTGGGGAAAGTGGCAAAGAAATGGTGAACTGTTGAACTTTCCAGTTGACTTATTTTTGGCGCTAGGGCGTTTGCTGGCAAAACCTTGAGGCACTTCCTGTTTACAAGCCACAGGTGTATCCAGAGCCACCCCCTACTATGACATCATCAACATGGCAGGCTCCTGATTGGTCCACAGTGAACCACAGTGAACCTGGGCCTTTCTCCTCTGAATTTCCTCTGAATGGGAATTTGACAATGTACAGACGTTTTTGTCTTACCACATCAATCCCCACATCAATCCCTGTGGATTTGATAGATCATGTATGTGTATTTATGTGGAGGGGTGGGTGGTGTTGTAAGCCTGTGTGCTATGCACATCCTGAAAAAAACGTAATGGTTTTTGCAAGTTTTCTAAGACTTATCTGTATAGATCTAAAATATCTAGTTGAGCTGCTTGCAATGGATCTCAAAAGGTGAATTCATTGTCACTGGAGGCCTTCCATGTGAAACACAATAGATAATGAATGAATGGTTTCTGTTGATTCGTACATGGGGGGGGTGGGGAATTTGACACCACCAGCCATACGTGTAACGTGCATGGCTTTGCATCGAACATAAAAAAGCGAGGCCCCTCCGGGTCTGCACTGACCTGTAATCGGCGTTGTTGTCAGGCCGTTGCGCTTCAAAGTCGAGCTGCTTTGTTTGCTGTCCAGTACAGTAGCGCGATGTAAGCGCAAACTAAATCGCTTCGTGGCAGAGCCTCACGACCGATTCCCAGCCTCGGGGAAAGAAAGGAAAACGAAAGCGGTTCTGACGGCTCGATGTTCTCGCCCCTACACACACACACACACACACAGGGTCTTCTGCATGTCTTCTGTCATGTACACCCCACCTTGCCTGAAGTAATCTTGGATTGGTGGATTTTCTTTATTCCCTTTTGTGGTTGCGCACCATTTTTTGTTTTTTTCCTCAGCGTGATGCCCCCATCCTTTGTCCTCAGTTCACACTTCACGTGAAGGAGTAAGATTTCTGGATTGGTACCATGGGAGTATCTGCAAATGACTTTCTAATCCGCCCCCCTGCCTGTATGCACGTATGCACGAGCACACGCACGCACGCACACACACACACACACACACGTGAAAGTCCTTGGAGGCCGTCTTAGTGTGGAAAGCGCCCCCCTCCGCTCCTGGGACAGAACACGAAAAGCACACTGCACACGATCAGGGCACGCTTGTGAAAGCGATCACCCAGGCCTGTAAATCACTCTTTACATTCTCCCTTTTTTTATTGTTAGAAATATTTGGGTTGAGGGTGGTGGTGGTGATGTATGACAGGCTTTATGCTCTGCGTCCTATTTTTTAGTCCTTTGAAAGGTTGCCAGACGTACAGGTGCTGCTTTTTGAAGCGCTGTATTACCCAGACCTCTTATCGTTGGAAGGGAGCTGGGGCTTTGGATTGTATCATATTTCATGTGTCAGTGTGTGGTGTTACGGTTTCTCTGTGCTGTGCCTTGACTTGGTTAGGCCTGGTATCTGTTAGCAGTAGTCCAGTGGTGGGAGATTCCTGTCCTGGAGTGCGGTGTGTATGCAGGTTTTTGGCCCCTGGAGGGCCGGTGTGTATGCAGGTTTTTGGCCCCCGGAGGGCTGTATGTATGCAGGTTTTTGCACCTGGAGGGCCGGTGCATATGCAGGTTTTTGGCCCCCAGAGGGCTGTGTGTATGCAGGTTATTGCCCCTGGAGGGCCAGTGTGTATGCAGGTTTTTGGCTCAATTAGCTGTATACGCCAATGCCAGTTCACCCGTAGATTAGCCCACAGTAAAACATTTCATGTAGGGTCTTCAGCTGGCAGTTATGAGCTTATCAATAAATGTAGCTTAAAATGTCAGTTTACACAAATGATTGGGCTCGTTAAAGGAGTAAGAGCAGGCGGCATCAGATTCGAAACCCAATAGTGCCCTCCTTGCCCGCCATTGCAGTTGTCCTTGTAGGGGCTGAGTACGGGGGAGGGGGGGAATTCTCTCAGGCTTTCTGTATCAATCCATATGTAAAGCTGTAGCCTGAATGCAGAAACCCAGAAGCGAGTCTCTCCGTGTGGCTGTGAGACATAACCGGTACCGGGGACATGCTTCGACCTTTGGTATGTTGGGCTCATAAATGCGTCCCGTTTCACTACGTAATTCTCCAGAAACTTGCATCGGCAGTGTGATTTTTTAAATTTTTTATAGTAGCAGTTTCTGTGATTGGTGGTTCAACCCCCTGTCCCTGATAACAGTGTCTGAAATGGAGGTCATAAGACCGAACATTAGACTGTCTGGAGTTAAACCCCTCGAAATGGGGTGGGTGACTTGTGCACAGAAACAGGTGTTTAAAAGAAGAAGAAGAAAAAAAGATGAAAGGAAGACATCTCTTCCTTCCGGTGCGTCTTGTTCGTGCTTACCTTCGCCCCAAAGAATTTGATGGGTGTGCCCTGAAGCAGGGAGAGGCTTGTCACCTCTTCAGTGGGCTAGGCCCCCTCTGTAATGTTAACGTTGGCCACGCGCACACACACACACACACACACACACACAGTCACAGTCGTTCATGCTCATGCCACAGACCGACGGGATGTCCCACAGCTGCAGTCTGAAATCAGATTTCTCGTGCAACTCTGTGCGTCCCATTTTGTGAATGAGACCTATAAACAAACTCGTAATGCAGTCTATTCATTTCACTTTTTTTGACCGTTGTCGGTAGCCACTCATTTGTTTATTCTGCGGTCATTTTTGAAAAGCTCAATGTTTTCCCTGTAATCTGACAGTCCTTTAGTGTACAGAAACTCCTGCCAGAAACCATCTAGCTGGTGGCCCTTGTCCAAAAGTGTCCGCTTTTGCTTTCCTTTTCTGTGCCATCTCCTGCGGAGTGGCCGCGCTCTCTCCGCGTGGCGCCACTGGCCTTGGAGCGGGAACGGCTCGTGGAATGGGGCGAGTGAGTGCCTTCGGTGATAAGACGATCATTATCTTGGAACGAGTCCGGCTGTCCTCCTGGTTTCGAGAGTCGCTGAAACGGCATCTAAGTTTCGACAGGTTTCCACGGCAACACGCAAACAGATAAACAAAGGCAGAGTTCAGAATTCCCCCTGCATATGTATCATCCGCCAATACTTTTTCAAATGACACAGGTGGGTTGAAATGGATCTTTATTACATTTTTTTTTAATTTTTTTATTGTTTTGAAACCCAGGGGTAGTGTTTCATTTCACACGTCTGGTCTGGTATCCTCTCTAGCAGAGGAGTGGTAGGTGCTTGTGTGTGTGTGTGTGTGTGTGTGTGTGTGTGTGTGTGTGTGTGTGTGTGTGTGTGTGTGTGTGTGTGTGTGTGTGTGTGTGTGTGTGTGTGTGTGTGTGTGTGTGTGTGTGTGTGTGTGTGTGTGTGTGTGTGTGTGTGTGTGTGTGTGTGTGTGTGTGTGTGTGTGTGTGTGTGTGTGTGTGTGTGTGTGTGTGTGTGTGTGTGTGTGTGTGTGTGTGTGTGTGTGTGTGTGTGTGTGTGTGTGTGTACGCACGCACACACACACTGGGTGGTGTGAACACTATTGCTGCTTCAATCAGAGCACCAATATCAGGAAGGCGTAGGCCCTGTATGGCAAAGGTGGTGACTTTACGATAAGCAGTCTTGGCCTTTGTTCTAGGTGTGAAACTCACTCACGCCACTTCGCCTGCTTATCTTGTGAAGGTCTCCATGTAGCGGTTTCCCTGGTAGCTAGCGGTTACACAAAATGTATCGGTTTTTGGCGTTCATCCTTCATTCTCCTACTGTAAGGTATTTCCAGATGTCTGCCCTGGACCTGGGCCCGGTGTCTCGTGGAAGGTGGGGTTATCTTGGCCGAGGTCCATTAAGGACAATTATTCAAAGTTCTTAATGGAAGCTTGCCTTAACCACCCGCTTTTCCAAGACGCGGGCAAGTCTCCACGGATCACGCGCTCGCCTTGGGGCCTCTTGCCTCAAATCCCAAGAGGGGTGCAAAAACTGTGGGAAAGTGTTTGTGTAGGTGGGGTGTGCCTTCACGCTAATGACCCGTTTTACCTTCTCGTCCATTATGGACTTCCTGTCATTTCTCTCCTGGCTCCCTTGCACACTGGAGGGAGGCTTTACTTGCAGTGTGTCTGCAGGGTTGTCCCCTGGTTAAGGAGGACTTCGAGCTGCAGGCGAGAGGAACAATTCCCCCACGTCTGACAGCTCCTCTCTAGGCAACGGTAACACAGCGCCGTCGTCTGAACGGCCCGTTAAATCTCTTTGTCCTCGGGTCTGAGGCCAGAGCGGAAGGTTGAGGGATTGCGGGCGGGGGCGGGGGCGGGGGCCGGGTGTTAAGAATTTTAAAGACGGAGACCGAAACAACGGGACAGTAATTCATCAGAGCGGTTACACGCTCGGCGGATCTGAACTGGGCTGTCTGCTGCGCAGCAAGACTGCTTGAATCCGAAATTCCCCCGTCTAGTTCCTCACTCTTGTTTCCGTTATTTCAGCGATATTGTTGGCCGCCCGCGAGGCCCATTGTCTTAAGAGGTTATTGATACATTTGAGGCGTTATCCGAGTCGCCCTTCTCCCCTGTGCGAGCAGACAAAGCAGCCCATTTCTCCCTGTTCTTAGTGTCATCCTGGCTGGAATACGAGGGTGGGGGGGTGGTTATGTCTTTATTTCCTTTCCTGCTGACAATGACACAGAAAAATGGCTTAGTTATTTTTGTTCTTATTTTTGGTTGTTTTGTAGGCCTGGTAAGCTGAAGCATAAACATTAAACAAAAGGGAAAATTAAAGGATGAATGGGGGTGTGAAGCTGAAGCGGTCAGATGCCAGCCGTGCTGGTGTGGGAAAATGTCGAATTTGGAGGCAGACATAACGGCAAAGATTAAACAGTGCATATTTTGGAGGATTTCTTTGTGCCTTTTTCTTTTCTTCTTTCTCCTCATGCCACATAAACCCCTCTCCCAGACATGGCCCTGGTGTGGTACCAGCTCGTTATTAATTCCCAATTTCCACTACCAGGCCATAAATTCCTTTTTTAATTAGTTGTTTTCAAATGACAATTTTTTTAATAAGTAGCCCATGAAGGCTGTGTCAATTTCTTTCTTTATTTAATTTTTTTGTGGCTAAATATTTGAGTGCGGAACTGTGACCATAAAAATACATTGCCTAATCTTGTCATAGTGGTGGTTGTTCTGTGCATTGGCAATGTACCAGACTATAAAGGAACAGTTGTTATTGTTATATATGTTCACTTTTTACAGTCTTCGTTTGCTTTAGTTGCTACAGCAACTGTTGGGGATTTCTCCACATTTGACCTCATTGTTTCACGTGGGGGATTTTTTGCATAATTTGGCAACCAGTGCTATAAGGATAAGAACATTAGACGCTTATAAAGATCACATACCATTCGAGACTGAATAAACAGGTTCTCCATTGATAACCTGTTGCTTGCATTCCACTAGATCACTTGCAAGGGATTCGGTTATCAGAGATCCATTAGCCTTTTCAAGGCTCGAAATTGAATAAAGCGCGAGTAGTGGCTAGCATGCAGGTCATGCTTTTAGGAAATTGTAAATCTGCTTGTCTCTCCAGTTCACGTCAAGCAATGCGTTTCACGGAGAACCATTATAAACAGAACAACTTGGTGGACACACAACCTTGTGGTACGGATTTTTAATATGGGCGTTCGAACAAGATGCAGACTCTCCATCCACTCGGTTTTCTCCATGGTCTGCAGTGATTATGCACGTTGTAACTTCATGACTTTGAACGCAGAGATGAGCTTCATAGCTTGTGAAATTGAGCTTTAACTCACATTTCAGGTTTCTCTGATAGACCGTGCACAATTTGAATTTTAAAATTCTGGAATCGATACTCAATTGTAACGACTCATTTCTCGTCTTTGTTCACGTTCATTCAATGCTTAAAGCTAACCATGACAGTGGTTGGAGGGTAAAGGAACGCCACTCCCCTATGATCCAAATCTGCACCCTAATTGGGTCATCGTGTTCTTAAACTACAGCCTGAGAACTGCTGTAGTAACCACACGACAACTTCTTTGAAAATGGCACTATGCAGTATCAGTAATTAGTTTGATTCGATTCATTTGAATTCAAATTGATTGAAGGGGTTTAGGGGAAATTGTAATATAATATATGCCATTTAGCAGACGTTTTTATCCAAAGCGACTTAAAGTTGTTTGGGTTTTTTGTCAGTATGTGTGGTCCCAGTGGGAATTGAACCCGCAACCTAAGTGTTGCCAATGCCATGCTCTACCTACTGAGCCACACAGAACCACAATTGGCCTGTGAAGTCCGTTTTACGTTTCTCTTCCCAGCGCTTAAGGTTTGGATTTAGGGTAGAGTTGGCAACTTCTCCCTTTATTGATTGAAGGGCAGGGCAGGTGGGGGCGGGGCTAAAGTGGATGTATCCTAGGAGGGGATCTGGTTGTGGTACACAGAGAGGAAGTCCTCACCCCCCCCTTCCCCAAGAATGTGGGCCCTTGATTCTGGCTGAGGGTGCAATTGTGCTGGCAGCGCCCCAATGCTCAAAGCGAAGTTATCTTGCGTGAATACATAAGCTTGCACCTACGCCTATGGCAATCATGGTCCAAGACCAAACACACACCATATGTGTGCAGCGCATCCAAAGTGTGTTGCCTTTCATTTGGACAGTTCAGCTTAAATGGTTTTATTACGGTGGCTTTCCTTCATCGCGTTTGTTCGATGTTCCCTGTTGGGTTCGTTGAGTATATTTTACTATAGGAATGCGAGGCATGTGAGTTGGTGTGTGTGGGTCAGTCTCTGTAGTACAGGGATTAGTGACACTGAGCTCTCACTCTCTTACAGTTTTATTAGCATGACAAGCACACAACATTGCAGTGCCAAAGGATACAAATAATGGCACAGTCAACAGAAAATTATAACTATAATAATAATGTTATTGTTAAAGCATTAACAAATAAAATAATGTATTTTCATATACAATATAATAACTTTTTTTTAAACACTCACTCTCTCTCGCTCTTTCTTTCTCAGACACTTTCTCTCTCACTTTCCTGCTCACTCCCTCTCACCCATTTTCACACACTCACTCGTTCCCTCTCAAATCTCCTTGTCTCTGTATCCCTTTCCTTAGCTGACCTTGCAGGAACAATGGTGTTGCCATGACGATGACCTCATTCCTCTCCAAGGTCATCTGGAGTACTGGGGAGACATGTGTGCCAGAGCCTTGGATTGGAGGGGAGGGGGGGTCACGAACATGCCCACAGACACGTTGGCACTGCCGCACAAACTGCCCCGACACTCTCAGCCTCTCCAGTCACTCGCAGCATGTGGTAGAGGTCTCTTTCAAAGAAAAAACACCGTCTGAACTGGCGGTTCATTATAAAGTCGGATGTTTCGCTTGTTGAGGATTTTTATCCGAATTATAAACGCCAAAAGGAGGGCTCATGGCCACATTCTACAGTCACGTTACGGCAGAGAATGTACTCCAAAACCTTCACTTATTCTGAGCAGCAGTTTTTGAAAAGGTCATATTTCCCAGATCTCCGCTGCCTGCACTCTTCGAGGTGGAAGGAAAGCAGGCGACTGCGGAATGAGAGGAGTGTGGTTTCACTAATGTTTCTGAATAGAGGTTGTAGAATTCTAAATTGCTCTGAATTGTGTGTTCGAAAATACTTAGAAATTGTTCCAGTATGCGAGTAAACATACTGTAGTTGCGTCGTGTGTGCGTGCGTGCACTCTTTCTACACAAAGATGAACGAGATGGATTACAGACATCTTGTACTAGTTCACTGCATCTGATACTAAATCGTCAGACTAGATCAACAGTGCGGTTTGCAAAGGATGCTGGGAGAAGGGTTACGCTTTGGCTTTTGACAAGCATATAACACCTTCTACACCAAGTCTTTGCAATTGCCCAGTTTGGAAAAACTTCTGTCCTGTTGCTTAAGTGAGGTTGTATTTTTTTATTTTACCAGTCCGTGTAGTCAGTCGCCATTGCCCTTTTTAAAGAGACTCTGGGAGAGGGTTTCCCACTGGGTGCCCAGTCTGCAGGGTCTGCTGACGGAAGGATGGGCTTACCGCTGTCTGGCAGCCCCCCTCTCACCCCTGTCCCCTGGCCCTGCCAGGGAATTCCTGGCTCCCGCGCTGTGGTTGAGAAAGCTGTCTCCGTTGTCACCGGGTCATGTGGACATAACGATGTGTAAATCTCTCTCACACACACACATCGGAGAGGGGGTTGGGGGGTCACTGCCTTGTTCAGCATGGTCTGCTGTGCCAGCTCCGTTTTGGACCGATGCCAGGACCGTATTTCACATTTGGGCTGCCCAAACATTTCTCTCCTCCTCCTTCTCCAAGGAGTCTTGCTGTCCAGGGTCTCTCTGTCTAGTGAACCGGTCAGAGTTAAGGGTGGGGTGGGATGGGATGGATGAGGGGGGGGGGACTCAGTCCCAGTCCCAGTCCCATGTTCAATTCAGTCAATTTAGGAAATTAATTGGAAATTCAATTTAATTGGCAAGTCCTCATAAAACATTATGGGCATTTTGTTTACATTGACCACCACCCCCCACAACATGCGTGCATGTCCGATGGAGCACACCATTAACTAGAGTTTGAATATACTGTACATGTATATTATTTTATTTTATTTTGTTTAACGGATGAACTCCAGTTAATGTGCTCCATCAGAAATGGATGCAGGCAAGTCATAGTCCCCAGGGGCACGGGGGTCCTGTTCTGTTTTTAGAACAGGGCCCTTGTTTTTCCCTTTCTGGTGATCTCTCGCACGTTTCCTCTGCCCCCCCGGCCTTCACACCGAGGCTTTTTCGCTGCCCTGCCCGTATCTGCCGGCACTGTGGGCCAAAGATCAGCTACGCGCCTCATTGTTTTGAACTCGCTCTCAGGATGTTTGTGGGAGTTGGCTGATAATGGCACACAGAGGGGGGGGTGGAGGGGAGAGCGCACATGTACACCCTGCAGCTCATGAGCAGGATGTAGGAGAGGGGTGGGACCGGGGTCCTGCACCACTGGGACGGACGGATAGGATGAATGTTCAGAGTGGACTCTTGCAACAGGCCACACTGTTCTAGAATGCTGGCCTGGTGACGCTAATGTGTTCTAGAACTCTCCCATCACTGATATCTGGAATAGAGACGTATACAGTTTTGAAAAAATGTTATGTACCAAAAATGTCTTGATGTTTTGCAAACTGTTAGTTAATCGGGTCATTGCTACGAATGGTTGGCACACATCGCATGAGCGTTCGTCATATCTTAAATGGCAGCTAAAGTGGTTCTCGCCCAGATACACATAGCTGGACTGGAGTGCCTGTCTCTGAGCCCTGCATGAAATCTACAGCCCGCCAGGAAAAGAATCATGTGTTTTGTCTGCTGCTCATGTTGCATTTTTAGAATATCAGTAAGCGCAATAAGCACTGACCAGTGAAAATGATTTTTAGATATCGCCCATCGCCTCCCTTCGGTCAAGTAAGCCAAGGTCAGGATCTGGAGAGTTGAGGGTGGCTGTTGATTGTGTGCTACATTACACAGTGTGCTATGGCCACAATCCAGACTCGATTGCATGGTACAGTCTAGCACCGCGAAAGGTCACACTAACCAGCCCTACACGGCCAACAGATAAACAGCCTTATTAAGATATTTTACCAGTTTCTTGAGACAGCCTGTCAGAGGAATCAAAATGCATTTTGGGACAAAACGGAGAACGCTACCGTGCGCTTCAATGGAATTTATCACGGCCGAAGGATCCAAGTTTCAGGGTGACTGACAAACTGTCCTTCTGTATGTATGACCCCCCCTGCCCGTGCAGACAGCAAAGCCATTGTGGACGGGAACCTGAAGTTGATCCTGGGGATGGTGTGGACCTTGATCCTGCACTACTCCATCTCCATGCCCGTGTGGGAGGACGAGGACGACGAAGACGCCAAGAAGCAGACGCCCAAGCAGAGGCTGCTGGGATGGATTCAGAACAAGGTGCCCGACATGCCCATCAACAACTTCAGCCGCGATTGGCGGAGTGGCAAGGCGCTGGGGGCGCTGGTGGACAGCTGCGCTCCAGGTAAGATGGCTGCCGCTGCTGGGCCTCTACCCCGTTACAAGCGTTTAGCAGACGCTCTTACGTCTGCCTCTCTGTGTAAGTCACTGTGACGAGTGACTTGCACAGTTTACCTTTCTTTACATACAATCCATTTGGAGCTGGATATTTTACTGAAGCAATTCAGGTTAAGTACCTTGCACATGGGTATAATGGCAGTGCCCCACCTGGGAATTGAGCCTGCAACCTCAGTTGTGCAGCCTGTGTTACAAACTCAGCTCTCGAACCACTATACTACACTGCCACCCTGTGATACACATGCATGGTGTAAATAGCTGTGTTGCATAATGACACATACTATCGGCAGTGTAGCGAATGTCTTGGAAACTTTACTGCTCACTGTCTGACCTCTTCTGTATGCACTTTAGTCGTCTAGGTTGCTAGACGACTAAACATAAATGCAGGTGGCAGCGTAGCATAACCGTGACGGAACTGGGCTTATGACTCAGGAGGTTGCAGGTTTGTGTCACAGGTGGGGCACTGCCGTTGTACCCTTGAGCTAGGTACTGAACCTGAATTATCCAGCTGTACAAGTGGATTGTATGTAAAGGGGGAAAAATGTAAGGTCTATAAGTCCCTCTGGATGAGCTGACTAAATGGCCTAATGAACAAATGTAAATGTGTTTTTATAGGCTTGTGTCCGGACTGGGAGAACTGGGACCCAGTGAAGCCGGCGGACAATGCCAGCGAGGCCATGCAGCTGGCTGACGATTGGCTGGGAATCCCTCAGGTGAGCGGGAAACGCCACAGCGCACTCCGTCTGCTCGAGTGTGGGTTAGCAGAGCCATAGTCTCAACTCCAGCCTTCCTGGCCTAGGCTCCCGGCAATCTGATTGGTGCCAGCAGGTTTGCGATGGTGAATTTGACTGGCTGGTTGTGGTTTATCATTTCAGGCACCCACTATATTGTGGGATGCGTCAGAAGTAGCAACTGATCCATTGGTTTATTACAGACCGAACAGATCTGTGCTGAACAGATTAAGTTATTAAGTGCCATTTCTGTCACTTTTCAGCTAATAATATTGCCCTGTGACTACCGTCTATGTAACACACTACACAGGTGTAGAGTTCACTCTGTAGCCATTTCAGCCCTGGTGATGCAGGTTTTGAAGGTGGGAGCAGGCGAATGAATCGTGAATTGAAGGCTCTATTTGCCTTCCAGGAGGTTACCAGGTGTTTAAAAGTCAATTCGCAGCACAGATTAAACACGCCACATGCCCCAAATCAGTTTATGCAAACAGGAAGGCGGGCCCCTCCTAGTTGTGCTACTGTTATGGATAGAGAGCGGCCACACCTAAGGTGCTTATCACTAGGTGGGAGGCTCAAGTACTGGGTTGCTCAAGTACTGGGTTACTCCACCTTCGGCCAGTGGTGTGTGTGTGTGTGAGCTGCCACGTGAATGTCCACTACAGAATGTGATGCCCCCCCCTGTAGAAGCAGTAAGGGTGTGACTTTGGTCTTTAGCTCAGCGGGATGATCATGTCCCTTGTTATGTGGAGTGGCCGGCTAGGGCCATGGTTAGAAACCCACAGTACCCCCATTTCAGTGGTGCCAGTGACCCGGATAATACGACTGATGCCTATTGGTCGGCTGAGGTTGCCGCAGGAATGTAGAGAGGGGGGAATGAAGCGGAGTTCAGACGTCAGTTGGCACATGAGTGTCCACCACATCTGACTGTGACGTCAGGGGAAGCGGTAAGGGTATGATTAGTTCCCTTGGCCAGAGACCTTGGCCTTTGGCTTTAACACATCATTTCTCTTGATGTTCCATGTGCTTATGTTGTGTGACGGTCCCCAGACCCAAAAAACAAAAACATGCATGCAGCAGAATAAGCGTCTCTCCAGTGACATTGCTCCACAGATTAACATGCCACCCCCCCACTGCCCCTCCTGGTGTGTCTAGGTCATCGCCCCAGAGGAGATCATCGATCCCAGCGTGGACGAGCAGTCTGTCATGACCTACCTGTCGCAGTTCCCCAAGGCTAAGCTGAAGCCCGGTGCGCCCCTCAAACCCAAACTGAACCCCAAGAAGGTCCGGGCCTACGGTCCAGGTATGGTACCGCCCCTCCAAGCATGCACTTTGTATTGTAACCACAGTCCAATTCCATTCCACAATTTTATTTTTGTTCATTTGCAAAATTCACCCACTGTCCTCACTCCCCTGAAAGACCCGGATGTTGTCAACCCCTCCCATTTCGAGGGCAGGTCCGGTTTCGTCCACGTTTCCACAGAGTTGGACAAGTTGTGAGGGAGCCATCTCATTCGCTCGTTATTCTCACACGTATGACATAGAAAAAAATGTCGTATGGAGTCTGCCTCTCAGGAGTGAAGGGTGGGAGGGAGCCACTGAGCCAATGGAATTGGCCCTGTGTCTGTCTGAAACTTATAATTATTTCATTGGTAACATTTTAGGGTTGCAAGATGTAAACCCAGGATATTTCAACCTCTAGTCCTGGAGGACCAAAGTTTCTGCAGAGTTTCCTTTGTTTGTGGTTTCCTTTCAATCAGCAGCCAATATCAACCTTTAAAACATGGCATGTGGACTCTTTAGCCAATAACTGATTTAAACTAAGCACTAAGCACTAAGTGCTGGAACGCACCGAAAAACTAGCAGATACTGTGGCCCTCCAGGACTGGAGTTTGAGATCCCTGATAAGTATGCTACCTTGGGGGATGTGCCCCCGCTACCTGTTAAATTGTTGCTTTCCCGTACGATAACATATACATTATGGAAGTGCCTACATTGCTTTTGGCATCATGTGATCACTCGAGATGCACATACCACAACTGTCAAAACGTTTATTTGTTTCGCCCACGACTGACACTGTGTTGTCACAGTAATGACCGGGAAAGTCCAAGTAACAAAATGTTGTATGAACTAACGAGAGGTGCCATTGTGTTTGGACTGTGTGTCTCCAGCCAGTTGTTGCTATGTACGTTACTAAGGTGATGACTCTGCACTTTTCTAGCATATAGCATCGATCTCGTGTGCTGGCACCACGATGAATCGACTGTAATGCGCGAGACACTAGATGCACCGTCGATGCTGGTTTCAGCATCTCCCCAAAATGGCAGTGTAAGGTTTACCTCACCGAGTGCTTATTTCCCCCTGTGGTCCAGGTTTTAAAAACAAGGGGTACTATTTCCAAACAGGCGATGAACTAATACACCGGCTCATGAGTCTAATCTACCGTAGCAAAAGTAACTTTGTAGCCTGTGTATCTTTCATGTCTCCTGTGACCTGCTGTTTAGCTTTTGCCTCTTGATACTTTTAAAAATGGGGTTAATCCCCGAGGTCAGATTACAGCAGAAGAGGTGCTGAGACAATGAGATGTGGTCTCCGAAAGATTGAGGTCTGACTCAGTAGTCCTTCAGAGAGTTGGGTTTTTTTGGGGGGGTTTTTTGGTGAGTGTTGAGCATTTGGGGTCATCCCTATGTTCCCACAGCCCTATGTTCCCCCATTTCTAAGAAATGTTCCCCCCATCAAAATTAGGCCCTATGTTCCCCCAGCCCTATGTTCCCTCAGGCCTACATCCCCACAGCACAGGTATGGCCATTCCTAATGCACATAACGTGTTGTTGCCCCCTTAACCCGTGCCCCCCAAAAGACCCCCCCTCCCCCATCGTATTGCTGCAGTAATAGTGATCATCTTGGTTTCAGAGAGCTGTCTTTATTTAAGAACAAGGAACATTATACATATTTAGGAACATAGGGCTGTGGGAACATAGGGCATAGACACGCTCCCGGGCATTTCTCCTTCACTGGGACACACATGAAAATGGCAGACTTTTTGTGTGTGTCTGTGTGTCTGTCTGCACATACATGTGCAGATCCATGAATTTATGTGTATACATGTGCTTGTGTGCTTCTGTTTGCCTGTGTCTGTCTGTCTGTCTGTACTCCATGGCGTCTGGAACAGCAGGTTTGGGGTGTACTGCAAGCCTTCTCACAACTGAGCGCTGCACCAGCCGTGTGGCTCCTGCTATTGGAGAGAATACCTGACTGAGAGGTCTGGCTTAGCAGGCCACCCCAGATCCTGACCGTAGTCCAGACCGCCACAAAAGCTCATTATTTTGATCAGTGAATCGATTGTGTTTGACACGTCAAAGGAAGGGGTGGAATCGTAATCCAAGCAGCATCTTGCCAAGGTAATCACTGTGCCCCATTGGTGTCAGATTTGCACTTGATTAGTACTAATTTCCCTCTAAACTAAGGTACCGGTCAGTCTAGAGAACCTCCGTGCCTGCTCCACTGGGATGTAGGAAGGGAAGATTTATAACCCAAAAGTGTTTAACTGACTAATGTGAGCTTTCAATTGAAAATATTTTTGGCTTGAAAAATCGAATGTCTGGCCTAAAAAAAAAAAAAAGGCTGTTCCTTGGATTTCTGTGGAGAGGGTTGTTCTTTATTCAGACGTTTCCTGAAGTTCAGAGAGGTTGGTTTGCACGTTTAGTAGTGTATGATTATTAAGATATTTTAAAAAATCGCTTAAGGTTTTCTTTCTTGCCTCCTTTGAGGTCAGCAAATAAGAATAATAATTCAGCCTCCTGATAGCTAGTGCAGTCTGAGCCTTACAACCCGGGTTCGAATCCGTGCTGTGTCATTGGCTGACAGTCAAATTGGCTTAGTTCAGGCTACTGGCCGCGGATAGGGTGTGTGTAGGTTGGTCAGGGATTTCCTCATCTCCCGCTCTCAGACACCCTGCGATTTGTCAGGCGTCTGCGACTTCCTCGGACGGCGTCAGTGGGGCAGCGCATACCCTCCAATTAGCGCCCACCTCGCTGTGGTGCACTGTTGGACTTGTAGCATGAAATATAGCCGTTCGTTGCGTGTGTGTGTGTCTCGGAGGATTGCGTTCGCCTTGCCTCAGCGCTCCTGGCCGAGTGCGGCGGTTGTCATGGTGAGACGAGCCTAACGTACGATTGGCGGTTCCAAAAAGAGGGATTTAAAAGGAGGGAAACACCCCATGCTTCTATTCCCTGTCCATGGGAACCGTTTGGTAGGTACCAGGAACACAATGTGAGGAAGTATCTGTTCATCAACCACAACAATAGAGTCCCCAGCCTGATTGGTATCTGGTCATTAGAAACATACAGGGACTCGCTGAGCTGTGGAAACACGTTGTTTTCCATGCTTGGAGCAGCAGGTCTGATTCATTTAACATCCTGCATCCACATGCTGTGGAGCATGACTCTTGATGTTTGCACTTCCTTTTTCCCCCAGAGAGGAGGAGGAAGTGATGCGCTACATTGTTATATTCTTTCCATCCAGTTGTCCACATGCTTTTCAAGCGTGGCTTTGATGCCTGCTTTTTTACTGTGTTTTTCTGAAGTGGAAACCGTGCATAGCTTTAAAAAAAAATACTTGTGCAGAATGCTACAAATCGCTTTCCCATCATGCACTGCAGTAACATAGGTGTGTCCCATGTCTGTGTGCAAAGCCCCAGCCCCCTTTTTTGTTCTTTTTTTGGGGTTTCTCACGCACCTGCGCCCCCTGTGGTCTGCCCTCAGGAATCGAACCTGTGGGAAACCGTGTCCTGCGACCTGCAATCTTCACCGTGGACACCTTCAGCGCCGGTCAGGGCCTGGTGACGGTCTATATCGAGGACCCTGAAGGCACCAGAGAGGAGGTTGGTCCGTTCGTTGCCGAGACGACTGTCACTTGCTTTTTGTTAGACACAAAACGCGGCTGCAGTCACAAACACCTGAATGGAAAATGAACAGAAGGGCTGCCTGTGACTTTGAAAAGAAAATTTATTAAAAAAATACCCTCAAGGTAAAATGTCATTGGCTTTTTTCC
This sequence comes from Aldrovandia affinis, assembly GCA_029706075.1. Taxonomy (NCBI): domain Eukaryota; kingdom Metazoa; phylum Chordata; class Actinopteri; order Notacanthiformes; family Halosauridae; genus Aldrovandia; species Aldrovandia affinis. The sequence continues at coordinate 5,589,183 of JAINUG010000055.1, forward strand.
AAGATTGGCCGGGATTGTTTTGAGATCAACCGTCACTTGTCAGGGGACCTAATAGTGTTTCATTTCAATCAGTTTAGGAAATTGACTGCAAATGAAGTTCATGAGTTGAGGAAAAACTGCCCATAATGTTCTCTGGTGAACATTAGAAATTGGTGAACTTAATTACAATGAATTTCCTGAATTGAAATGGAACTCACCCGTGCCCCCAACCCTGACAAACCAGAGTGACGGTGAGACTCCAAAACCATCACTGGCCGATCATCGAAAAAAAGCCAAATGGAATTGAGCCCTTGTGTTCAGTTAGACACAAAGAGCACTGCAGCTGCAAACACTTCAGTGGAAAATGAACAGAAGGCTGCCTGCGACTCTCTCTATGCCCCAAGGTTAATTATCCATTTGCTTTAATGACTTAAATACACGTAATGTAAAGTAATATGGTTCCTTGTGTAGTTTGGCAAGGGCTAATGGACTGCTTTCCATGTCAGTCAACTTTGTACATTGTTATTTTTACCCTTTATAAAAGTAAGTTCTGCATGAAATGTACAAATTGGCACGCAAACACCTGAAGGGTTTTTGTAGCGCATGTTACTATATAAATATATAAACACATGGATTGTTTCAGGCTATTTTTGTCTCTCGTCTGGCTCACAGGTGAAAGCTGTTCCTAACGAGGGCAAGAAGACCTATTGTGTTACCTATGTACCCAAAGTAATGGGCCCTCACAAGGTAAACTGTCTCTCTATACTAGGGGTGGCCAACCACTGGTCCTGAAGAGCCGCAGTGTGTGCTGGTTTTCGTTGCTGCTCGGCACTTAATTGATCAATTAGAGCAGGTGCTTACACAGTTGACTCTCTGCCTGGTTCCCTCCAGAACCAGGGTTGGCCATCCCTGCTTTATACTCCTCAATGCATGTCAAGGTTGTTATATGCAGTGTCTTCATCTCTAGCTGGCTACCTGAGATGCATGCTCTCGGTCTGCACTAGCTAGGCCAACTCCCTCAACTCTGTTTTCCACCTTTTTGTACAATATTGGAGATGTATTCAAAATGCGTACAGTACAGCAGGAATGACAAGTATTCTTTTTTCTTGTTTTTATTTCAAGTAGACCATTGGCGATGAGCTTGCTCCAGTTATTGTTAAAAATCAGAAATGTCATTTAATAAAATCTTAAAATGTAATTTCCAGGTGACGGTGCTGTTTGCGGGTCAGCCAATCCCAAAGAGCCCTTTCGAGGTGGGAGTGGACAAAGCCCAGGGGGACCCCAGCAAGGTGACGGCCAAGGGGCCAGGTCTAGAGCCCCTGGGCGTCATCGCCAACAAACCCACGCACTTTGACATCTACACGGCAGGTCTGTACAACATCACATTTCACACCTCAATGGAATTTTTAGTTTTTCTTTCAAATAATTGGCGGATGGGCGGATTTCATTGAACTCAATTAAATTCCATTGAGTTCATTGGATGACTGCTGTATTTATTTAATGTGTCCCCTTCAAATTTGGCCGGAATCTGGAAGTCCCAGCACATTTTAGGAAACGGGAAGTTTCATCAGCAGCAGCCTTCATAGGTTGAGCTAGAGACTATACAGTTAGCGAGACCCATGACTGTTCCAATGGGGAAATGCATAAGGTGCCCCGAGAGCATACTAACTAGCTTGGGCATGCAAATGTGCACATCTGGGAAATTTGCAATATCTGCTAATATTCTATGGTGCGCCTTGTGATTTTTCATCAGTAGCTCAGCAGTCAATGGCAGGCTGGAAAAAGTGTGCCAAGTTGCTGGGCATGCTAAAGAAAAACGATCTAACTGTTGGCTAGATCAGGGGTTCCCAAACTGAAGTACAACAAGCTGTTAATTGTTTTTAATTAGACACTTAAACCAGAAACGCAAATGTCACAAATAATGAATATTTCCCTTGACCTTCAGTCAGATCAGTTCTCTGATAACTAGTGCTTTCATTTTCTGTTATGTGCTATATGGCAAACGAAAGAAAGGGGGTACATTTTTAGTTGATTTATTGAGAGACCGGCAGCTGAAATCAGTGAAGTCCTAAAGTACAGACATCTGGTCATTGAAATTAAACCATTCGTGGAAGATTAAGAGGTCTGAGACAATGCAGATGGTAATTGGCTGAACCTGCATTGTATTAAAAAATCTATACAACATTTTGAAAATTAAATGCATGTTTTCAACAACCATAATGAATCAAGAGATTGGTTGGAATGAGAACCAGCATACGTGAGGGATCCCCCAGGACTGAGTTTGGGAACCCCTTGCTTCTGGGGTGTCAAATCTTATCGAAAAAGGGTGCAGGTTTTTGTTCTAGCCTTGCACTAAACCACCTGATTCAACTAACGAAGGTCATGATTGAGGTCCATGATTCGTTGATTAGTTGAATTCGGTGTTTTAATCCTGGGCTAGAACAAAAGCCTGCACCATTAGCTGTATCGTTAGCGGGCTCTCATAGCGGTATCCTGAAACCTAGCCTGTGGCTCTTCCCACCGCTGAACAGGGGCTGGGGTGGGAGACGTGACGGCGGTGATCAAGGACCCCCAGGGCAACAAGGACACAGTGGAGGTGATGATGGAGGACAAAGGGGACAGTGTCTTCCGATGCACCTACAAACCCGTCCAGGCCGGCCCTCACTCCATCAACATCACCTTCGGTGGCATCGCCATCCCAAAGAGCCCCTACACTGTCAGCGTTGCCCCAGGTACCCCCCATCCCCTTTGTTCCCCTACATACATCCCACATGTCTCTTAACCCACCCACCACTAATACACTGCCCGTCCAAAGAAAAAGTCACACACTCTAATATTTAGTTGGACCGCCTTTAGCTTTGATTACGGCACGCATTCACCGTGGCATCGTTTCGATAAGCTTCTGCAATGTCACAACATTTATTTCCGTCCAGAGTTGCATACATTTTTTGCCAAGATCTTGTATTGATGATGGGAGAGTCGGACCGCTGCGCAAAGTCTTCTCCAGCACATCCCAAAGATTCTCAATGGGGTTAAGGTCTGGACTCTGGTGGCCAATCCATGTGTGAAAATGATGTCTCATGCTCCCTGAACTACTCTTTCACAATTTGAGCCCGATGAATCGTGGCATTGTCATCTTGGAATATGCCCGTGCCATCAGGGAAGAAAAAAATCCATTGATGGAAAAACCTGACCTCATTCTTTGGGCACATAACGTTGCTGAACCTAGACCTGACCAACTGCAGCAACCCCAGATCATAACACTGCCCCCACAGGCTTGTACGGTCGGCACTAGGCATGATGGGTGCATCACTTAATCCGCCTCTCTTCTTACCCTGATGCGCCCATCACTCTGGAGTAAATCTGGACTCATCAGACCACATGACCTTCTTCCATTGAGTCCAATCTTTATGCTCCCTAGCAAATTGAAGCCTTTTTTTCCGATTAGCCTCACTGACAAGTGGTTTTCTTAAGGCTACACAGCTGTTTAGTCCCAATCCCTTGAGTTCCCTTCGCATTGTGCGTGTGGAAATGCTCTTACTTTCACTAGTTAGTTCTACTGTTGATTTTTTACAATATGATTTCACCAAACGTTTAAGTGATCGCCGATCACGATCATTCAAGATTTTTTTCCGACCACATTTCTTCCTCGAAGATGATGGTTCACCACTATCCTTCTTTTTAAAAATAATGTTTTTATAATGCGTTGGACAGTTCTTAACCCAATTTGAGTAGTTTCAGCAATCTCCTTAGTTGTTTTCTTTGCTTGATGCAGGCCAATAATTTGACCCTTCTGAAACAGATTAACATCTTTTCCACGACCACAGGATATGCCTTCCGACATGGTTGTTTAAGAAATGAGAAGCTACTCACTGCATCAGTTAGGGTTAAGTAACTTGTTGCCAGCTAAAACATATTAATCACTGCCTTATCCAATGGAAGGCTCTTACCTATTTGCTTAGTTAAATCCAGGTGGTGACTTTTCTTTTGGCCAGGCAGTGTATATATATATATATATATATATATTTATACACTGCCTTTAAAGGGCCCCTTTAAAGTCTACGCCCGTCTCAAAAATGTCACCTTTTGTTTCCTTACAGCCTTAAATTAAAACATACAATATTGTAACATAGCTTAAATGATTGTGCCAATTAAATAATAATAATAAAATAAGTTTGCATGCTGTGTGAACCTTGAGGCAAATGCGCCACACGCCACACCAACCAATCAGATTAAAAGGGGTATGCCAATCGATCCGATGTAAGGACGAGGCATGGCGTAATCCGTCCACGCTGTGGACCTCCTCTCTCAACAGTGCGCTCAAGTTCCACCCTGAACCCGTATGGCGCGTCTGGTTTGCACACACTTTCACAGCATTTTGACATTCATAAGAGAGGGTTCCTGAGAATGTTCTGCCTTCATGAACACTTAATGCTGCACAGTAAATCTTTCACGTGACTGAGGCAGTGGCGTAGCCAGGAATTCATTGCGGGGGGGTGCTGTGTTTAAGAAAAAACTACGGATTATAGCCCTCAAAGGTAGGCGCTCCAGTGGTGCATACCTGCCAAGATTGTTTTTGCAAACCAGATCAACCACGTTTTATAACTACGCAGAACCAGTGTTATTTGATGTAGATGATGTGTGACTGGCTCTGAGCTGTACTTTCACTAAACAGTTTGGAACTGTCATATAACATTTTGGGGGGGGGTCAAGTCATTGATGGACTTAAGCAAGGCATTCTCGATGCTTGGTACGTTAGTTTCATACAATACGTTTATACTTACATAGACTGAAATTGAGTGCTGTAGCAAGCCTTGCTGTTTTTGTCATTTATTAGGGGCCTTCCTGCAGGTTTACCTTGCTGAGTACACCGACTAAATGATAACGCCATTATGGCTCAAACTGCTATTGATACTGCTAAATAAACGGGGCAAAGGAGGGGAAGGCAACAGTGGGTCTTATTGTTCAATATGTTTCTCTGGTACTAGAGCAAAAAAGGCTGGTAATCAAATGGTGCTTCTCTAGAGCTCCAGAACACTTTCACAGTCCTATTATAAAATCCTCATGAAGGCAGCTGTTTCATAGCCAGTATGCTCCTCTGTCATATGTGGCCATGCTAAGGAGCCATTTAGGCTCAAACTTGTGGGTGACTGTGGCTCGTCTGACCCATTCTCAATGTTGTTCTCAACGGCCTCTTTTACACAGAAACCCAGCTTTTTGTCCTGGATGTAAAGGCAGGAATTTTCTGCCCCCACGCCCCCCCCTGCAGTTTGCACAAGACCGCCCCAGTCCCAGCGGGTTTGCAAGTCACAAGAAGCATTCCCGGGTTCGATAACCCAGGAAGAACATTTTTACTAAAGGCAAATCCAGTGTAATGGGGGGCTGTACTATGGGGCCTGCTCCAGAAGCACAACTCGGAATCTGTCACTTTGTTCGTTTTTTATCATTCCTGCCCAAGGTATTGGGAGAAAGAAAATGCTGTTTAAACACACGAGCAGTATGAAATGATAGTCGCCATGTGAATGACAGTTGTACGTAGACTGAGTTATTACAGGCGGGCACAGTCTCCGACTAGTCTCGACTTATCGTTTAGCAGAGCCCCACCACTGGCTTCACTCAGATGGTGCGTGGTTGGTGTTTGAGACGTGAGTGTCACGTGAGGGGAGAGACGGGACTCCGGGTCTGCCGCCTGACGTCACCGGATGTGAAGGGTTCAAAAAACTGTGCATTCCTGCTCTCTGATGCAGGGTTTTCCACAGCAGGCAGTGCAGGCTATTATTTTTTTATACTCCCGTTTACTCCTGTTTATTATAAAAACATTTAAAAAAATTTAAAACATAATTGTTCCCACCAATTGATTTCCACATGTAATAAGCTGCTTATATGATTTGTTTTTATCGTGTCTTGTGTTTTATGAGTGAAGCTGGGCAGAACAGCAATTGTTTAATTGGGAGCAAACTGGCGCAATTATGTCTTTATTTATTTTTGTTATAAAATCTTGTTCATTCTCACCCACTTTTTTAATGGCTGTAGCGTAATGTAATGTAAAGGAAGGTGCTTTTTATGAGGCTTTGTCCTTTGCTGAAGTTAATGAGGTCAGCAGAAGAATCTTGGCACACAAGGGACTTTCAAACACACTTTTAATATTTTGGTGTTATGTGAAGTGCATTTCACTTTACACCCGGTGAATGACTGCTGAAGCCGACTGTTCTTGTGTCCCTGTATGCAATGTTTTACTGTGATATAATCAATGAGCAAACATATACAGCTAATTGGCTAATTGAGTAATTGCTGGAAACGGAGACCTGAATCCCAGGAAAGGAGTTGCCCACCCCTCTTCTAGCTATTCGCAAAACATCAGCGACAAGCTGTGTTGTCGTAGCCGCGTTGCGTGTGCACGCGTGGGTGCATATTGTAGAAGCCATTCTTACTGTTTCCTGGTAGTGTGCTGGAGATGTAGAATTGCAGAAGCGTATTTTCGGATTCTGCTGCAGCGTGATGTTTGGAATGGAGTTGAGGTGTCGTATTTCACGGACGTAAATGTTTCTCGACTATTTGAGCCATCACAGGTTTTACCAAAAGGCCTTCTAGTGTACTGAGTACAGGTTGCTGATTGGTGAATCAGTGCATGACGCCAATCAGTGCATGAAGCCAATAAGTGCATGCTTCTAGTAAGATCTGGAGTGGCTCAACTTGCTGTGTGTTGGGAGTTACTCATATCCCTGTGTGTGTTGGGCTAAAACGAAGAGGTTGAAACGAGCTTGATTAATTGATTGATTGATTTTATTTGATAAATAAAAAAATACAAATACACAAATGTGCATACAGTACTAAAGAATTTGTCAGGATATCGCAATAAAGTCACATGACTTATTTCCATTGCGGTCCACGTGACAATCCCCGGATGTGAGCAAAGCAGCAGGAGATAGGGAGTCGATTTTCTGATGTCCGGACCTTGATCTTCATTCAATGTCTCTCCCAGACACAGGAGAGAGAATCAGGGCAGGAGGGCAGAATAAAAACAAACAAAATCTTCGCCATACTTGGCGAAAGCAACAAACTAAATAAAATTCTGCCTCCTCCGAGATGGAAACCCTTTCAGGAAACACACGAACAAACACACAGACATTTCGCCACTAACAGACACCGCGCCTTTTCAGTCCGGAGTTCCTCTTTAACATCAACAGGCACACAAAGATGTTCGCAACTTTTCAAGCACTTCCACCTTCCACTTGTTCCGTGGCTTTTCAGTGGCTCTCCCTCTAAACACATACCATGACAAGACTCACTCATTCACACTTACTTCACACTCAACAATACAACACACAACCCTTGGTAGCCACACACCTGCACTTTAAGCCAAATTGGCTCAGGTGGCACTCGTCAGGCAATCGGTGGTTCCGCCGTTCACATGCATAATCACGTTCAGCTACACACGCAATCCACATAATCACACTAATTTCCAAACACAATCACACAAACACAAATGAGTTATTCAATTGACATACACACCAATTGACATTCTCTGATAAATTAAGACACCTGGGACTAGCATTCCTTCCCACACGATTCACACTTTCTCTCTCTCTCGTCAAACCTGGCCACGGTAGTCCAGTTGTCCCAGTCATCTACAGGAGCACTGTGGCAATTGCCATTACCGAGACCGATGCCTTCCACACAGGCCTTGGGTCATGTTTATCAGGATGCTTGGTGCCAGGTAGGCTGGGTGCCAATTTAAAAGGCCCAGTTGGAAATCTCTTATGGGTCCTAAATGGTCCTTATAAAAATCAGGGTTGTAACTTGGTTTGTCGACTGTTGCTGCCCCCAGGGAGGGGAGGCCAGCTAGCTAACTTCCAACCCGGTCTCCAATAAAAAGCAGAAAAAAAGAAGCTAACTCTGCACTCTGGTTTAATAGCAAAAGTGATTTATTTTTAGCTTTATATGGAGGAACAGAAGTTTATTAAATTAATTAATTAATTTTGATTTGTTTCTCCTGCATGTAAAAGGAGAACAGGAGCCCCAGTAAGTCGACTGACACGATGTTGGATGGGATTTCTCTGAAGAGGCGCCTCCGTGTCCTTCAAGTTTACTACGGCTGTCCACACTCGCTGGAATTGGCTCTGATCACTGCGATAGAATTTCGTCAATTTATCAAAAACATGTCTGCTCTGTAACCGAAGTAACATGTTTTTGAAATGAAGGGAAACGTATTAATCATGCCCTAGATGTTTTTTGGGGGTGTCATAATGTCTATATTTCAGTGTGATGTAACCCTCTTCCATGGTGTAGGGGAGTCGGTCTGCAGCATTTGGCTAGGCTGCCTGACGGGCTGTTATGCTGGCATTTGGTTTGGCCCTGAGTGGTAGCCTATTTCCAGAATGAGTTAAAGCAGTCCGATTTTTCTGGGGCAGTGTCTGCCCAGCTTCTAGCTTGAGACCAGGGATGTCCGACTCCAGTCCTGGAGGGCCGTCTGATGGTTTTTGGCACGTTTCAGCGCTTCAGTGATCACGTCATTGATTGGCCAAAGAGTCCAAACACCTAGTTTTCCAAGATTTAAATGGCGGCTGATTGAAAGGAAACCAAAAAACTCTCCAGCGCTGGAGTTTGAATCCCCTGCTCTAGGACAAACTGTCATTTCAAGCGATAAGTTGGAGAAACCCTCAAAACATCTGCAGAACAGGTCTCTCTGTGCTATGACAGAACTGTTTTCATGGCTGGAAACATCACACAGGCGTCAAACTGTAAATTGAACAGTAATGGCTTTTATTGAGGTGTTGATCCAGCACTAGTGGATTCTCTTTGGGAATGCTATTAAAGCCATCACAATTGCATACTGCTGCATAGATTTACAACAAAATTGACTTACATCAAGTGCATTGCACTAAGTGGGGTGAGACAGCATATCACGTTGGTAGTCGGTACAAGTTATTTACAAAAATAGCTGCTAGGAGCACACACAGAGCTATTGGGGTGGGGGCAAAGGAAAAATCTACTTTGTTTCTTTGTTTGTAAAGGAGATACAGGTAGCTGCCAAAATAAAGGCATAACTTGAGTAAATGGATCCTTTCAATGGGCCCAGTACCACAAGTGTTTGTCTGGCGGTGGGCAGTTAGGCTCGACTGTACCCTTTCCAATGAGCCCCCATCCCCCCACCCAGCTTGGACTCTCTTAGGCCAGGCCAGGGCCGTTTGAGTGTCTCATCCCCCGGGTTACCAAAGTGTTGCCTTTATTTTGGCACTTGCCTGTAGGTTAGAGTTAAGTTCCTATGTGAGTCATGTTGTGGAGGTGCTGGGGGGGAAGTGGGGGAATGATGTGTCTTGAATGTGGTTTTGTAGCAGCAGTCTTACCGCCCACATGTGCGTCGGTTCTGTCTTTCAGCCTCGAACGCCAATGCCTGTAGGGCCAGTGGCCGAGGCCTCCGGCCCCGCGGCGTGAGGGTGCGGCAGGTCGCCGATTTGAAGGTGGACACCCGCAGCGCTGGGAGCGGAGACCTGAAGGTGGCAGTCAAGGGTCCCAGTGAGTTATCAGTCCTTTCTGTGTGTCTGTCTGTCTGTCCGTCCGTCCATCTTCCTCCTCAGCCTCCATCACCTTGTTAACGTAGATCCTTTTTTTCCCACCCAGTGTAGAACATTCAACCACAGATTCAATAGACTAGCCAGATAATCAGCTCCGTATTAGTAGCACTAATAGTAAGATACTGCTGAGGCCGAAACGTTTCCATCCAACACATCCAATTTGGCCCATCTTTCTGGAAATTCAGTCAATTGGCATGTGACCTAATACAATGCTGTGGCAATTCTGTAACACGGCACTCCTGTTACCGGGCAGAACCTCCTGTAGTTAAGAAGCAGAGGGGACTGAAGGAATGCTGCAGTGGAGTATCTGATGAGTCTATAGTCTGATCCTGGAGGGCTACAAGCTGCTTTTCAGTGTTAATCGATCTATTACAGCAGTTGATTACACAGTTCATTTGCTTTACCTGGTTTCTTGGGTTCAAACTGGTTGCTGATTTTTATAATGTGAAAACAAAAACCAGCACACCCTGCAGCTCTCCAGGATCGGATTTTGGGAATCCTGGTTTGTGAAGAATTTGTGAATATACCTCCAGCAATAGCCGGTCCAAAGTGTGTTGATGTGATGTAATATTTAGCTTTACTCAGTCGCCTCTCTGCCAGGGTCCTTGTGTTACTGGAGCCCAGGAGGCCTCTGAAGGTTTTCAGGGGTCCGAGTCAGTTGCCATTGGCAGCATCCTTTTTGATTTTTTGTCGGTGCTTGACACTGGAGATGGAGAGAACAAGGTAACATGACACCACATTTTGGTGGAGCTACAATATTCTGTCAGTCACTGATTTGTACCAATCAAAACGTTTTTTGGCTCTTCAGAAGCAGAACGATTGGTCCAAATCAGTGCATTACTGGTAGCTCCACCCACTTTTGGTGTTGTGACAGCTCATTCACCCAATCACAGCTTGAAACTACTTCTCTCCCCTGCCCTTCCTCCCCGTCAGAGGGCCTGGACGAGCCCGTAAAGCAGAAGGACGCCCTGGACAGGGTTTACGCCTACGAGTACTACCCACACGCGCCCGGCAAATACACTGTGACCATCATGTGGGCCGGTCAGCACATTCCCAAGAGGTGAGGGCTCGGACACTCCTCCTCCTGTTCTAAACACACTGACACCCCCTCGCTCGCTCTCTCTCTCTCCATCTTGCTCTCTCTCTCTCCTAAACACACTGAATCTTGCTCTCTTCGTCTCTCCCTCCCTCTCCTAAACACTCTGAATCTTGCTCTCTCTCTCGCTACCTCCCTTTCTATCCCTCTCCCACCCTCTCTCCCTCCCTCTCCTAAACACACTGAATCACGCCCTCTCTCAATTCAAATTGCATTCTTGGCCAAAGCAAACATTTACAATTTCAGATATAACACATCAACAGATTTACTAGTTCAGACATAAGACACAGAAAGATCAACATTTTCAGACATAATACACAATATGACATTGGAATTGACGTTAATGAAAGCTCTCTTTCTCTGTCCCCCTCTCACTCTCCATCTGTGAGCTGCATTACCACATTTCTGCTGTGGCTGAAACCTTAAACACTCCTCTCTATATATATATCGCAAGTGCCCAGTTGAGTCATCTCTGACAGGGCACTGTTCTCGACTGCACACTTTTAAGGTTCTGTGTGATTGGTTTCTAGTCTGGAGCATGTGCGCATGTACACTACCGGTCAAAAGTTTTAGAACACCCCCATTTTCCAGTTTTTACTTAAATGTAAGCTTTAAGTTCAAGTCCAGTGAATAACCTGAAATGGTACAAAGGTAAGTGGTAAACTGCCAGAGGTAAAAAAATAAATGAAAGAAAAAAAAGTTTAGGTTACCAAAACCTGAAAAATACTGTAAATGTCAGAGTTATTAAAAAAGGCCCTTTTCAGGGAACAAGTAATGGGTTAACATGGGTTAACAGTCACTCTGCACGTCTCCGACTCTGGATCCAGCAAAAGAGCCCCAGACCATCACACTTCCTCCTCCATGTTTGACAGTTGGTGTCATACACTGAGGAACCATCCTTTCGCCTACTCGACGGCCTACAAAAACCTTTAAAAATGTCAAGATTTAAAATTTTGATTCATCGGTCCATAAGACCTTCTTCCAGTCTTCAGTAGTCCACTGGCGGTGCTTCATGGCCCAGGCAAGCTTTTTTTATTTTATTTTGCCATCTTGGCAATGGCTTTCTTACCTGTCAAACCTGCAGCTCGAAGTCTCGAAACGGAGACTTCCTTACTTCTACCAGTGTTAAGCTGTGCTTGAATCGGTTGTCCTGTGAGCCGCCTATCACGCAAGCTGTTGACTCTCAGAAACTTTGTTGTGGCTTTGGGTCTACTCACTGGTAACATAAACTTTTTTTTTCTTTAAAACCTCTGGCAGTTTACCGCTTACCTTTGTACCATTTCAGGTTATTCACTGGACTTGAACTGCTTAAATTTCAGTTAAAACTGGAAAATGGGGGTGTTATAAAACCTTTCACCGGTAGTGTATGTTTGTGTGATTATGATTTCTTTCTTCTTTTTTTTTGCGAATGCTTCATGTTTTTTTTGTGTTCATGGCCAGGGAATGAATAGCATTTTATTTGTATTGAAACATGAATGATGTGTGTGCCAGGGCGAGTTTGAGGCGGTCTGTGTGCATAGGGAGGTAGAACACAGCTCCGGGGTGTTTCGGCCATGTAGGTGAAGCAAGGCGTGAGCCGTGTGGAGGCGTTTTGGGGAATGACCTCATCGTTGTGCCTGCCGCCTGTGGGACCCTGATTGGGGAGGGGGTCGGGGATCGAGCAGACGGGCGCTAAGTATGCTCGCCCTGCTCGAAACATTTATGCTCGTCCGTATATTTCCCGTGACCACCACTGCTCAGTGTGATAAATGTGGACCGTTTAACGCGGACAGATTCATTTAACAAGGAGCGCACGGTTAGAAATGTTTTTGTTTTTTTCTTGTTATTTGAAAGGGCGCGGGGGCGGAGTGGGTTAGATTTAGCATGAGGAAATTGAGTCATTTTATTGCATGGGAGGAGGGGGGGAGAAATCTGCTTGCGTTTCTTTTACAGTCGTGATATTGTTTTATACCTTGTGGCAGTGGCAGATTTAAAATCCCCTTTAACTGCCGTGAATTTAGCCTTTGTGTTTATTTAGCAGGCATGAAGGTATTTTCCACATCATCATCGGTGTGGGGGGGTTAAAAAGTTTACAGCAGTGAGGATAGGATTACTGGGACATGGGATGTGTGTCTGTGTGTGTGATAACGATTTCTTTCTTTTTTGTGAATACATCATGCTTTCTTGGTAGAGGGGGTTTAACCTAAGCGATGGGGTGAGGGGGGTTCCTGTCCTGTACTGATCCCCAAAGTTCCAATGTGACCTCATGTCTCACAGCCACCAACGCCTGTGGATTTAACTTCCACTCCACAGGAGCCCACTAAAACGTCTCACTCACGGAGGACTGCGTTGGCACAATCCCAGCCTATTCCGCCGGAGTGTCTGTTCACTCTGCATCACTTATTTCTTTTTATTATTTATATACCGTTTACATTGTTATTTAGCAGACGTTCTTGTCCTATCCAGGACAATATTTGTGACTTACAAAAGTGGGTTCAAAAAAAGGGTAGGCAACAAGCAACAACGATTCCCGTTGAGGGACGTTGTTCAGACCTGTTCAGACATTCGCCTCACAAACGGCGGTACGTGTCATTACACACAGCTTGCCACATCATCTGTTGTCGTAGGATCAAGAGGCAGTTTGTATACACCTGTGCATTTTTTTGTATTTTTTTTTGTTGTATTTTTCTTAAGATGTAATTTCTCCCATCGCCCCCGCACACACACATGTTGTTTGGTGGTGTCGGGTGTTGCGAGCTCAGCTCTTTGGTACACACACCATTGGCTTTGGTTACACACACCATTGTTGATGTATCGTGGTACGTTTCGTGATGTCACGTCGCTGGTGATGTCATTGCGTGCTTGCGCGTATGTAGGTGTGTGCAGTAGCCACATCCATGGCAGCTGTACCGTGATGAGGCTTGACTATGTCTGTCTCCCCCCCAAATCTGCAGTCCGTTTGAAGTCCAGGTGGGCCCAGAGGCAGGGCCCCAGAAGATCCGAGCATTTGGACCGGGCCTGGAGGGGGGCCTGGTGGGCCAGTCAGCCGATTTCGTGGTGGAGTCTGTGGGCACGGACATCGGGGTGCTGGGTGAGTCTCACTCCTCACTGCAGTCTTTGAACCATTACCAGAGGGTCATGTCGGCTGATGGAAAGAAAAGGACGTCTTTTTGCGAATAGTTTTTAGACGTCATGGCCATCGAGTTGCCTTCTCATGTCCTAAGAGGATAGATCCATAACATTTACATTTCACATTTTGCAGAAGCTCTTATCCAGAGTGACTTACACAGTTTACGTTTCTTTACATGCAAGCCATTTATATTTCCTGAAAAAATTCAGGTTAAGTACCTGAATTGCTCATGGGTGCAATGGCAGTGCAATAAAAACCCAGTTCCCTAACCATTATACTACCCTGCCACCATAGGCACAGCAGGTTTGTTACACAGTGAATTCTTATTGTGTCCAAATCGAGAGAAGCATGTTTTCGTGGCGTGTTCTCTGAACCGCATTGGTTCCCCCACAGGCTTTGCGATCGAGGGCCCCTCCCAGGCGAAGATCGAATGCGAGGACCAGAACGACGGCTCGTGCGATGTGAAGTACTGGCCCACTGAGCAGGGCGAGTACGCCGTGCACGTCATGTGCGACGATGAGGACATCGAGCACAGCCCCTTCATGGCGCTCATCGTCCCCGACATGAACACCTGCAGCCCCAGCAAGGTCAGTGCTGACCAGGGTCGGGGGTCCGTTTCACTGTCAGAAGTGGTAAACGGACCATTTGTTGTGCAGGCAGCCTCCGCCAGTTGATCTCTATTAGATCTGGGTAACAATGAGTGTCTGGGGTGGAGTCGATCGTCATGGTAACCGTAGTGCGTGTTGGCTCCAACGGGGAGGTTTCTGGGTAAACGGTGCGTTCTGTGTGCTCCAGGTGAAGGCTTACGGGCCAGGCCTGGAGAAGACCGGCTGCATTATTAACAAGCCCGCCGAATTCACCGTGGACGCTAAAGACGCTGGGAAAGCAGGCCTGAGGATCTTCGCACAGGTGAGAGAAACCCGTTAACTGCCATCGGCTTATGAAGGAGGGAGCTGTGTACTGTCTCACTAGAGGGAGAGAAAGAGGCGGAGAGAAAGGGGAACAAAGGAAGAGGGGGAGAAGGAGTGAGGTAGAAAAAAATGAGTGGGAAAGTGGTGGGCGGCAGTACCAGCAGAAATCTAATCACAGGGTACAAAAAAAACAAAAAAATCTAAAAATGGCATCAAGAAAAAAAAGAAGAAGAAAAAAACACGTCACAGAGTAACCTTTAGGGTTTCAGAGAAGGGGTACATGTGGATTAACTTGCCTCGTCAGTCCTTTTTGCACACTGCTTAATTGTAGGTGCTGCCCAAACCAAGAGTCAATTCCCAAACTCAACATTTACGTGTTAGGCAAAGAAGTGCACAACACTACTTATTTTATATGACAAAAAAAACATTTTAAATGAGCATCCTCAAATAAGATCATTCTTATAAAAGTTGTCGTGCCCTTTTTTTGTTTGTTTTACCTGCGTAGGGACTGCACATTCCACATACAATTATATGTTGGAAATGCAATTTCAATTAATATCATTTTGAGTGCTTATCGTTCCTCCACCACGCATCCAACTTCCTATTTTGCCTTGGTTACAACTTAGGTTAAAAATTCCCTCCATCTTGTCTTTGTTCTCGATGTCCACGTGCTTAAAGCGTGCACGCACATGCGCACGACTCACACACACGAATGCACGGCCATGTGCTTCATCAAGCTTGCGCTCAAATGCGCCCCACACACGCACACACAGATATATGCATGCATTCACACATACAGTTATTGTTCATAAATGTGTTGAATTGTGCTTTGCTGTTTTGATACTTCATGTCCAATAAATGTCATATATTATTTTTATTACAAGGTTGTCTGTCTTAATGTTACACTAGTATTGAATTGAGCCAACCTCTTCTAATTAGAGCTCTTTGATGCCTTCAACCCCTTGGTTAGGTCATCAATATTACACATTTGGTATTAACTAAATGTTAATAATGTTGTGATCTGATTAAGATGAATTAACTATTAATATTTTAATTTAATTGTAATGATTAATTTAATTATTAATTGAAATTCCAATTTGATAGTTAAGTATATTTTATAAGACTGATATACGAAACCTAATGAGACATATTATAAGAATACTTGTATTGTTGGCTGCTACCGTGTTAGGAATTAACAAGCCTTACATTGTGACGTCAACCATATTAGAATTCTAATTTCTAGTGGGATAGCACCCTACACCTGTGTGGATTAGCCATAGGCTCTGTTGTGTTGTGCTGTGTTGTTTGATGCAGTGGCAGAGGTGCCAAGTTCCAAGATTTTGGCTCAAACTGTTTAGTTTTTTTGGTAGCAAGTCATTTATATATATTATGCCATTTAGCAGGCGCTTTTATCCAAACAGATTTACAGTTGTGAATGCATACATTTTTCAGTGTATGTGGTCCCAATGGGAATCGAACCCACAACCTAAGCATTGTCAATGCCATGCTCTACCTATTGAGCCACACAGAACCACGCAATGAAATAAGTGAATATTGAAAAAGAAAAGAAAAAGCTGGCACTCGTGATTTGCCAAAAGAAGCACGCTTCCTTTCATTCTTCTGCTACATGAGCTGTAAAAATTGGTGCAATATGCAAGGACGAGTTTGGTGAGGGGGAGGGTACGTCTTCCTCACCCTGTCTGTAACCCGCAGACTGCCGAGGGAACCCCCGTTGACGTGAAGGCGAAGAACAAGGGGGACGGAACCTACGCCTGCTCCTACACCCCCACCGCCCCGCTCAAACACACCGTGGCCATGGCCTGGGGAGGAGTCAACGTGCCCAGCAGCCCCTTCAGGGTAAGCCTAGCCCGGGGGTCAAAGGTCAGCCCAACAGCGCGACCTCTCATTGTCATCACTACCCTCACCGAGGAACGTTGCACCGTTTTTGCGCAGTAGTCTGGCGCCGCACTACATCGGCGACGGGCTGAGTATTTTGCAGGCTTTAGCGGATCTATGTAACGTTACTTTGACCATGACCAATATTTGTCAGCTTTTCAGGGATTAAAAAAAAAATATATATATGTATTGCAGAAGTGTAACATAAGACTGAAATGTATACGGAATTATGGTGGAGGTATAAAACGATTACTCTGACTGGGATTTTTGTAGTATTTCTTCTCTTTTTCCATAAAGGTTAAAGAACAGATTAGATTTCTTTTTACAGGAATTGTATGTATTTTTGGATCAGGTTCTAATATATTTGTCCAACTTAAATATTTATTCAATTTGTCATTGTTTTTTTCGGAAGATTTAGAAATTAAGAAATGTTTGTATTCAACATTTAATCGTTCATATTTATACATGATTTCGTTGGACGATGATTTTGTTCTTGAATGTTTATGCTGCTTTTACACATTTATTCAACTGCACTGGGACAAATTATTTCAAGTAACAAGTATGAAATGTGCTGATTTCTGATAAGTCCATGACTTTAAATGGCAGCTAGGACAGATGTGTTCCTGTGTTCCAGAACAAATGGACATAGTGGATTGGATTTAGTGTAAAAAAAAAAAAAAATATTGCAATTTTCACATTTCCAATTTCTATTAGGGGTGTGATGGTATACCTATTATGGTATAATTTAATATGAAAACATGTATAAATTGTCAACACGCCATAACTAAAAACCGGCGGTTTGGCGTCGCGCATCCTGTAATTTTTGGTGGTTTTTAGCTTAAAAACTGATACTGCGATATACCGAAAACCGTGATATTGAGTAGTACGATTATCATACCGTGAAAATGTCATACCGTCACAGCCCTAAGTTCAAGTTTTGGAGACTGAATCACTGATTACATCAGCCCGAAGAACAGACAGACTTTGCTACATGCTGAAATCGCCAAGAAGGGGCCTCCGTTCAACAAGAGTGACATCATCGTCGGTCTGTGGGGGACTCTGGATTACTGGACCTCCTGTTTGGGAGTGCCAGAGCTTTCAGCGATAAGACCCGCACCTCCACAGGCCATAGAGCAGCACCAACACGGCCCCAGCCGCACTCTTCAAAGACTGCCTTTATCCCTTTGAGTTTTCCACAAAGACTTCATGACTGCTTTAATTCAAACTCACAATAACCAAAATTAATTGTTGTTCAATAAATTTCACTGGTAGGTCTTATTCGGAGCTCTTGCTTTTTTTGTGTGTGTTGTTTTGTATGTTTGGTCCAGATTTGCCATGTCAGCACGATGTGTGTGGTTTTTATGGTTTCAGGCTGGGTACTTCTCACGTTCTGTGTGAGATGGGTCGAGAGAACACCATGATCCTGTGGCAATTTTGAAAAAAAATACTGAATAACAGTAATGCATGTAATATGTAACATTCACAGGAACCAAATTAAATTACACTATGACCGAGTATACAGAAAAAGCCTCATCAGTGGATTTGTTTTTTTTTTCTTCTTTTTTTCCATACATAACTTTTTAAAGTGTATTTTTAATGGGCATCAGGTGCTTAACAAGGATGTCTGCGTCCGGTACTTAAAGCGGTACTTGTTGAGTCAGCTTCCTGTCCTCAGCGAGCCTCTCTCCTTCCAGGTGAACGTCGGGAAGGGAAGTCACCCCCACAAGGTAAAGGTGTTCGGCCCGGGCGTGGAGAGGACGGGGCTTAAGGCCAACGAGCCCACGCACTTCACTGTGGACTGCACCGACGCGGGGGAAGGTGACTACAACTCCCAGTATTCCCGGTGTTCGGTGTTCTCTGACCCGCTTCCTGTGCTTCACTGTAGAATGATTGCACGTGGGGTTTTCATGAATATCCAAGAATTCCATTGCTTTGTGGTGGTGGGGGGGATAGATGCACAGCAGCCATGCGATGTGGGTCTTCCGTTTCAGCACAGTGTCTCGTAGGGCTTTTACCTGCCATTTCATTGGGCACAAGTAAATTACCCCCTGCTTTCGAGGACTTGGCTATACTGTCTTGTGTCCAAATGTGCCTTTACCCCACAGCTGCTTTTCCATCCTTTAAAACTTATGGTCTCTTTTTTTTAACCCAATGAAATTACTTTAGAGCAGGGCTACGCAATTAGCGGCCCGTGGGCCAAATGCAGGCCAGAGTACTGCTTTTGACCAGCCTGCCAACTAGCATTTCTCACACAGTTGACTCATGGAAAATATGTAGAGGTAACCTAGTTTTTTTATGCATCTCCCCCACCGCCCCCGGCCCCAACAAACACTAAATTAATTTGACCCACGTGCAGTTTTGGTTTTTAAAATCTGGCCCCCACGGGAAAGTAAATGAATAGCCCTGCTTCAGAGTGTTCAGCACATCTAACCAGATTTGTTTCACAGGGGATGTCAGCGTGGGGATCAAATGCGACGCCAACGTCGTCAGTGATGCGGAGGAGGACATTGACTTTGACATCATTCCCAACGCCAACGACACCATCACCGTGAAGTACACGCCCCCGGGCGCGGGCCAATTCACCATCAAAGTACTGTTTGCTGGACAGGTGAGTCACCCGTGTTCCTAATGCCTTTCTATTCTGTCGTGTTTAGATTAGGGATGTTAATGATTAATCGATGATCGATTAATCGCCGTTAAGAATTTGATCGATCAAGCACATCACATTAACGATTATGTATCACAGCACTGTGGAGTGAATGTAATAATATTGCTTTGAAGCAACAGTTAAAACCTTGTTGATTTTATAAAATATATCATACGCCACATTTTTCCGTTTTTTTATTTTTTTTACAAGATTATTTGATGAATTGTTTGTTAACAATCAGCGGTGACAATCGATCAAGGAAATTTCTTAAAATTAGCATCCCTAGTTTAGATTGGCGAGGTCTCTCTAAGCCTTTTGGGTTCCTTACCTCACCTGAACATGTTGCTTTCTTTTGTACTTTAAGCTGTTTAGTGCTTTCTCCCCCCCCTTTTTTGTATGTGCAAATAAATAAATAAAATCAAATGCTGAACGAGCATGAGTTTGACGGGCGAACCTCGAGTCAAAAGCTGCCAGCTCATTCCCTGGTTTTTGCTCCTGCTGTTCTCCACTGTGGTAAAAATGTGCATTCCTTAACACTTTGGACACTTTCTCAAGAGCACCTCTGGGCCTTCTCAAAATGGCCAAATCATAGCCACTTGGTCCCTCAGAGAGGATGGGATGTGCCCGGGAATACGGCACATCCGGCCTGCTTGTCCAAAGCGCATCGTGACCAAGAGTCCTTGTCTCTCTCTCCTGTAGGAAATTCCCATCAGCCCTTTCCGTGTGAAGGTGGAGCCCTCACACGACGCCTCCAAGGTGAAGGCTGAAGGCCCTGGAGTGGCACGCGCAGGTGAGTCCCTGTGCCCACCTGTCGTCCCGCTCTTATTTTGAAAAGAAAACATGGACCCCCCAAGACTGAAGGGGGAGCTCAAGGCCTCTGCTTTATTATGCACTCTGTGAAAATTGTGATTTAATTCATTACGTACCTGATGAGTTGCTCACGTTTAGGCATCGAGTGCTTACATAACTTATTGTTGTTGTTTTTTTTGTTTACATATAATCCATTTAAACTGCTGGTTGTTTCGTCAGGTTGAGTACCTTGCTCAAGGGTACAACAGCAGTGCCCCAACCTGCAAACAGTGACAAAATGATGCATTATGACAGTATTGCGACATTGGTTATAAACTGTAATATGCTGTCATGACTGGTTATGACAGGTGTTATGTCATGCTTATGATGGCGTTATGTAGGCTTTATGGCATCAAGTGAAGTCGTGCCTTAAGTGTAACTAAGTTAGCCTGGGCCCCTAACCATTATATTACAGTGCCATCCATGTGTTGATGGATTAGGTGTTGAAACTTTTTATGTCCATTGTTGGAAGGTTTCTGCTTTGGACCCACGAAGGCAAAACATCTTCTCGTTTTATTTTGTTTTGGGAGCAGGAGTGGAGAGTGGCAAGCCCACGCATTTCACCGTTTTCACCAAAGGGGCTGGCAAAGCCCCCCTGGACGTGCAGTTCACTGGAGCCAGCAAGGGAGAGCCTGTCCGAGATTTTGAGATCATCGACCACTATGACTACTCCCACACCGTCAAATACACCCCCGTCCAGCAGGTGTGCTGTTTCCCGGGCTTGGGTTAATCTGAGATGTAGTTTGGTTCTGTCTTCTGAGTGTGGTGTTACAGGAGCAAGACTGACTTTGGACCAGAGTGACTTGGGTCTGCAGTACTGTACCCTTGATTGAGATGTACAATTGCTCTACTAAAAAGCTGAAGTCCAGTTAAAAAATACCCACGACAAATAAAATTCAACCAGAACCTATGGAATTCATAATTGTATGCACGGTAGTGTAAGTGTATGCTCCTGTCCCCATTCCGCAGGGTGAAATGGCAGTTGCAGTGACCTTTGGGGGTGACCCAATTCCCAGAAGCCCCTATTCTGTGGGCGTGGCTGCCCCTCTGGACCTCAGCAAGATTCAAGTTGACGGCTTGGAGAGCAGTGAGTAGCCTCTGGATCGGGAAGGTTGCCAGGACGTCCTATTTTCCATTCTATTCCTATTTCCAGAGCGTCCTATTTTTTATTCCAAATTATACTCTATTAGGGTCACTTATCAATGTAATGTTTTTTTATGTATTTTTTTTATGAACTCCAATTACTGCTGAGATTGTAAATGTTCTGTCCTGTTTTTGAGGTTAGTTTTTTGTATCCCCCACACTTGTTCTGAAAATGTACATGACAAAACGTTTAGCTGAGGGTGCAAATAGTCTCATTAGTTTTCTCTCTTCACTGGCTGGCTGTAATTTCCTGCTGTGAACAGGACAAAAATAGGACCAGGAAAGGAAAGAATGACACAAACCAAAATGGCTTTGTTTTTGTTTGTTTTTACACTGTTTATGTCCATTTGGGGGTGCTCCGATTGGGGGAAGTGAGAGGTGGCCCAGCACTTAATGAATGAATGTATTATTATTAATAATATCAATAATACAATATTTTTATTATCCTTATTTGTCTAACACATTTCCAGCAGTACAGCACAAACTGATAAGTTATTAAAATGGACAGAGCATAAAAAGCATAACATAAATAAATGACCTATATAAAACCAAATATTAAGTTAAAGGGGTTTTAAGTATAGTGTCCACAATCGTCTTGGAAAATGTACAAGTAGCACAGCTTTGACAGCATGCTACATTCGCATGAAAGTATAAATATCCAGGCAAACTGTGTGCCAGTGCCAGTGTCAGTGTCATGTCCAGACTCCGTAATGTTTTCTGATGCTCTGATTTAAAATGCCTTAAACGGCAGCACCCCCTGAATTTCAGGAGTGGAGGTGGGTCAGGAATGAAAACCAGCAATGAAGATATAATAATAAGGGACACTAACAGCACTGACTGCAAAATGAGGGAAATTTGGGAAATTGCCCACAGGAATTTATGGGAATTCCGGGAGTTCCATGTTACTGAAGCACTGTTCTGGTTGAAACCCTGTGAACTGCAGGAGTGGAGGTGGGTCAGGACCAGCAGTTTACAGTGGACACGAAGGGGGCAGGAGGCCAGGGGAAGCTGGAGGTTCGGATCACCAGCCCCTCCAGCAAGGCAGTGGTCTGTGCGGTGGAGCCCCAACCCAAGAAGGACTGCAGCCTGGTCAAGTACATCCCCAAAGAGGAGGGCTTCTGGATGGTGGACGTCAGCTACGATGGCAGCCCCATCCCAGGGAGCCCCTTCCAAGTGGAGGCCTCGCTGCCCCCAGACCCCAGCAAGGTACGTCAGCACCCCCTTGAGGTTGTCTAAACTACATTGTTGCCACCAACACCAGTCCTGGGCCACATTTCTAGGAACATTTTAACGTTTTGGTATCCAGTATGCCTCCTGAATTAGGAGTCATGGAAATGTTGTTGAGCTATCAGGGAATTTTGCCTGGGTAAAACCATGCAAACCTTGTGAAACTTGGCCAAACATATGTTCAGATATGGAATTAAACTGTTTGTTAAAACAATTTAATTGTGAATATACACTGTTACAGAGAAGGTTTTCTAAACCTCCTTGCCCTTAAGTAGTGTGCTACATGTAAGTGCAGTCTTTAATCTGAGGGATGCCCAACTCCAGTCCTGGAGGGCCGGTGTGTATGCTGGTTTTCCTTCCAACCACTTATTCTGGCTTAATTTTCTAAACGGCCATGTACTCCAATACTGGTTCACTCCTATATCGGAGCCACAGTAGAATGTTTTCACCAAGGATATGTGTGCAATTGGTAGCTCCTTACTTAAGAAAATGTCAAATCAAATAAATCATTAATTGAATCATTAAGAGCAGAAGTTGGCATATGGCATTAAGAGCAGAAGTTGGCATGTAATCCCAAAATGGATCGGCCCTCGTTGTGCACCCACTGCTCTATGACAGGGGTGTCCAATTTTACCCGTGAAGGGCCGGTGTGTCTTCAATCAAGTCCTTGATTCATTGAATTGGGTGTTGTAGTGCTGGGCTAGAACAAAAACCTGCACCCACACCGGCCCTTCTCGGATTAGACTGTACACCCCTGCTCCATGCACCGCCACGCGTAAATACGCCCAATGTTCTAAACGGAACACAGTGGCCGTGGCCGAAACCGCTCACTGCTTCCCTATTCCCTATTCCCTATATAGTATATACTATATAGTGTACTATTTAGAGAACGAAAGTAGTGTTTTCGGAGACTACAACTGAACGTCATTTGCGTAAAAAAAAAAAAAAAAAAAAAAATGATATTCAGGTGACGCAAGCGGATGTGCTCAGTATCATAAACAAACCGAGCACTCATGGCGGCAGGTTTAAATGTGCTAAAGTTTTGAGTTTCAAAGACGGGCAAAATTTTGTGTAAATGTAAGTAACGTCGCTGTATTTCTTTCTTTCGCCATTCTTTCCCTTCTCTCCTTCGGTATGACACGACCGCATTGCATTGTGGTAGACGGGATCAATTCTAGGGTAAAGTAGGGTACAGTCGATGTACACTACAAATCACGGTGAATTGTGGGTATTTTCTCGTTCCCTATTTAGTGTCCGAAATTCACATTTTAGAATTCGTCGCACTCTACAAAATGGCGTCCACACAAAGTAGTGTACTAAATAGGGAATAGGGAGTGGTTTCGGACACGGCCAACGTTTCCTTGATGAGCTGCTGGTGTTTTGATTGGCAGTTGGTGCTGATGGATTTTTGTCTCTCCTCCCCCTCCCCAGGTGAAGGCCTTTGGCCCCGGTCTGAAAGGAGGGCTGGTGGGCGAGCCGGCACCGTTCACCATCGATACCAAGGGTGCCGGCACTGGTGGGCTGGGCCTGACCGTGGAGGGCCCCACTGAGGCCAAGATCGAGTGCTCAGACAACGGGGACGGCACCTGCTCCGTGTCCTACCTGCCCACCGAGCCCGGCGAGTACCTGGTCAACATCCTGTTCGAGGAGTCGCACGTCCCCGGCTCACCCTTCCACGCCGACGTCCAGATGCCCTTTGACCCCTCCAGGGTGGTGGCGTCGGGCCCCGGGCTGAAGCGGGGCAGGGTCGGGGAGATGGGGGTGGTGAATGTGGACTGTGCCAAGGCTGGACCAGGGCAGCTGGCCTTGGAGGCTGTGTCTGACTCGGGCTCCAAGGCCAAGGCGGAGGTGCAGGACAACAAGGACGGGACATACATGGTCACCTACGTGCCCCTCACGGCCGGCATGTACACCCTCATGCTGAAGTACGGGGGCAAGGCCGTGCCCAACTTCCCCGCCAAAGTTGTGGTCGACCCGGCCGTCGACACCAGCAAGGTGAAGGTGTACGGGCCTGGAGTCAAAGGAGAAGGTAAACTTCACGTTTAGCCGTGAGGCCTTTTTTGACGGATTAAGCAACAAAAGGCAACATTAATTCATGGAGGTGCAGCCATTTTCTTTCGATGTTGAGTTGGCTTAGTGACGCATGGTTCAGTTGTGTTGGGAGATCCGCTTATGTTGATCTGCTTTGCTGTGGGAGGGGGGTTTAAAATGTCACATCAACATGAAAACAACGTGAATCCAACTTGACCATTTCAAAGGAAATCCTTTACCATCAACAGTGTTTCTTTTGCACTCGGCTCCCGTGACTTCATGGGTTTGTTTTCCTGGACACCAGAGGGGTGACTGTGAAGCCGCTTCTGTTTCGGCACTCCCCCCCAACACATGGCATCCCTCCGCTCTTTGAATTCACAAGCAGTGACTTCAGAGCAGCCGAGAAGAAGTGCCATTATTTGAATGACGCTTGGGTGAAAGAGATCCTGCTCTCCACAGAGCATAAAGGCGGCGATGACATTTTTACAAAAGGGCCGATGGCTCACAGATGGGATGTCGGCTTTTAAAATAGCTGAATAGATTGAGCAGTTTTTTAAATTTTATTTAAAAAGAAAATATATATTTATTTTAAGATTTTTTTTTCCAGTTTCCTGATTTTTTTCTTCCCCCCTGGTAAAAACTCCCAGTTTGGTAGCCAATTATTTCTTTCAATTTACCCTCCCCCACGAACCCGCCACTCATCTTCAGAGGCAAGCCAGTTTTTCCTGTGCAGGGACGCCTTTCGCGCTTCTCTGTGAGCCCGTGCTAGGTCACCCTCCCCCCACCCTCTGGGGCGGTCAGCCAATCCCGCCTCCAAAGGGGCTCTCGGCCAGAGCCGGACTGACACAGCCAGGTTTCGAACCGCGGCTGCACTGGGCAACTTGCATTCCGGGCAAATGCTTTGACCGTTACGCCACCCGAGGGCCCGAGCAGTGGGTTTTTTTTGGGCTGTTGCTGTGTTTCGCATGTTCAAAGTCTAAACCATCCTTTTGATTTAACTCGGCAGTGTAGTATAATGGCTAAGGGACTGGACTGGGCTTGTAACATAAGGTTGCAGGTTCGTTTCCCAGATGGGGCACTACCATTGTACCCTTGAGCAAAGGTACTTAACCTGAATTGCTTTGGTAAATCCAGCTGTATAAATGGATTATATGTGAAGACATTTAAACTGTAAGTCGCTCTGGATAAGACCATGTCCTAAATGCCTGTAATGTAAATCTCTCCTATAGTTTTATCATTTTTATTTCATTGTTTATTTTTTTATTAATTGTTTTACACACAGGAGTATTCCGCGAAGCCACCACTGAATTCACCGTGGACGCCCGCCCTCTGACCAAAGTGGGTGGAGACCACATCAAGGCCCAGGTCACAAACCCGTCAGGTGGCGTGAATGACTGCGTGATCGTAGACAAGGCGGACGGGACTTACAGCGTGGAGTACACGCCCTTCGAGAACGGTACGATCTTGGGCACCCCAAAACTATGAGCCCAACTGACTTCTCACCCCAACGTGGTGCATCTCTGCCCAAATTCCGGGGGTGGGCTAGAGTGTTAGATTGTCCCCCCAGATAATTTCTGTCCGTTCCTAACAAGTCCTCCCCCAAATCCCTCAAGCTCCGCCCTTCCTTGCATGCGTGTTCGTTGATGGCGCTGCGTCGCGTGACTCTTGGTTGTGTCGTTGCGTGACAGGAGTCCACAGCGTGGAGGTGCTGTCCGACGATGCCCCTGTGCCGAAGAGCCCCTTCCAGGTGGGCGTGGTGGAGGGCTGCGACCCCACGCGTGTGCGGGCCGAGGGCCCGGGGCTCCAGGAGGCCCTGACTGAGCATCCCAACAACTTCTCCATCATCACCAGGTGAGAGGGCCACAATCACTGGCCATCTTCCCAGGCAGACTGAAAGCCTCCTTGCATTACGTTACAGGCATTTAGCAGGCGCTCTTACCCAGATTCAGTTTACTTACACAGTTTACATTTCTTTACATACAATCCATTTATACAGCTGGATATTTACTTAAGCAATTCAGGTTAAGTACCTTTGCTCAAGGGTACAATCTGCAACCTTAATGTTACAAGCCCAGTTCCCTAACCACTACACTACTCTGCCAGCTCACCCTTTAAGACTGCATCTTGGCTCATAACCCATCCTCACCCTCTCGCACTTTAAATTAATTTGATAAATTCAGGTGGTTTACCCTTTTTTTTACATTTCCTTTCTATGGTGTTGGAAGATCTCTTCATACATGTTAAGATTTGTGCCATAGTACTAGGATTGGCATGTTCAACCTAGGGTAGTGTTTTAGTGATGATGCGCGTAAACCTGCTGGTCTGGGAGCAGTGGCGGCGCCAGGGGGGGGGGCTTGCCAGGGCTGTAGCCCCGTCAGGAATTTGCATAGCACCGGCGCAGCCCCCCCAAGCATTTCCTTACAATTTTACATTTTAATTAAACACTTTAAATTATTGACCTGCACAGGTGTCTACATTTTATGAGCACCGCCTCACAACCATAAAGCACCCCCAACCAAATATTTCTGGCGCCGCCCCTGTCTGGGAGTGTTGTTCAGTCAGGTCTATGTCAGTGCTTATGTTACTCTTGTGGATGCACTATCACTGTGGATAAGAGCGTCTGCTGAATGAATGTAATGTGACGTATAGGGTTCTGTCATACTGACCTCTTTCTCCGTGAGCTTTGAATGGTGAGGGTAAACGACCTTCAAGGGAAAGAAACACACGTTACATTCTGTTTGATAAATGGGCTTTGTTGGACCATCGTTACCAGGGGATCTTTCCTGAATCCGTTCCCGTGCCTTGCCTGAGCAGTGTCCCACCCAGGGTTTGAACCTGCAACCTCCCTGGTTTGTTCAGAGACTTTGCCACATGCTCCGCACTGCCATGGTTTTTCTGTTTTTGTCCTTGGCAGAGGAGCCGGCATCGGAGGCCTGGGAATTACAGTGGAGGGTCCCTCCGAGTCCAAGATGTCCTGCAAAGACAACAAGGATGGCAGCTGCAGCGTGGAGTACACTCCTTACGTGCCAGGGCTGTATGACGTCAACATCACCTACGGGGAGAAGCACATTCTGGGTAAGGTCCGAGCTCTTCCCATATGGATTTGGGAGTGCAGGTGCAGGAGGGAGGTCAGGGTTCGCTCAGGTGAGCTGGTGGTTTTTTTCCTGAGCAGAGGAAGGAGGGGGGACGGGGTTGGGCGTTAATTTCTCTGTGTGGTTTCTACTGTCTACGGCCTACGCTATCATTATGATGTCATTTTGATTCAAATCCAAACCAAAAGAATCCACTGCCTTGACGTCAAAACCCCATTTCGCAGATGGTGCGTGCCAATTTAAAGGATTTATTCCCCCCTGGATATTTATTTGTCTGTAGTCTCTAATGTGGTTTTGATTAAGAGTGCATACAACAACAGAAAATTCAAATGCCTCATAGGTTTAAAATAAAGAATGCGGATGATCTGAACAAGAATTCTGATGACGAAAAACGCTTGGGTTCGATGGTTAAAGTGGCTCGATAACACACAACAAGTTTTTGTCATTACCGTTTACTGCAGTATTTAAAAACTGGTCGTTAACATTATCACAAGCCTTCCAGCAGTTTTCCAGCTGTATTGGTAATCTGGCAGGAGATGGAATGACTTGTGTTTTTGGAATGAGTGGTCTGAACACGTCGAATGGACTGTCCCACACTTCACTTCCTTGTAAGACATCGGTTTGTTAACTTTTCTAATTTTCTAATTTCTAATTTCTAATTTTCTAATAAAAAAAAGATTCTAATTTCCATTTTCCCCCCCAGAATAGTGCGGGGTAACTTGAAAGAAGACATTCCAGCTCAATAAATCATTCTCCTCCTCATATGTGATCACTCCGCACTGTCCCTGTGCATTGCAGTGAGACACCGTTAATCCATTTCCACAACGTCTCGTAGCTAATGAATTATCCATAGTGGGACGTTGTACGGTCTCCATTCTGTTCTATTGACTCACGAATTACATGCTGTGCTTTCTCACGTCGACTAATGGGGTGAAGCATCTGTCCTTTTCCAGGGTGATGCATTAGACAATGGACCAATATTTCATAAAGATTGTACACGTCGTCCCAGGTCACAACAGCGCGTAGCTACAAATAGTACTAGATCAAATAACGCGATAAAGCAAAATGTGAATGATTTAAATTGATTTCAACATACCATTACAAGGAGTGAACTATATTCAGTTGCATGTTTTATATTTCAATTAAAATGGTATATAAATCTGCAAAGAGCCATACAGTAAACGGATCGTGTTGTAAACTTGTGATTTTAAACTTCGTTTTTTAGCTTAAAAACTGATACCGTGATATACCGAAAACCGTGATATTGAGGTACTACTCCATACCGTCACAGCCCTAATTAATATATATATATATTTATTAACATGTTTCTTCCCCTTGCTGACATTCATGCCACAAAACCTGTGATACAAAGTCAATGATTAGACTCCTCTTGATAGCTTTAGCGATGATCTCTAGCCATATGAATGCACTCTGTAAGTTGCTTTGGATAAAAGCGCCTGCCTAATAATGAAATTGTAAATGTTACTTTCCCTGAATTTCTTCAGTAAAATATCCGGCTGTATAAATGGATTGTATGTAAAGAAATGTAAACTACATAAGTCACTCTGGATAAGAGCGTCCGCTAAATGCCTGTAGTGTAATATGTCCAGGGTGTGAGTGTGACCACACGGCTCTGTGCGTTGACCCTGCAGGAAGTCCCTTCAAGGTGCCGGTGAAGGATGTGGTGGACCCCAGGAAGGTGTCTATCTCCGGGCCTGGGGTGAGCTCGGGAGTCCGAGCCAAAATCCCACAGTGCTTCACCGTGGACTGCAGCAAGGCGGGCGTGGCACCCCTCGCCGTTGCCGTGACGGCACCCAAAGGTGAGCGCCTCCACCTCTGACAACGAAACTCATGTTTGTCTCCAGTCCCCAAAAAAGCTGCAGCGTCTTGTTGATGCAGATGTTGGTCCTTTTTAATGACCTCACACATTAACACTTCTTCTTTGTGACAGAAACATGGCGGAGCTTTATTGTGTGTGTCGGCTTCACCCTAGGAGTCCGGTGTGGTAATGGCACAGATTCTATAGACTCACCAGATACTCGGCTTCCGCGCTCCTTCCGTCCCCTCCCACCTCTTAACTACAGGAGGATTCAGTTGGTCACAGGAGGTTCCGGTGCTGCGTTGCAGTACAGAATGTTTGTTGCCATAGTACGGTAATTGCTTCACAAATATTCATAAGACATAACATTTTCGGCTTCAATGGCAGGGAGACAGAACCTGCAGTGTTAAGAACACGGAGCTGAGTATCTGGTCGGTCTAAAGCAGGGGTGTCCAGTCTTATCCGAGAATGGCCGGTGTGGGTGCAGGTTTTTGTCCTAGCCCAGCACTAAAAGACCGGATTCAACTAATCATGTTCTTCAATCAAGATGTTGAATCAGGTGTTGTAGTGCTGGGCTAGAACAAAAACCTGCACCCAGGCTGGCCTTTTTGGATAAGATTGGATACCCTTGTTCTAAAAAAACTGTGATAATGAGCCTCAGCTGTGCTCAGTCCTCCAGCGTTTGCCTCAGTGTGATGACGGCCAGAGTTTTGTTGTTCTAGCGGACGAGGCGGACTCCCAGCCCTGGCGCAGCCATCTGAAAGCCTTTACAGATCTCTTTAAAGTCGAGTCCAAGAGCGGGGATTCTGGGACAGGTTTGCAGTGTGCAGAAAACCCTCCCCTTCCGCTCCAGCCAATAAGGGACAATCACAAGCAAATGGGGGGAGTGGAGGGGTGATGTCGAAAGAGCAGTGCTTTGAGTCAACTCAAAGATTCCTTATGAAAATATGCCCCTGTTAGTAAAGTCTTCAGATCCTTCCCTGGTCACCTGAGTGCACATTTGATGATGTCACAAATTATGGTGTGTCTGTAGACCAGGGCCCGTATTTACAAAGCATCTCAGAACTGATCCTAGATCAGCACACCTACTCTGCCTTCTAGCTCAAAATGGTTAGGATATGGACAAGGGGGAAACTGATCCTAGATCAGCCCTGACCTGTGTCAAATGTAAATGATAAATACTTTCAACTCTTTAGATGCCAGTAACATTTGAAGACACTCCCGCAGATCTCTGAGAGTTTTCAGTGGAACATGTTACTGACCAAAACGTACAATCGTATCAAAGAGGAATTAAATTGCCAGTATTCTGCAGGAATCTTACTGCCATCTAAATGGTTAAAGTGTTTCAAATATAGCATTTGACCCAGGTCTGGTGTGGTAGTAGGGATCGAGTTTGGAATGCAGCCCCCTGTGTGCACTGCTGGCCATCTTTAAACAAACATCACTTGAGTTTACTTTGTAAAGAAGCCAATCAATATTATTCTTTGTGAACAGTCCCACCAGCAGGATATCTGTTGTTCATGGCCTGAGCGGCCTATAGCTGTATTTTCATAAGGTTACCTATGCTTCAGTGCATATGTGAGAGGGAGGAGAGCGGCTTCTCTCTGCAGGTGATCCTGGCACTCTTCCTCTGGGTTCTGTTGCTCCTGTTTTTCACCCTTTCTCTGCTACACTCTGTGTGTCCAAAGTGGCCCAGCCTCGACCCTTAACCCTCACAGTACTCCCCTTCTCCCTTCCCGTATGAATTCCGCATGTAGGATACTTGGCAGGGCACGTGATCAGGGCTCTGATTTTCATAGGACAATGCTGGAGAAGGCCCCTGCCGGAAGTGGAGGTTGGTCCTCCCAAGTTTGTATGAAGCCAATCTGACTCTCACCTCATTGAAAACACAGATGTATTATTATCCCAATTGGGAAATGGTTGGAGTCCCCAGACCACCCCCCCCCCCTCCACCCAACCCCGTCAGATGCAGTTGTCCTCGCTTTACAATTTAGCTGACTCTCGGATGTTCTTACCTAGTAGTACTTTTTTTTTTTTTTTTTTTTTTAAAGCACCCTGAAAGATGTTCTCAGGCTGTGTTTCAGCTGACCGGAGCATTAGTGACTGGGTGGTGGTGCTGGGGAAAGGGGAAATTTGGCGACATCATGGTAACCATGACCACAAACCTTCATTTGAGGAGCCTCACACCAACTGAAACAGCCACAATTCGGACCACAAGTTCCATCTTCTGACGCGTGTCATTCAGGGCCAGGGGAGCGGTGGTGATTTACTCCAGAATAACAGCTGAAAAATACAGATAGGCAAAGTGTTATTTTTTTAATTTTTTTTTATTTTATTTTATTTTTTGGAGAGCTCCATGTAAAATACAGGAAATGAACCCAGTTTAATGACTGCAGTGTTAAAGTGGCAATAACTACCAAATTGCATTGTGCGTAAAAATAAATAAATAAATAAAATAAACCACAATTGTACACTCATAAATTCCATTCCATTCCAATTTACTTATTTTTAATGCAGAGGCAATTACCACCACCACCACCCATCTCCCTGAGGAAATTAACAAAGGATTTAATTAGGTATTTGAAATGGGAGTGACTGCCTCAATGTCTGTGCTCAAATCTAAAGCGTTTTCAGTTTGAAAATAATGCATATTAATAACCGCAGCATCTGAATGGGTGACCGAAGAACCAGAGATTAAGGAATTTAAACTCATCAGCGCTCTGCATTTTTTAAATATGCCTGCGTGCAATTAATTTTCACTTTTAAGATTATTGATTCTGACTTGCTTTTGCTGACTCATCTCCCGTGGCCTCTCTGATTGCAATTTCGTGGATCGTTGAAAATAAATTATTCTTCTCCTTTGTTTGTTCCCCACGCAGGCCTTTGTCACATTCAAGCTGGGTTTCATCAACTTTGATTGCATGGACCAGAAACTATGATTCGCACAGTAAAAACACCCTAATCTGTGTCTTCTCGTGCTTTGTTTGTTTGGATCAATTCATTGCAGCGCTGTACGATTAATTATGACTGAAACTGTGTTGGGAGGGCCGGAAGGAGAAAGCGCTTGTCAACCTTGTTTTGCGCCTTCTGTGACATCTGACCCCTCGGTCCACTGTGTCTGCCCAGGTATTGCTGAGCCCGTGGAGGTGACCGATAACGGGGATGGAACGCACACCGTGGCCTACACCCCATCTGTTGAAGGACCGTACTCTGTGGCGGTCAAGTACGCCGACCAGGACGTGCCCCGCAGGTGACACACAGAAAATTGAGGCTTCACAGTTTGGTTCCGTTTTTCTAAACGCATTCGTCCAATGCTTCTTTTTTTTACCACATGACTAGACCTGGGTCTATAAAGTAACATAACATTTGAATTATTCAAATAATAATCAAAATATTTAGAATGCTTTGGACACCATCTAAATATCTGCAGATAAAAAAAAAAAAAATTTAAAAAAACTTTTCACCAATATTCAGGGCAAAGTCTGTCTACCACATGATTGTTAATTTGGTCAATAACTTGTTGAAAATTCTCAGGAGTCTGCAGGAGCGTTTTTAAAATGTCACCCCTCTGCACATGACTAATTTGGATGTCATCTCCCTTCCATACCTCCCCCTAGCCTCCCCCTCCCCTTTCTACCTACCTCCCTCCCTCATTCTCTCCCTGGATGAAAAGGTACAGTATTTACAAACTTTTTTTTGTTGCCTGCAGTCCCTTCAAGTTCCGGGTGCTGCCCACTCACGACGCCAGTAAGGTACGTGCCAGTGGGCCGGGCCTCACCACCGGTCTGGCCGCCAGTCTCCCAGTGGAGTTCACCATTGACGCCAAGGACGCCGGCGAGGGCCAGCTGTCTGTGCAAATCAACGTGAGTTTGAAAGGACGAGAACGAGAAGAATACAGTCATCCCGATTTTGAGTACACCACCTCTATCCCTTACTTCCCTCCCTCCTCCCCATCCCTCCTTCCTTCTTTGACTCCCCCTTCACTCTCACTCTCCTTACTTCATTCCACCCTTTCCCTCCCTCCCTCCTTTATTCCCTCCCCAGTAGAGTTGAAAGGGTGAGAACGGGAGAACAAATCACTAGCCCGCTTTAGCGTTTGGCACAACGTACACCACTCCTTACCGTTTAAGCATCCAGCTGTCACCAGGGTGACCAGATGTCCTGCAGCTATGGTCGTTATCCCACATCTCAATAAAGTCGCAACATTATGGATATGATATTGATTTCCAGCCCCGTGAAATCATCTGGCTTAGAGGGAGGAATAGAGGAGTAGAGGGAGGAATCCGCCTCAGACCAGTGATATTTATGTCTCTCCTACTGCGGGGTTTGTTTGTGTACAAGGTAATCTCCTGCTGAAAAATGTGCCATTTTTTACCCGCCCTCCCCTCAGTTTCCACATTCGTAAAATTGATGAGCCTCCATTCTGTGATCAGGCATTATGTAATGACCCTAATCTCACGATTCTCCCTCCTCTCGGACCTGGAGCTTAGCTCTGAGCTGGACTCGTCTCCCCCCCCCGTGCCAGCATGGCCCAGAGCCTTGCCCGCCATCTGTCTTCCTGTCACTGCAGCTCTCCCTGGGTTTGGCGGAGCACGCAGAAGCACAGTGGAAGAACCTTCTGTATACATCTTTAGCGCTGCCTCATTCTTCTTTTTAAACTTATTTTTTTTCTACACCTTCTTCCAGGACCAGGAAGGCAAGCCGAAGAAGGCCAGTATCCACGACAACCACGACGGCACCTATCGGGTGTCCTACGTGCCGGACAAGGTGGGCCGCTACACCATTGTCATCAAGTACGGTGGCGACGAGATCCCCGCCTCGCCGTACCGCCTCCGCGCCACTGCCACCGGCAATGCCAGCAAGTGCACTGTGGCAGGTAAGACCAAGGTCCTGGTAGCTGCCCTGGCCCCCTCCCTCTTTCCTTCCCTCTCTCCCCCTCTCATTCCCTACCCCTCTTTCCCTCTCTCCCTCCCTCCTTCCTTCTCTCCCTACTTCCTTTCTTCCCTCCCTTATTCTCTCCCTCCCTCCCTTATTCTCTCCCTCCTTCCTTTCTTCCCTCCCTTATACTCTCTTGATCTAAAGAGTTTGAGTATTTCAAATGCGTATTTGGTGCAGGTCTGGCTGAAACCGATCTGTGTCACTACACAAGTGTTCTTTTATGGAGTAATGCCCCCTGATATTGTGTGCTTGTGTTTTAGATGATTGTGTGTGTGTGTGTTTGTTTGATCCCTCCTGTTCTGCTGTGCCTCCCTGTGTCTTGACAAGATCTCACTTGTAAAAAGAGGGTTTTTAAACGTTAGTGTGCATTCCCCCAGGTCCAGGCCTAGGCCCCACCATCTGTATCGGGGAGGAGGTGGGTTTGGTGGTGAACGCGCAGGGCGCGGGGAAGGGGAAGGTGTGCTGCGTGGTGCTCACTCCGGACGGGACCGAGGTGGAGGCTGAGGTCATGGAGAACGAGGACGGGACTTTCGACATCTTCTACACGGCGCCTGAGCCCGGCACCTATGTCATCTACGTGCGCTTCGGTGGGGAGAACGTTCCCAGGAGCCCCTTCCAAGTCATTGTGAGCAGAGCGAGACGCTCGTCTGTCTTTCAAAAGAGGGGGGGGGGAATGTAATGGAATTAATGAAGTGCGTGTGTACGTGCGTGTGCGTGTGTGTGTGTGCGTGCGCGTGCGCGTGTGGGTGCGCGTGTGTGCGCGTGTGCGCGCGTGTGTGCGCGTGTGTGCGTGTGTGTGCGCGTGTGTGCGTGTGTGCGCGTGTGTGCGTGTGTGTGTGTGTGTGTGTGCGTGCGCGCGTGTGTGTGTGTGTGTCCGTGTGCTCTGCAGAGTGTGAGGGGAGTGAAAGAGCGAGGGAGAAAGGGTGTGAGAAGGGGGCCTGGGAGGAGGAGAGGTTGGGAAAAGGGGAGAGCGTGGAGAGAGGGGGAGAAGGAGAGGGTAAAAGGGAGAGCAAAAAGAGAGAGCGAGTGAGGGGGAAAGAGTGTGAGCGAGAGTGAAGTAACCTGCACCGTTCCTCCCCAGGCCACAGATGAGGCCCCCCTGGTTCAGCAGCAGCAGCAGCAGCAGCAGCAGCAGCAGCAGGCTGCTCCTGGAGCCTGCCCCCCTGGCTTCCAGCCCTGGGTACAGACACACCTCCCACCCTCCTCCCTCTTTCCCTCCTTTCTCTCTGACAGCCTGCAGCCCGCTGGGAGAACTCTGCGGCCCTCACCACCACTCCTAATCGCTCTGTTCACTGATTCACTGATCACCTGATCACTGGTGCACTGCTCACTAATTACTGTTCACTGCTGCACTAAAGCATCGATGCACTGATCACTGATGCACCAATACACTGGTCATTGGTTCACTTTCTGACCAATAGGGCTGTTTTCTCCACCAATCGCACTTATCGAAGTGTGTTCTGAATGATTCCCCTCAGCTCTGCCTCGTTTTACAGATCAAGCATCACCTCATTCTCCATTTCAGTGTGAGGAAACCTCTCTGCGTTTCATCCCCCTCTGTGTGCTGGTGCCCCTCTGCTGGTCTCACACCCACCCAATCACAGCAGCACAATACACAGTGGAAAAAATGGACCTACATTTCCTAGTTCTCACAAGAATGGGAAAGGGTGGGAGAGCAAGGAGTGCTTCTAATGTAAAAATAACCTGAAGGGATCTATCTGTCTGTCTGTCTGTCTGTCTGGGCCCTGTAGAGGCTGTTGCTGCTTCACCTCACCGCCACACTCCTCTCCTCATTCTCTGTGTTTCCAGCTCGCCTACCGTTGTTAAGGGCGTGTTTTCTTTGTTCTGTTTGGTTTCCTCCTTGCAGGATTCTGGGAGCTTTATTTTGCTTTTCCAGGTGACTCATGCCCCCTCTCTCTGTCTCTCTCTCTCTCTCTCTCTCCATCTGTGAGCTGCATCATCACATTTCTGCTGTGTAAGAAGCCTTAAGCACTCCTTAAGTTTCTCTCTGTCTCTGTCTTCTCTGCTGCCCTGTGTAGACTGTAACAAAGCCACAACAAAATGACAGTACATAAAAGTTATTTTGGTAATAAAGCATAATGACGCACGCATTGGCAAGTTGAATCAAGACCCCGGAACACAGAGGAGGTCACATGCATACACATTAAGGCACCATAATGAATCGGACACAAAAAAGTAGCTGGAACACGTTTTCTTCTCTGCCTCAAAGGGAAAGCAAGACACCTTTCAACTGTTGCGCCCCCTTATGTAATAATGCTGAAATTCTCAATTTGCATTTTGTCATTTAATTTTTCCTTTCTTTCCCGAAACCCTCAAATGGACTGCACTATGTGAAGAACAGTCAAACTCAGCCAGCTGCCAGAGACCCCGCAACCTGCTACTAACCATGAATGCTCTTTTTGTCCCCCAAATCCATATGCCCCCACATGCTCTCCAGGTGACCGACGGTTCGTACTTCCCCGTCAACAGCATGAACGGGGCGGGGTTCAGACCCTTCGACATGGTTATCCCCTTCGCCTTCCGCAAGGGCCAAATCACAGGTGAGGCAAAGTGCACAGGTAGGCCAGGACGGGGATGGTTTTCCAGAGCTGAACCCCTGGAGTTCTGCCCCAGCCTGTTTGAGCCCTATCGCAGCCTACTCTGGGTGCAGGGCAGTTACGCTTGCCCTTGCCGAGGCAAGCTTTCCGCCAAAAGGAGGACGTCTGAATGTCTGATGTTTGTTTTTAATATGCGATTTTTACCAGCGTTCTATTTCATCCGTCCTTGTATTGTCTCTGTAAGGAGCGTCGAGCTGAAGGAATATGCCAATATTGCGTCATATTTAATGTTCTGTATAGATGCAAAAGTGGGTGAAGTTGGATGGGTGCCACAGCCACAGTTGGCTGTCAATTACTGACTTATTTGAACCTTCCGATCAAAAAGTTTTGCTCTTCACAACCAAGGAAAATGATTGGTTCAAATCAGTGAGTCATTGGCAGCATATGGTAGCGCCCAGAGGCGTAGCGTGGGGGGTGCAACCGGGCGCAAAATTCCGAGGGGCGCAAAATTTCAGAAGACGAAAAAAAAAACACAGTTCCCACAGTTCCAAAGGTCCCCAACCTTTTTTGCACCACGGACTGGTTTCATGCACCGGGTGTAAAATTCAGAGGGGTGCAATTTTTTCTTCATGCACCCCGGTCTACGGAAAATGGTCTTGCATGAAACCGTCCGTGGTGCAAAAAAGGTTGGGCACCGTTACGTGCCTCGCCCCGGCTGCTGGCAACCCACGCTACGCCACTGGTAGCGCCACCCATTTTTGGTGTCACCTCATTCTCCTATCGCTAGTGTGAGGCTTCATAAACCTCCTAACGGTTGACTTGCTGACTTGAGTCATCGATGACTCACTGAAGTGTTTTACTGAAGACTGCAGAGTCTTTTGATTCATACAGCGCATCGTAGCTCCACCCATGTTCATGAAGGCTCACTCTTGCATCTCCTCAGTCTCCTGTCTCTACCTCCGCTCCATCACTAGTGGCCTGTAACGGTGCGTATTCCCCCTTCCAGGTGAGGTCCACATGCCGTCCGGGAAGACGGCCCAGCCCGAGATCATTGACAACCATGACGGGACAGTGACGGTGAAGTACGCCCCCAACGAGCCCGGCCTTCACGAGATGCACATCAAATACAATGGCGCCCACATTCCAGGTCTGCTTGTCTTTCTTTCTCTCGTCTTTCGTTTCCCTCTCTCGTAATGTCGGTGCATCCGACTTCGTCTCGGCGCTTGCTCGAATGCCTGAAATACCAGCCAGCTGGAACACTGGGCTGCCCTGAGGGTGAGTGTTCTCTTGTGATGAATCTCCCATCAGCGTTCCTCGCACGGAAGCTGATGTTTTTAGGATGATGGGGTGGGGGGGGGGGTTGGAGCTGAAAACTTTTAAAAAGGAAAAAAAATAAATCATTTGGATCTTGATTTATTTGAACTGTTGAAAGAGAACCTTTGCATGACATCAGTTTAGTGGAATTCTCCGTGCCTTTTTATTTATTTACTTTTTTCCCTCCAGACAGGAGCCTTGTAGTGTTGGGGAGTGAGTTTTCATGTCGGGGCTTGTTTGATGGTTGAGGATTTTGTTTCTCACGTTATTGCAGTTGGAGGAATGACTTCACAGCCCCTGCCTTCCACCAGGCCCATTCAGTTTATTTATTTTATCCTCCAGAGACAAACACTCTTGCACGTAGATGGGCAGACCTACCGACCTGTATGCACTCTGCATACCAGGCACCCATTTTGAGCTCAAATTAGACCCGTATGATATTATCACTTTAAGCTACGCCAAAATGAGGCTTCAGTCACAATGTAGTTATGACGCATGTAACTCGAGAGCGAGAAGTTCACACACTCCCGTGAATGAGCATTTCTGGAGCGTTAAACCCAAAGCGAGGTGACATCTTACGGCTTTTTGCAGCAAATTTTGTAAGGTCCCCCACCCCCCCACCTCGATGCGTTGGAATGGTGCTCAAAAGTGAATTTTCCAAAGGTTGGCAGGTCTGAATCTGGC
The DNA here is from genome assembly GCA_029706075.1 of Aldrovandia affinis. NCBI lineage: Eukaryota > Metazoa > Chordata > Actinopteri > Notacanthiformes > Halosauridae > Aldrovandia > Aldrovandia affinis. Next base: position 5,628,051 of record JAINUG010000055.1, read on the forward strand.
AGCGGTGACTCAAGCAGCGTCTCTTACAGGCACAAATAGGCTGGGAAGGGTCTGGTATTTGAATACCATGTATATCCAAGATTCATATCACAGAAGCTTCCTAATCCGCTCAGGGCGAAACAATGGCTGGGCTGATTGGAGTATTATTTCACATGTGGAAATCCTGTCCCTCGGTTGATGATCGTTGAGCTTGATTTGTTCCTGGTATTTGGTTTTGAGCGAGTGCCTGCGCCACGATGTATTGGCATTTAGTTTTTGCGTTTGAGTGTCGTCGACTCCACACCCATCCTTGACCCCCTTGCGTCAAAGAGGCGGAGAAGCTTATATATATACTGTATATACAATGGGGGAAATAAGTATTGAACACATCAACATTTTGTCCAGTAAATGTATTTCCAATGAGCCTATTCAAGTGAAATTTGCACCAGACTTTGGTATTAACTCAAAAAATCCAGACACAAAATCTAAACATTAAAGTCCATATGTAAATAGTTATGTGTAATAAAGTGGAATGAAACAGGAAAAAAGTATTGAACACACTAAGAAAAAGCAGTACACCACAGCAAGGAAAGGCAAGGAACCAGCTGAAAACCATAACTAATTAGGAGGCAACTCTACCTCCAATCTGTGCTAATTAATGTCAGCTGGGTTAGAATATATTGATGGGCTATAAAAGGTTTTTTTGTTACCAAGGTGCCACACAAGAAACATATAATGATGGGTAAAAGCAAAGAGCTCTCTCAAGACCTTCGCAACCAGATTGTTGCAAAACATGAAAATGGAATTGGCTACAGACGTATTTCACAACTTCTGAATCTTCCAGTAAGCACCATTGGGGGCATTATCCGTAAGTGGAAGCAACATCACTCCACCATCAACCGGCCACGCACAGGAGCTCCTCGCAAGATTTCTGATCAGGGAGTCAGAAGGATACTTAGAAGAGTAGCCAAAGAGCGAAGGACCACTAGGAAAGAGCTCCAGAAAGACTTGGAGGCAGCAGGTACAACTGTGACAGAAAGGCAATGCACTCCACCGCCATGGCCTTTGTGCACGCTCAGCCCGTAAGACTCCACTACTGAAAAAAAGACATGTTGAAGCTCGTTTAAAGTTTGCCAAACAACATTTGGACAAGCCAGTGAACTACTGGGAGCATGTACTCTGGTCAGATGAGACCAAAATTGAACTTTTTGGCTGTCACACAACACACCATGTTTGGAGGAGAAATGGCACTGCACATCACCCAAAATACACTAACAGTGAAGTTTGGTGGTGGAAGTATCATTATGTGGGGCTGTTTCTCCTCTCGTGGTACTGGCAGACTTCATATCATTGAAGGAACAATGAATGGAACCATGTACAGAGAGATTCTTGAGATGAACCTGCTGCCATCCACCAGGATGCTGAGGATGAGACGTGGGTGGACCTTCCAGCAGGACAACGATCCAAAGCATACAGCAAAGGAAACTCGCAATTGGTTTCAGAGAAAGAAAATCAACTTGTTGGAATGGCCCAGTCAATCACCTGACTTAAAACCCAATTGAACATTTGTGGAAGCATCTGAAGATCCAGATTCACAAGAGGGTCCCCGCAATCTTCAAGATTTAAAGACAATCTGTGTAGAGGAATGGGCCAAAATCACACCTGAATACTGCGGGCGATTAGTTACTTCATACAGAAAGCGCCTTGAAGCTGTCATTACAAACAAAGGCTTCTCCACTAAGTATTGAATTAATTTCAGTTCGTGTTCAATACTTTTTCCTATGTCATTCCACTTTATTACACATAACTTTATTTACATATGTACTTTAATGTTTAGACTTTTTGTCTGGATTTCTTGAGTTAATACCAAAGTCTGGTGCAAATTTCACTTGAATGGCCTCATTGGAAATAAATTTACTGGGAAAAATGTTGATGTGTTCAATACTTATTTTCCCCATTGTATACACGTATATGCCATTTAGCATTATCCTTACTTACAGTAGTGAATGCATACATTTTTCAGGATATGTACTCTCAGTGGGAATTGAACCCACAACCTAAGCGTTGTCAGCACCATGCTCTACAGAGCCGCACAGAACCAGTGTTTACTGTGTTTAGTGTTTACATTATGGTCTTGAGTCCACGCTTGTTCTCAGGGAGCGTTACATTTTCTGTTGATTGATGTTCCTTACTTAAGCCTTGTTAAATGTGAGTCTGGTATGTTTCTACATGCCACATCCATGTGAATGAAAGGCTGGAAAATGCAATGAATTATTATTCACTTCTCTTTCGGATCTGAATGTTCTCTTCTGTTGGGCGTGTGACATGTTTACTTGCCCTCCCGGGAAGGCATCCTGTTAAGGCCCTCTCCTAGTGTGTGGATGAGCCCCAAAATCTGCATCCTGTTAAGGCACTGTTCTAGTGTGTGGATGAGCCCCATGTCTGGTATAGAATCCAGACCGTACCAGTGCCGACTGTGGCCAACAGCCCCGCAGACATAATTGGCGGTAGCGTTGCCCACAGCGGGAGAGAGGGGGAGGGAGGGAGAGGAGTCTGTATTGTCACTCATCAGCAACCCCTGCTGGTCAATCGGGCACCCACGATCTGCCAGAATAAAACTGTGCATGTCTTCCTCTGACTCATGTCTTGGCAACCTTAACTTGTAGACTGCGGTGTGAAAAGAAACTGTGGCTGACATCACGTTTAGGAGGAGAGCGCAGGCTTGACTACTACGCTCTCCCGAATTGACACTGGACACCTATGAATACAATTGGGCATTCCAAATTGTGAGAAAAAGGGGGGGGGAAGCATAAAACATTTAAATAAATAAATAAATAAAACCCATCGTTCGCTGTCGGTGGTTTGCTTTCCAGAGAGCCCGCTGCAGTTCTACGTGAACAGCGCCAGCAGCCCCAATGTGACGGCCTACGGTCCCGGACTGGTGTACGGCATCGCCAACAAGACCGCCACCTTCACCATCTTCACTGAGGATGCTGCAGAGGGTGAGCCAGACCAGCCAGGTCTTTATTTTTGGTGGAATTTTTTTTTAAGCGTAATTGCAACAACAACAAAAAAAACACGGACAACCGTAGGGAGGAAAGAACACACTCACATGCACATGCTCACACTAGTGCTAACAACTAACTAAACCTAGTGGAAAAGGTTTTTCCTCAGAATACAGAGCAGTAAGGTTGGCATTGGGCCCTTCATCTCATGACAGACCTGTCAGCCAGTCTGAGGCACTTTTTGCTTTTTAAGCTCAAAGAAGGACCATCCAGGGGACCCTGGGTGGCATAACGGTAAAGGCACTTGCCCAGAGTACAAGTTGCACACTGCGGCCAGAGTTTGACTTTGGTCAGGTGTCCCGCTCAGGGGGCTGTGATTGGCTGTCCGCCCCAGGGAGAGGGGGGCGAAGCCGGCACAGGCTCGCCGCGTGTGCAGAAGGGTTCTCAGTGGGTATCGGAATCACGGTCGACAGCTCGAGTCCGTCTCGAAGGAGGCCGTTTGGCCGCCCACGTCACTGATGGTCCCTGGGTAGTGGCTGGTCCCATAGTTGCAAGCGGTGGGTTCGTGGGGGGTGGGAATTGATTAATAGAAGTAATAGAGGGTACAATTTGCCACCAAATTGGGAGAAAAGGGGACCAAAATCAGAAACACAAAATGTAAAAATGAATGATAAATAATCAAAAGAAGGACCATCCAAAAATGTGATGTCTTCAGGTGTGAGAGGATATGAGAGAGTTCCACAATGATTTATTTAGCGGAGCTCTCGGTCCATAGACCTTCGTCAGATCATTGTTGTTTAAGCCACCACAGTCCACATGCCTCTATGCTTCATGATCTGACAAGCACTTGTACGCATTGACAGCTGTGTGTGTCCAGCCGTCTGTGGATTGTGCAAACGGGACGATGTGGCTCCTGAGCTCAGTGTTGTCTTTTTGTTGGCAGGCGGTTTGGATTTGGCAATTGAGGGTCCCTCCAAAGCGGAGATCAGCTGCTCCGACAATAAGGACGGCACCTGCACCGTAACCTACCTGCCCACACTGCCCGGCGACTACAACATCCTGGTGCGCTACAACGACAAACACATCGCCGGCAGCCCCTTCACTGCCAGGATCACGGGTACGTGTGGTTTGGGCTGGGTGTGCGGGTGGGTGGCCCATCCTGCAGTTGTAGGCTAGTCGAATTTCGTTTTCCGGTGTCGTAACTGCGCAGCCCAATGTCCATTGCGACGTGCGTAACTCTGCTGTGCATCTGCTGTCAGAAGCATATTCAGAGGAGGAACAAATGCTCTCACTTCCTCCAGAATTGTCTTCCTGCGCAGACCTCGTGGTGTCTGCGGTTTTGTGCTCACCTGCTGTGTTCTCGCGCAGAGGACAACCGGAGGAAGTCTCAGGTGAAGCTGGGCTCGGCCGCAGACTTCTCTCTGGATATCAAAGAGACGGACCTCAGCCTGCTCATCGCCACCATCAAGTCCCCCTCAGGCCGGGACGAGCCCTGCCTGCTCAAAAGACAGCCCAACAACCACATTGGTAAGAAGTGACCTGCGTGCTTAATTGTGTACTTACCTGCTTAATTACGCATTTACCTACTTAATTACGTAGTTCCATACTTAATTATGTACTCGCATAATTACGTACTTACACACTTGCGTAGTTGCTTACTTCCGTACGTACTTGCATGATTACTTAATTGCGTACCTTCGTACATACGCGCGTGCGTACCTCATCAATCCTGTTCGTCTCCGGTGGGACCTGAAGCTGCAGAAATCATTTGCCCCTCTCTGTATTTGCCCACGGTTTGTACCCCACCCCATGAGAGACCCATTTGTCCTAGCTCAGCAACCACTGTTCGCCACGTGGTCTTCCGCACCTGCGTTTCCCAGTGTCCGTCAGCCCGATCAGAAACTGCAACAAAATTGATAAGAAGGGGGGCAGGGGGGAATGCCATCTACACCTTCGCCCTCGATACCCTGCTCCTCTGATAACTTATGGATTCGGCCAACTTGCGCTTTTGGAGCTGGATTCCAATTGACCATTTTTTCCATTTTGCACCCCAAAACTGAAGAGTGAGTGGGTGTGGGTGCGTGATGTAGGTCAGGTAATGTAGACGCGCACCGTAAGAACTATCCGCACCTGTAGCTGACCACGGCGACCTACTTTATTTTCCATCGGCTTCGGCCCAGTTTCCTGTTTAGGAATGTGGGGAATGTGCTGTAAAAGAGCATGAGTGGATGTGTGAGAAGCTGAACCCTTTTACCAGTTTATGAGAATGAATGAATGACTGATGAGAATGAATGGAATGAATGAATGGAGAATGATGATGATGCGGACCGAACGCTCACCACACATCAGCAGGGAATTATTGTGCCAATTAAACTGGGGGATGATTCGGTGGCAGGTTGAAAGAGCCAGGTTGCGAATTTTTGCCAGGACGGTGGGGGATCCCTTTGCGATGAGTGCCGTGGGAAGTGATGGTCTCATGCAGAGCTGAACCCTCCTCCCTCCTTCCTTCTCCCTTCTCCCTCCTTCCTCCTCTGCAGGCATTTCCTTCATTCCCAGAGAGGTGGGAGAGCACCTGGTCAGCATCAAGAAGAACGGCCGCCATGTGGCCAACAGCCCCATCACCATCATGGTGGTCCAGTCCGAGATCGGAGACGCCAGCAGGGTCAAGGCCTTCGGACAGGGCCTGGTGGAGGGCCACACTTTCGAGACGTCTGACTTTGTGGTGGACACGCGGGAAGCGGGTGAGGGTTTTTTAAATTTTGTGTCCTGTGTGCTGTGATTGAGGCCCGAGGTGGGATCCAGGTTGCCAGATAGTTTTTTTAGTTTGTTTTTTTTGCCCCCAAATCTAAGGGTTTGTAGGGAGAAGCTTAAGTGTATGCGTAGGGGTAGTAAACAGGGGATTTTAGAAGGTATGGGGGAAATAGTCTTGAAAATGTGTATGGGAGTCAATTGAAGATAGGGGGGGTGATGTTGGATTAATGTTCGAGTCGGTCAGTTTGATGAAAGAGAGGCCAGTGTAGTGTAACGGTGAGGGACCTGGGCTTGTTGGATTCGCAGGCGGAGCACTGCCTTTGTACCCTCGAGCAAAGGTATTTAACCTGAATTGCTGTATAAATGGATTGTGGGAATGTAAACTGTAAGTCGAGAGGAGAGTGTCTGCTAAATGCCCAAAGCCTACCAGACCGGGATTGAGGGGTACAGATGGAAACGCTGAACAGAACACATTCCTCTCTCAACCCGACAGTCTCTTGATACTGTGCCACATACTCGCACACCATTTTTTACTTTCTCACACCATCCTTGGATGGGGGGTGGGGGGCACACTTCTGTCCTCCCAGTTTCTTGTGTAGACGCGAAATGAACAAATGCCTAGTTGTTTTATGGTTGATTTTATTTATTTATTTTAAACGTAATGCTTTCAAATGAATTTAATTAGTTAGGACAAGCTACAGCAAAGTTGTTAAAAGTGGCGCTAGGGTGGGTATGGAAACAGGAGGAGACTTAACACCAGTGTTGTGTAAACCAGGCTATTTTCATTTTCTATAATTACTTACGGTGTCCTTAAAATGCATTCACAATTAGAAGAGCAATGCTTATGGCTTACCAGAATTCTTTGCTTAATTTAGAAGTCTGACCCGAGTCTGCAGGGCGATTGTACAATGTGGTTTTAATCTAGTTTCCAGACAACAGTGGCTCATCCTGCCCATTTGGTTCTGTTTTCTTGTGACTGGTGAATAGTGTATTTAGCTGTACCCTTATTGGCTTTCCGCGCCTTGTCCAACCCTTGTCGTGTTGTTCTTTAACTACGGCCTGAAAACTGCTGTAGTCACCAGGCTGACTTTTTGTAAATGGCACAGAACAAATCAGTCAACAAATTGATCGGCAAATCAATCAACTAATCAACCAAGGAATCCTTAGGAATAACATAACATATAAGGCTACCTTCTGAGCCACGATTGGTTGATTTGATTAGTTGGTTGATTGGTTCTGTTTGATTGGCTCATTGGTTTGTTAATTGATCGATTGGTCCCTGTCTCCAGGCTACGGTGGCTTGGCCCTGTCCATCGAGGGCCCCAGTAAGGTGGACATTCAGACGGAGGACCTGGAGGACGGAACCTGCGGGGTGTCCTACTGTCCCTCCGAGCCAGGTGCCTACATCGTCTCCATCCGCTTCGCAGAAGAGCATGTGCCAGGTACCAAACGCACGCTGGAACACCAGACCTGCCCCAGGTCCTTTGAATGGATTCACTGTGTGCCACACAAAAGCTCAGCGTTTGACTTCTTGCGCGAAGGAGGCGGAGTTTGTTGCATCAGATTGGCTGGAATGATCGCAATGTTTACTCGTCCCGATTATAGACTTGCAGCAATGCAGCGCCCAGGCTTTGCACACGGCTCGAATACACATTTTTAAATACTTTAACTCTTTGGATGCTGGGAAATTTTAAAACGCTTTTGCAGGTCCCTGAGAATTTGACAACATGCTACTAACCAAAACTTGAAATATGATGAAGTGGGTGTATGAAGTATTTTGTTCTGAATTAGTTTCTCGTTTTTGTGTTGGTTGCATGGTTGCTTGGCCTAGTTACAGGCCTTGAGGGGGCTGGTGTGTATGCAGGTTTTTGTTTCCACCAATTACCTTGGCTCAATTAGCTAATTGGCTTAATACACCAGTGCCAGTTTACTGCTAGATTAGAAAAATGTAAAATGTTTCACATAGGGCCACGAGACCAGTCTTCAGCTGTCATTCATGAGCCTGTCAAGAAATGTATCGAAAGCGTCAGATCGGGGCGCAGCAGATAGCGTAGCGGTCTAATGCACTGTATTTTGGCTGGTCCGATACAGTGTGCACTGCCAGTCAGGGACCCAGTTGGAAACCCGCGTCTCTGCCAGACGGGTCCTGGTTGTCAGCCCCGATCGGGGGTGGCATATGGCTGTCTGCCTCAGGGGGAGGGGGGAGGGTGAGCCAGCACAAGTTTGTCGAGGAGCGGGAAGGGTGTCCATGGTCGGGTTCCGTCTCGGAGGAGGCGGATCAACCAGCCCCAAAAATGTGCTTGTTGACAGGCAGCGGACTTGTGGGGAAAGGTGAATTGATATAAATAGAGGGTATAATTGGCAACCGAATTGGGAGGAAAAAACGGGGAAGAATTTGAAACTATAAATAAAAATAATTTAAAAAAGAAAGCGTCAGATCACGTAAATGATTGGGCTCTTTGATTGTGCTTTCATGCAATGTGTATGATATTTACCATTTTCTGTAGATGTCATGGCTTTTGTATGTGCATATAACTGACTGTAAAATGCCCTACCCTGCTTGTACTTCTATGTTTTAAATGTTCTGCACCCTGGGACACCTGATGTGTGGTGCGCTAAATAAAAATCAAATTGATTGGTTGATGAGAGTGAAAGCCAGAAAGTGGCGCGGCTCTGATGTGGAACTGAGCGGCGGCTCTCGTTTCCGCCCGCAGGCAGCCCGTTCACCGTGAAGGTGACGGGCGAGGGACGCATCCGCGAGAGCATCACCCGCCGCCAGCGAGCGGCGTCCATCGCCACCGTGGGGAGCGCGTGTGACCTCAACCTGAAGATCCCAGGTAAGACAGGAAACACGGCAGGTTAAAACAGAGATTTCAGGTAATAGAACCTGCTCAGAGAGGAAGCGGTGGTTCAAAGCAGGTTAAAACGGTGTACAGAAATATTTTACCATCAAGCATTAAAGTTTATAAACTTTTTATGTTTTTGGTTTGCCCTCCAGTATTGTTTTGCCACTCTGTGTACCTCATGCACAGAATCGTAGAGCAAAATATTACAATTAGATGGGTTCTCTCGTGGTATTTGTACCTTATATAGATGTATTAAATAATCCCCTTTTTAATGTTATTGGTGGTGGGGCCACATTTCACTCCCCTTCTTTAAACCCTGAATCCGAGCTCGGTGACAGTCACTGTCCTGAAGGATTAACAGTGTATGCAGTTTGAACAGGTGGGTTTTAGTCTGTGGTGGAATATGGATAGTGGCTTGGCTTTCCTGACTGTTGTGGGGAGCTCGTTCCACCACTGAGGGGACCAGAGTAGAGAAGAGGCCGGTGGCCCCGCCTCTGTCCACCCAGGGCACTGGCTCCTCCCCAAGAGGCGGAGTTCCGCCCAAGAGCCATCGCCGGGACGACGCCCGTTCCCCTGCCTGTCGGCCGGGCTAGATCAGACAGACGGAGAGGTGTGGCCTCGCTCGCCCTGGTCACCATGGCACTTGGGAATTACTGTTTTCAAGCCTGAAGATTATAGTAGTGCAGGGGTAGGGAACGCTGGTCCCAGTGAGCCACAGGGGTTCTGTTGCTTTTAGTTTTAACCTTAAAATCGGCTACAAATTTAGACCCGAGAAAACGGGCGCTCCGAGAAATCTGCGAATAAACCACTTCAATTGGTCAGTTAAGTGCTGAGTAACAACCGAAACCATCACGCCCTGTTGCTCTCCAGAACCAGAGTTGAGAAACCCCTGTATTAGAATAAGGAAGTGATGTGAATTATGCCTGAGGCCAGAATCAGGGGGCCAGTTTGGTAGTCACAGGCTTGATATTTTGGCAAGAGTCTAAATGCCCAAGGTTTTGTAGTCATCTCGCAGGTTGTCTCTCTTCAGTCCTATATTGGAGGATTTACGCGAAACTACCTTTAAAAAAAAATGTCTGAAAGTCATAACGTACAGCTGTCTCTCCGGTGTTCTGCTAAGGCGAGGCTTTGAGAGACCTTTTCTCTCCCGTAAGTAGAACCAGATTGATTGGGGGGCAGTACTGTACAACTCACTGTACAAAAGCATTACACAATTTTGAGGGCCTAAAAGGGTCAAGCCTTGTTTTGCCCGAGCGCACCAAGGTGGCAGCTTCTGTCTGCGCAGTCACTGTCTGGCCGACGCCCATCCTCTGATCCAGTCAAATCTCTGCGCTATCATTTTCTCACCTGTCTGTGCTCTCCACTCCCACTCCACTTTCCTTATTTTATGTCCTTCTGAGCTGCACTGTTCATTCTGACCTGTCTCTCTCTCTCTGTGTGGTACTGTTTCTCTCTTTCTCTCTCTCTCCCTCTACCCCTGTAGAGACATGGTTCCTCCTGGCCCTGTCTCAGGAGACCCTGTCTCAAGGGGGGGTCTTTCGGTCGCGCTGCTCCCTGAGGCGCGGGGCGTCCGGTTGGGGGGTGTCCGGACGGGTTTCGGGGGGAGCCGGGGGTGTTTGGATCGGGGCCACCCCCCTTGCCTGGCCCTCAGGGCTGGAGGGTGCGTTTTAAGCACTGGGCATGTGGACCATGAGGTTGGCAGAATGCGCTCAAATTTCCATTTTTTGATCCCAGCATGAAGCCCTGTGTGTCTGTGTGTCTGTGTGTCTGTGTGTCTGTGTGTCTGTGTGTCTGTGTGTCTGTGTGCGTGTGCGTGTGCGTGTGCGTGTGTGTGTGTGTATGCACGCACGCAGCAGAGTGAGAGGGGAGTGAAAGAGCAAGGGGGAAAGGGTGTGAGAAGGGGGCGCGGGAGGAGGAGCGAGCAGGAAAAGGGGAGAGCGGGGAGAGAGGGGGAGAAGGAGAGTGTGAAAGGGATGGCAAAAAGAGAGAGCGAGTGAGGGGGAAAGAGAGTGTGAAGGAGAGTAACCTGCACTGTCCCTCCCCAGTAATGAATAATGCTCTGTGATGCTCCGCTCCTGCTGTAACTGTGTGTACGAAAGGGCAGATTGAGCCCGTGGTGTTTGCTCTCAGCAGTCAGGTGAGTGGACGAGCTTCTGACCTCGGCTGCAGCGGCTGCCTCACAGCTCTGTAAACTCACCCTGCATCGCTTTCCTGGAAACTGTGGGGACTGAAATGGATCTTATATAAGTTACCCCTGCAGCTGTGTCAGCAGCTCTGCCACCTCTGGCTGTTCTATTCTAATACACCGTGGGTCACCTTTTTCCTGTCCACCTCCCCCTCCCCCTGTCCTCCCTCTCCTGCTTCCCCTCCATGTCCTCCCCTCTACTACCACCACCACCTCTTCCTTCCCCTACCCCTCCTCGCCTTTCCCATCCTCCTTCCTCTCCTTCCCCATCTCCTGCTCCTCCCCTCCATCCTCCTCTTCTCCTCCCCCCTCCTCTTCTCCTCCCCCCTCCTCTTCTCCTCCTCTCTCAGAAATCGACGTCCACGACCTGTCTGCCTTGGTCACCAGTCCCTCAGGCCCCACTGAGGAAGCGGAGGTGGTTGCCGTAGGAAACAGCACATACTGTGTGCGCTTCGTGCCCCGTGAGATGGGCGTGCACACGGTCAGCGTCAAGTACCGCGGCATGCACGTGCCGGGGAGCCCCTTCCAGTTCACCGTGGGGCCCCTGGGAGAGGGAGGGGCCCATAAGGTGCGGGCTGGGGGCCCTGGTCTAGAGAAGGCCGAGGCAGGAGTACCAGGTAAGATTTTCTTCTTTTTTTAAATGAATTGATATTCAGTTTGAAAATGTATTTTATTGAAAATAAAATCTCTGTCTCTGTCTCTGTCTCTGTCTCTGTCTCTGTCTCTGTCTCTGTCTCTGTCTCTGTCTCTGCCTCTGCCTCTGCCTCTGCCTCTGCCTCTGCCTCTGCCTCTGCCTCTGCCTCTGCCTCTGCCTCTGCCTCTCTGCAGCGGAGTTCAATATTTGGACGCGGGAGGCGGGGGCTGGAGGTCTGTCCATCGCAGTGGAAGGGCCCAGTCGAGCAGAGCTTTCCTTCGAGGACAGGAAGGACGGGTCCTGTGGGGTCTCCTACATCGCCCAGGAGCCTGGTACGATGATGGTGGTGATGGAATATTATTATTGTTAAATGATGATGATGGATTGCTTTTATGTATCACTTTTCATGATTGCTTTTACAGTGAGGGGGAGAACTCCCCTCAACCTAGACAACCTGGTTAATTCTAAACATTTTCCCGACTGATGTAAGCATTTACATTAAAGGCATTTAGCAGACACTCCTATCATGAGCAACTTACGCATTTTAACGCATTTGACCTTTTTACATACAAACATTTATACAGCTGGATATGTACTTAAGCAAGTGCCTTTGCTCAAGGGTACAACGGCAGTGCCCCACCTGGGAATTGAACCTTCAGCCGGAGTTACAAGCCCAGCTCCATCACCGTTACACAATTTGGATTGTGTTATTCTAATTTATTAAATTTGATTTATTCTATTTATTTATTCTATTTATTAATATTATTATTATTATTATTGTTATTATTATTGCTATTGCTACTACACTGCCTCTCGCCGGCACATTGGTGCGCACTGACTGACACTGAGGGTCTCGGTCCTGCCAGGTGACTACGAGGTGTCCGTCAAGTTCAACGAGCAGCACATCCCTGAGAGCCCGTTCCTGGTGCCCGTGTGCGCCCCCACGGACGACGCCCGCAGGCTTACTGTTACCAGTCTTCAGGTGAGGCACGAGGAAACACCACCACTCTGGGAGGGATCGTCCGCAGCTATCAAACCACAGGGCCTCCTCCAAGGCGATGAGCGACGTGCTAGGAAGAGGGCAGCTGGGCTCGCTCCCTCTCTCGCTCTCCCAGCTCAGCTCCACCCATGGAATTTATATTCAGACTAAATATTGCCCTATTTCCCGCCCCCCACCCGCCCTCCTAACCTCCTAACCGCTCGAGAGGGCATCAATTGTGCCCGTTCCTGCCATCTGAAATTTGGTCGGGGCTCCAGCAGTTGATTTAAACCATTCCATATGATATGTTACGATGGGGGCTGCCTTTGCCCGTGGATCTTTTTTGGGGAAAGAAAGGCAGAACTTTGAATTCCAAATCAAACTCAGTCAGAGCTATGCTCTCTTAGCCATCACGGTAAACACGCATCCCCTTTCAAGAGGGGGGGGGGAGGATGCGTGTGGTGAATCGCACTGTTACAAAGCTGGCCAAGACAATCGATAAGGCAAAAAATCACCAAAGCCCAAAAATATAAACTATAATTTATTTCTTCCAGCAAGCTAAACATTGGCACAACCCAGGCAGACAGGCAGAGACCAGATACTCAATGCATCAGATTACAACTGATATCGAACTGGTTAGCATAATAACTTAACACAGCTATAACTGCTCTCCAAACCTATTTCTCCATGCCTTGTTACACCCAAAGAAAAATGCCTTGCCATTTTGTCAGCACACCTGGGATTAAATAGGCCATTCGTTTCACCTCGGAGCATTTCTATCAATCGATCAATTTGCTTGCCACCAAGACATGCAAGTGCATTCCCATGAAGCTGGCAACACTCAGTTTGTACAATTGCTGAATAAAGTTTTATATCAGTAGTTTCAGTGGCACCCTTAATATTAAAATGCACACATACAATTGACAACCACGTATGCAAAATCGTGCAAGAGGGAAGGCCCCTCCTTCACAGGCACTGATGTTTCCGGGGAGCCCTGGCGCCCGGTTGCACACCATCAGCTGAGCCTTGCTTTGAGTAGCTGACGGACATCCATCGCCTTTTCCAGTGAGATCTGGGGTGTTTCACTTGTGTTTCATTTAAAGGCTTGCAACAGGACCCACATCGGTCCCGCCCACATAACGGCCGGCTAAAGCAGAAAGAGGCAGAACCCCCTCCCCCCGTCCCCGTCCCATTCCACATCAGAATGCCAGTTGTGCGTTTTGACGTATTCATTAGTACTAGAACATCTCCCCCCCTCCCTCCCCTCCCCTCCCCCATCCTGTTCCCAGATGTCATGTCAAATATTCAGAGCCTCTACCTCTGTCAGCTTTAGCTGGTCGAATGTGACCGCAGGTAAAAAGGTTGCATTGTATTTGTGGTTGGGTTTTAAGTGGTTGGGTTTTAAATGGGTGGGGGGGGGGGGGTAAGTAATGCATTTTACATTTTACATTTACATTTTAGGCATTTAGCAGATGCTCTTATCCAGAGCGATTTACACAGTTTACATTTCTTTACATACAATCCATTTATACAGCTGGATATTTTTACTGAAGCAATTCAGGTTAAGTACCTTGCTCAAAGGTGTCCCACCTGGGAATTTAACCTGCAACCTCTGAGTTACAAGCCCAGTTCCCTAACCATTACACTACACTGCCAGCCCCATATATGTAATGCTGTGTGCAGTAATCTGTTTAATTGTGTTTCACACCAAACTGTTTCACGGCCTGAAGGATGACAAGGGGATTGTAGAGCCCACACTATGATCGCGATGGCGACCGTCTGGGGGTTGGGGGGTGGCACAGGGGGGCGGGGAAGCGCTAAAACCTGTCTGCTGTTCGCTGTCCCCCAGGAGTCAGGGCTCAAGGTGAACCACCCGGTCTCCTTCGCCGTGCGCCTGAACGGGGCGCAGGGCAGCGTCGAGGCCAAAGTGCACAGCCCCTCTGGGGCGCTGGAGGAGTGCGTGGTGTCTGAGCTGGAGCAAGGTGAGGCCGTCCCATCCCAAACGCCCGGTTATCCCAAACACTCTCCCAAGATGCCTTATCCCCTCTTGGGGTTTCTAAATAAGGCTTTCCCCAGGTTTCCTAACTCGTATGGGACACAAGCTTCATTCTAGTATGGATCCTTATATTGTGTGTGTGCATGTGTGCGCGTATGCATATACACCGATCAGCCACAACATTAAAACCACCTGCCTAATATTGTGTAGGTCCCCCTCGTGCCACCAAAACAGCTCTGACCCGTCGAGGCATGGACTCCACAAGACCTCTGAAGGTGTCCTGTGGTATCTGGCACCAAGACGTTAGCAGCAGATCCTTTAAGTCCTGTAAGTTGCGAGGTGATGCCTCCATGGATCGAACTTGTTGGTCCAGCACATCCCACAGATGCTCGATCGGATTGAGATCTGGGGAATTTGGAGGCCAAGTTAACACCTTGTACTCTTTGTTATGTTCCTCAAACCATTCCTGAACAATGTTTGCAGCGTGGCAGGGCGCATTATCCTGCTGAAAGAGGCCACTGCCATCAGGGAATACCGTTGCCATGAAGGGGTGTACTTCGTCTGAAACAATGTTTAGGTAGGTGGTACGTGTCAAAGTAACATCCACATGAATGCCAGGACCCAAGGTTTCCCAGCAGAACATTGCACAGAGCATCACACTGCCTCCGCCAGCTTGCCTTCTTCCCATAGTGCATCCTGGTGCCATCTCTTCCCCAGGTAAACAACGCACACGCACCCGGCCATCCACATGATGTAAAAGAAAACGTGATTCATCAGATCAGCCCACCTTCTTCCATTGCTCCATGGTCTAGTTCTGATGCTCACGTGCCCATTGTAGGAGCATGGGCACTCTGACCGGTCTGCGGCTACGCAGCCCCATACGCAGCAAGTTGCGATGCACTGTGTCTTCTGACACCTTTCTATCATAGCCAGCATTAACTTTTTCAGAAATTTGTGCTACAGTAGCTCTTCTGTGGGATCGGACCAGACGGGCTAGCCTTCACTCCCCATGCGCATCAATGAGCCTTGGGCACCCATGACCCTGTCGCCGGTTCACCGGTTATCCTTCCTTGGACCACTTTTGGTACGTACTAACCACTGCATACCGGGAACACCCCACAAGACCTGCCGTTCTCGAGATGCTCTGACCCAGTCGTCTAGCCATCACAATTTGCCCCTTGTCAAAGTTGCTCAGATCCTTATGCTTGCCCATTTTTCCTGCTTCCAACACCTCATCTTCAAGAACTGACTGTTCACTTGCTGCCTAATATATCCCACCCCTTGACAGGTGCCATTGTAACGAGATGATCAATGTCATTCACTTCACCTGTCAGTGGTTTTAATGTTGTGGCTGATCCGTGTATGTATATATAGGTAGGTAACTTCCAAAATAAAGGAAACACTTGAGTAACTGAAGGGTTCTGGTGGCCCTGTTATGGTGTGGGTTGCATTTTCCTGGTATGGTTTAGGCCCACTCAACCCCTTAGAGGGCAAGGTAAGACGCCAATAAAAACAAAGCCATTCTTAGTGATCACCTTCATCCAATGGTGAAGCATTGCTGCATGAAACGAAACACACCTGCCCAAGAAACAGCTGAGCAGCCAATCATCCAATTACTTTTGGTCCCCTAAAACAGAGAGACTTTGTATAAAAAGGGCTGCAATTCGTACATGATTTGCCCGATATGGATGGAAATGCCCTCAAATTAAAGGTGACAGTCTGCACTTTATATACATTTATATACCTCATCGTCATTGTTTCATTTGAAATCCAATGTGCTGGAGTACAGGGACATAACAACAAAAAATTTGTCACTGTCCAAATACTTATGGACTGCACTGTATTTGCATTTGTCTGGACAGGTTTACTGCTTCATTAATTTCTTTAATTGTCCTTTTTTTTTTTTTTTTTTTTTTTTCATTTTCTTCTGACATTTTTTTTTAAGTAATTTTTTTGTGCGTGCATTTCCCCAGACAAGTATGCCATCCGCTTCATCCCCCGGGAGAACGGCCTCCACTTCATCGACGTGAAGTTCAACGGCAGCCACATCCCCGGCAGCCCGTTCCAGGTTCGAGTGGGCGAGCCAGGCCAGACCGGAGAGGCCAGCCTCATCACTGCCTACGGGGCGGGGCTGGAGAGGGGGACGACAGGTGACCTCCACACTCGTAACGTCCCGTTTATCGGCGATGCGCTACCCTACCATGCTTTTATGACGGGGATACTCAACCCTGGTCCCGGAGGGCCGCAGTGTGTAGCCTGTTTTTGTTTTCACCTTAAAATCGGCAACCAATGTAGGCACAAGGAACCAGGTGAGGCGAGTTAACGGTGTAAAACGCCTGCTTTGATTTATCAATTTAGTGCTGAGTATCAAAGAACCTGCAGACCTCGTGGCTGTCCAGGACCAGGATTGTTAATCCCTGTTTTATGGCATCAGTACTGTTTTGGTGAACCTCTGACACACTTGTTCATTGTGTTGTTTGTTATGTACGCTTTTCCCCTTTTTTAAAAAACATTTCTCTTTCCAACTTCGGAATGCCCAACCTTGTTCACAGGCCGCACAGCGTGTGAATACGGTCGGGCATTCCGAAGTCGGAAACCTCCGCTGTCAATTCGGGACAGTGCAGACGAGCACGCGCTCTCCTCCGAAAGGCCCATAATGGTGTTCGACAGGGGGCTCTGAAACTCTGGTCCTTGTGCTTTTATTATGGCTTCCCTTCACTCCGCAGCCTTGGGAACATGGTGTGTGGACTCAAGCTAATCAACGATTAAGTGCTGAAACACACCCCAAAACTACAAGGATCTTTGACATTCAATTCAATAAATTGAATTTCCTGAATTGTCTGAATTGACCCTCCCCCAAACTCTTTCCCCCATGCTGCCTTGGCCCCCAGGGACCCAGGCGGATTTTACCATCAACAACACCAAAGCCGGCCCCGGGTCCCTGGCAGTTACCATTGAGGGCCCCTCCAAGGTCAAGATGGAGTGCCAAGAATGCCCAGAGGGTTACCGGGTCCAGTACACACCCATGGCCCCAGGAAACTACCTGATCAGTGTCAAGTACGGTGGGCCCAACCACATCACGGGCAGCCCCTTCAAGGCCAAAGTCACAGGTGGGGCCTGTTCCCGCGCTGTGGTCCAGAGAGACCGCTGCAGACACAGCAGTGTAGTGTAGTGGGCGGCAGTGTAGTGTAATGGTTAGGGAACTGGACTTGTAACTCAGAGGTTGCTGGTTCGATTCCCTGGTGGAGCACTGCCGTTGTACCCTTGGGCAAGGTACTTAACCTAAATTGCTTCAGTAAAATATCCAGCTGTATAAATGGATTGTATGTAAAGAAATGTAACAACTAAGTCGCTCTGGATAAGAGTGTCTGCTAAATGCCTAAGATGTAAAATGTACACAACGGACGAGGAATTCTCTGCCTTACTGATGACAAAATGGTGAAATACTTACCAGCCTCCGGTTGGAGAGCATTTACACGTTTTACGTTTAATATTTTGTCCATTTAGCAGACGCTTTTATCCAGCGCATCTTGGTTGTTTATTTGTTATTTACACAGCTGGATATTTTACTGAAGCACTTCGGGTTAAGTACCTTTGCTCAAGGGCGCAACGACAGAGACCCACCTGGGAATGGAACCTGCAACCTCCCGAGTTCCAAGCCCAGATCATTATACCACACTGCTGATGTCACAATGCGAATGACCAGAGACCAGGTCATGAGTGATGTCATAAAAATGTATAGATATATGGTGTGACATGTGGAGTGTTGGTAGAGTGCTGGTTGCAGTTCCACTACCCTGTCGCCCCAGAGCAGGATGCTACAGCGTGTATTTTGTGTGACATCCAGGTGCCAGGCTGGTCAACGTGAGCAACGCCAGCGAGATGTCCACCCTGACGGTGGATTCGGTGACCAGGTCCCCCAGCGCCAGCACCTATGCCGCGCTGCCCAACTTCTCCTCCGACGCCAGCAAGGTGCTCAGCAAAGGGCCCGGGCTGAGCAGGGCCTACATTGGCCAGAAGGCCAGTTTCTCTGTGGACTGCAGCAAAGCCGGTAAGCGCCCGACCCGGTTTCAGACCATGTGACCATTACTCCAGTGCCTCTGGACCCAGCAGGCCTGTGGGTATTAGGGTTGTGCCAATATATCGATACAGTTGAGTTTCGGGATGCGTTTTTTGCAATACAGTGTGTCGATAGTTACCCTGTATTGCACTACATGCATTATTTAATGTGCGCACATGAACATGTTTACCTGTGACATGTATGAACTACAACGCCGGCCTACTGGGAATGAGATGTTTCTTTAAAAGCCTTTGAAAAATGTTCTGTTCAGCAGTTGAAGGACTTTCTTTGGTAGTCTGTGTCTGTTTCTGTCGGTCATTGATTCAAACTGTATTGTGACCCTCGTATCGAGATGCTTATCGTATCGCAAGGGACATGGCCATACCCAGCCTTGGTGCGGTTTTGGTTTTTGATCCAATCAATTATTCTTGCTTAATTTTCAAACTCACCTGCTGTAGGGCCTCCCGGGTGGTCTGCTGGTTATAATGTCTGAAAATGGCCACTGTGACCGGGGTTCGATTCCACCGGCCGCGCCAGTTGCGGCTCTGGCCAGAAGTGCCGCTGTGGGGCGGCGATTGGCTGTCCGCCCCAGGGAGCGGGGAGGGAAGCAGACATGACTTTTTGGTCATTTCTAGAATGTCGACTTGGAGGAGGTCACGGGCTACGGCAGCAAACTCACAATATGAAGCGGGGTGATTAACATGAAGAAGAGGGTGTAATTGGCTACTAAATTGGGAAAAAAATATCAGAAAAACAATAGATCAAAAAATATATATATTTCACCTGCTGTACACACCAATGCTGGTTCACTGCTGTATCGGACACCACAGTCAAATATTACATTACAATTACATTACAGGCATTTAGCAGACTTGCATAGTTTATATTTCTTTGCATACAATCCATTTATACAGCTGGATATTTACTGAAGCAATTCAGGTTAAGTACCTTTGCTCAAGGGCACAACGGCAGTGCCTCAGCTGGGCATCAAGCCTGCAACCTTTACAAGTGTTACAAGCCCAGTTCCCTGACCATTATACTGTATAAACATGACAGAATGGACTGGAATGATGCGGCGATTATCAGGATGTCTGTTTTTTCCCCCCTCAAAGGCAAGAACATGCTCCTCGTGGGCGTGCACGGACCCAACATCCCCTGTGAAGAGGTGTCAGTGAAGCACGTGGGCAACAGACAGTACAACGTCAATTACATCCTCAAAGAGCGTGGCAGCTACATCCTGGCGGTCAAGTGGGGGGACGAACACATCCCCGGGTCTCCGTTTCACATCACTGTCCCCTAGAGGGCACCACTGAACCCCCCTGCCCCGTGAGAGACACTGGAGGAGAGGGTGGGAAGGGAAGGAGGAGAAAGAGCCTCTGAGACTTCACGAAGCCCAATGTTAATTATGACATCATTTGCACTGGAAGTGCAGTCATGTCAATCAATCGATTCTCTTGACATGTGCGAGGGCGCACATGCACAAAGTTGTAAGAGACTTCTCCTATTTTTGCTCTTTGGCAAATATTGATGGGCTTTAATAATATTGGGGTTCTACTTTGTCACTTTGGTCCAGAGTATGTAAGAAAAATAAAAGAAAAAACGGCACCTAATCATTTTTAAATGAATAATCCTGTAGACACTAATGGCAATTTAACTGGAAGGGTGTCTTTCGAAAAGTCTTTTAACTACTGATGAATGTCCTCTTTGTTTGTGTGTGCATTTCCTGATCAGTCCTGTCCAAATCCTGCACACCGCGCAAGCCCTGATACACGGTGACGTCCCGTTTCCTATTGCTCCACCACTGACACTGCTGTTTAACTGTGTTTGAACTCAAGCATGAACTGGACTGTGATGTTTACATGTTTGTATTGTATGGGTGGTGGGCGAGGGGGGTTGAAGATAACACATGCCCAGAAATGGCAAAAGTAGAAGAAAAAATAGTCTTCTGTGTAACTGCCTGTCTGTAAACTCCTGTGCTGTAGGTCAGTTGTCAGGATCAGGAAGGAGTGGAGGTCTGTGCTTATGTGGCTTTTGGCGTTCCGAGGACGGAAGAGCATTGGTCATACATTTTGCTTTTTCTTTTTTACCTGCCGTATCACCTACACTTCGGTGTGCTTACAGTGAATATGCAAAACGGGGTGGAGCAGGATGGAGAACACTAGCAACGTGAGCCAAATGATTTATCCGCTAGCTATCGTTGCTTCTGAAATGGTATTACTATGGTGAGTTGCCTGTAGTTTGCTATATGTATGAGTGACAGGTGAACTGATTAACTGTCGTCCTGACCGTAAATTATGTGCTTCGAGCTTTCCTGCATGTCGTCCACAGAACATATCTCTGGAGCCCGGCCTGTATGTATTAACACACAAACATACACACCACACCATGCGCGCGCACACACACACACACAGACAAACACACTTTCCCTTATGCAAGTGAGTGAAGACCACCTTGTTTTGATCTTGCTCTTGTGATTCCAGAATGATGCTTTTTAATTGCAAGCCTACAGCACATAATCGAAGAGCGAGCAGACTTTGTGATCAGTGGCATTTCTGCATTTTTCTCGTGGTTCTAGGCTCTTGTATTCTAAACCACAAGGTCCCAGCACAAAACACAATGCATCACTTACGGACCGACTCTTAACGGGATTGTGGGAAATTGCCATCCAAATAATTTAAAGTGCTTCTCTTACCAGCAATTGCTTTTCGGAAAATAAAA
This sequence comes from Aldrovandia affinis, assembly GCA_029706075.1. Taxonomy (NCBI): domain Eukaryota; kingdom Metazoa; phylum Chordata; class Actinopteri; order Notacanthiformes; family Halosauridae; genus Aldrovandia; species Aldrovandia affinis. The sequence continues at coordinate 5,649,204 of JAINUG010000055.1, forward strand.
TTTAATTTTTCTTTTATTTTCTTCTGGTTATGATGCTTGTCTGTTATATTACTTAATGATGCTAGTTTTGATACACAACTGAGTATTTTGTTAAAGATTGTTTTAAGCGAAATAAAAAGAAGCAAAGCTCTAATTTGCATTTTGTATTAGCCATGGGGTGCCTTAATGTGAAATAAATCCATAGAAATGATGTACATTTGGAAATTGAAGCAATAAACTGGAATAAAGATTCAAAAGACTGTTTGGCGTGATTGTGTGCTATGTAATCTGAGATGGTGAGTTTAAAGCCCCATACTCATGAGGACACTTAAATTCTCAAAACACTTTGCCCAGGGGTGAGTATTTGTGGGGGATGAGTGTCCTCAGAGTGGCCATTTAAGGTGCCAGGGGCCTGTCTCACAAAGTTCAACATAGTCAGGGTATCTTTGCGTTAGCTGGCTACACAAAGCCTAACAAAGGCAATTACGACTAACCCATCTCACGACTGGTTATCAACTCGCTCTGTCAACCCTGTTTTTTTCCTATTGAGCTATGAGCACGTGCGCACAAAAGGAGCGGCGTTTGTAACACAGCCAACTGCATGCAACATGGAGAGATCCAGAGCACTGTTTCACGAAGCAGGATTGGTGGGTTAGCGAGCTAACTTTGGGCTTAACCCTAACTATATAAACTGCCCAGGTTCTCCGCATTACCAACGGAATGTGTATGTGGAGGCTACCGGTGGCTAGAAATACATAGTTTTCTGCACAGTGATCGTATGGCTTCGACGAGTGGCATTTGTGACATGCCCTCTGTTCCCTCTGCAGAGAATCTGTATCTCTGTATTTTATTTATTTATTGATTCCGCAATTCTCTAAGTTTGGTGAGGCCATTTTCCAGAGAGCTGATTGGTGAGAGGGTGGCCTTTTTATAGGATTTGATTCATTAGCCGGAACCTAAGCTGCATAAGTTACCATGGTGATGCAACCCAGTTAAAAGTGAGCCACAGTCGTGAGACCAAAAACCCAGGCTTAAGCCCAAAGTTAGCTCACTAACCCACTAATCCTGCTTCGTGAGACAGGCCCCAGGCCTATTCAATTCCAGGCCGCGAGGACCCTAGTGTCTGCGGGTATTTGCTCTGACCACACAGTACGCCACCTGATTTTATGACTTATTAGTTTACCTCCTCGGTTCAGGAGGTGAGCTAATGATTAAAATCAGGTGGTGTAGTGGTTGGATTAAATACTGCAGACACTACAGCCCTCATGGCCTGGAATTGAATAGCCCTGCTCTAGACCAACACTAAAACACCCGATTCAACTAATCCAACTAACCATGGTCTTCAATCATTGATGAGTTGAATCACAGGTGAATTCAGCAAACAAAACATTCTGCTACGGTTGCTATTGAATGGCTTGTTTGGTCTTAATGTTGCACACCATTTCGCAACGACCTCACAGGAATGTTTGTTCCAGTTTGGTGGGGTGTCGGGGCTGTATCCAGAAGCAGTGAGTGACGTATTTAAGAATTGGTGTGACACTGTACACAGTCGCCCTATCAGCAATCACGGTAACAGCACCCTGCAGCCGTACGTTCGATACAGCATTGTTTCAGTTCATAAAACAGTTTGCAACATTTTTTGCTGCTGAACTCACCCAAGTGTTTTAGTGTTGGTCTAGAGCAGGGGTGTCAAACTCGTTCCATCGAGGGCCAAGTATATGCAGGTTTTTGTTGTAACCAATGCACTACACCAGGTAATTTCACTCATTTGCTCACTTCTTCAACCAAGGAGGGGAACTAACTGAAATCACCTGGTGTAGTGTATTGGTTACAACAAAAACCTGCATACACTCTGCACTTGAAGGAATGAGTTTGACACCCCTGGTCTATAACAAATCCGTGCACCCACACCAGGCCCTTCTTTCATAAGACTGGACACACCTGGAGTAGAAAATGTGTTTGGTTCCCAGAGTACAGTGGTCATTGTGGTCTGTTCAAATGAAACCAGTGACTGTTCACACACTACACTACATAACAGGCAGCACTGCAGGAGAGCTACCACCAATCAGGAGAGGCATGTGTGTGTCTAATGACAACTGGCTAACTTTGAGTGCCTGCTATAGGGGTCGTCCCGGGTGAGGCTGGTTTTTGTTTTTACCTTAAAAGTAACCAATTTAGACCCAAGCAAGCAATGTCGACCCCAGAAACCAGGTAAGGTGAGTTAACTGTGTAATCAACTGCTTTAATTGATCGATTAAGTGGACCAAAAACCACCCTGTGGCTCTTCAGAACCAGGAATGGCCACTCCTGGCCTTGTGAGTAGTGAGATCAAAATATTTCACCATAGGTATAGGTTCTTTTCAACATAAGCATCCTTCTTCCGATACAAACATTCACTACTGATTTGTATGACCAAAAGGCTCCATTTTGGTCTCACCTGACCATAATACCCAGTTCCAATGCATGGAACTGGCTGTTTTTGTTGGATTTTATTAAAAAATAGTTATTAAGGGTCTGAATAATTGACATCTTTTTAAATAATCGTTTCTTTGAACCATGATATTAGTATAAAATAGTGTAACTCTACTATTTTTTTTAGCATACAGCATTGCTCATAACCTCGTTAAACGTCTTTATCAAGGGTCTCAGTTATTTTAGACCTTACTGTATAACTGAACCTATTTTACACCCCAAATGAAAAACCGTAGGCCTACCAGTGTGTAATTGCATAATACGTAATACTCCTGTCGAATAGCCGGTGGCGTTGGAAATGAATTCCGTAAGAAACAATGGCCGTAACGAAATTAGGTGGATAAGGTCGCCACCTTCCGGAAAAATATAAAATGACTGCTTATGCTTGTAGACAAGGTTCTGCCACAGCCTCCCCCTAGCCTAGACAACGTGAGCAGTTAAACATAAGGAGTGTTTTTGTTCTTTTCTTATGACATTTTCCTATTAGGATAGGCTGCAGCAGCAGTGTAAATTAGTGAGCAGAGGGGTCCTCCGAGCTGTGATCAAAGATCTGAAGTGATGTGCATAAAACCACTGCGAGTGAAAAATGGGTTTAAGGGCGAGTAAGAATCAGAGTAAGAATACAATCTGGTAATAGTATTTTAGCCGTAAAAACACCCCGAACTTGTCGGGTGGCGCTCGTGAGGGAGTCCTCGCGAGCTCTCCTGACAGCAGGTTAAAAGAACACAGCAGCCAGCCATGGTATGTAGGGACAGGAACAGTGAGTCTACATTATTATTTTTTAGACAGAAATACTACTTTGGAATCGTACAACGATGTAGATGCACTGAAAATATATAATTTTTTCTGGATGGGTAATTCATTGTTTCTTACGGACCGTGTTTGGTTACAATTTCACGATGTAAACATACCATACATACAATTTAAATATGGTATCATTTCAATATATCGGTTAAGTAGAATCTATTTAAATTCAATTACATCCCCGACACCCCTCCTCGGCGTCCACCTTTAGTCATTCTTTCTTTTCACTTGAATTTCACTGTAGAATCCATAGTTTTATAACTAAATCTTCATATCTAAAACTGCATTTTAATTAGACTTTCTCGATTGTGAGAAAAGTTAAAACTGTTCAACGACAGAGATTCATTATTTCCAATTCCGCTAATGTATTAGATTACGATTGGCTAATTCTACAGCATATTTTTAAATATATATTTACAAAAAATAAGACCTACTCCTAAAATACTATTTTTCTTTGCTAAAAGTTGTCAGCGCCGTTATAAGAATGCCATACATGCAACTTTAAAGTTAGCATAATTTATTTAAATCATAAATCGTAGTTTGAGACTATTGTGCTTTTTAAGCGCTTTTCTCTTCGTTTTTATAGCATATCGGCCAAGGTCTCCTGCTACCGCGCACCTCCGCTCCAGCCGCTTTTGTCATTCCCTCTAGCAGTTGGAGGCGCTATTCAGCTTTGTGCACATTTCAATCAACACTCCCCTCTGAGGCTCATGCAGAGACCTGTCCTATAGGCTTTCACTGGTAACCATGGAGAGGATAAACAGGAACCTGTTCTTGGGTTTGGTGTCAGTTGCCACCTCTCTGGCACCATTCAGAGCAAGAGACAGAGACCACTTGCTTGGGTTCCACAGACACACATTCTTGCACATTAGGAAGAGAAAAGGATTGGCGTGCGCAAAGTATGAGGAACCTGCTGACCACTCAAAACCAGAACTGTTACCGGGAGCTGATCGAGAAGGAGGCTTACACTCGCATGGCGTGGAAGATCAAATACGGCGATGACTACCCCCTCATCTCCAACCCGTCCGGAAGCACAAAGGCACCACGGTCCCCTAAGCTCTCCACCCCCAAGACCATCCTGCTGCCCCCCATCCCGGTCCCGAAGCCCCCTGAGAGGAGGAAGGAAGCGCCGCCGCCGGCCCCAGCGGAGCGGGGGGGCCACGCCGAGGGGCCCTCGCCTCTGATGAGGCCTGTCTCACCCCAGACGAGGGAGGCGCTGTACCAGGGCTTCTCCAAGGAGGGCAAGGGCCGTCATTTGTACCTGCGGAGCCGCGTGCAGAAAGGTCCGGAAGAGAAGTTCGACTTTCCCCAGCTGTCTTCATGGGACTACGGCTGGAGACTGGGTGAGAGCACCAGCCCGCTATTGGCTTGACACACAGGGGGTTTTGCCCATGAAGAAAAAGAAAACGAAACGGATATTTAAAAAAAAAAAGAAGAAATGCTGGGTGCTCAGGTGACTCATTTTCACTTCTCTCACATGAGAGAAGTGAAAATACAAGGTGCTCATTGCGATAAAAAAGGGGACTAGAACTTAGAGAAAGAAATAGAAGGGAAGCAACAGAGCGTGTTACAAATAAAACTGGGCTTACCTCAGCGACGCCCGAGGCACTCTTCTAGACGGAAGCATTGGCAGATATTTTACATTTTAAAATGAATATATATATATATCAATCAATCAAGCAAATTGGCAAACGTTGTGATGTACTGAGTCAGTTTTTTTTCATAGACATTTCTAGTTTGAGTTTAAGAGGTGTGAAAACTGTCATTTTAGTATTTAATCCATCCCCCACACAGGTGACTATGAGAGAGACTACAGGTCCCCTGTCAACGGGAGATCAGGAATCGTAAGGAACACGTTTTATGCCAGGAATGGTATTTTTAATTTTCCTTCTCCAACTGACCGACTGGGGTAGCAGGTGGCAGACGCCCCTTGTCAGCCAGGTTTCTCGAAGATCATGTTGGATAATATCACCTGGAACAAGCTGTTTAAATATGCCTTCAACTCTACACCAAAAGCAAAAGTTGTGACAATTGCATAGAACATAGTTTGCAAATGGTATCACATGAGATACCGTTTCTCATTTTATTATTTTGAGAAAAAGTAATATACATGGTTATTATTATCAATAACAATCCGTAAATTAATACAAATGCTGATGTGGCAATAAATGTACTGGTAAACAAAAGGTGCTTGTAATCAAATCATTTTTTAATATATATATACAGTACCAGTCAAGAGTTTGAGTACACCTTCCATCTGGATTACGGCTAATCGGGTACTCCTTCATTCTTCAGCAAGATAATGACCCAAAACACACCTTGAAGTTCTGCAAGAACTATCTGGTGAAGGAGGAATGTGAAGGACAATTCAAACTAAGGACCTGGCCTGCCCAGTGTCCAGACCTCAATACCATAGAGCTTGTATGGGACGAACTGGAGAGAAGAGTCAAAGCAAAGCATCCCACAAATGTCTCTGGGAATTGCTGCAGGAGAGCTGGGAAGACATGTCAGGTGATTTCCTGCTGAAACTTATTAACCAAATGGCCTGTGTTTGTAAGGCTGTTATCACAGCAAAGGGTGGCTATTTTGAAGAATCTAAGATTACATTTTCAATTAAATTTTCTTGAACATTGCTTTGATGTTCCTTTGATGTGTTTTTTGTCTTTTTCAAGTATTTACAGAAACTTGTAAAACAGTGTAAAACATTGTCAATTATGAGATGAACCTAGTTTCCAGCAGGTGTACTCAAACTTTTGACTGGTACTGTGTATATATAATTTTTTTAATGAGATAAGGTTATAAACATAATATGATTGTGGTAGAAAAATGACTAGCAATGCTGTAAAGGAAGCAGCTGGGGAAAATTGCCCCAGAGAAAGGCCGCTGTGCTAACACAAACCGTCTCCTGGCAACCGTTGAAATCCACACCGTGAATCCGCAGGTTCATAATTAACGAGTCCCATTTTAAGCACCACCGTCAGCGCTGCCCCACACTCCTGTTTCTCAGCGCGAGGCAGATTCGTGTCTCAACCTGTGTACAGTTACTTATCTAACACCCTGGCTTACTTTAAACGGTTCAGCGGCGATCTCGCAACCCACTAATTAGCTCCACTCCTGGGTGATTACTTAAGGCAGCTTAAGCCAGGGCCTAATGTTGACCCTCCTCTGTGGAAATGACCCCTTTGAAGCACACACTAAAGCACAGCAAGCACCAGGCTGCCGATGTGGGTCGCCTGGACCACCACAGGTATGCCTTATTATGTCTTAAAGTTCTTTCTCCGTGGGGCACGGACAGTGATGGCCACTGGGAAATGGTCGCTCACATCCAGCGCCTGGAAGAGAGACGAGAGAGACACACATGCTTTAGAGACTCAGATGCGACCTGCACTAACCCCTCGCTATTTCTGCTGTCGGGCGAAAGCCTCATCTGTCCTTTAGACTGTTGATTGTGCTTCCAATTCCCTTCTATGAACACTGGGCTTTTTTCAGGACAGCACATATGTATTTTTATATTGTAGTTTATCGGTAGTTTCAATTGTGGTTTGTGCCAATACATTTTTATTAAAGAATATCACTTTCTGAATTTTTTTAGCATAAAATAAAGCTCATTACTTATATAATTTATTTGATATGATCTCTTTTGTTAATCTTAATCTTTGAGTCTAGTAGAAACTAGTAGTCTAGTTTTTATTTATACCCTTGATAAAAATGAACAAAATAGATTATATAAAATAAACGATTTAAGTAATGAGGTATATTTTATGTTAAAAAAATTGGCACGAACCACAATCAAATGGTTCACAAATTATTATTTTTTTCCCAAGAAAAATCAAGAATCACAAATATTCACACCCCTGTTATAAGTACTTTCTGGTTCCTCTGCCATTCCTTGGCCATTATAACAGCAAGTAGTCACCTTCTGTAGTGTCGTACAAGGTTATGTAACTTCTTGGGGGGGATCCTCAACCATTCCTCCATGCAGAATTGTTCTAGTCCCTTAAAATTCTTGGGTTGACGTTTGTGGACTGTATTTTTTATTTCAAACCACAAATGTTCAATTGGATTCAGGTCTGGAGACAGAGATGGCCACGTCAGGACATTGATCTTGTGCTCTGTCAATCATTTCTTCGTTTCTTTGGACATGTGTTTGGGATCTTGTTGGAAGGTTTATCTGTGGCCAAGCTTCCTGGCAGAGGAAACAAGGTCTTTGGTACATGCTGGAGTTCATGGTTCCATCTATTTTAATAAGGACCACAGGGCCTGTGGATGCAAAACAACCCCAAAGCATTGAAGATCCACCATCATGTTTCACCGTAGGCATGAGGTTCTTTTCAACATGACTTGCATTCTTTGGATGCCAAACATAATGGTGATATGCATGTCCAAAAAGCTTGATTCGGCCACAAGACATGGTTCCAATTGTAATTCAAGATGCCTTTTTTGGTGAATTGTCTTCAAAAGAGACTTCCTTCTTGCATCTCTCCCATAAGGCCATTGTCATGTAGGCATCATCGAATGGTAGCCTTAGACACCTTGTAACCCCAAGATGCCAGGTTGTTTTGGAGATCTTGCCTGTCGAACCATCCGTCTCACTACACGTGGGGGCAAGATTTGCATCCTCTACCTGGCAGATTAGCCACTGTTCCAGTGGCCTTAAACTTCCTAAAAATTGACACAACAGTGGTATCTTTTAACTTTTTCATTTTTTGTAGCCATCTCCTGATCTGTAGAGGTCAATAACCTTTTGTCTGATGCTTTCAGGGAGTTCTTTGCCTTTCACCATGATAATAGCTGACCACAGTATTTCAAACGTGTACTCCCTCCTTTTTATACCATAGGGAAACAGGATACCATTGTAGGGCACTGTATAGTTTCATAACCTTCCAATGAACTTCAAATAAGTTGTATATTTATGAAGATTTGTTTTTGTTGGATTACATTTAAAAGAATAGTTAGGGGTATGAATAATTGTGATCTGGATGTTTTCTGGAGAAAAAAATATTATTCATTAAAAAAAAAAAATTCTGATCAATTGTATTAGTAATGTAGGTTTGGAATTTACAGATTGTATTGAGTATAAAGTATACCTCATTACTTATATAGTTTATTTTATTTCTTATTATTATCTCTTTTGTTCATCTTTAACAAGGGTGTGAATAAAAATGGAGCCTACTGTAAATACAAATAGTTTTACATGGAAATGAAAATGTCAATTTTTACCTGATCCTCTGTGAGTCCGAATGCTGATTTGAAATCAAACACCTCCATGGAGGCTGGGTCCACAGCCTGGATCATATTCTCACCATGCAGAACAATCCTGCAGACAGTCACTCAGTCAGTCCCTGTTTTTGCACATGTGCCATTTTCAAGAAAGTTGTCATACAGCACTTCACAGTCCACCCGGTGACTACAGCTGTTCTCAGGCTGTAGTTTAAGAACAACACAACTCAAGTAGGGTGCAGATTTGGATGATAGGGGACAGGGGGTGTTGAACGAGAGGCTGAAAAGGTAACTCACAAGTCTTGATTTATAGACCATCCAGTGGGGTCAAGGGTTAATGGAGTCAGGAAGAGGCAGTCAACCAATCAGAGGATAAAGAGGTGCAAACCCCAGAGAAGCACCATGGCAACTGCACAGTGATCGCAAAGCGGCTGTGGAAACTGTGTGCATGTACTCTATAGGTCAGTCTGGAGAACTGGCCACTGATACATTTGGACTCTCTAATTAAAGGTACATTAAATGATAAGAGCGGTAGCTCTGGAACTTTTCCGAGCCCAAGACCCACCAATGAAAATAAAATTTTTGTGACCTACCCATTTTACATTTACAATTTAATCATTTAGCAGACACTCTTATCCAGAGCGACTTACAAGACTTACCAGCTCCACCCACTGGGCTACCCAGGGCTTGGGCCTGACCAGATTTCAGTTCAAGTTTAAAATTCTGACCAAGAATTAATATGTTTTGTTTTTTTCACAGATTAATTTTTTTAATTTCACCTCTCACTTCATTTACTCACTGATTTGAACCAATCATTGTGCTTCTGCTGTGCAGTGAAAAAAACCATTTTCATTGGTTCACACAGGCCAATGATTGACACCTCACTGTGCCTCCACCCATTTTGGGGGATCATGGAACCTCATCCCCCCCTCCCATTGCTAAGGGAGATGCCTCACCTGTCGTAGGCACAGCTGGTGCTCTCCTTCACGGTGGTGTCCATGGTGTCCTCGGTCAGCCACAGGAAGCTTTTGTCCGATCTCAGGCGGATGTTGCCCCACTGCTTTTTTGGGACGTACCCGCAGGCTGCATTGAAATCCCCCATGATGATGAAGTTCTGCAGAGCAGAGGATGAGAAATAGAGCCGGGGAAACCCGATCTGGTATTTGTCCATGCTCGGGTAATCTGACTCCCGGCGTGGATCGAATATCTGGAGCATGCACACGTCAGCAGTGTAGTATAATGGCTAGGGAACTGGGCTTGCAACTGGTTGCAGGTTTGATTCTCAGGTGGGGCACTGCCGTTGTACACCTTGAGTAAGGTGCTTATCCTGAATTGCTTCCGTAAATCCAGCAGTATAAATGCATCGTATGCAAAAATAAATAAATAAATAACGTAAGGTGAGCCACACGTGAAGTGAGACGTGTGTGCATGGCGCTGACAATGCTTAGGCTATGGGTTCAATTCCCACTGTGACCACATACTGTAAGTCCCTTTGGATAAAAGTGTCTGCTAAATGCCACATGTTATGTTATGTAAGTTGTGTAATTCGCTCTGGATAAGAGTGCCTGCTGAATGCCTAAAATCGAACTGTGTCTTTCGCTCAGCTAAAGAGCTGAATCCCTTTAGTCATTCTCACTCGTCGGGCTGTTCCCATATGGTCTGAACTCACAGATACTGAGCCATGCTTCACATCAGTGACAAAAGTGTATGACCCAATGAACTTATTGCAGCAAAGCACTTGTATTATGAATATTTCATGATCTGGTTGTTGATTTCTACAGGTAAATGCCCAAATAAAGGAAACATTCCAAAAAAAAGTGCAACTGTCCGTTCCAGGGAGGGGGGAGGGAAGCCGACATGAGTTCGCTGCGTATAGGAGTGGCTCTGGAGTACGAGAGTTACAATCGACGGCTTGGCGTGTGCCTTCTCGGAGGAGACAATACATTGCCTCTGTCACTGCCGGTCACAGGGCTACGGCAGAAAACTCACAATACGAGGGGGGGATTGACATGAAAAATAGAGGGTGTAATTGGCTACTAAATTGGGAGAAAATGGGATAAACACCATTTTCCAACAACATAAAAAAAACACCAAATGATGGAATTTCTCATGGAAGAATGGTGTGGCATCCCTCCAGGAGTTCCAGACGTGTAGAATAATTTCCAAGGCGCACTGAAGCTGCTCTGGTGTCTCGTGATGGCCCAATGCCCTATTAACACATTTTATGTTGGTGTTTCCTTTATTTTGGCAGTTATCTGTATATTTCACAATTTAAAAGAAAACAATACTCTACATCGGGGTTGGGGTCAATTCTATTTAAATTATGTACATTCCAATCCAAATTCATGAATCTAAATATGGCCATCATGTTCTATTAGGATTTTCAATTCATGAGTTGAATTTCAGTTAATTTCCCGAATGCACTGAATTGAATGGAGTTGACCCCAAGCCTGATGCTGATCTAATGGGTACGTTCTAATATTCAGTCTCGGAGCGGCAGAGCGCACCCTGGCTGTTTGAACATTCAGAGCGTTAATAGATTAGGAGTTCGTCTATTCAGAGCGCTCCGATCTAGGGGCGTTCAGAGCACTCTCTGAACGCTCTGGGTGTGAAGTAAGATTGTCAGAGTATGTGACGTCGTTATCTAGCTCAGACAATTGCCAGACGTACCTGCCAGATGTGACTGTTCTGTGCCGATGGCTTCACTGAACACAGTTAAAGCGTTCGTGAATTGTAAAATAAGTATATGCTCTGTGACACTTTGATCAGGCTACGCAGATTTCAGAACATAGCGTCAGAGCGAACAATAGCATACACCCCATCTTGGAGGACAAGTGCTGCAAGGTCAAAACCCACCTCTGCTGTGGTCCATTGCTGTTTGGTGTCCTGGAAGACGTCGTAGAGCTCGTCTATCTCCCGCACTGCCTTCTCTGGAGTTGTGTGTATGGGAATTATCACAAAGTCCTTAGTAGCTAGATCAAAAGGAGAGCGAGGAAATAAATAGGAGTTAAGATATTAAAAAGTTAATTTTGGACCAAACAACATTCAGTCCTATTTAGGGTTCATCTACAAAGACCTAATAATAGTTGATAAAGTCACGAATTGGGCGCACCTGTTCTGGGAGATGAAAACCACACTACAAAGGGCTCGCGGGAGAAGACGTCTTCATCTCCAATCTGCGCGTCCAGGTACTGATACACGGCCTTCACAGACACCAGCCTGCGTCTGAGAGCGTGAGGGAATATTATCTCGGTCAACGCGTGTCTATATACACTACCGGTCAAAAGTTTTAGAACACCCACATTTTCCAGTTTTTACTGAAATTTAAGCAGTTCAAGTCCAGTGAATAACCTGAAATGGTACAAAGGTAAGCGGTGAACTGCCAGAGGTAAAAAAAAAAAAAAAGTTTAGGTTACCAAAAACTGAAAAATAATGTACATTTCAGAGTTATAAAAAAGGCCCTTTTCAGGGAACAAGCAATGGGTTAACGTGGGTTAACAGTCACTCTGTGCAAGTCGCCGACTCGGGATCCAGCAAAAGAGCCCCAGACCATCACGCTTCCTCCTCCATGTCTGACAGTTGGTGTCACACACTGAGGAATCATCCTTTCGCCTACTCGATGGCCTACAAAAACCTTTCAAAATGCCAAGATTTCAATTTTGATTAATCGGTCCATAAGACCTTCTTCCAGTCTTCAGTAGTCCACTGGCGGTGCTTCATGGCCCAGGCAAGTCTCTTTTTCTTATTTTGCCATCTTAGCAATGGCTTTCTTACTGCCACTCGACCTGTCAAACCTGCAGCTCGAAGTCTTCTCTTCACAGTTGAAACTGAGACTTCCTTACTTCGACCAGTGTTCAAGCTGTGCTTGAAGTTGTTGTCCTGTGAGCTGCCTATCATGCAAGCTGTTGACTCTCAGAAACTTGTCTTCTGATGTTGTTGTGGCTTTGGGTCTGCCAGACCTCTTCCTGTCAGAGTTTCCTCCAGTTTCCAAGTGCCTTTTGAAGGTGTAGGAAACTACTCACTGCCAAAAAATGTACACTTTTTCAGTTTTTGGTAACCTAAACTTTTTTTTGTTAACCTCTAGCAGTTTACCTTTGTGCCATTTTAGGTTATTCACTGGACCTGAACTGCTTAAATTTCAGTAAAAACTGGAAAATGGGGGTGTTCTACAACTTTTGACTGGTAGTGTATTTGATAAAGTGAGTAGTTTGGTCATCACTCTAAATATGGGTTGTTTTTTCAGTTATCAGGATAAGAAGCAAACTATCACGCGACAGCATGGCAGCTTATCATATATTAATGTGAGCGGAAACAGATAAAACATCTGTTTGCTCCATGTCACAGCCACTTAAGAGGACTGTAAAATAATCCCATCCATCACGATAATACAGTAAACACTCTCCACAGTGACCTTTGCGTTAGTTTATTTTAGTATAGATTTTTCTTGAGACGCTCAAGGCTTGCCAAAAACAATCAATGTGAGTGCATATTGCTCTGTCTGATCTTATCATATTATCATTTTGTTGGGGCCTCCCGCGTGGTTTAATGGTTTCAACGTCCGATGCTGTAGAGGCACACACAGGCGACTAGAGCAGGCACACATGAACCAGGTGCAGGGCTGAAAGTTCCAAGTCATTGGCTACACCCACAAAAAATAAGGTCAAGGTGAACAGCACCTATAGATAAAACCATACTGCTCCTTGTATGACTTTCTTCCCAGTCTCTCACTGATGACATAACCGACTTCATCGGTCCTGCGACTGGATTCTCTGGAACAGAGACACATACACACTGAGTGAGGACCCTAATTACATCAGTAACGCTGTATGTAAACTTTGTTTATTTATAGCATTAGCATAGTTACCTGACCAGTGTTACAGATTAATCCATTATAGTGAACGATTAAGATATTAACTTAAATTCATTAGGTTCATTGACAGAGATAAAACCAGTATATATCTGCCGACAGTATCAACTATCAAAAGGCTATCTATCATAATTGGTTTGGAAAATTGGATGGATCCTCTGTGGAAGACCCTAATTACATCACTGATGCTGTCCGTACGGGTGTTTATGATATGACATTAACACATTAATATCATTACCTGTTCAGGTGTGTTACCAGTTGGGGGAAAGCACGTTCTTTGACATCTTTTATTTCCATCACAAGTGTGATGTCACAGCGTGCAATACACTGCGAAGCAGGGAGAATATGTCTTAGTTAAAAGTATACAACGGTGGGTTTAGTCATTTCAGGATCCCAATCAAACTTCAATTTTGTTACTAGAGAAGGTGTATATTAGGTCTACGGTCAATGAGTGAAAAAGAAGAGCAGAAAGTTTTCTTTAGGTTCATCTTGAGATGTACTCATTTATTGATGGATCAAAAAGGCTAGAATGTGATATTACCTCACGCCAACAGGCAGCCCCTGCTCTGGAGACCCCAAGCGATTGCTTTGAGTGTTGGGAAAGCACACCACTGAATGTACCATGAGAACAATTCGCATCTTTTTTTCTTTTGAGGGGCTGAATAGGTCTCTGGATGACTCAAAATAAGTTTCTGAAGTCTCACTTCATAATTTGCTCTCATTGTTTTAAGGAAATGAAACGCTCGGTCAACCTCCTGGGAAGCAAAACTAAGGACCAAGTTCTGTGTTGTGTTGTGTTGTGTTGTGTTGAGTTGTGCGAGCGGCATTGTTCACATACTGCACTGCGTACTTTACGTCTGTCTGGATGTTTAAAAGCCATATCCAGTAGGTGGCAGAGATATGTGGAGCCGGAAAATCTAATATTTTGTAGATTCTTTACATTAAATTCACAACCAAAAAGGGGTAACAGTCAGGTAATGCCACTATAACGCACTCCCAAACTACTAACGTTAACTTTAATAAACGTTGTATTTGGAATGCGGACTGTAGAGGAAAAGCTATATTTAGTAATGCCTTAAATGCATTCTTTTTTCCCCCAATTTTTAAGACAAATGCTGCATTTCTTTATAAGTGTCAGGCTCATAAATCTAACATTAGTTGACAGGTTAATGACAACAATTGTGTGTGAAATGTTAAAGTAACGTTTTTCCAGCATTTTCCGCTGTACTCGGACATAACGATCTCGGATCTGCTTCCATTTGTTTTTGCATGTTTCCATGCCAAGGCTTAAAATGTTCGAAAGGTTTCGGCAGCTATTCTGGTATGCATATTTTTTGTCTCTGTGCAGCGGCAATGACACATCGTAGAGATGCGTGTAATTACGGACCAGTGCTGTGAACCTCTTGTTTTCTTTTTCGCTTTCTTCCAGTTTTTCTTCATTCAGTTGCAGACTGGACATCACACGTGGTATACTGTCCCCATGATTTATATCGGTATTGCACCTCGCGTACGCGTTGCGTTAATTCCTGAGGACATGCACAAGGTCCGCACCAAAACACCGCAGGTTACGGATGGCAGCCATTTTACGTACATGTACGGGTATTTAACGTGAAGTATATTCAGGCCTTTAGAGGGCAAGGTAAATGTCAATAACTACAATGCCAAAGTGATCACCTTTATCCCATGGTGAAGCATTTCTATCCTGGTGGGAGTGGTCTCTTCCAGGATGACAATGCGCCCATCCACAGGGTATATGCCATGGCCGTCTCAGTGACCATATCAACCCAATTCAAGAGATTCTGGCGCCTGAGACAGTTTTCCACCACCATCAACAAAACACCAAATGATAGAATTTCTTATGGAAGAATGGTGTTAAGATAAGATCAAATATACTTTATTGTCCCCGTAGGGAAACTTGTCAAGTTTTGTATCCCCCAATAGACTTGTAGCTAGTAACACTGTAGTAACACCTGTAGAATATTTGCTAAGGTGCATTAAAGCTGTTCTGGCAGCTTGTGGTGGCCCAACACCCTATTAAGACACATTTTGTTGCAATTTCCTTTATTTTGGCAGTTAGGACCATTTTGGCAGGTCTGGGCATTTTCGTCAGAAAACATGAACAGATAGGCTACAAAAAAGGCACCATGGGGTAAAACTAAGAAGAAAACAAAAAAACTTTACAGTTCCATGCTTTATCAGAGTAAAACATAGCTTTATCTCTTCACTAAATGTAGAGATACTTTGTGTACAAAATCTCACACTGCACCAATTGCCAAGGACTGCATGATCTGTTCAGTCAAGGTCAAAGTCTTCACGCAGAGATTTTGTACTTAGTAACTCAGTGGCTCTATTTAATTCAGTGTAACTTCGTTCACGGTTGCACACGGTCACATGTGGTTGTATGGATAGGGGTTATGTCTGTAAGCATGAGAGGTGAAACTCGCTCTGTCGAGCACAGAACATACAAGTTATAAGATCACTCTGGAGCAGACCAAACAAAATATTATCCTGTAGTCTCTCATTAAAATTGTGCCAGAGTAAAGATTCAACAGTATAAGACCCTCATTTATGGCTACGCTACTTTTTCTGTAGGTAAATGAAGAGCCTATGTTCTTTTGCTCTTAAATGTTGTAAAAATTGTTGAGAAGATTATTTGTCAGAGTCCAAAGGCAATACTGCAAACAGTTTGGTCATTTCTTGCAACAGGAAGAAGCTCTTATCAGAGGCAAACAGACATCTCAGGCACACTGGCATATGCTCTGGAAGACTTAAAAAACAGAGCCCATCCCTTTCCAAACAGCATCATGACATAGAGTAGGTTTCAGTGTGAATAGTTACACAGTGAGACAAATTCAGCTGATTTCATTGTCCTCCACCCCCCCACCACCCCCCACACCTGTACCTTTACAATCACTTCCAAGACCTCTGGCTTTGACATCTTGTTCTCTCCAAAGGACTGTATGTTGAAGGAACATATTTTCAGTGACATTGCCCCATGGAAGCAGAGCACCAGCAGAAGTACAGAAGAGAACATCCTGGAACAGTGGACCACAACTGCACTGCCGTAACCACGGACTCTGCAAACCTTGCTATCTGAAGCACATCCTTTCCTCTGATGATTTCACAGAAATCCCCTTCTGTTAACTTCAGGCTTCCTGATTGGGTCGACGGCACAGGAACACATAATTAAACTCTAGGGTGGACATTGCTGACAGCAAGTTTTGCTTTCGTATTTTCTGTGTTTCTATTGGCATATACAGTATATATACACAGTACCCTCCAAGATTATTCACACCCTTCATGAAGATGAGCAAAGAAGCTGTATAAAATAAACAATACAGGCAATGAGCTACATTGTATTCTCAAAACAAAACAAAAAAAACTTAAAATCATATTCTTTTATACTAATACAAGAGATTTTGTTGAAGAAGTAATATTTTTTTCACAAAAGTATTGGTGTCACAATTATTCACACCCCTAAGAATTATTTTTAGATAAAACCCAACAAAAATAGATAATATCTCAACGGGTTTGTTCACACCCTCACTCATCTTTATCAAAGATGTGAATAATTTTGGAGGGTACTGTAGAAGAGCTTGGGCCAAACATAATTCTACATAATTTTAATTCATGCCACATTCATAAACAGTATTTATATTTATTTTGCATTGTCATCCTTTAGGATATTCAATTGCATAAATAACATGGCAGAGACTTCTTCCATGCCATTTCTGTCAAATGTGTATGTAACAGGGCCCCCGGACGGTGCAACTGGTAAAGGCACTCGCACTGAGTGCAGGTTGCCACTGCGGCCAGGTTTTTATCCGGCATGAGCTCGCCGCGAGCACAGAAAGCTTCAGCGGTTCACTGCCCGCCCCGGGGTAGTGGCTGGTCCCGTAGTTGTGGGCGGCGGGCTCGTGGGGGAAGGTGAATTGAAGAAATAGAGGGTACAAATGGCCAACAGATTGGGAGAAAAACAGGGAGAAAATCTGAAATTAATAAATAAAAATTAATAAAAAGCTATATTGGCAATGAGCTATATTGTATTCTCAACAACAACAAAAAGGTGACAGGTTACAAGAGCAATATCCCTGAAAGGGATTTGTGTGGAGTCGATCAGCAGATTACTCTGTAAGCTCACCAGTTCAATTTGTGAGGTCCTGTTCATAGTCCCATAGTTCATAATTATACATCTGGCCAAGTCCCCTGTGTGAGGCGGAGATTAACCATGGAATGTTTTCTCAGGACATCCTGCAACTACTCCCAAATCGCCCTTCTGTTTTGGAGCCCTTGGGAAAGTAACAAAATAAATCATTATTAGGACACAGTTGTCTAGTGCTACTGATTAATCCATTATAGTGAATCATTACATTATTTACCTCCTTAAATTTACTTCCTTAAATTCATTAGGTAATGGCTAGGGTTAATGTGCTTGAAATGTAGAGGTTGTCGGTTTGATTCCCAGGCGGGGTGCTGCCTTTGTACCCTTAAGCAAAGGTACTTCACCTGAATTTCTTTCCTGAATTGAAATGTAAAACTGTATAAGTAACTCTGAATAAGAGTGTCTGCTAAAGTGTAAATGCATCTGCCAGTAGTATCAACTGTTTCCATTATAACGACAAAACGATCTATAATAATTGTTTTTTATTCACTTTGGTCTGCTCCTTTCACTAAGTATTTTAATGGGGGCAGGAAATGCAAACAAAAAAACCTAACTTTTAAATATAACTGAAAGTGTGCCACGTCTGAATCTGGTACAAATAGTTTGAGCAGCTTGTGAGCCTGAGATTTTTTAAAGAAGTTTTGCTATGCTATTTTAAGACTGTGGCTCTGTGACGCTTTTTGAAACTGCTGATTGTGTAAATGTTGCATGTAAATGTTTCAGATTTCAGCTGCAGTGCCACATACACTATCCGCAGTGCCGTATACTGCACACAGTACGCGCAGACAAAGAACGCACTCTTAAAGCGTTATCTTGGCTATCTGAAAGCTGCTCACGGCCTCGCCTCTTCTCTGCCCTGACCCCCTTGGTGGAGCAATGACCTTCCACACTTGGTCAGGACTTCAAGAGACTGAAAACCCACCTCTTCAGACTACACTTCCACTGGATACGTTACTTTAAGAAAGTAACGTATCTCCCTTCTATCCCTGTTTTATAGTGTGGAGTGCATCTGTTGTATTGTTGCTGTACTGACCTCTTGCTCAAACTGTGATGACTCAGTATATGACCATATTAAATGCACTTATTGTAAGTCTCTCTGGATTAAGAGCATCTGCTAAATTCAGTTCATTCATTTATTATCTAAGCCGCTTATTCCTGGTCAGGGTCGCGGCGGAGGGCGGGCTGGAGCCTATCCCAGCATGCATTGGGCGAGAGGCAGGAATACACCCTGGACAGGTTGCCAATCCATCGCAGGGCACATACACCATTCACTCACACACTCATACCTACGGGCAATTTAAACTCTCCAATTAGGCTAACGTGCATGTCTTTGGACTGTGGGAGGAAACTGGAGTACCTGGAGGAAACCCACGCGGACACAGGGAGAACATGCAAACTCCACACAGAAAAGCCCCAGCCGGGATCGAACCCAGGACCTTCTTGCTGTGCGGCAACAGTGCTATCCACTGCACCACCTAAATTCAGTTCAATTAAATTTTATTTGTATATCGCTTTTTACAGAGCACTGTCACAGAGCACTGTCACAAAGACACAGAAAATATGAAAATGAAAATACCAGGCCTGAACCCACAAAAAGCCAGAAAGTGAGGCAAAAAACACCAGTGGGGAAAGAAAAACATTCCAACAGTGGGAAGAAATCTTAGGAGGAGCCCATCCTCCAATGAATTCATTCATTACATTCTATGTAGGATTGATTTAGAGATGCCTTCTGGTCTGTCGTACAGCTGTGAATCATGGGAGAATGGGATATTCCAGGATGGAATACAATCTATTGTACAATACAATCTGGGATACAATCTATTGTTCAACAACTTGCTCTGTCTCTCCTAAAGAGAGATATGTGCATTCAGAGACAAATGTGCCATCCTACATTCAGTGATGGCAACACTAACATACAGGGCCATTTGTGGGGGGGCAACCGGGGCAACCGTGCCAGGCTCGCCCTTCACGGGGCCCCGCGGTGAGAAGAGAAAAATTAAAATAAATAATAATAATAATTTCTTAAATGATGGGTTTGCTATTATAAACCATGGTTGCTAAGCAGTTACTAAGTCTGTGATTGTGTTAACAGCTAGGCCCGGATTAGGTTGACTCGCCCCGGGCCGCGCCCACCCCATTTACTTTCAGGTGTAGGATAGAATTGTAAGATGAATTCTGTCTCTCTGTATACATACACATACACATATACATGTATATGTATGTATGTACAGTGGGGTCCAAAAGTCTGAGTCCACTACCAAGATCTGTTTGTTTTCATCATTCATCAAAAACTAACACTAAATGTTTATTCAGAACAACAATTTAACCTCTAACTATGTCACTAAGGTCTGCTGACATAATTACCAACAGCTGCAAAAACTTTTGCAAAGGAAGTGTCCTTTTTCAAGATTAAAGCACCTGCCGTAGCAACGAGAACACATAGAGGACCATATTAATTACGTCAATATCCGGTATTAATTGATACAAGACAAAAACAACTCACTGTTACAGCCACGGCCGCAACTTTGTTTATTTTTATGTTTCCTCGCGTTTTTCCCTTCCCTTTTCCCTGTGTTCCTGTTCTCCCTGTTGTGTTTGTCTGTGTGTGATGTGGGCGCGGCTTCCTCCTCTGCATTCTCTGGCTCCCTCCTTGATTACAACAGATCTGCAACACCTGTGCTGCCTACTCACCTGCCATCAATTATCATCAGCCCTGCAGTGTATATCAACCCCAGTTTCTCGTCAGATCGTTCTGTCTCTCCGCTTCAGTGGTAGCTACATGCAGCAGACCTTTCTAAGCCATGATTCCCTCCGTGTTTATTTTCTTTGTCAGTTTATATGTGTTTTCCTTTTTTCCCCCATGTTCAGTGGTTAACTTCTCGCCTGCCTGTTTTGCTTGTTCACTCGCTTGCCATCCTGCCTGCCTGCCCACGGACCAGCCAGCCCACTTCCTTGCCAGCCCGCTTCCTTGCCAGCCAGCTTCCCTGCCCTGCCTACAAGCCAGCTTCCCTGCTTGCCTGCCTACAAGCCAGCTTCCCTGCTTGCCTGCCTACAAGCCAGCTTCCCTGCTTGCCTGCCTACAAGCCAGCTTCCCTGCCTACAAGCCTGCCTGCCAGCCAGCTTCCCGGCCTGCCTGCTTCCTTGCCTGCCTACCTGCCCACTTCCTTGCCTGCCTCCTTTGTCTGCCGTCAACATTGTTCCCCTGTGCCAGTCATTGTATATAATAATACCCTCACCTTATCTCATCCTCTGTGTCAGTGTCCTGCGTTTGGGTCCAATCTGCGTATCAGTCATAACAGAATGATCTGACCATCATGGACCCAGCAGACACTATCAATTTACGCAAGGCCTTAGAAGTCCGGGGCGCCCTCATTGGCCAGCAGAGCCTTGCTCTCCAGGAGCTGAAGAAGGCGCTACAGAACCTCAATGCTAGCGTCACCCGGTTGGGGAATCAAATGGACCGTAAGTTTCCACGCCTGTCTTCTCCGGAAATCCTGCCTAACCCTCCTGCGCCTGCTCCGTCTCCGTTCCAGGCAATCCACTCCCTGCTGGCTTTGGTGGACTCTGGGACCGACCAAATTTTTTGGGACGTTGGTCTCGTCTCCCAGGCTGGCATTACTTTGGAGCCCTTGGCTGCGCCCTCACCAGCTTCTGACCCTCTTTGCCTGGCGTCGCAGGCCTCCCCGAGGTCCCCTCTTTGCCTGGCGTCACCGGCCTCCCCGAGGGCCTCTCCTTGCCTGGCGTCGCAGGCCTCCCCGAGGGCCTCTCCTTGCCTGGCGTCGCAGGCCTCCCCGAGGGCCTCTCCTTGCCTGGCATCGCCGGCCTCCCCGAGGGCCCACCGCGCCCTGCTGCCGCCGGCCTCCCCGAGGGCCCACCGCGCCCTGCTGCCGCCGGCCTCCCCGAGGGCCCACCACGCCCCGTCCCTCCTCAAGCGACACTTCTGTCCTCTGTGCCCTCCGGCCATTCCCCCTCCACCCGCCCGGGTCGTTGACGGCCACCCAACTTGCACTGTTCAGCGGCTGCCGGATGTGCGCCGTCGTGGCCGGGGATTTCAGTACCGGGTGGACTGGGAGGGTTATGGTCCGGAGGAACAGTGTTGGGTGTTCCGTCGCCTCATCTGGGATCCCTCCCTCATCCGGGATTTTCATCGGGAGCATCCCGACAGGCCTGGTGGGTTGCCTGGAGGCAACCGTTGAGGGGGGGGTACTGTTACGGCCATGGCTACAACTTTGTTTATTTTTGTTTCCTCGCGTTTTTCCCTTCCCTTTTCCCTGTGTTCCTGTTCTCCCTGTTGTGTTTGTCTGTGTGTGATGTGGGCGCGGCTTCCTCCTCTGCATTCTCTGGCTCCCTCCTTGATTACAACAGATCTGCAACACCTGTGCTGCCTACTCACCTGCCAATAATGATCATCCCTGCAGTGTATATCAACCCCGGTTTCTCCTTCATTCCTCGTCAGATCGTTCTGTCTCTCCGCTTCAGTGGTAGCTACATGCAGCAGACCTTTCTAAGCCGTGATTTCCTCCATGTTTATTTTCTTCGTCGGTTTATGTGTTTTCCTTTTTTCCTCGTGTTCAGTGGTTAACTTCTCGCCTGCCTGTTTTGCTTGTTCACTCGCTTGCCATCCTGCCTGCCTGCCCACGGACCAGCCAGCCCACTTCCTTGCCAGCCAGCTTCCCTGCCTACAAGCCAGCTTCCCTGCTTACCTGCCTACAAGCCAGCTTCCCTGCTTGCCTGCCTACAAGCCAGCTTCCTTGCCTGCCCACTTCCTTGCCTGTCTCCTTCGTCTGCCCTCACCATTGTTCCCCTGCGCCAGTCATTGTATATAATAAATACCCTCCCCTTATCTCATCCTCTGTCAGTGTCCTGCGTTTGGGTCCAATCTGCGTATCAGTCATAACACTCACACTGTGTATTGTAGGAGTGTCCATGTATTAAAACCGAAATGAAAAATAAGGTGTCAAAACATTTTGAGTAAATGAAAGGCAATGGTGTGCAAACATCTATGTAAGCACTGCATTTAAATTTCATACTATCCTTTCTCTAACAAACATTTTTTAATTTGTATCAGTGTTTTATGATATTCTTCAATAACAAATACCACATGAGTAAAATGTTATGTAGTTTTTGATTAACTATGAAAACACACAGATCTTGGTAGTAGACTCTTTTGGGTAGTGGATTTTTGGACCCCACTGTATATATATATATATATATATATGTGTGTGTGTGTGTGTACATGCTGAAATAATGTCCTCCATTCATGTATTTCACTGCAATGACTTGATATCTTTCTCATGGAAACAATCATTCCAATGATCACACATTTTCCTTTTTTTGTTGTTGTTTGTCTTCTTTTTCCGCGTGGCACTACAGAAAGACTCGGGTTTATGACAGGCCGAATCAACGACGATTTCTGTCGGCAGATATAAATCACTCGGGACTCACGTCCCCTTAATTTCCCTTTAAATGAGCTGTCACACTCACTTGCACACTTTCGTCGCGAACGCTGCTGCTAAACCCTTGGGTTGAATCGACTCGAAATTACAAATATTTGGGTGAAAAGGCGTACATTTTAAAGGTAGTCGCTTTCTTCTTGGGTCTGTAGCGTAAAGGAGGATACAGAGGTAATGTACAGTAATGTAGCTTGTACCATTGTATGATACTGTTACATCTTTGAATACAGTTAGGCGCCTGTAAATCGCTGATCGAGAAAACGAGCGTTTCGAATGTTTTAATGTTTAAGCTAAGACATCGTTTTATGTAGATATAGCAAGTTATATATCATAGCCACCATGGCAAAATTGTTATGAATGATTTCAACAAAGTTCCGAAATGCTAACAGCCTTTCCTATCGTTGCATGACAAATTCTAGATTGTATCGTATTATTTATTATCAGCTGTTTAGCTAGCCTATTGTACACAGTATTTATTTTATTTTATGGCATGTATATCTTGCAAATGTATCAGCAATTCCTGAACCATCCAGCCATTTTATTTGTCAACATTGCTTGAAATATTTTGTTTTGTGCTGATGTGATGCCATACAAACCACGGTACCGTCACTCTAACTCCCCCGTGTTTATTATTGTAATACTGTTTTTATATTCCATGCAATATTGCATTGCGAACATAGCGAATATTACGCGTTGAGTTTCAGCAAGATAAATTACTGGCATAATAAATATTCTAGGATCACTGGAGGCTAAGATCGATATGTATTGTAAAATAAATCCGCTAGAATAAAAACCTGCGGGGTTTTTACAATTTTATTAGGGAAGTTTGCCAACATTAATGGCAATAAATAGCCTAATAAATGCAAAAAATAAAAGCAAAAAATACAATTAAGTAGGATAATAGCGTTCTTCAGTACCCATTCAACAGTGATCCGCTTTGGTTTTTAAAGCGTAAGAGCCAAACATCGGAACACGCCAGAAGCAACCTTTCCGGTTTGACTGCATGACATTGACTTTGAACTTTGACGGGTCCGTTACGTAGGATAAAACACGTGCTTCCCAAGTATTACCAAGGTTTACTGTCCAAGTTCCATTGTTGCCTCAATGTCCATAGAGCATTGCCATTAACTCTGAATAGTAACAATGAATCATAATCGACAGTATTCAGCATTATGTAAACTCATAGGCTAAACGTCAGTGCTGCTGGCCTGCATTTAATGAGAAATTCCATTCAAATGCACTGGATTCTATATCAAATGGCCAATACAGAACAGGCAAAGTTTACAGGAACGCACAAACTCACTATAATTCAATTGATGCAGTCTCTCCAGTCACCGCTTGTAAGAAACCCTGATTATCGCGATGGTTTGTTTTAAAACAGATCAATAAAAAGAACCTCCATTGTAAGGCAGCCAAGACAGGATGGCCAAATTGCTTCCAGTGAACGAGTGGAAAACAGCTTTATTTCTTACGTTTCACATGAGCTATAGCGCTATGAGCAATACGCTGCTTCACACCGCCATCGATGAAGTGAATGACTGCAGCTGTAGTTCACGGAAGAATGCATGCACACACACTATATTTAAATACGTCAGACAGGTGGCCGTTTGTCCTGTGGCGAAGGTGATGGAGCTGGGACAGCTGGATATTTTATCAGCCTAAATTTAGGTGTGTTTCCTGAAGTCTGTGTAGTTTGGCTGTTTTTTAAATGGGGCGCCTGCTGTGTTTGTTTACGTATCGGAATGCATAAACGCCACTGCAGTTACTGACCACGCTGATGTATCAAAGTTGCCAAATTAATGCAAACGGTTGTGTGATGCTCATCTTCTTACCTGAGCAGCAGCTGGTGGAAGTATGGCCGTTGTAATCGTATAATTGCTTTGTGGAGCCAGAGTGGAAGGATTCATCCAAAACAAATCAGAGCTCCCACCGCCCCTCCCCTGCTTCTTAGCTTTTTATTTTGATATTTTATAAATAGGTCAAATGGATCTGCCTACGGTCAGTAGTTGAGTTTGGTTGAATGGTGAATTGCAGAACTGCTCTTTAATAAACTAAATTATTTAACAATTATTCAGGAAACAAAATGCATCACTGTATGGTCTCTTTTAGCTGTACTGTTAAAATACATGAATATTGTTTCAAAGATTGAGGCATCTCATTTTTACCTGAATAATCCTGGCCCACTGGCATTTTTTTTGTCTCTCCTAATGCTCATATTCTTGGTTTCGTTTAAAAAGCATGTATTTTAATTTAGGGCAACCCTTTTCTGCAAACCTTTCAAATTGTAAATATAATCAGTGTATATAATCATAACATTGGAGAGCTGCTTTGTAAGTAGATATGTTTCTGTTTGAATAATGTATTTTGGGGGAAAGAAATAACCTTGATTAGCCCCTCTTTCCCTACTTAAGGATTAGCTTAATGGATCAAAGCGATGTACTGCAGATTTCTGAAGGCTTTCTTTTGATAGAGCGCTGAATTGAAAAAAAGAAGCCCAACAGGATGCTGGGATGTATAGCAAAGCTGATACGAGCTCGGCCAGATATTCAACAAGCCTTTCAGTAATCTGGGTCATTTGCTAGCTAGGTAGGTGGAATATGATGTATCCATGCAAGATCGCTTAGCTTTGAACACTGGTACATACAGTCAGGTCCATAAATATTTGGGCATTGACAAAGTTATTGTTACTTTAGCTGTCTACCACAGCATATTGGAAATGAATATGATCTAAAAGTGACTTTCAGCTTTAATTTGAGGGTATTTACATCCAAATCGGGTGAACGGTGTAGGAATTACAGCACTTTTTAGATGTGGTCACCCCCTTTTTAAGGGACCAAAAGTAATTGAACAATTGGCTGCTCAGCTGTTCCATAGCCAGGTGTGTGTTATTCCCTCATTATTTCATTTACGAGTAAGCAGATAAAGGGTCTAGAGTTGATTAGAGTTGATTTCAACTGTGGAATTTGCATTTGGAATCTGTTGCTGTTAACTGTCAATATGAAGTCCAAAGAGCTGTCACTGCCAGTGAAGCAAGCCATCATTAGGCTGAAAAATCAAAACAAACCCATCAGAGAGATAACAAAAACAATAGGTGTGGCCAACTATAAAATCAATTATTTCATACATTCTTAAAAAGAAAGAATGTACTGGTGGGCTCAGGAACACCAAAAGGCCCAGAAGACCACAGAAAACAACTGTGGTGGATGACAGAAGAATTATTTCCCTGGTGAAGAAAACCCCCTTCACAACAGTTGGCCAGATCAAGAACACCCTCCAGGAGGTAGGCGTATCTGTGTCAAAGTCAACAATCAAGAGAAGACTTCACCAGAGTAAATACAGAGGGTTTACCACAAGATGTGGCATTGTTATGCCTCAAAAACAGGAAGACCAGATTAGAGTTTGCCAAAAAACATCTAAAAAGACCTATGGACAGATGAGACAAAGATCAACTTGTACCAGAATGATGGGAAGAGAAGAGTATGGAAAAGGGAAGGAACTGCTCATGATCCGAAGCATACCACCTCATCTGTGAAGCACGGTGGAGGTAGTGTTATGGCGTGGGCATGTATGGCTGCCAATGGAAGTGGTTCCCTTGTATTTATTGATGATGTGACTGCTGACAAAAGCAGCAGGATTAATTCTGAAGTGTATAGGGCTATATCATCTGCTGAGATTCAGCCAAATGCTTCAAAACTCATTGGACGGCGCTTCACAGTGCAGATGGACAATGACCAGACTTCAGGCATTCATTGACTGCAAAGGATTTGCAACCAAGTATTAGTATTAAAAATGACAATTTACACGGCGACCAGGGTTCGATTCCACAGGAGTGCCACCGGGGGCGGCAATTGGCTCTCCGCCCCAGGGAGGGGGAAGGGAAGCTGACAAGACGTTCGCTGTGCACAGGAGTGGCTCTGGGGTGCCGGAGTTATGGTCGACAGCATGACGAGTGCCATCTCGGAGGAGACAATACTTTGCGTTGTCACTACTGGTCACAGGGCTACGGCAGCAAACTACGAGGGAGGGATTGACCAGAAAATAGTGGGTGTAATTGGCTACCAAATTGGGGGAAAAATGAGATAAAATCAGAAAAAACTAAATAAATGTATTTTTAATTTTTATGACAATTCATTTTATGATTATTTTAGTTTGTCCAATTACTTTTGAGCCCTTAAAATGGGGGGGGGGGGCTATGTATAAAAATGGTTGTAATTCCTACAAGGTTCATACAATATTTTTGACAAAACCCTTAAATTAAAGCTGAAAGTTTACACTTAAAGCGCATCTTGTTGTTTAATTTCAAATCCATTGTGCTGGCGTACTAAGCCAAAATGATGAAAATTATGTCACTGTCCAAATACTTATGGACCTGACTGTATGTATACTTGCTTACTCCTCAAAAAACAAAACACACAAAAAAAACCCAGTGTTACAAGTATGGTATGCACCTGCCTACAACGAAGTCTATCGCTGTATTACTGCACTGATCTCTTGCGCAAACTATGATGGTTCTTACCATGTATTAATGCACATCTTGTAAGTCGCTCTGGATAAGAGCATCTGCTAAATACTTTAAATGTAAAATGTAAAATGGGACAACAACGGTTGTCAGTCTGAGGTGTCTTTGCATTACACATTCACTAATTTACATTTACAGCTTATGAGGAGTTTCTTATTGTGTTGTGCTCGGACAATTTATTATTAATAATAATAATAATAATAATAATAATAATAATAATAATAATAATAATAATAATAATAATAATAATAATAATGCGGCCTCTCGCGTGGTCCAGTGGTTACAACGTTAGACACTGGCCACGGAGACCGGGTTCGATTCCCGTCCGCCAGAGTCGGCTCTGGCCGGGAGTGCCATCGGGCGGCATTGGCTGTCCGCCCCAGGAGGGGGGGGAAGCCGACACACACAGTTAAATGCGCACAGGAGTGGTTCTGTGGTACCGATTTACAGTAGACGGCACGACGAGTGTTGTCTCGGAGGAGGCAGCGCTACACCCTTGTCACTGCCGGTCACAGGACTACGGCAGCCAACTATAGGGGTAAAGGGGATTGAACTAAGCACACAGGTAATTGGCTACCAAATTGGGAGAAAACGGGGTAAAATCTGAAAAAAATAAAAATAATAATAATAATAATAATAACAATAATACTAGTGATAATTAATAACAATAATGGATTGTGCTTCATGATCTCAAAGCGCTTTTACAGTGAAGGGGGGTGAGGTGGGGGGGAACTCACCCCAACCACCACCACATCTAGAATAGCACCCAATTGGGTGGAGTACTGGCCAACGAGCATTGCACAAAATTAACATCGTTTGCACCGAGTGGTCGCCTGGTTGAGCACACCTGGTGTTGAGCACATGTTGGATGAGACTGAGACTGGCAATGTCCAACCCCACAGGTGAGCCTCGGCGATGGACCTGGAGCTGGGGAACATGTTGCTCATCGCCGGAGGGACATTGGCCATTCCCATCCTGGCTTTCGTGGCCTCCTTCCTGCTGTGGCCTGCTGCACTGATCAGGGTTTATTACTGGTAAGGGCCGTGTCTTTGAGGGCAGATCAGCTGACATGTTATTACACACATTGTCCAGTCAGCTCACATGCAGATTCAGAGGTCCTCTGAATTAAACAGAATATAGTCATTGCCATGCATTGGCTCAATACAACACTGTATGGTCAAATATGACCCATTATATGCAGTAGATGCATACAGTATAATGAAATGTACTTGGAATATTTGTTAAATATATTACAGTGGTGAGTGGTAAGGAAAGTGTTTGACGTATGCATACATGTATGTATGTATGTATGTATGATGCTGTATGATGCTTCTAATATATATTTTTTATTTACTTAGTCTTTAGTTTCAGTTTGTGAAGCATTTCCCCATCTCTAAAATGTCTGAAATGTTGAAATGTCTCTAACCCTATTCCAAATGAAAGAAGATGAGGGTTTTGTCCACCGATTTGTGCTTTGTGTTTCCCCCCTGTGGCCTCTCTCAGTTTTGTGGGGTAAAGGCTGCGGAGTGCAGCAGTGCAGCACAAACATGCTGCACTGCCCTGTGGTGTTTGCAATCTAATTGCAGCGTGGCACGTGGCCACGTGTTCCTTCCTCCCAGGCGGGGGAAAGGACATAGGCCGCTGATTTCAAAGCATGACTCATATTTAAAGGCATTTTCAATTTGAGATGGAGATTAGCACTCAACGCTAATCTCTAGTTCAAAGTACTTATTATTCAGTGTCCTTGGGAGAGGGAAAGGGAGGGGTGATGCTACTGAATGAATCACCCACATTCCTATTCTGGGAACACTGAACACTTCCCAACCACAAAAACTAAAAAATATCTTCATGATTTATAGAAGCGTACTATACAGCAACACATTTTTTTAAACACATTTTTGTCCCTTTTTTGTCCCAATTTGGAATGCCCAATCATATTCACAAGCCACGTTCGCTGCAACCCCCACCATCAATCCGGCAGAGTGTGCAGACAAGCAGGCGCTCTTCTGCAGGCGAAACACGTGATGCCAGCCGTTGCTTCTTTTCACACTGCAGTCTACAAGCTATGCTCGCACAGACGTGAGTCGGAGGAAGACACTTCATGCGCAGCTTTATATCGGCAGATTGTGGGCCCCATTGACAGCTGGGGGTCGCTGGTGTGCGATGAGACACAGACACCCAGCCGACTGAATCTCGCCCTCTCTGGGCAGCGGAACCGCCAATCATGCATCGCCCTGTGGGGCTGCTGGCCAGAGTCGACACTGACACGGTCTGGATTGAATACCAGACCGTGGGGCTCATCCACACACTAGAACAGTGCTTTAACAGGATGCAGACCCTGGGGCACATCCACAGACTAGAACAGTGCCTTAACGGGATGAGCCACACAGCAGCCCCATACAGAAACAGATTTGATGCGTTGATAGCTTTGAAGGCCTGGTGTCCGGTTACTGCATTGACACTGTGACTGCATTGTGCCCTGCTGTTTTTATGCCACTTTTATGCCACTGCGATTCCCAGGTACTGGAGGAGGGCCCTCGGCCTCCAGGTGCGATACGCAGACTGCGAGGCGTACCGCTTCTGCTACTCAACGAGAGGGAAGCCTGGGAGTAGGCCGTCTGTCCTGATGCTACATGGTTTCTCCACCCACAAAGACATGTGGCTGTCCGTGGCCAAGGTAAGCCCAATGGCAAAACAGAGCAGGTCAAACCAGAGCGGGCCAAACCAGAGCGGGCCAAAACAGAGAGGGCCAAACAGAGAGGGCCAAACAGAGTGGGCCAAAACAGAGCGGGCCAAAACAGAGAGGGCCAAACAGAGTGGGCCAAAGCAGAGCGGGCCTAACCAGGGTGGGCCTAATTCTGCCAGCATAAACAAGCACAGTTAGCAACGAAATCCATTTGCCCTAACTGCCTTGAAAGTGGCTTATGCTATTATTATGCAATTATTAAGGCTGGTCTCTCTAATCATCACATAACACCAGGCTAATTTCCAGATTACAGTTCCTGAAAAGGCTAAAGTCGGCTTTTGGTACCACCTACATAAGTGGTTCTCAATTCTGGTCATGGAGGGCCACAGGGTCTGCTGGATTCATCCTTACCCAGCAGTTAATTTATCAATTAAACCAGTTTTTCCTGGTGTCCAAACAGTCAAAAAGGACATGGGGTCTGATCTTTTCAAATCAGATTTGAATCACATTCAGAGGTGGTTTGAAATCCGACACAAATACCCGTCTATGCGACTACCGTCTGGACGGTCGGATCAGCGTTATTTGCCCCTAAGTGTTTCTTTTCGTCACTCCGCACGTGACATCATCACTGTGCGGCACAATTGAAACAACAAACAAACAGAGGTGTCCTGGCACAGCTGCCTGAACACACAAATCCGATCTGCTCACTTGTAATTTGCTGTATGGACCTAGACAGTTTCAGAATAAAGGATAAAACCCTGATTATGCCTGATTATAACCTAACCCTAACTCTATATGTCTGTGCTGTGTCCATCTGCGCAGTACCTTCCGAAACACCTGCATGTGGTGTGTGTTGACATGCCCGGACATGAGGGCACGACGCGCACTAACGCTGCGGACTACTCCATCGACGGGCAGGTGACACGGATACACCAGGTGAGGGGCTTCACACTCTGCTGTGGATTGTGCTGAATGCACTCACTCGGTAAACACGGGGTATTTGGTCTGCAAGGGTTCCCGTAAAGCAGGGGTTACCAATCTTATCTGAGGAGGGCCAGTGTGGGTGCAGGCTTTTGTTCTAGCCCTGCACTACAACACCTGATTCAACTGATCAACCAATCATGGTCTTCAATCGAGACCTTGATTCGTTGAATTGAGTGTTTTAGTGCTTGGCTAGAACAAAAGCCTGCACCGACACCCGCCCTTCTCGGTTAAGATTGTTGACCCCTGCCGTAACGCCATCAGATTAACAAATGTGTTGTGATCAAAGGTGGGGGGTGACTAGAGTACATGAACGATTATCACGCTGTTGGGTTTACCGGAAGAACTAGAGACAACGTAATTTTCTGGAATTTTCCCACTGTACGTACCAAATTTAGCGACTCTTCTTCGAACGGATCAGGTTCTGTGCTAGTTGGCTTTTTCAACTGTGTGTTATAGTGCCACCGTGTGGCCAATTAGAGCCATATTTATGTACTTGTACTTAGTATAACCCTCTACAAACATGCCAAGTTGGGTGAGTTTTCACTAATTCCTGTGCGTTTTAACGCCACATTTGTAAAAGTGGCGGGGGAAAAAACCTTTAGAATAGGGTGCATAAGCACGTACATTGTTTGTCCCCCTAATAACAACAACAATAATAATAATAATAATAGTAATACTACTACAACCATGAGGCAACACAGTCATTACCCTGAAAAGGAGTCGACAATATTCGATTCATCCCAGCACTGTGTGCTGGAGCTCTTTATTGTGAAATATATCTGTTTTAAAATGTGCTTTGTGTCATTCAGCCAGCCTGACTCCTACCAAATCAGGATTCAGGCACAGTGGGCCGCATTAATCAAGCAAAATATGAACAACTTTGTTCGGAAATCGTTAGTAAATGGATTCACACAAGAATTGTGCCATTCATCAAAGTTTTTGTGTGTGAGATTTGTTAGTAGGTCTGAGCAGATATTAAGATTTCACAGATTTATGAGTACTCCTGACCACTTGTATTATGTGCATAAATAAATGTAACCATTATAACCCTTGTTATGGGTGTTTTTCCTTTTACTTATATTAATAGATAGTATCAGGATACAATTAGTGATATGAAAATCACAATTATATTCAATATAGAAAAAGGTTATATATGCATTTCATTTGATTTATTGATTTAGTCAATATTAAGCAATTAAATATTGCTTATTTGAATTTTAGGTTCATAAATATTCGAACATATTATTAACATAAATATATATTTTGATTGAATATTTCTCATTTAAATTATTTTACAGATTGCTTTGTGTGCACTGAGCCTTCTTTTTAGCCTCCAGCTTCATATCGAACCACTTTTGAACCACAGGCGACACATAATTCACAGCCACAGTAATGTTCTGCCACGCTAGGGTTCTTCCTGTCCCCGTCACCCCACTGCTCATGCTACTGAATAGTACTGCTATGTTTCTTTTCGAGTATACCTCAGTTAAGATGATTTCAAGTTCTTCTTCATTTTTTTCATTGCTATCTTTCTGTTCCCCTGTCAGGTCATGGGAATTCCACACTCATTATATGGTATGTTAGGGGCTCGATTTATGTGAACGCGCTTCTCATTTAGGATTGATTGATGTTCATCAACATACGCACGTGCATTTGTATCCTTTTATGAGGAAATGCGCGCACAATTCTACAAAAGTATTGATAAATGAGGCCTACTGTGTGTGTTTTTGCACAACACAACACTTTCTGAGTTTGTGTCATTATTATTATCATCATATAATCATATGTAATCATATAATGGACATGTAACTGACAGTTTTCAGATCTTCGACCAGTTGCTTAAGGCGGTGGAATTGTTTTGCTATGGCGTGCTGCTATGGCTACACGTTCCTGCGGGAATCCCTGGCATGTAAGACCGCTATTGCAGTGTGTGCTGTATTTCTGAAAGTGGTAAGGCACTGTGGGATATAGTGGAGTTATTGATGTCTGTCGTGGTCCCTCCACCACCCCCTTCTCCCCCCTTAACAGTTTGTGGACAACCTCCGGCTGAACAAGAAACCCTTCCATTTGGTGGGCACGTCCATGGGAGGAAATGTGGCTGGAGTTTATGCTGCCCGCTACCCCTCGGACGTCTCCAGCCTCACGCTTATTTGTCCTGCAGGTCAGTCGGGGTCGTGCGTCCATTACCGTTTTGTGATGGACCATTTTGTCGTCCTGTCCCCCCCCTCGAATGCCTTGTGCTCTCTGTGGTTGTTTTTCCATTATATTTTACTGAACTATGGAAAGAATAAAGGAAGCACCACTGTCACTAGACATACAGACAGGCACACACATTCTCGTCTGCGTCAACGCTTGGAAGTGAAGACACAAAAAACACACACATACGCACATGCTCAGCCCTCCACACCTGGATTCAAAGCGCACAGATGTAGACAGATGCACCCCCACACACACACAGACACACAGACCCTCGCATGCATGTTTGTTTAGAAATAAGTATAAGGGATATGCAGTATGATGAGAATTGAACGTGACTGCCGTAATCTTGTTTTGAGACCCAATTTTCAAACATCATTTCAAGTGCTTGTCTGCTCCTCTCTTGCTGGCCCGCCCTGTAGGCCTGAAGCAACCCCATGAAAGCAAGTTTGTCAAACACCTGCGGGTGCTGGAGAAGACCCAGAACATCCAGGGTGTCCCTCTCATACCGTCCACGTCTGACGAGATGGACGACATGATAAAGCTGGTCTCCCACATCCGCTACAAGATCCCTCAACAGGTAGAGCTTCCACTCCAAAAGGCAGCACTGGCTGACAGGAGTCCCTCTATGATGTAGGTTAGGCTTTCCAGCGGCAGTGTAGTATAATGGTTAGGGAACTGGGCTTGTAACTCAGAGGTTGCCGGTTTGATTCCCAGGTGGGGCACAGCTTTTTTTACCCTTAAGCAACGGTACTTAATCTGAATTGCTTCAGTAAATATCCAGCTGTATAAATGGATTGTATGTAAGGAACATGTAAACTGTTTAAGTCGCTGTGGATAAGAGCGTCTGCTAAATGCCTGTAATGCAATGTACTTTTGATTCCCCCCAATATGTTGACCAGTCTCATAAAATGAGACTTGAAAAAAGTAGCATGTTAATGCAGATTTATTTTTGTTGGATTTTATTTGAAAGAATTATAGGTGTGAATAATTGTGAGACCTATCTTTTTGGGGAGAAAAAAATATTTCTTGTTAAAAAATATTTTTCTCTGAGCAACCCATTTTTTGAGCACACAATATCACTCATTGCCTGTAATGCTTGTTTGATACAGCCTTTGATGATCTTTATCAAGGGAGCAAAATCATTTTGGAGGGTACTGCATGTCAATAGTAAAGACTTTTGTCCGGCCCAGTAGGCCATGTTATTTCTTTTTTACCAAATCATATATTTTACATTAATATTAAATTATTATAATAATATATTTTTGTATTCTCTGTTAGATTCTCCAGGGATTAGTGGATGTTCGAATTCCTCACAATGATTTCTACAGAGAAGGTCAGTCACATCCTCGGTATTAGGCCAAATATGTAGACGTGCTTAACTAACTGGGCCATGTTTTTCACTTGCATCTGTAGTGTTTTTGCATGCTGTATGTCTTTCTTTGTCCTTGAGCCTTACTGTCTCATTGTATTTTTAGAGAATTGCCCATCTGGTTCGACATAGTACATCTCTTTGTGACTATGTTTTACAGCATTGCCTTCTGTTTTTCTATAACACTTTTTGAGATTTTGTATATAAATGTAAAACGTTGTATTATAGACTGGAAATTTTGAATTGACTACACTGTCTATGTCCAAAGCACGTTGAGATTTTGCTGTAAAATTAAAACACTAAATAAAATGTATTGTTACTCTTATTATTATTATGTGCACGAATATTTGGTGCTCTTGTAACAATAACTATGGCGTATATTAAGATGAGTTTATGGTGAGCAAGGGATAATTCATTTTGAGAGGGCTTTTTCTCTCTCCTTCTCTATATCTCTACATCCGCTGCTCCATCTAGAGGGTGAACTGAAGATGAAATAAATGTGCTTTGGCTTTTAAGTTGTGAAAATGTTCTTGCAAATTAATGAAAAATTGGCCTTTATTTGTGGTCATATTGGGTTGAAAAGGTTGAGTTGTATTTGTGAATGGGTTGTATTTGTTCTGGTGTTCAGTTCAGGGCAGATAAACTCTGTCTTCACCCCACCCCCCCCTCCTACTTCATCTCTGACCATTCTCTCTTTCTCTCCCTCTCTTCTTTGTCTCTCCCTCTCAAAGTACCCTTCTTCCCCTCTTCCTCTGTCTCTCCGTTTCAAACTTCTGAGCAGTTTCTCTCTCCTTCTCCTCTCCCTTAACCTTTCACTGTTCTTCTTCTTTCCTTTGTTTTTACACTATGTCCATCTTTATCACCCCCCCTCTGCAGCGTTCATGGAGATAGTGGGGGAGAGCTCCAGATACTCCCTACATGATAACATGCACCTGATCACAGCCCCAGTGCAGGTCATTTGGGGGAAACAGGATCAGGTAAATAAAGGGCCAATAAAACGTTCTGCGAATCCTTTGCAAGATGAACCGCTCCCAAAGGACTGTAGCTTCTTTAACTTCTTCACTTATGTGTCATATTTCTGTATTTGTATTATTATTATTATTACTACCGTATTGATCCGAATATAAGGCAACCCTGATTATAAGGCAACCCCCCCCTTTCAGACAATTTCTTTGGGGAAAAAAGCTTTATGGAAGAACAAAATATTTTTTGATAAAATAAATTATTTTCATTGCATTGCAGATATAATTGGCCGTCTTTATGGCGGTCTTTATAATAATTTATTGAGGAGTTATACATTTGAGGATGCCTCCTCACCTGCTCCACTAACAATTATTCAAAACTGTCCATTGCAATAACATGAAAACATCTAGTGTCTCGAAGCGCAACGCATTTTCCAAGTCATTTCACTAGTCCGCAAAAATAAGGCAACTGTCATTTTTTAGGCAAAAAAATTGGTGAAAACCCCAGCCTTATATTCAGATCAATACGGTATATTTTCTGTCTTATGACTGTTTTAATTCCTGCACTGTACCTTGTGACTGTCTTACTTGTTTGAAGTGAATGGTATGCTTACAGGGCTCTCTTGAAGAAGAGACTCAGGTCTCAATGGGACTGCCCTGTTTAAATGAAGGAAAATAAATGAAAAAGAAATCAATCAAAATGAAATCACTGACTTATTAGAACCGATTAAATGATGTTGCTCTCCACAGCAAAATACAATGATTAGTTCAAAGCACAATGGCCAGTACTGTACGTTGCTCCGCCCATTTTTGGTTTTGCGAAACCTCACTCTCCAATCGCTTCTCCCGGGCACTCGTGACTGTAAATGAGGGCTCCTCCTCTCTCCCTTCCCCAGGTGGTGGATGTCTCTGGGGCCTCGGTTCTGGCGGAGGCCCTGCCCGGGTGCCAGGTGGAACTGCTTGAGAACTGTGGGCACTCGGTGCCGGTGGAGAGGCCCCGCAAAACCGCCAGGCTCATCATGGACTTCCTCATCGTCCAGCAGAACATGGGCAATGGCAGTAGCAAGAAGCACTCCTGAGACAGCGCCCCCAACCCCCCGGAGGAGGAATGACATTGTATATTCTGTACATATAATTTTAGGGATGTCTAGATTTCTGACTGAACCAATCATCTCTCAGGGAGTCACCCCCCCTCGTCCTCCACTGTACTCCCGTCTCTGGTGTTACTGTGGAGGGGGGGCACACACCGTATTTTAGGGTATTTCAGGTACTAGGTATTAATGACAATAATTATTATAATTATTTAAAAACACATTTATAATTTATTTGGCTCGTTTCTGCATGCATTTGTTTTGTCTCATAGTGGTCTCGTCTAACGTATCTGTCCATTTCTTACTTTTGGTATGTTTTCATTCATTTTAAATTTGATAGACACTAGCTACTTGTGTCCTTCATTTTGACCTAGCTGGACAGGAGTGCACGATAGTAACGATAGTTTTGCTTTTGATTCTGTGAAGCCGTTTAAGGAAGGTGGTAGCAGGAAAACCACACAAGTACCACAGTGATGGACTGGAACACTTTACATTTTGTCACCGTGAAAAAGAGAAAAATACACTTTAACCCATTAAGACCTGGAGTGACGTTTAGGTCGCATCGATTTTGCGATTAATGAAATGCGCTGTGATTCGCTGAAATAGACGTGGGGGAAATGAAGTGCACGTTGGTGTTTTTCCAGAAAACCCTCAGGTTTTAAGAGGTTGTGTAGAATAATTGCTTAGGTTTTAATAGGCGTTTTTAGCAGGCATTTTAGGTCTGAATGGGTTAATGGAATATGAAAACATGTATATCCAGTGACATACGGGTAACTGCCAAAATAAAGGAAACTGCAACATAAAATGTCTTAATAGGGCGTTGGGCCACCACTAGCCGCCAGAATAGCTTAAATGCCCCTTGGTATAGATTATACAAGTGTCTGGAATGGTTGTGGAAAACACTGTCTCAGGTGCCACCCCAGAATCTCCCATAACTGTTCAATTGAGTTGAAATGTGGTGACTGAGACGGCCATGGCATATGGTTTACATTGTTTTCATCAAACCATGCAGTGACCACTCGTGCCCTGTCACCACTCCCATCAGGATAGAAATGATTCACTATAGATTGAAAGTGATCACTCTGAATTTGTATTTATTGGCATTTACCTTGCCCCCTAAAGGGTTGAGTGGACCTAAACCATGCCAGGAAAATGCACTCCACACCATAACAGAGCCACCAGAACCCTTCATTTACTCAAGCATTTCCTTTATTTTGGAAGTTACCTGTATCTCTGAGAGACGAGTAGGCGGAACCCCCCCAAACTATGGGCTGAGTGATGTCCCACACCAAAGCATGTAAATGTCCTTTTACAATGACATTTTTTTACTTGTTAAATAATTTGGTTATGTTTCGTTTTTTTCTGTTACCTCTTCAGATGGATTGGGGTACTAAACAAAGTACTACTTTTGGGCCATACACAAGACTTTGTGAACACAAACAACATTATTATGCAACACTACTGTATAAATACAGTGTAATATATACAATACGTAATATATAATGTTTAGATTGAAACATTGGATATGATGCAATAAATGAGTTTGGTGGAATAAAAATTGCTAGTAAATTATGGTGCAATATATGCAGGAGGAAACTACCAAAATATTAGTAATTAATAAGACATAAATTAATTAATAGAGATTCTATTAATTCTGTGTAAAAAAGGAAATTGTGTTATGTATTTATTGCTTCTGTTAAATCTAAATCTGGTGTATATGATTTTAGGTTTAGGATCTTTGGTTCATTAAAAGATGATTTGCCTCAGCCTGATTGTGTGGTGATGTGGTTGTCAAGTGCTGTCATAAAACTTACTGGCAATCATTCTACAAATATTTACATATTCTGTCTTTTACCTAAAGGAAAACTGTGATAAGTGCTGGGTTTCCCTGGATTTAGGTGCATATGTAATTGTAAAATATGTGTTTTTACAATCTGTATGTGTTACAGTTTCTCAGAGCTGCAGCGTTGTTCATTAGTAAATACTACGAATGCTGTAAAAGAAGTAATGCTCACAAAGCATTGTGCCAGCAGGTGTCAGTGTAGTCAGAGAAACAAATTAACAAATTCATTTATAAATGTGTTGATGCTCTAAGGTATATAATTAATGACTTGTATTATTATTAATAATAATAATAATCATCATCATCATCTTTATTAGGCCATGTTACACACAGTTTTTGTTTAGATTAATCTTAAGATAAATGGGGGTCACAAGGCAGGTGTCGGCAACTCCTAACCTGGAGGTTTTTTTGTTTACTCTGGCTCAAATTGCTCAAGAGCTCAATGGCTCAATTAGCAATTTAGTTGTGTACACTAATGCCAATTCACTCGTAGATTGGACTACTTGGTGGGGTTATTTGTAGGCTGAGAATGGAACATAATGTGTTCAATTCTGGACTTAGGACACCAGTGAAATACCTGCATAGTTTGTGTAACCAATATTGAACACTATAAATTGTACAGCATGCACTATTCCAATGCACTGGGCACAGGAAAGAAAAAGACTTAGCTGCACAAACGTTTTCAATCAAAGAAGATACACTACCGGTCAAAGGTTTTAGAACATCCCAATTTTTCTAGTTTTTACTGAAATTTAAGCAGTTCAAGTCCAGTGAATACCCTGAAATGGTACAGAGGTAAGCAGTAAACTGCCAGAGGTTAAAAAATAAAGTTTAGGTTACCAAAAACTTAAAAATAATGTACATTTCAGAGTTATAAAAAGGGGCCTTTTCAGGGAACAACTAATGGGTTAACAACATACAGCTGTTCTGCAGCAATGGAAGTAAATTAAGCCTTGAAAGTTGATGCAAACAATTCCTACAGGTGTCCCAACTTTTGTTGATTACTTACAAACCCTCTGTCTGTATAAAAGCAGTGTTGGAACAGACTGTGTTACTACACCCTCTGAAGCATTATTTGGCCAATATTGCACTGCAGGAAGTAATATATTGCTATCATAATGGCAAGGCAATTAACAAAGGAAGACAGACAGACAGACCATTATAACCCTTAAAAGTGTAGGTCTTTCCTTTAGAGAAATTGTAAAGAATTTGTCAGTGAGTACAGTTTTCTACACCATCAAAAGGCACTTGAGGAAACTCTGACAGGAAGAGGTCTGGCAGACCCAAAGCCACAACAAAATTCAGAAGACAAGTTTCTGACAGTCAACAGCTTGCATGATAGGCGGCTCACAGGACAACAGCTTCAAGCACAGCTTAACACTGGTCGGAGTAAGGAAGTCTCCGTTTCAACTGTGAAGAGAAGACTTCGAGCTGCAGGTTTGACAGGTCGAGTGGCAGTAAGAAAACCATTGCTAAGATGGCAAAATAAGAAAAAGAGGCTCATCACGCAGGGTTTTTGTACGCAGTCAAGTAGGCG
The DNA here is from genome assembly GCA_029706075.1 of Aldrovandia affinis. NCBI lineage: Eukaryota > Metazoa > Chordata > Actinopteri > Notacanthiformes > Halosauridae > Aldrovandia > Aldrovandia affinis. Next base: position 5,689,351 of record JAINUG010000055.1, read on the forward strand.
AACCAACTGTCAAACATGGAGGAGGAAGCATGATGGTCTGGGGCTCTTTTGCTGGATCCAGAGTCGGCGATTTGCACAGAGTGACTGGAACCCTGAACCAAAAGGGCTACCACAGCATTTTGCAGTGCCATGCAATACCCTCTGGTCTACGTTTAGTTGGTCAGGGGTTCATCCTACAGCAAGATAATTACCCAAAACATACACTACCGTTCAAAAGTTTGGGGTCACCTTCCATCTGGACTATGGCTAATCGGGCACTCCTTCATTCTTCAGCAAGATAACGACCCGAAACACACCTTGAAGTTGTGCAAGAACTATCTGGTGAAGGAGGAATGTGAACAACAACTCAAACTAAACACCTGGCCTGCCCAGTGTCCAGACCTCAATCCCATAGAACTTGTATGGGACAAACTGGAAAGGAAGAGTCAAAGCAAAGCAACCCACAAGTTTCTCTGGGAATTGCTGCAGGATAGCTGGGAAAACATGTCGGGTGATTTCCTGCTAAAACTTATTAACCGAATGGCCACTGTTTGTGAGGCTATTCTCACGCCAAAGGGTGACTATTTTGAGGAATCCAAGATTCAATTTTCAATATAATTTTCTTGAACATTTCTTTGATGTTCATTTTGTTCATTGTTACATGTGTTTTTTTGTCATTTTAAAGTATTTACAGAAATGTATACGGTGTAAAGCATTGTCAATTATGAGATAAAAAATAGTTTCCAGCAGGTGACCCCAAACTTTTGAACGGTAGTGTACCTCCAGGCTATGTCAGATCTACCTTAGAAGAAAAGAACAAGACGGTAGGCTTAAAATCATGGAATGGCCAGCACAGTCTCCAGACTTAAACCCCATCAAGCTGGTTTGGGATGAACTGGACAGAAGGGTGAAAGCAAAGCAACCTCATCTACATCCCTCCCTACACTCCCTAAATCACTCCCTACACCCCGCCCAGACTCCTCCGCTCCGCCTCCTCTGGCAAACTGTCTGCCCCATCCCTGGCGCCTGGCAGCCGCTCCTCGTGGTCTCGCCTCTTCTCGGTCCTGGTCCCTCGCTGGTGGAACGACCTCCCGCAATCGGTCAGGACTGCGGAATCACTTCCAATCTTCCGCAAGAGACTCAAAACCCACCTCTTCAGACTCCACTACCACTGAACACTGTCCAACTAGTCAATCTGTCGTCACCACTGTTTACTTGTTCTACACTATTAAAAAACAAAACAAAAACCCACTAACCTTTTCTTTCCCAGTGTTACAGGTATGATACGCAGATGCCTGCAATGATGTCTATTGCTGTATTACTGCACTGATCTTGTGCGCTAACTATGATTGTTCTTACCTTGTATTGATGCACATCTTGTAAGTCGCTCTGGATAAGAGCGTCTGCTAAATGCTTAAAATGTAAAAATGTAAAATGTAACCTACAAGTGCAACACATTTTTGGGAACTTCTGCAACAGTGTTGGGAAGACCTTTCCAAACAATATTTGATTTCCATTGTAGAAAGAATGCCACGAGTGTGTTCGGCTGTTATATCTGCAAAAGGTGGCTACTTTGATGAGTAAAAAATGAGATTAAATTTTGTTAAACAAAACGATTCCATGATTTCTTTAAGTGTTTATTTGTTCTATGCTTTAATTTACATTGAAACATTAAACTGCGTAAAACAGTAAAACAGTAAAAATTGAGGTGTTGTAAAACTTTTGACCGGTAGTGTATATGTCCTAGTTAGCGCCTCCGAGAGGTCTCGAAAGTAGTATACTGTACTTTACTGGACACGGCCAAGAATTCAACTGTACATGACAGTGTCATTAGCTAGCCCTCCAATACAGTAGGTGGCAGTAGTGATACAGAAGAAATATACATGTACCAAAGTACCAAACATAGCTGCTTCTCCACACTCCACAACAGTAGATGGCGGTGTTGGTTGAACAACGTTCATTTCACAAGCTCTGCTCTTGAATTTAGGGGCCGTATACTAGCTAACTACACATACATATGTGGAATTTAAAGTATGTGTATGTAGCATTAATCAGGTCAAGATTAGATTATGGGTGTGTGGTGTATGGGTCAGCAGCCAAGACGGTGTTGGCTGTATTGGATGTGATTCAGGCTAGGGCTCTGAGGATATGCCTAGGGGCAGTGAAAACAGCACCAGTGTGTGCTCTTCAAGTTGAGGCGGGAGAGATGCCGTTGGGGATGCGACGAAAGCATCTGATGGTAAATTACTGGATTAATTTGAGGGGGCATGAGGATAATCATCCGACTAAGAGGGTTTTGGAAGATTGCTGGGAGAGGGGAAGAGCACAAAAGCTAGTTTTGGGTGGGTAGGTAAGAGTAGGGCTGAACAAATGAAGGTTCTGGAGTTAGAGTTTGGTCCAACTGTGTTGTGGCCTGTTAGACCAGTGTGGACTATGGAGCAGGTAGAGGTGGATTTTGATATCCTGAAGGCAAAGAGTAGGAGTAAAAATTTAGAATTAGTAAAAGAATACCATAGTCATATGGGTAGTAAGTATAGGGATTATGTATGTATTTTTACAGATGGGTCTAAGGATCCACAGAAGCAGGTAACAGGGGCAGCAGCTGTGATTCCCAGTAAAAAGATAGAGATTCAAAAAGGACATCAGATTATCTAAGTGTGTATGCAGTTGAGCTAGTGGCCATTTTGTTAGGGTTAGAGTGGGCAGAAGAAGGGGTAGAAAATAAAATAATCATATGTAGTGACTCGGTGGCAGTGTTGACTAGTATCAAAAGTGGGGTAGGTAAAAGCCATCAAGATCTACTATATGAGGTGCTATACACGAAAGCAAGGGTAGATAGGCAGGGGAAAATTGTTAAATTTATGTGGGTGCCAGCGCATGTGGGAATACCAGGGAATGAAAAAGCAGACAAGGTGGCTAAGGAAGCAGTCAGGAGAGAACAGGTGGACATCAATATTAAACTTTCAAAATCAGAGGGGAAAAGCATAGTGTGGGGGGAAATAGTAAATCAATGGCAGCAGAAGTGGGATAAGGAAGTAAAGGGGAGACATTTACATGAAATACAAAATAAAGTGGGAGGGGTAGGAAATAGTGGAGATAATAGGAAAGAACAAATAGTAATTAGTAGACTGAGAATTGGGCATAGTAATTTGAATGGAACACTTAATATAATAGGGAAGCATCCGACTGGGAAATGTGATCTGTGTCAGGAAAGGGAGACGGTGGAGCATGTCTTAATCTCATGCAGGAGATATGAGGAGGAGAGAAGGACAATGCTGACTGGACTGCAGAGACTGAGACAAATAGAGTTGAGGGTGAAGGACATTGTGGGTTGTGTGGGAGAAGTGCAGGGGAGAAAGGTGTTGTTCAGTTTTTTAAAAGAAACTGGACTAATCAAAAGAATCTAGTAGGGAAGCAGGTGATGGAGGTAACCAGAAGGTGGCGGTAATGCAACAATTTGGATGCCAACCGCCGTTAAAATCCACAGAAGAAGAAGAAGAAGAAGAAGAAGACATATGTGGAATAATTTTGTCGTTATTTTCTAACCAGCTTGCTAGTATAACACCTGATACCTAACTAGCTAATAGTTTTAGTTTTTGTATTTAACAGCCATCTTGCTGTCAAGATCAGGGAAGTAGATGGCCAACTAGCATAGCCGTCGTTTAACTAGTACAATACAATAACGCATGCATACATTAAATGTGCTAATGTTGCATGCTAGTTAGCGAGGGTATATGCTTTGTCTAATTTGTCAGCTTGACTGAAATGAGCTTGCCAGATACTATTGCTTACTGTTGATTAGTAGCTCTGATTATTACCCTTTGTCATCAGCCCAGTTCTCATTCTTTGAGATCCTGGCTAAGTGATTCAGTAAGCTAACGTTACCTAGTGGAACTTTTGTTTATCGTAATAACAGGCCAACAAAAAAGTTGTGTGGCGTGAATTTGCCGTTGACAAAAATGGGGGAACATGCCAGTTATGAACGACTTGTGTTCAAAAACGCATCCGTTTACCACTATATGAAGATTGACTTGTAAGTATAACTCAATTTTTTTAATGAAATGACTTCATCGAGCAGCTAATACGCCTTTGTGCAATTTAAATTGTTTTTATTCACAGAATATTGGAGAGTGAAGACAAAAGGCTAAACGCTGCGCATTTTAAACAACTGATCATCTCTGCGCTTAGGGATCTTTATGGAGAGGTAAAGACCGGGTTCATGACTAACGTTAACCACTGAAAACTGGAAACAAAAGAAAAACGTGTCATAGATTTGACCTGCGTTAAACACTATAATTTGTGTTTGCTGTTAATTTATAACAGTTGGCCGATATTTTTAAGATTTCTAACTTAGATGCCCATCATAACTTTTTTCAATTAACAATTTAAAAAGAATACATGATTTACATTGTCATCAGCAATGTTCAATGGAATATGTATTTTTTTTTAGATTGGAGCTGCATTTCCTTTTGATGTGTTAAAATTCGAAGAAGATACACTAACAGCAGTACTTCGAGTTTACAACAGGTACTGGGAAAGTACAAAATGTTTGTCATTTTAAAACCATCTATGTTTTGACTGGTAAATAAATGTATCTGGCTTTTGGGGTGTTGGGTAAATTGGTCAGAATGCAGTGGTGTTTCGTTTTTGACCACTTTAAGCACACAATATATTTTTTTCAGTTGAAATCATTTTTTCATTTATTGAAAAAAGCAACAAACTTGTGTGAGGATTTGTAAGAATGAATTGGGGGGTTGTTTGTTGAATTTCACATTCAAGGTTTACAGCACCATAATGTTTGCTGAATAATGTCCCCAACTGGCAGTGTAATGTAATGGTTAGGGAGCTGGGCTTGTAACTCAGGTTGCAGGTTCAATTCCCAGGTGGGGCACTGCTGTTGTACCCTTGAGCAAGGTACTTAACCTGAATTGCTTCAGTGAAATATCTAGCTGTATAAATGTATGCATGTAAAGAAATGTAAACTGGAATTCGCTCTGGATAAGAGAGTCTGCTAAATGCCTAAAATGTAAATGTAAAATCTAATGTATAATCTTTGCGTACATTCTGTCCAATCCCACCCCAGTGGCTTGGTGAAGCTGTGGAGTGCCCTAACATTACTTGGATCCTACCACAGTGAACCATGTGCTGTACGTGTTACACAGGTGAGTTAATCCATTCAAAAACATAGATTTGTACTGCATTTCTGGCTATAGCTTGTTTTGGTATGATGATGCACAGGATAGACTTGTGTGGTGTTATCACCAGTCCTTAATGCAAATAAGTTGGGGCATATAGTTTATTTGGATACAGAATACGTATTCTAAGCAGCATGTTATTGCATCCAAATTTGTCCTTTCAAATTTCACTTTGATTTCAGTGGAGGAAAGTGTGCATTGTGATTAGTCGCTAATGACACTGCGCTTTTGCATCATGAGTGACTCGGCAGGAATTCTCAAACGCATCAGTTTCCTGTTCTGCAAACAACAACAAAAAGTTGTATGTGAAAGTAATCAATTAACTCATACTGTTGATTTCTGAAGATCGAATCCTTGAATTTGATTTGGGGAAAAACATGACCCCTGTTAACAACATCCCCACCAAAAAAATGTAATAAACCATTAACATTGACATCTGTGTTTTTGTAGGTTTCACCCTTTCTGCTAGCTTTGTCTGGAAACAGCAGAGAACTGGAGCTGGACTAATCTCCTTTTTTGCCACTGTGGACCTGTGAAACCTGTTACTGTAAAAAAAAAAAAAAAAAGAACTGCTGTTTTGACAAGTCACCCATACAGGCTGATTGGCTGAAAAAAAACAACAATTATCTCCAGCTGCCTTCTTTTTTTTTTTTTTTTTTTTAAATTTATGTCAAACTCTGCCTAGTCAGGAGTGAGCCATGCTGACGAAGGCTTTCGGGGGCCGACGGACATTGCTGCCTATTTAGAGCTGGCAAGAGCATGACCCCATCCTCGTCCACTGGCTACTCCAAAGAGGACCCCTCAGAAATCCTATTGTTCAGCTCCTGCTGATTGATAGGCTCATCGCCGCTGTCCCGGGGACCAAAAGGCCCTGCAGAGGGTGAATATTCCTCTCAGGAAATCTGTTTTCCTGCCCTTTTGTATGCAGGGAGGATGGTGTTGGCAGAAGAGAGAAGTGAAAATGGTCAAGTTGTGCTTGGCCTTCATTCCGTTTCCTTCGACTGACAAAGCTCTAATGGAGGAAGACGTTGTGGTCATGGTACCAGAGGTCACACTTACAGTAAAGCATTAGATGTTGGCAACATCCGCGGGAGTGATCTCCTAATGAGTAACTGGAGAACGGAACGTAATATTTAATTATGCATCATTTGAAGCAGACCCTTCCTTAAGGGTTTCACCACAATGATTAACTGTTGCTAGATCTAGATCCCTTGAAAATGACCAGCTTAGAAATGGTATCTTTTTTTTTATTTTTTTTTTTATATATATATATAAATATCAGGTACTGTTTAATATGGCATGGCATTTTCATGAACTCATGCTGTTTAAATAGGTAAATAGGTAATGTGCAATATGTAATGTGTGATACTGTGACCATTTTGTAAGTCATCTATAGTTATAAATCACAGAATTGGAATAAAAAAAGTTGCATTTTATGTCTTTTGACATGCAGTATATAAGAATGACCAAACTGGTTGCTGAGAAAGCCATGCTGCTTTATTCTTCCAATACTGAAACTTTGGGTCCAATCTGTCACCATAAGGGAAAGTAAGTTGCAAGTATGACTCACCGTTAAACGCCAGCTGTAGATGTTTGTCAAATTTGTTTTGTAAACTATTTTTGCCTTATTTTCCACATAATGGACAACACATTACCAATTGGTTGTTGTACTTTCTTATTCATAAACTACACTATTTATATATACTTTTACATTTGTTTCCCCATTTTCTCCCATTTTCACCCTATTTCTAATTCAACTATCCCTTCGTACTACGAGCTCACCGCTGCAACCCTGGGACCAGCAGTGACAAAGGCGCCAAACCACCTCCTTCGAGACAGAACACCTTCCAAGCTATTGACCATAACTCAGATACACACAAAGCCACTTTGCATACGGCAAGCTCCTGCCGGCTTCCCTCCCACCTTTTCGACGGATAGCCAATCCCCACCCTGAACAGGGCTCATGGCCAGAGCCATGAACCCCGGCCACAGTGGGCAATTTGCACTCTGGGTGAGTGCCTTTACGGTTATGCCACCGGGGGCTCTTGAACTACACTTTATGAACGAGATTGGTGATGTGCCCAGCACCCAATCCTATTTCATGAATAGGGAAATCTGCCTCAGCCCCATTCAGTATGGATTTCCTGGAAGTCATCAAGCCTGCCAATTCGTTATTTTTCTTAGTTTTTTGTGTACATTTAGTTTAGATTTAGATATTGGATTCATCCCCAAAAAAGGAATGGGGCCACATAGGTAAAACTGAGCATGTTAAAAGGAACAAGAAAGCGCTTTAGGAACGATCTTCCAAAAATGCATTATACCAGGGCATTACCAGCTCATGCAGAATGGAACCTGATGAACACAGAGTCTTGCTTTATTTGATCAATTAAGTCAGGGGTAGGGATCCCAGGTCCTGGAGAGCCACGGGGCGTGTTGGTTTTTGTTGGTACTCCGCACTTAATTGATCAATTAAAGCAGTTGATTACACTGTTAACTCGCCTCACCTGGTTTCTTTGGTCTGAATTGGTTCCCAGATTTAGGGTGAACACAAAAACCAGCAGACCTTGCGGCTCTCCAGGATCAGAGGAGAGAGGAAAAACCTGATCAGTGATTTCATAATTCATGTATCAATAGGGTGGTCCACTAACGTATAGAATGTGTAAGGATCTAGGCCTATATGTGCGTGTGTTCACTTTTTCCTTCCTGCATGTTGTGTTTTGAGTTTGTGGCTAGATGGTGTGTATGTTCTCGACATTGCTTTCGACACCCATTCTGCTTATTGTTCACAAGGTGTCTGTAGCCACGCTATTTGGATTAACGGGTACTAATTACCCTAAACTTGAGAATAGTTTATTTAACGAATGGATTTACTCTCCAAATAGGGGAAATTGACAATGAGTCGCTGAAACAATACTTGAAAGGAATGAACATGTTTTAAGAGGGAACCATTTGTTTTGGTGACAAGATCACTAGATGGTAGGGCACTGTCACTCATCTATTGTCGCATATGCCTTTAAAACCTCAAGGAATTCGATAATTTAGATCAAGAGACAGAAGTGGTTTCGTATAACCCACTGTGAACCCCATGACTTGTAGGCAACACCAATTTGTTTTCGGCATAATGATCCGTACATTATAACCGCATTTGATAGCGTACTGATTTTCGTAATTCCCTAGTTCGGCACGTATATTCTATCTTCTCGTTTGAGGGCACGAAACTCGCATTCATCCATGGTGCTTCATGACAGCAAAGGCGCGATCCGCTATAGGGTAATAGCAATTGCTGTCAAATACGTGACGTGCACTTTTGAATCTAGTTAAACGTGTTATTGAAATCGATGGCAATTGGTCCACAGCAATAGTTCACACTGGATTCAGAATATTTCATTCCCATCGCGTGGATGCAGCACAAAGATCCAAGCGAGAAAAATGGCTTGCAAAAAAATTGCCTTAATGCCTCAATAAAATGTTCCTTCGGGGATAACAATTCGTCTATTAATTAATCCTACTGAATATTATTTAAAATATGCGCTTCAATTAGTCTGATGGCATCCATGTAATGGCCATACATTTTGCAAACCTTTAACACAGAATTTTAACGTATACGTGCATATTTCTTGCACAATTTAGGTATTAATCTAAACTATTCACTATATACGTTCCACAATCTAGGAAGTAATTTAGTTCTGACATTTGTAAGATTGGAAATAAATATCCTAGTACAAAATCAATGTAACACGCTTTAAAATTTTTTATTAAACCTTAAAGGTAAGTGTTGACAGCGGTGTCTTAAGACGAATTTCTTTGATTTGCAAACGGTATACGGTATTGTTAATGTGGCTTGTGAAAGTAATCACTGCATCATTACAGGGACATTAACTTCATATTCCCACGTACAAGAGGTAGAGCCAAGGCTGTAGATTCTCGCAAAATGGCTAGAATTACGAAAACAACCCAGTTATTTGCCCTGCAATACACCATATACCTATGAGAGGATCAAAACACTGGATATAGCTGTGTACCTGCCTGTCTCAGCCTGAGGGACATTGACTGACAGTACCTCTCAGACATCAAATGTTTTGTATTTTCACCTGCCAGTTTGTTGTCTTTATCGGTCATGTATTGCGAGTGATAGTGTTTTTTTTAGGCTTTCGCTCTTTCATTTGGTCTATTTTGACCTGCGTATATTTTGTCGGTTTCATTGCACGATTCTTTTTTATTTTTTATTTTTTATTTGTTTACTGTAATTGCGTGTAGTGGCGGCACTAGGGTATCTGTCGTTGCAATCAGGAATTCCGTAGTATGTACAGTACCTCATTTAACTTTTAGGCTGGTTACGTACTTCCGCTCGTGGCCAAGGAAACGCGCAGACATACACTTAGCTCAAAACAGACTGACAGGCACTAGCTAGCTACCACAAGGATAGCATAGACAGGAAACTATACTAGTCCGTCCACCCGACAAGTCATAGATCACACAACCCATCTAGTCACTGGCTAGATGCGTCTGTGCCTTTTGTAGGAATACAGTATAGTTTACTATACCGACGTGTATCAGTAAAACTGCTGTTAGTCACCGTTTCCCAGCGTGAACGCCGGAATGGCGTTCATGGAGAAGCCGTCTGCGGGGAAGATCCTGCTGGACGACACCGTGGCGCTGACAGCTGTGATCGAGGCGAGCCAGAGTCTGCACTCCCACACAGTAAGCCATCGAGTCGGCAACAATGCGGGAATGGGTCACGGGGATTCTGAGGTTATGGTGGTGGGCCTCTTTGATGGATTATCTTGCTATACATTTTAGCTGATGTGCTGACAATAGCATAGGTGTCTATGTAGCTAAGATAACGTTGGTAGTGAACGTCGTTTGCTAGCTGGCTGGCTTACTATGGCGAGGCTCTTCGCGAGCGCTAGCAAACTGCATACTCGAAAGAGCGCAGGTGACAAATACGACATAACATTAGTTAACAAACATAGCTAGCTAGCTAGTTAGTTCCTATTCAAAATACTCGAACGTTAGGACGGGGTGTTGGTCGGGTAACTAGCACGTCATAAACATCGCCATCTAGCCGGCAATATTCTCTTACTAACTATGGTTAACATTGGTTGTAAATTAACCTAGTAACGTTAAACACACCAGCTGCCCGGTAACTGATTTCTGACCACTTTCTGGTCACCTGATAGTCGCTAATTTATATCTCGTTCGGTTGCGATTTATATTTGTGTAACGTTAGTTACGTTTCATCGACAAATCAAGCAGTTAACCGTCATCACTATGTTACAGTATATGACTTGGCACTAGCTACGTTAGCTAGCCCCATCTACTATTAGCTCACGACTTGGATGCATTTCGTCCTTTCCCCAGTGTTTCGAAATCGATTTGTCATGACTTATTGAATGGTTTCCAGTATTAGCCAGCGCTAGCTACAACTGTTATGCTAGTATAATTGTTACGAACCGAAGCAATTATGATAGTTTGTTAGCAAAATACCATGGCTAACTAGCTAACTTCGTTGGTTGACAAGATCACTCACAAGCACCAGTTACCTACCTATCATGGCTGTACATAATTAAATGACTTTTTCTAAATGTATCTGGCTGTCTGTTTATAGATATTCATTGCTATTTTGATTAGCTAGCGATGTTGCAGCTGGTTCTTTCGTGTGAACCACACGCAGTAGCTGTAACCGTACGTTTTGAACACAAGATATTGCCTTTTAGCCACTTTACACACTGATATCTAGCTAGCTAGCTCCCTCAATAAATGAAATGATTATGGCTTTGAACCTTGGTTCTGATTCATCAAATGTTCTTTATCAGAGGTTGGTGTGAAACAACAGGCATGACAGGAAACTGAACCCCTTCCTTTGTTGGATTTATATTCGTATGGAATTTGAAGGGGGCGTACTGTTAGTGCCTTTCCGCAGTGTGATAAATTAAGCTAATTGTTGAGTGCAGAGAAACGTTTGCCATTTAGAATTATTCAGTGTTTGAATTTTTCAGAGTAGCAAACATTTTATCATGTATACAAAATTAGTTTTGTTATTAAATAAAATAATAACGTACTCTTGTGAAATTACACAAAATATTGCCCGAATTGGGATGGTGGCTTCGGCCAAGCTGAAAACAAGATTGTGCCGTTTTGAAATGTAGGGTAATTTAAACAAGGCTTCCTGTTGTGTAAGCTAAGAGGAACTTGGTGAAACCAAACAGAAAGGATGCACTGTCCATGGCTTCTTGGATACTTCTGGAATTTCCAAAGCCACTTTTTCCTCTATTCAGAAGCGTTTGTTCCCAGTGTCAGCTGAAAAGCCAGTGTCATTCAGTGAATTTCTGTTTAGTCATGTATTTAAGTACAAAGGCATAAATTAAGCAAACACACTTAGTGCACTCTGAGTTATCCCACCGTACCTGTTGTTTGTATACTGTTATTATGGAAACTATTATATTACTTATATAGTGCAAGCTGCTTTATGCAACTGCAAAAGCAACAACAACTGGGGTGGAAGGACTGCATACCTTTAACAAGGATGTTCCTCATCCCTTAGGGTGTTTTCATTCTCTATGTAATGAGCTATTAGGCCTATGTCGTAGTGTTTTGTCTCCAGAATTCACTTAATTATGGTAAATGTACTTTTATATATATATATATACCTCAGCATATGCTTGTGTACAGTGCTTGAATTTCCATGCTAAATGTCATATAACCACATTAACTAACCGTTTTAAATGGTCACCATGAACCATGTGCACTGTGCTCATTTGCTGTCGCATCGCTTTCAAGTATACCCGTGAAGCATTGTAATGCAGTGTTGTTGCTTGCAATTTTCTAGCATTTCCTGGGTAAACAGTCCAATACGCAGTGGTGTCACAGGGTTAACAGATCCGATTTAAGATGGACCTTTGGACATCCCCCCCCCACACTGTACTCTGTACTCCCCGTAATCACGGATCACAGGACTGACAAACCACTTTGATTGCGTTAAACATGCTGCAGAAATCCTAAAGCTCAGACAGCTGACACTTGCACATGGCATCTTGTCAAAAACATTTGCATTGGCAGCAAGCAGGAAGCCATACCGTGCTGTGCTCGGCTACATGTTCCACGTCCACCGTTTAACTTCTGCAGATTTTATGAGAGCTCCAAGATAGCGATGTGCCCAGCCAGTACACCTCAACATCATATGCACATCACATGATGCACAGCATGTCACGTGAGGCTGTGCTTCAAACAGTGCACAAGGGGAACGCCAAATTGTAGTAAAGAGAACATTTCAAACCACTGAAATGATTTTCATCTTTCCTTTCGTCCAACAGGAGTACATTATTCGTGTTCAGAGGGGCGTTTCTCCTGAGAACAGTTGGCAGGTAAATATATTTTTTGTTGTTGTTTGACAAATAAAAAAAAGTGTAGGTCTAAGTAAAACAGGTGAGTGTTAACCCTCCACTGGATTGAGAAGGAAACCACAGAAATGGCAGCTTATTCAGTCATTCATTGTTTTCTCATTCATTGGCCCTTGCCTTTTTCTGGTTATTCGGCGCTGTCATAATTGCTACTTGAGTTGAGCATTACTTGGGATATACATTTAGCTGACATGCTACCAACTTGCATAGCTCACCTATTACACATTATCCATTTATATAGCCGGAGACAAAACTGAATTACTTCAGTAAAACTGCCTGCCTCAAATGGATTTGAGCCGGCAATCCTCTAGCTATGATCCCAGGCACTGAGCTTCTAAGCCACACTGCCACCTGCCCCTTGCTTGATGTTTAACACATTCAGGAATCCCTTAATCTGTCTGTCAAATGGATTTCATGTTGTTTTTGTTCAGCAGAAAAGCATTTAACCTAATTTACCATTATTTATAGGTCATAAGGAGGTACAGTGACTTCGATATGCTGAACAATAGTTTACTGGTGAGTGTGCTCGTTTACAGTAAAATTATTTTCCATAGTTTCTTTAGTTCCTGAATTCTAGCCAAATTGTAACCCCAATGGTCACACAGCAACATAAAGCTGCCAAATGTATTGTGAATGACCTTGTTCCTATTGTGTTTTGGAACAACTGGTTAACATTGTGAATTCCAAACGGGAATTCATCCCAAAACATTTATTTGTTTGGCTGTGGCTTTGTGAAAGCATTTCCTGCGTAGTCGTAATGTTGTGAACCCTGCGTTCCAGAAGCAAACGCCGTAGTCACAAGATCTGTGTGATATATTAAACAAAACCTCAAATCGTAGGACACTTCATTTTAACCCCTCCGCTCATTCTGCCTCCACAGGTCTCTGGCATCAACTTGCCCCTTCCACCCAAGAAGCTGATTGGAAACATGGACAGAGAGTTCATAGCGGAGAGGCAGAAGGGCCTTCAGACCTACCTGAACTTCATCACAGCACACCACATTCTCTCTAGCTCCGAGCTCGTCAAAAAGTTCCTGGACACCAACAACTACTCTGCCAACTACACAGGTGTGGAGTCAGCACCAACCAGCACGATTGAGTCAGTGGGGAAATTGCACTGAGGGTGTGAGGGTAAAACTTTAGGTCATAAGGAGGGTTGGGTTTACGGGATTAGAAGTCCACACGCCTTACATTGACAAGTTGGGGACAAATTGGCTAATTGTGTTGTTGTACTATGCAGTGTGGCTCAAGTTGCGACGGCTTGAACATTGCATCAAGTAGAATTGGAAGAAAAAATGTTTTTGTAATTAATTACTTTTGTTAAGTAATTAATACAAATTCGGTTCTTTTTCATTTGGCTTTTTGAACAGAGGTGTTCCATATGCTTATTGTTTGTTTTTGATTATTGCAAAAGAACAACGGTTGGTGTTTATGGTCAGGTTGGGATTTCACAGTCCACCTGTCTCCTCCTCTTCTGCAGAAATAGCCCTGCAGCAAGTCTCCATGTTCTTCAGGTCTGACCCCAAGTGGGAAGTGGTGGAGCCGCTTAAAGACATCGGTGAGGAAACATCCCGTGTGTTGAGCCTTCAGTTGTTTGGTTGTCTTCCTCCAAATTTTCTCTCTCACTAATTATCTTGACCTGCTTGAACAGTAAGGAAAGCAGAGCAGAGTCAGACCATGTGTTATTTAAAGGGCAGTGTAATGCTAAAGGGTTTCCCACTTTTTAGCACTGCACCACTTTTATAGGACCAGGAAGCTGGCCTCCATCTGTCTCTAGCATGAATCTGTCTGTATGTATTAAATGTGTGTTGTATTTGTACTGTTGGTTGAATCCTTCTCATGTTTGTATTGGATGTTGTAGTATTTATATGTGTGTCTCATATTTGTTTTGTCTGTGTACATGATTACACCGCAACAAAAAGTTCCCTAAGGGGACAGTAAGGTCAGTAAGATGAGTAAGTCTGTAAGATTGGCTAACGTCACCATAGACTTTTTATATTTCATACATTTTATACGTTGTTCCAACAGTAGTTGGTATTCATATTGAAAAGCTCAGAGTTTATTGTTACAACTCAAAGAAAACAAGCTCATTTTTGTGGATTCATAACTTGCTTTCAGGGTATTTATCGCTCATACTGGACCCAGGAAACCTTGCTCTTTGTCTCCTTTGCTCTGCGGATTGTAGAAAATTGCATTTACGAATTGCATTGCTTTTAGTCATTCTTTACATGCCATTCTTGATCACTTAAATGCATAAATACAGACTCCGACCATTTTGCTAAGCTGTAGATATGGTCAACACTTTGGTCCGTATTGTATTGTGTTGAATTGGAATTTTAACTGACAGACGTGAACCAAGTTTTCTTTTCAATATTCGTACCTCATAGACTGTAAAGTATGTAACAAAATATTCAATTTGAGCTTTTCTGCTGAGGTGGAAAAAAAGAGGAAGTAAATTGCAAGTGAAGTATTCAACTGAGTTCATACTGTCCTCAACAAAGAGGTGAAACTAGACTAATAAGCAAGTCTGCCTACTATTCTATTAACAAATGCCTGTAAAAGAAGGGACCGGCTTTTGTTTTTGTTGGAAACTTTCCATATTTTGTGCCTACACGCTTAAGTCACATGATGAAACTGGCTTTTGTTGGCAGAGGTGAACATCTGGCCTGTCTTGATGGCTTCTGGTTAAATGAAACTTATTGGGCCCTGTTTTTACCGTGCTACCCAGAATAAAAGGGCAGAAAATCTTAAATACTTTCAAATAAAACCAGGAAATGTAGTGGCGGTGTGATTGGAATAACACTCCCAGCCCACCAACCATCGTAGTGATTAATTATACTGTCCGTGTATAGCATGCAGGATCATTTTAGGGCCATTTTTGATGTAGTATGTCTTTTATAATGGCAAATATGGTACATCAAAGGAAGCTGTGCCTTTGTGACTGTGGACCCCTTTATGCTCCTTCTATTACAGGCTGGAGGATACGAAAGAGATACTTTTTAATCAAAAACAAAGATCAGCCCAAGGATCGACAAGTCTTAAGCTGGGTGAGTTATTGTACATTTTGCCCGTTAGTCATTCTCAAGCATTGGGGAGCCTGCATGAGAATTTTTACGTCCCTCTTTACGTAATGGCTGTATGCGGCGCCAGACTTGCTTCTAATCATTGTGTCCATTTGAGGTTTGTCCTTGTGCTCTGTATTCGAAAAGCACAAGGTTACATTTCACTCCAGGGCCAAACTTTCCTCCTTGTCAAAAAAAAATTAATTGATCTTTTTCCATCAGTTTTGTTCTCAGCTTATTGACTTTGATGCAGAGTTTTCAAATAATCTTAAATGATGCTATTTTGCCTGAGTGTAGTCGGAGAAGGAAAAGCTCCATGATTGTGGTATCCATATGGGTCTCACTGTATGTTACATTCACATTACAGCCATTTAGCAGACGCTCTTACCCAGAGCGACTTACGCAGTTTACATTTCTTTACATACTGTCCATTTTATACAGCTGGACATTTTACTGAAGCAATTCAGATGAAATACCTTTGCTCAAGGGTACAACAGCAGTGTCCCACCTGGGAGTCAAACCTGCAACGTCTGAGCTACTAGCGCAGTTCTCTAACCATTAGACTACATTGCTGCCCCACGGTATGTTTCTCCACCTCCACTGTATGTGTTTCCTTTGCTGTGTAGGTTGATCTGGGTCCTGATAAATTCCTGTCCGACAAAGACCTGCAGTCTGCAATGAAGCTCCTTCCCACAGTGTCTGTAAGTGCATTTGGCTCCCTTGCATTTCACGGTTGCATTTGTAATGGCGTCCTGATGCTCTTATCCTGAATCCGATGACGTTATCCAGTTATTTCAGGAATGCACAGTCCGTTTTTATAAACAAGTTTTCATGTGCACTGCTGTACTGTCATTCAACGGGCTACCTCTGTAGGAAGGTGATGGGTGGGTGGAGAAGCAGCTGTCACATTGTATGTGGGCTGGGTTTCAGTGAGGGGTGAATGCACTGCAGGAATGCTCTGGCTATCTGAGCCTTGAGATGCAAGGACACAAGAGTATGCTGTCCATACACAGAAGTGAAGGTACAGTCAGTAATAACGAGGAGATGTGCGTGCGTGCGTGCGTGCGTGCGTGCGTGTTCTGGCTAGAAACTGCTTTAATGTGTGACTATGACTAATGCGTAATACATTTACATTTAGTCATTTAGCAGACACTCTTATCCAGAGCAACTTACAAAAGTGCATGCAAAAGAGGTTAGGCAACAAGCGGCAAATATTCTGAGACATTAGTCACACAGTGGAAAGTGTCATTACGCAACTTGCCCACCCATAGTAGACACAAGGGGGAGTGTTGAGGCAATAGTGTTTAGTTGCATAGGATTTCATAAGGATTTCAGGTCAGAGTTTGAGGGAAGAGCTAGTTTGTTGAGGCAAACGAATGCAGTTTGGACAGCTGGGTTTTAGTCTAATACGCACCTAAGAGCTAAATACCCTTCATTTGAGGGCTTCTGTTCATCGGTTCCATTAAAATCCTGAACATTCTGCTCTAGCTAACATTTATTTGACATTTAAAATGGCTAAAATTCAATATAGTTTAATTGCCTGCTCAGGGCCAGACAAAGGCTAATCTTTGCAAGGACACAGGAGAGCACACTGTCCATACAAAGAAGCAAGGTTATGGGTAATTCTGATAAGGAGTAGAGATACATGATGAGTCATCGAATTGCTGTATCTAATTCTCTTGTGAAAATCGCATTGTGCGATATAGTCTTTACATTTCATGACGGCTTTGATAGCAGATATTACTATATTTGAACTCCGTTGTGACATACAGGACCGTTAAGGCATGATGCACAAAAGTTCAGTATAAAAAATAGCTTTAGAGCTTCACAGGGAGTAGAACTTGAATTTTACATCTGTGGGAGCACATGTGTGATAGTAATTTTGGCACCCAAGTCAAATTGGAAACGCACAAGACGGGATGGATATCTGAGCAGAAAACCGTCCGCAAGCAGTAAAACAATCCCCCCAATAGGGACTGTGTTTGAAGGAAGAATAACTTTTTTAGGCCTAATGAATTTGCTGTTTTTCTGCAGAGCATTGCAACAACTTAAGAACAACTATTGCAACTTATTACTCTTTATCAGATCCCCCTCCCGCCTTCCCACCCAAATCAGCTGATCTGATGCATTCCACACTAAGATAACCAACAGGGATTTAATCTAGTCCTCCGTGTGAACATCAGTCAGACACGAACATCTGACGTGAGTGCAGGCAGTGGATGGAAGAACCTTTGGCTTTAGCAAACCCTCTATATTTGAGTGACTTCATGTGCAGCTTTATACCCAGCAGACTGTGGGCGCCCGGGTTGACCTGTGGGGGTCGCTGGTGAGCATCGAGACACAGACAACCCGGACGACTTTTTAAAAGTAGTCAATAACATTTTGTGGTGGATACCTTCCCACTAGGATGCTTTGTGTTAATAGGCAAATAGTCCAATGTAAAATGTGCGCACACATCACTCACTCACTGTGTGCACACATCACTCACTGTGTGCAGTCATACAGTGTTCCCAAGGCTTTGGAATTCACTCTGGGGAAATTAGCACGTGCATTTGTCCAGTCTCTGATTCGTGCTACAACCTCCGCTTATCCCAAGATCCTCAGGGCTGCTGGTATGACTGCCACGGAGGGAGGGGGGGAGGAAACCTCATGACTCAATTATCACTGAGATACAAAACACAAAAACAAGCTTGGCAAACAATGGGGCAATTCATGTTCACTTTCAGCTAAGTCCTCCTTCCCACAGTTTAATTATGCTTTCTTTTGTAATTTCTTAAATCAATGATCAAAAGAAAAATAATTGTACAACTCAGAACAAGCTGTAAAAACGTTATTTTTATTTTTATGCAATGCGGCCGTGACGTTTAATGTAGGCGACCATATGTAACCCTGTGCGTGATGCGCTAATGCAGATGTGTGTTCCAAATGAGCCCCATTGAGGGTTTGTGCCAGACCTGAATCTGTCCAGTGAACAGAGTGAACTTCTATTTCTTCCCCATCTTTGTTGTGTAGAATTCGTACATTTTCCCAGTCACCTTTGCCTGTACCAGCGAGTCCTCAGCACTAGTGATCCGGACATACAGCGAGAAAGGCACACTGCGAGATCATATATGCAAGGTAAGCGGTCACATTCCCGCCGTTTGATTGCCGGTCTCCCCTCTTTTTCTGGGATGGGAAAAAAAAGATGTTTGGGACTTGGATTTTAAAATCTCCTTAATTTGTTTTCTTCCCCCTCTTTGTGTGTTACCTTGCACTCTGATTTGGTTTGGACGAGCAAATTGCGCAATTGAAATCTGTCCATCAGGTGTGTCCGGATTCGAGACGAGCTTTGAAAATTTAAATCCATCATACATCTTCTAAAAAAAAAAAAGAATTAATTGAATAAATAAATGTGTAAAACGAAACATCATCCTTAAGTACCCCTTAAAATTTTTATCAAATGTGGACTGGAAATGTGGGTGGAGTGGTGGAGGATCATTTGCTGAATTTGGCGTGGCTTCCTTGTCTTGTGTTGAAGGTGAAACCGAAAGAGCCCTTCTTGAAGAAGTACTGTAACCCCAAGAAAATCCAGGGCCTGGAGCTCCAGCAGATCAGAACGTATGGAAGGCAGATCCTAGAGGTGAGGCACGGAGGGGGGGGCGCTCAGTTAAATTGACTTTACAGGCCTTTACCAGACGCTCTTACGAAACTTGCAACCCTGTGAGTTGCAAGCCCAGTTCCCTGGTTTCACCTACGCGCGAAATGGTATCCACCCAGGGAGTCTGCAGACGCAGCACGCTAATTGGCTTGTTCCCAGCGGGGCAGGGTAGGCTGAGGTCAGCCGGAGTTCCTGATCTTACTGTTGCATAAGCACCCCCTAGCTGCTCATTGACCAATCTGCAGGTAACCAATTGTCTGGGTTAGAGACTCACTTCTCCTCTGATAGGCTCTGCTTCTCCTGCAAGTACAATAGTTCATTGGGTTGCGGCCGAGTACATAGAAGGAGGGCACATGCTTCAGCTGCAGGTGGCATGGTGGTGAGAAAAGAGGTAAAGAAGAATGGGGAATAGAAAGTATTATTTTATTTTGTTATTTTTTTAAAACAAAACAACAACATGGCTGTGAAATGACTGGCATGATCTCCTGAGAATTTTGTTCCTTCCTTCTTGGAATGTTGTTTCCCTTAAATACCCCCCCCCTTTCCTTGGTCAGATCCTGAAGTTTCTCCACGATAAGGGCTTTCCTTATGGACACCTCCACGCATCCAACGTGGTGCTGGAGGACGACACGTGCAAGCTGCTGGACATGGAGAATTCCTTGCTTGGGCTGCCCTGCTACTACAGGCCCTATGTCACGCAGTTCAGGAAAATCAACGTAAGTAAGATTGCATTTCATCGGTGTGTTGAAAAAAAGACAAGGACGCCTCACTGTTAAACACAGTTTGTGATTATTGAAGGCAATTATGTTATCACTTGAAACAAGGTGGTGATGCAAGTTGTACACACAGTACTAGTTCACAGGGTGGAGTCTTACACACGCACACGCATACAGTGAGCACCATAATTCATTGGACAGTGACACATTTTGTGCTATTTTGGTTCTGTACTCTAGAACTTTGAGTTTGAAAGGATACAGGGGGTTGAAGTGCAGACTGTCAGCTTTAATTTGAGGGTATTTTCATCCATATCGGATGAACCGTTTAGAAATGACAGCACCTTTTGGACATGCCCCCCCCCCATTTTAAGGTACTACAAGTATTTGTTGAATTGGCTTCAGAGATGTGTTTTGTTAGGCAGGTGTATTCATTTGTGTCGTTTGTGAATACAGAAGAGAGCTGTTGATGTCTAGTCTTGATTCTAGACTTTGCTATTGCCTTTGGAGATTGTTGTTGGCGTGTGACGACATGAGGAAGACAGCAGTGTCGATGCAAATTAAGCTGGCTGTCATAAGGCTCAGAAATGAAAATCAATCAATCAGGAACATTGCAAAAACCCTGGGCATGCCCAAGTCAACAGTTTGGTTCATCATTAACAATAAAAAAACAACTGGTGAACTAAATTATGTCAAAAGACCCGGTAGACCGAGGAAGACCACTGTAGTGGATGACCGGAGAATACTCTATGGTGAAGAAAACCTCCCCAACAGATTAAAAACACTCTCCTGGATGCAGGTGTAGATGTGTCAAAGTCTACCATACGTAGAAGACTACACCAGCAGGACTACAGAGGGTACACTACAAGATGCAAACCACTGATAAGTCTGAAGAACAGAAAGGCGAGATTACAGTTTGCTAAAAAGCACCTAAAAGAGCCCCAAGAGTTCTGGAACAAAGTCTTGTGGACAGATGAGACAAAGATTAACATGTACCAGAGTGATGGAAAGAGGAAAGTGTGGAGAAAAAAGGAAATGCCCATGATCCAAAGCATACCACCTCATCCGTGAAACATGGTGGAGGGTGTGTTATGGCTTGGGCCTGTATGGCTGTCCAGTGGAACGGGCTCACTTGTCTTCATCGATGATGTGACTGCAGACAGAAGTAGAACAATGAATTCTGAAGTCTACAGAAATATTTTATCTGCTCAGATAAAACCAAATGCCTCCAAACTCATTGGACGGCACTTCATCATGCAACAAGACAATGACCTGAAACATACTGCTAGAACAACGAAGGGGTTTTTGACGGCCAAAAAGTGGAAAATCTGAAAAAATCACCGGATCTGAAACCAATTGAACATACATTTTACATGCTGAAGAGGAGACTGAAGGCAAAAAGTCCCCGAAACAAGCAGGAACTGAAGATGGCTGCAGTACAGGCCTGGCAGAGCATCACCAGGGAAGATACCCAGCGTTGTCATTGTATCCTTTCAATCTCAAAGTGCTAGAGTACAGAACCAAAATAACCAAAAATGTGTCACTGTCCAATGAATTATGGTGCTCAATACTCTATATACACACTACTGGTCAAAAGTTTTAGAACACCCCCCATTTTCCATTTTTTTCTGGAATGTAAGCAGTTCAAGTCCAGTGAGTAACCTGAAATGGTACAAAGGTAAGCGGTTAACTGCCAGAGGTTAAGTTTAGGTTACCAAAAACTGAAAAATAATTTAATTTTTTTTGCCACTTGGAAACTGGAGGAAACTGACAGGAAGAGGTCTGGCAGGCCCAAAGCCACAACAAAATCAAGAGACAAGTTTCTGAGAGTCAACAGCTTGCGTGATAGGCGGCTCACAGGACAACAGCTTCAAGCACAGCTTAACACTGGTCGAAGTAATGAAGTCTCAGTTTCAACCGTGAGGAGAAGTCTTCGAGCTGCAGGTTTGACAGATTGAGTGGCAGTAAGAAAGCCATTGCTAAGATGGCAAAATAAGAAAAAGAGGCTTGCCTGGGCCATGAAGCACCGCCAGTGGACTACTGAAGACTGAAAGAAGGTCCGATGAATCAAAATTTGAAATTTTGAAAGGTGTTTGTAGGCTGTCGAGTTGGCGAAAGGATGGTTCCTCAGTGTGTGACACCAACTGTCAAACATGGAGGAGGAAGCGTGATGGTCTGGGGCTCTTTTGCTGGATCCAGAGTCAGCGACTTGCACAGAGTGACTGTTAACCCATGTTAACCCATTACTTGTTCCCTGAAAAGGGCCTCTTTTTTTTTTTTTTTATAACTCTGAAATGTACATTATTTTTCAGTTTTTGGTAACCTAAACTTTTTTTTAAACCTCTGGCAGTTTACCGCTTACCTTTGTACCATTTCAGGTTATTCACTGGACTTGTACTGCTTACATTTCAGTAAAAACTGGAAAATGGCGGTGTTCTAAAACTTTTTACCGGTAGTGTATATATACACCGATCAGTCACAACATTAAAACTACTGACAGGTGAAGTGAATGACATTGATCATCTCGTTACAATGGCACCTGTCAAGGGGTGGGATATATTAGGCAGCAAGTGAACAGTCAGTTCTTGAAGTTGATGTGTTGGAAGCAGGAAAAATGGGCAAGCGTAAGGACCTGAGCGACTTTGACAAGGGCCAAATTGTGATTGCTAGACGACTGGGTCAGAGCATCTCCAAAATGGCAGGTCTTGTGGGGTGTTCCCGGTATGCAGTGGTTAGTACCTACCAAAAGTGGTCCAAGGAAGGACAACCAGTGAACCGGTGACAGGGTCATGGGCACCCAAGGCTCATTGATGCGCGTGGGGAGTGAAGGCTAGCCCGTCTGGTCCAATACCACAGAAGAGCTACTGTAGCACAAATTGCTGAAAAGGTTCATGCTGGCTATGATAGAAAGGTGTCAGAACACACAGTGCATTGCAGCTTGCTGCGTATGGGGCTGCGTAGCCGCAGACCGGTCAGAGTGCCCATGCTGACCCCTGTCCACTGCCGAAAGCGCCTACAAAGGGCACGTGAGCGTCAGAACTGGACCATGGAGCAATGGAAGAAGGTGGGCTGGTCTGATGACTCACGTTTTCTTTTACATCATGTGGATGGCCGGGTGCGTGTGCGTCGTTTACCTGGGGAAGAGATGGCACCAGGATGCACTATGGGAAGAAGGCAAGCCGGTGGAGGCAGTGTGATGCTCTGGGCAATGTTCTGCTGGGAAACCTTGTCCTGGCATTCATGTGGATGTTATTTTTACACGTATCACCTACCTAAACATTGTTGCAGACCAAGTACACCCCTTCATGGCAACGGTATTCCCTGATGGCAGTGGGCTCTCAGCAGGATAATGCACCCTGCCACACTGCAAAAAATGTTCAGGAATGGTTTGAGGAACATGACAAAGAGTACAAGGTGTTGACTTGGCCTCCAAATTCCCCAGATCTCAATCCGCTGGAGCATCTGTGGGACGTGCTGGACCAACAAGTCCGATCCATGGAGGCATCACCTCGCAACTTATAGGACTTAAAGGATCTGCTGCTAACGTTTTGGTGCCAGATACCACAGGACACCTTCAGAGGTCTTGTGGAGTCCATGGCTCGACGGGTCAGAGCTGTTTTGGTGGCACGAGGGGGACCTACACAATGTTAGGCAGGTGGTTTTAATGTTGTGGCTGATCGGTCTGTATATATATATATATATATATAATACACGCTACCGGTCAAAAGTTTTAGAACACCCATATTTTCCAGTTTTTACAGATATTTAAGCAGTTCAAGTCCTGTGAATAACCTGAAATGGTACAAAGGTAAGCGGTAAACTGCCAGAGGTTAAGTTTAGGTTACCAAAAACTGAAAAATTATGTACATTTTTTGGCAGTGAGTAGTTTCCTACACCATCAAAAGGCACTTGGAAACTGGAGGAAACTGACAGGAAGAGGTCTGGCAGACCCCAAGCCACAACAAAATCAGAAGACAAGTTTCTGAGAGTCAACAGCTTGCGTGGACAGGACAGGACAACCGCTTCAAGCACAGCTTAACACTGGTCGAAGTAAGGAAGTCTCAGTTTCAACTGTGAAGAGAAGACTTTGAGCTGCAGGTTTGACAGGTTGAGTGACAGTAAGAAAGCCATTGCTAAGATGGCAAAATAAGAAAAAGAGGCTTGCCTGGGCCATGAAGGACCACCAGTGGACTACTGAAGACCGGAAGAAGGTCTTATGGACCGATGGATCAAAATTAGAAATCTTGAAATTTTGAAAGGTTTTTGTAGGCTGTCAAATAGGCGAAAGCATGGTTCCTCAGTGTGTGACACCAACTGTCAAACATGGAGGAGGAAGCGTGATGGTCTGGGGCTCTTTTGCTGGATCCAGAGTCGGCGTCTTGCACAGAGTGACTGTTAACCCACATTAACCTATTACTTGTTCCCTGAAAAGGGCCTTTTTAATAACAATGAAATGTACATTATTTTTCAGTTTTTGGTAACCTAAACCTTTTTTTAAAATGTATTTTATTTTTTATACCTCTGGCAGCTTACCGCCTACCTTTTATACCATTTCAGGTTATTCACTGGACTTGGAATTGCTTAAATTTCAGTAAAAACTGGAAAATGGCGGTGTTCTAAAACTTTTGACTGGTAGTGTATATATACTGTATATTGTGTATGTATATGCCTATTTATGTGCAATAGAAGAGATCAACACTGTACCTTTATTGATTACCACCGAGTCTGAAAATTATAAATTTATCAGTATTATGTATTGTAAACCTCTCTTTCATGTGAACCGTGTCGATCAGTGGTTCCCCACCTTTCTGGGCCCACTCAGTGAGCGAATACATTTGTGATGACCCTCCCCTCATACTGTAGCCTGACATATTCTCACATACGGAACGCACAGTGTTTTAAACGAATGTCAAAACACACATGCAGGTGCACCATAACTAGTGCAGTGTTCACTCTGACTAGTGTGAATGCCAGTGGAAAGCGTTTTATGTTCAGCTATTTATCATTTACATTTTTTACAGTTCTTTTTGTCCTGTGAATCTCGTGACCCAGCTTAACCCCTCCCGACTTCCCACCAGTGGGTCTCGACCCCATGGTTTTGGGGGAGGGGTGCTGATGCAGATTATTGTGGTTTTTAATCATTTCAGACAACGGAGAGCATTGACATCTACTCCTTCGGGCACTTGCTGTATGAAATGGCGTACGGGAGACCCCCGGATTCTGTGCCAGTGGATCACTACCCTCCAGCGCCGTCCACCTCCGTGGGTCAGTGGCTCCTTCAGTTTGGGCACCAACCATGTCAATTAAATGGGTTTGCTTGTTTGTGTATTTGTCAGGGACATTGCAAAAACACATTGTTACAATGTTAAAATACAAGCATGGGGGGAATGCTGGGTGGTCTGCATCCTGTTAAAGCACTGTTCTAGTGTTTGGATGAGCCCCGGGGTCTGCGTCCTATTAAGGTACTGTTGTAATGTGTGGATGGGCCCCACAGTCTGCATCCTGTTAGGACACTGTCCTAGTGTGGGGATGAACCCCACAGTCTGGTATAGAATCCAGAATGTGCTAGTGTCGACCATAGCCAGCAGCCCCACGGGACAGTGTATAATAATGGTCGCCCATTGATGGTTGGGATTCCAAATTGGGAGGAAAAAAAATGGGGAAAAAGTATAATAAGAAAACGAGCATCAGATGCATTGTATTAACCCATTAATGCCCAAATGTTTCCCAGAGATTTCTAATATATGATCATTTGAACAACCTTCCATATAAACATGTTGTGCAGGTTTTTTTTCACAATTTTTTAAATTAAAAAAAAAAATTTCCCCCCCCAAGCAATGATGATTTGAATGTACGGCCACTTACCTTGTAAGAACCCCTATGCAATGTTATAGTGTATTTTGTTGAAAAATGAGAGTGAAAATGAGTCTTAGGCACATTGTGTCATCTTTTATCAATGAAAACTTTATCAAATACATGATATGAAGTCATTTAAGAGCCCCACTGTTCTCGAGAAAACATTGCAAATAACATAGATAAACTGAATACCAATCATAAAACGTCGAATTTTATGGAACACAACCCATATCAGGGGTAATCCTGTTCAAAATTAAAGAACAATATTCTTAAACATTAGAAAACCATTTATAAAATATAAAACACCTATGAATTCATCTTCTTTCAGGTAAAAAGAATTCAAATATATTAAACAATTTTGTCCTGAAAACAGACAGAACATTACCATTTTAATTAAACGGATCATGTTTTTCATGTACTGTGTACTGTGATAAAAGAAACTCAGAAATTCATAAACCGTTACAACAAGTCAACAACTGGGTCATTAGATCATCCATTTGAACATGTGTTGTGCAATCTTTAGACTTTCCCAGTTTCAGATTGGAGTGTGGAAATCCTTGAAACATTCAACGTGTAATGGAACATCACATTGCTCGCATGCAATAGAAGTGCACCCAGCACACTTTCGGCACCTCTGGTACTTTTTCCCTGTTTTTGTTGGCCAGTGCTTGATGTTGTCGAATCTCGACATTGTCAGAGCCATCACTGTCACAGTCTGTGTCAAGAGCATTTTTCTCAGACTCTGGCACGACTGTGATAGTTTTGATAGTCTGCTGGGGATAATCGTTGTCAAGAATGTCCAAAACCTCTGCTAAAGTGTAACTGAAAGTCAGTAATATTAGACGATTAGTGAAGAAATAGTGTTTTAATTTCTATTTATTACATAGGATTACACCCGCTAAGATAAAAATGCCTTTAGATATGTATATGCCCAAATCTTAAAAGGGATTTGCCCACCGGCCACTTTAGTTGCCGGACGCATTTCCGAGTAAATATTTAAAAAAATATCGAACTTACATAAAATGTCTTTAGATTGGCTGTTACTAGAGACGTTGCTTAATAGGAAACTACGAAAACATCACCCAAAAATACTTGTTAAATACTTACATTTTTCCTTTTATTTGGAAGCTTCGCCTCTGCCATAACGCCCAGAAATCATAGCAGGAAGTAAACGCCTCAACATGAAGTGCATTTTTCCAGGAGTTGTTTCAGGCCCTTCCTAAGGTTGACTACTTGCATGCCCGTTGTTTTTAAAACATCTATAGTCCTCCAAAATATATTCACACACTGAAAAAGAGAGGTAGAGACTTCGGCAACTTTAGTTGCCGGTGGGATAAAACAGGTTTTAAGTGTTTACAGCCAAAGGCTAATTTCCAACCCCTATCCCCAATAAACTACAGAAAAGAAAAGTATGTATCAAAAAATAAAAATAAACATACCCAGATCCATGCACAAACACATTAGAAAAAGTACATGCACTTTATACAGCAAAATGGCAATTAATAAATAAAAAAAGGAACACAAGCAACTGTATATTACAATAAATCAAGCTGTTCTGCACAGAATATTTTTTTCTTGTCAATCACAAACGACACTATCACAGCGGATCATGGCCTTTGTTTATTGGAGTAGTCACATTTCCATCACACTTACCATCAACCCTTGTTCATAGTTTACTGGTAGCTGATGGATTGTGGCTTTAGTTTTTATCTAAGCTTGAGAATGAGAAATTCAGGTCACATGGTGAGGTGTTGCTATGGGGATGGGTCTAAAATTCAGGTCGCATGGTGGGGTGTGATGCTATGGAGATGGGTCTGAAATTCAGGTCACATCGTGGGGTGTGTTGCTATGGGAATGGGTCTGAAATTCAGGTCACATGGTGAGGTGTGTTGCTATGGGGATGGGTTTGAAATTCAAGTCACATGGTGAGGTGTGTTGCTATGGGGATGGGTCTGAAATTCAGGTCACAGGGTGAGATCTGATGCCATGGGGATGGGTCTGAAATTCAGGTCACATGGTGAGGTGTGTTGCTGTGGGGATGGGTCTGAAATTCAGGTCACAGGGTGAGATGTGGTGCTATGGGGATAGGTCTGAAATTCAGGTCAAATGGTAAGATGTGATGCTATGGGAATTTGTCTGAAATTCATCTTACATGGTGGGGTTTGTTTCTATGGGGATGGGTCTGAAATTCAGGTCACGTGGTGGGGTGTGATGCTATGTGTGTTGCTATGAAATTCAGGTCACGTGGTGAGATGTGATGCTATGGGGATGGGTCTGAAATTCAGGTCACATGGTGGGGTTTGTTGCTATGGGGATGGGTCTGAAATTCTGGTCACGTGGTGGGGTGTGATGCTATGGGGATGGGTCTGAATTCGTGGCTCTTTATCGATACCTCCGTGTTCTCCCCTGGTCTCAAGTGTCTGTGCTGCGGTCCGTCCTGTCCACTGAGGCTTGCAAAGGCGGGATGCCCACCGCCGCCCAGCTCTTGCAGACACCGTGAGTGACGACAGCTGTCAGATGTCCGTTTGATAACACGTCTGCTCTCTGTGCCTGTCGGCCCAAGTTGTGCCTGCCTCAGCCATCTCCCTCTCTATCCTTCCAGACTCTTCAGCGATGTGATGCTGTGCAACTCCGTGAAGCTTCAGTTCAAGGTGAGAGAGGTATTTTGGTTTGAATAAAGGGATAAACTAGTTAAACAAGCCGTAGTCATTTTAGTGTTTCAAAAATATATATATTTTTGCACTTTGGGCATATTAGGCATTTTCATATTATGCATATGAGTTGCCATTTACTGCTGTAACTCACCGTTGCTCTCAGCTTTGTTTTACAAGCATGACGATTAGCGGAACAATTAATTTTTTTCTTAATTCTTTCACTTGGTAGCATTCTTCACAATGGTGAGACGACAATTGAATAAAATCTTATTAAACATTGACTGAAAATATAATGTATGAAAAATGTCATGATTACAAGATCATGTTTATCTTCAGTGCAATTGCATAAGCGTTGTGGGAAAAGTTGAACAGAAACGAACAAGCAAACAAAAAATTCAGGAAACGAGGTGCGTGCTTGTGAGCATTTTCACAAACCGATGAGCATCTCAGTAGTTGAACTTCTCTTCACGTTGTCGACGACCAACAAAGAGTAAATCTATCCACCTTACAGAACAATCTGCGGGCATGTGTAAATAATACATCATTTCATGACACGAAGGAAAAGGGAAACTGCGGACTGTTCCGCTATTTATTATTGATCAAGTAAAACTAATGAAATCGGGTCGAGAGAAATGACCTGTTTTAAGATCAGATGCCGTCTGCGTCAATGCCTGTTGATGTAAAAATCCAAATCTTCAGCTTTTGTTAGTCTGTAGATGCAGCAAAAGCAGTGGTGTTATCTTGTATATGTTGTTTGCACAGTGCTTTACACAGCGCTTCTCTCCTCTGCCTGATATGCAGATCACCACCAAATTAAAGGATGCCTTGAAAACTGCCAAGGAGTGCATGGAGAAACGACTGCAAGAGGAACAGAAAATGGTTGGTGCCTTGAAAGTTACTCACATGGGAAAATGGCACCCATCCAGTCAGAGTGCTGCCACCTCCAGGAAAGTGGCTCTGACCTCTGGTCACCTTTCACACCAGGGGATGAATGTCGAACACCACCGTCGGTCGTGCCCTTCGCTTTGAAGCCAGCACAAGTTTCCTTATGCCTTCGCCTGCGTTTCATTGTATTAAAAACAATTTTCTTTCCTTAAGCGCCACTTTTAAGATTCTGGATCCTTTATTGATTGGAGTTGTCAGCCTTATTTTTTGCTCTCTTGTAGCGATAAACCTTAGTTTAACTTAATAAACAGGAATCAAATCAGCAGTAATCAGACGTAAGAATGTTGTTTTTTTTCCTGTGACTGCTTTCCAAACAACACAACCCCTTTTCAGTAACTGGCTATCTTTGGCCTCTTATTGGGAACTGTTTGAGTTTGTTCTGGCCCTTCTTTATATCAAACACTGTTAACTTTACCACATAGTATTCTTTACCAATAGTGCTAATATATGCCCATTTGTCAAATTTGGACTCAAATTAATTCCAGTTTTATTTATCAGTGGAAAGTGTGACTTGTTTAATGTTACCTGTTAAACGGATTGCGCTTGTTGGAATCCATAGTCGTTGACTTCTTGATTCGTTGACCCTCCCAATGTCACATTTTCTTTAAAGCACTGCGGTCGCTCGCGATGGTGCCCCTTTAACTTTTTTTAAATTTGAGGCATTTAGCAGACGCTCTTATCCAGAGCGACTTACAATAACTGCATTTAAATGGCAAGAATAATCACAGCTAGAGCAAGAGATCAGTACACTAACAATACAACAGATACCATCCTAGACAGATGCGCCCTGTTACTCTGTGTGGCTGTGGTCCTAATTGAGGTTGGTAGCGGTCCCTAACGATGATGCTCTGTTACTCTGTGTGGCTGCGGTCCTAAATGAGGTCTGTAGCGGTCCCTAACAATGGTGCCCTGTTGACCATCACAGATCCACCAGCACAGAAGACTAACTCGAGCGCAGTCACACCACGGGTCAGAGGAGGAGAAGAAGAGGAGGAAGATTCTGGCCAGAAAGGTATCGATACGCACACAATCATTCAATTCCGGCTACATTTTCTCAGTCTACATGCATCCCTTTAAAAACCAAACAAACAAAAACAAAAACGTGTATATATATGTTTTTGTGTGTGTGTTTGTAGTTTGATTTGATTTGTCCTTTGATTTTCGCATTGGCCTAGTCCAGTGTTACTCAAATCTGACCCTCAAATACAAATTCAGTCCTGGGTTTCCTTTCTCTCAGGTAGTAGTTAATTGAAACAATTAATGCAATTGATTGGCCAGAGTGTCTTCAGACCTGACTCCCAGGTAAAGGGAGTGTAGAAAAACGGCAATACTGGGCCCACGAGGACTGTGATTTGAGTAAACCTGGCCTAGTCAGTCTGTCTGTTAACATAGTGACACATTTTTTGTTATTTTGGTTCTGTACTCTAGCACATTGAGATTGAAATGGTACAATGACAATGAGGTTGAAGTGCAGACTGTCAGCTTTAATTTGAGGGTATTTTCATCCATATCGGATGAACCGTTTAGAAATGACAGCACCTTTTGTACATGGTCCCCCCATTTTAAGGTACTACAAGTATTTGTTGAATTCTAGACTTTGCAATTGCCTTTGGAGATTGTTGTTGGGTGTGACAACATGAGGAAGACAGCAGTGTCGATGCAAATTAAGCTGGCTGTCATAAGGCTCAGAAATGAAAATCAATCAATCCGGAACGTTGCAAAAACCCTGGGCGTGCCCAAGTCAACAGTTTGATTCATCATTAACAAGAAAAAAAACAACTGGTGAACTAAATTGTCAAAAGACCCGGTAGACCGAGGAAGACCACTGCAGTGGATTACCGGAGAATACTCTCTATGGTGAAGAGAACCCCCCTGACAATGGCCCAACAGATCAAAAACACTCTCCTGGATGCAGGTGTAGATGTGTCAAAGTCTACCATACGTAGAAGACTCCACCAGCAGGACTACAGAGGGTACACTACAAGATGCAAACCACTGATGAGCCTGAAGAACAGAAAGGCGAGATTACAGTTTGCTAAAAAGCACCTAAAAGAGTGCCAAGAGTTCTGGAACAAAGTCTTGTGGACAAATGAGACAAAGATTAACATGTACCAGAGTGATGGAAAGAGGAAAGTGTGGAGAGAAAAAAAGGAAGTGCCCATGATCCAAAGCATACCACCTTATCCGTGAAACATGGTGGAGGGTGTGTTATGGCTTGGGCCTGTATGGCTGTCCAGTGGAACGGGCTCACTTGTCTTCATCGATGATGTGACTGCAGACAGAAGTAGAACAATGAATTCTGAAGTCTACAGAAATATTTTATCTGCTCAGATAAAACCAAATACCTCCAAACTCATTGGACGGCACTTCATCATGCAACAAGACAATGACCCGAAACATACTGCTAGAGCAATGAAGGGGTTTTTGATGGCCAAAAAGTGGAATATCCTTGACTGGCCGAGTCAATCACCGGATCTGAAACCAATTGAACATACATTTTACATGCTGAAGAGGAGACTGAAGGCAAAAAGCCCCCGAAACAAGCAGGAACTGAAGATGGCTGCAGTACAGGTTCACCAGGGAAAATGCCCAGCGTCTGGTGATGTCTATGCGTCGCAGACTTCAAGCAGTCATTGCATGCAAAGGATATGCGACCAAATATTAAAAATGATTTCTTTATTCTACATTATGTTAAACTGGCCAATTAATTATGGTGCCTGAAAATGGGGGGGGACCATGTACAAAAGGTTCTATAATTTCTAAACGGTTAATCCGATATGGATGAAAATACCCTCAAATTAAAGCTGACAGTCTGCACTTCAACCTCCTTTGTATCCTTTCAATCTCAAAGTGCTAGAGCAAAGTGTGTCATTGTCCAATAAATTATGGTGCTCACTATATATTTTTTGACAATTTAACTTTTCTTGTGTCTTAGAAATCCAGGCAGTCGGCTTACGAAAATGAAGAAGACCTTTCTGCAAAATATAACAACAATTCTGGTATGTCGGGGGCGGTTAATGTATGGGGGAATAATATCGGAAAATACATCAACGGTTTTACGTACACTGATTAATTAAAGAGAATGTGGGGAATGTAAAGTGTTTTTTTTAGGAGAAAAGAGACCTTGCGACCCTGATGCGAGTTCATTCATCAGCTGGGAAGACTGTTGGGATAAAGAATGAGACAACAAAATTTGGTGACAAAATAAAGAAATGGAAGAATCAGTCTACAGCAGGGGTGTCAAACTCTTGCACCTCTTTAACCTCTCCCTGAGGCTGAAGAGGGTACCCCAGCTATGGAAGACCTCCTGCATTGTTCCGGTGCCCAAGAGAGGACGTCCCGGTGCCCTCAATGACTACAGGCCAGTGGCACTGACGTCACATGTCATGAAGGTATTTGAGAGACTGGTTCTGCAGAACCTTAGAGTCCCTGGAGTCCCTGGACCCCCTGCAGTTCGCGTACTAGGCCAAAATCGGCGTGGACGATGCCATCATCTGCCTGCTGCACAGGGCTTATTCACACCTGGAGAAGCCGGGTTGCACAGTGAGAGTCATGTTTTTTTTACTTCTCCAGTGCTTTCAACACCATCCGGCCCCTTCGGCTTGCAGATAAGCTCTCAGCCGTGAGGGTAGACCAAGACCTGGTGGCCTGGATCACAGACTACCTTACGGGTAGGCCTCAATATGTCCGGCTGCAGGGCAGCCTGTCGGAGGTGGTGACGAGCAACACCGGCGCCCCCCAAGGAACTGTACTGTCACCTTTCCTGTTCACCCTCTACACCACTGACTTTAGCCACAACTCTGGAACATGTCACCTCCAGAAGTTCTCGGATGACTCCACCATCGTGGGCTGCATCAGCGAGGACGATGAGGAGGAGTACAGAGGTGTGGTTCGGAGCTTCGTCAGTTGGGCCGAGGAGAACCACCTCCAGCTCAACACTGGCAAGACCAAGGAGCTGGTAGTGGACTTCCGACGGAGCAAGAAGCCCCCGAAGGGCCCCCCAACCCCCATCACCATCAAGGGGGAGGAAGTTGAGATGGCAAACTCATGCAAGTTCCTGGGAGTGCACCTGAACAAGAGGCTGGACTGGACGGACAACACGGAGGCCCTCTATAAGAAAGGACAGAGCAGACTGTACTTCCTTAGGAGGCTCAGGTCCTTCGATGTGTGCAGCAGGCTGCTGAGGATGTTCTACTAGTCCGTGGTAGCCAGCGCACTGTTCTTTGCCGTGGCCTGCTGGGGTAGCAGCGCCAAGGCTGGGGAGACCGACATACTCAACAAGCTGGTGAGGAAGGCTAGCTCTGTTGTTGGCGAAAAACTGGACAGCCTGGAGGCAGTGGTGGAGAGGAGGATGAGAGACAAACTGTTGACCATCCTGAATAACCCCTCCCACCCCCTCTGATGAGCTGAGACAGATGGAGAGCACCTTCAGCCACAGGCTCATCCAATTCGCGTGCAGAACGGAGCGGTTCAAGCGCTCCTTTGTACCAGCAGCCATCAAACTGTACAACAATGAACATTGAACACTGTATTTTAGCTCTCACTCTCTACTGCTATACCTACCCTACATTCTTTGCACATCTCACCGTTTTTTTTTTTTTTTTTCTTGTTTTCCCCCCCCCCCTCTTCTTCCCCCTCTCCCCTTAGTACTTCAGTACACTGGTATGCGATGTGTATCTGGTGGACTTGCACTACCTCCAGTATGATCACTGCTAGGTTTTTTGTTTTTTGTTTTTTAAATTCTTGTATTTTAGCATCTGGTATTTCAATATACTATGATGTTCTGTATGTCTGTATAGCTGCTAGGTTTTTACTCTGGTTTTTTAAATATATTTATCTTGTATTTATTATTCAGTATACTGTGATGTCCTGTATGTCTTGTGTGTTCTTTCAATGCCTCCTGTATCATTGCTGCTGTGACAAACCAAATGTACCCCCCCCCCGGGATTAATAAAGGCTATCTTATCTTATCTTAAACTCATTCCATCGAGGGCCAAGTGTATGCAGGTTCTTTGTTACAACTAATGCACTACACCAGGTGATTAGAATTACCTGCATACACTCGGCCCTCCATGGAATGAGTTTGACATCCCTGGTCTACAGTCTGTGTACGATAGCAGTACTAAATTTACAAATTGGTATAGCACGGGATGGGCACCCTTCACACTGAAGTGAAGGTAGCTCGGACACTGTGGCAGAAAGGAGTCTTTATCGTGCGGTGTGGAAGGGTACGACGTATCCCATTTTACGTCTTGACTTGAGTTCTCCTGGGAATGTTGATTTATTTAGCCGGCAATTTATTTGGCGGCAGTGTAGGGGCTGGGCTTGTACCTCAGAAGTCGCAGGTTCGATTCACAGGTTGGGGCACTGCCTATGTGACCTTGAGCAAAAGTACTTGAACTGAATTGCTTCAGTAAATATCCAACTGTATAAATGGATTGTATGTAAAGAAATATAAAACTGTAAGTCACTCTGAATAAGAGTGCTAAATGTCTGTAATGTAAAATGCTTTCTCTAAGGAAGGGTGTTTCATCTCTGCAGGTTCGGGAGCCAGCTCCCCCCCAACGTCCCCTTCTTCCCCAACTCCTCCACCCACGACAGGTAGGTCCCAGAGTCCTGGGTCTTTATTATGATCTTGTCCTGTCATGTTCAATCTGGTGCTGGCCCCCAGGTGGCGCAATCAGTAAAGGCACTTGTCTCAGTAAAGTGCAGGTTTCCCACTAGCCTGGGTTCGATCACCAGCTGTGCTCTGACCAGGAGTTCCGTTTGGGGGTGGAAATGAGCTGTTTGCCCCCCCAGAGGGAGGGGAAGGGAAGCCGGCACAAGCTCACCGTGTGCAAAAGTGGCTCTGTGTGTACACTACAGTCGACGGCTTGGCGAGTTCCGTCCCAGAGGAGGCGGTTTGGCGTCTTTGTCACTGCTGGTTCCCAGAGTTGCAGCGGTGAGCTCTTAGCATGAGGGGGGGATAGCTGAAGTAGAAGAGGTTACAATTGGCCACCAAATTGGGAGCGAATGAGGGACAAAATCAGAAATACATTTCTTAAAAATGTTTTTTTTTTTTTTAAATGTAATGTTGTGCTGCCAGACGATACTCTCCTAAGAAGTGTAAGTAAAGAGTCCATTTGCAGCACTTATCCTCGTACCTGTTAGTTTGGGTATGATTTGTGCTCGTCACTCAAATTGAACAACATTCTGATCTTTAGCAGTTTAGAATAGTGATCTCGATCAGTGCCTTTCTTTCGGAGAAGAGAAGTGCTTTAGTAATCTTTTTTTTAATAGCTATTAGAGTTGAATGTGTTTGTTTTAACTAAGTTGATGTGATTACCGTGAGTCATTGATTTTCTTTGTTCCCTCAAGACATCTGTCTCCACCTAACTAATCACGCATTGATCATTTGCTCTTGTAGAAACTGTTGTGATTTTGTCAGTGAAAATGAAGAATAACATTGATCTGCCTCTCTTTTCCTCCTATGCTGTCTTCAAAGTAGAGCATGCACCATTTTGAACGTGTGTGGGGTAAAGTAAAACCAATACAAATTCTTTCTAGTGTTAAAGCTGCAGGACGCCCTCTTTCAGCAGCAGAGTCTTATCTGCGTTATGGCTTCTGGGCCGTGACTCTGTGCTCTTACCTCTGTGAGAAATGCACAGCTTGTATTTTAAAAATAAAAATAATAATAATGAGAGATGAACGCAAATTGAATTGTCCCTTGTACATTCAGTCCTTACCAGTAAATCATGATATTGCTCATTTTTGTTTTTAAAAAGCCATCGACGGCAAAAACCTCGATGTAGGGAATGTACTGGTGGTGGCCAAAAAGGTGGAAACACCAATATGGTACGACTACGGTATCCTGCGCTGTAGAGTTCTCGACGGACCATTCTTGATAAAACTGCCTAGATTGACGTTTGTAGGGCGTGAGTATGTGCTTCCGACCAACAGTTACCTTTTGTTGGGGACGTCTTTCCCTCCGAGTTCCACACTGATATCAACTTACACTGTTCCTCGAAAAACATCAGCAAATTGAACAGTCTTCATCACTGAAGCTCCTGCCAAACGTGCCCCAACAATCACCCGTCTTTCAAAGTCACTGAGATCTTTTAGCCATGGTACCCAAAATAATAGGTGGCTGGGCCTGCCCAGCAGTTTTGTACATGACCCTAAGCATGATGAGATGTTAATTGCTTAATTAACTCAAGAACAACACCTGCGTGGAAGCACCTGCACTGACAACACTTAGGTTGTGAGTTCGATTCCCATTGGGACCACATATACTGAACATTTTTTTAAAGTCGCTTTGGATAAAAGTGTCTGCTAAATGGCATATATATATATATATATATATATATACACACCGATCAGCCGCAACATTAAAACTACCTGCCGTCGGGTGTCCCCCTCGTGCCACCAAAACAGCTCTGACCCGTCGAGTCATGGACTCCACAAGACCTCTGAAGGTGTCCTGTGGTATCTGGCACCAAGACGTTAGCAGCAGATCCTTTAAGTCCTGTAAGTTGCGAGGTGATGCCTCCATGGATCGGACTTGTTGGTCCAGCACATCCCACCGATGCTCGATCGGATTGAGATCTGCAGAATTTGGAGGCCAAGTCAACACCTTGAACTCTTTGTCATGTTCCTCAACCCATTCCTGAACAATTTTTGCAGTGTGGCAGGGCGCATTATCCTGCTGAAAGAGGCCACTGCCATCAGGAAATACCGTTGCCATGAAGGGGTGTACTTGGTCTGCAACATGAATGCACACATGAATGCCAGGACCCAAGGTTTCCCAGCAGAACATTGCCCAGAGCATCACACTGCCTCCGCCGGCTTGCCTTCTTCCCATAGTGCATCCTGGTGCCATCTCTTCCCCAGGTAAACGACGCACACGCACCCGGCCATCCACATGATATAAAAGAAAATGTGATTCATCAGACCAGCCCACCTTCTTCCATTGGTCCATGGTCCAGTTCTGACGCTCATGTGCCCATTATAGGTGCTTTCAGCGGTGGACAGGGGTCAGCATGGGCACTCTGACCGGCAAGCTGCGATGCACTGTGTTTTCTGACACCTTTCTATCATAGCCAGCATTAACTTTTTCAGCAATTTGTGCTACAGTAGCTTTTCTGTGGGATCGGACCAGACGGGCTAGCCTTTGCTCCCCACGCGCATCAATGAGCCTTGGGCGCCCATGACCCTGTCACCGGTTGTCCTTCCTTGGACCACTCTTGGTAGGTACTAACCACTGCATACCGGAAACACCCCACAAGACCTGCCGTTTTGGAGATGCTCTGACCCAGTCGTCTAGCCATCACAATTTGGCCCTTGCTAAAGTCGCTCAGATTCTTGCGCTTGCCCATTTTTCCTGCTTCCAACACATCAACTTCAAGAACTGACTGTTCACTTGCTGCCTAATATATCCCACCCCTTGACAGGTGCCATTGTAACGAGATGATCAATGTTATTCACTTCACCTGTCAGTGGTTTTAATGTTATGGCTGATCGGTGTATATCAGCGGTTCTCAAACTATGGGTCGCGACCCCACTTGGGGTCGCCAAAGGGTCATGGTGGGGTCGCCAAAAAAAGTAATAATTATTTTTTGTATTTTTTTTAACCATGAGCAGTTCTTTACATTTTTTTAAAATTAAAAACAAATTGCCAGTTTTTTCCGTAAAATCTGTCTTTTCTGACCGATTAATTTTAATCTACTGACATGCATGAGTTTAATCCAATGCATGCGTTTAACGTTACTGCACTACCCCATTGCATGTGTAGCGCGCCAATACAGCAGTCACGAAAATGGACGTTTGTTGTCAGGAGTGGTGCTGGAGGTGAGTCAAATTCTAGCAAAAGACCAGCAGAAAATTACAAAAATACAAATAAAACAAAAAGGAATAAAATAAGTTATGACCCAAAATTCCTCACCTATGGCTTTACATGGACAGGACATGAGGAAGACCCAAGACCACAATGTGTCGTGTGTGGGGAAGTTCTAGCTAACGAGAGCTTTAAGCCATGTAAAATGCAACACCACTTGCAAACTAAACACATTACAAGCAAAGCCGCTAGATTTCTTTCAGAGGAAACAAAAAGTTTTACAAGGACAGAAAACCGTGCTTAAAACTGCAACAGCAGCAAACGAACGGTGGCTATAGGCTTCATTTGTCGTCGCACATTGGATCGTGAAGACCGGTAATTTTTATTTTTCATAAAGATATAGCCTGTGAATGTACTGTATTTGCTACTATTTGTTTTATTTGTTTTTCATAAAGATATAGCCTGTGAATGCATTTGCTATTATTTTGGAAATAGACCACCAATATATGTTTCTGGACTAAAGTTTTTCTGCGTTGTAATTGCACTATCATTTATGTATGGGGTCGCGATTTTTTCCCACCCATGAAATGGGGTCGTGGAGTGAAAAAGTTTGAGAAACCCTGGTGTATATACAGTGGGTTCGGAAAGTATTCAGACCCCCTTAAATTTTTCACTCTTTGTCATATTGCAGCCATTTGCTAAAATCAATTAATTTCATTTTTTTCCTCGTTCATGCACACACAGCACCCAATATTGTCAGAAAAACACAGACTTGTAGACATTTTTGCAGATTTATTACAAAATAAACACTGAAATATCACATGGCCATAAGTATTCAGACCCTTTGCTGTGACACTTGTATATTGAACTTAGGTGCTGTCCAATTCTTCTGATCATCCTTGAGATGGGCCTACACCTTCATTGGAGTCCAGCTGTGCTTAATTATATTGATTGGACTTGATTTGGAAAGGCACACACCTGTCTATGTAAGGTCCCACAGTTGACAGTGCATGTCAGAGTAAAAACCAAGCCATGAAGTCCTAGGAACTCTCCATAGACCTCCGAGATAGAATTGTGTTGAGGCATAGATCTGGGGAAGGGTATAAAAACATTGCTAAAGCATTGAAAGCACCCAGAAGAACAGTGGGCTCCATCATTGTGAAATGGAATAAGTTTGAAACCACCACAACTCTTCTTAGAGCTGGCCGTCTGGCCAAACTAAGTAACCGGGCAAGAAGGGACATGGTCAGGGAGGTGACCAAGAACCCAATGGCCACTCTAAGAGAGCTTCAGAGTTCCTCTGCAGCGATGAGAGAACCTGGTAGAAGGACAGCAAAAGTAATAGCAAAAGCAGTCGGTCTTAAGATAATAAAAAGAGAATTCTTAAATGCATCCTTTATTCTGAGGAGCCTTATAGCTAAACTTTTGTCAAGCTCTAGGGTCCATAAAGGTGCATTGTCAAAGTGTTTTCTTCAACCAAATCCATTTACTTGAGCAATAAGGACACAAAGAAGTAAGGCGAACCTCCCCCCTGTTTTTCTCCCAATTTGGTGGCCAGTTGTACCCTCTATTCATTCAATTCACCCTCCCCCATGAGCCCGCCGCCCACAACTATGGGACGGACCAGCCACTACCCCGGGGCCCGTTTCCTTCAAAACGGAACTTATCTATTTGTTTTCCTCACACAGTGTGTTTTCCATCACACTCATGCTGGCTTTCCCTCCCCCTTCCCCCCTTCCCCTGGGGCGGACAGCCAATCACCGGCCCCAAACGGGACTCCCAGGCCATCTGGAGCCGGGCCGGGATGGCGCTGCACTCTGGGCGAGTGCCTTTACCGTTACACCCCCCGGGGGGGCTTCTTTTTCACGTTTTTACATTTTACTGAATTTCACTTTTTGAATTCCCTCTGTGTCCATATTATTTCCAGCAAACCCAAACGAGTCTGGACGTCCACTCATCATTTGGTATTAACGTCCACAGATCATTTTCTAGTTACTATACACTGTCTGCGAAGTGTCTACTCTTCAAACGAAAAGGGATTTTGCTTCATCTCTCAAGATTAACAAAAACTAGCAGTTTTTGGAACCTGCTTTGAAAAGGGCTAATGCACCTTTAAACTCTCACAATCTGCAAAGTGGTCCACTCAGACACACATTTGCACAATGGCAATGCATCCTCCATATTACGATTGGCAGACAACTCACCCACTATATATGGATTAGAGAACCCCATGTGTAGCTCTCGCTCGAGTTGCGGTCACGCTATTGTGGATTGTGATCCATGATTGTTTTTGTTCTGGGTGGTTTTCAAACAGCGAGAACCCAAAACAAGAGTATTGTCTCAGTTTTCAATGACGACCTGTTTGTATTACGGTCCCAACCAGTTGCTCTTAACCACTGCACTGTATAATTGCTGAACAACATAACCGGAATGGTTCCATCTGACCAATGTTTTAATGTAAAAATGTATTTGTTTACAAACCCTCATGGGTTCGTTAAGTGTCTGTCACGTGCCAATGCATTTAAAGGATTGATAATCTGAGACAAAACAGGCTTGTTTCTCCTCTTGCTGAATGTGGTCACCTGTTGTGTTTGTCTTCATCACACATTGGAGCTTGATGTTTTCCCTGTTCATCCCCATTGGTAGTTAATATAAATTAAATATAAATGCTTTTTTCGTGCTTTTGCTCTTTATACTAAAAGACTTCACTCTGGTTGAAACAGGAAACCCGCCGCCACCACCCCCTCCTCCTCCACCCCCACCAAGTGAGCCGATCCAGACCCACACGCCATCTGTGAATGGAGTGGGCCGTGGCGCCTTGCTCAGTTCAATCCAGGGCTTCAGCAAAGGAAAGCTGAAGAAAGCGGAGACCAACGACCACAGCCAACCCCACTTGTGAGGATCACACTATTTCACTGCTCCTTACTTGCTTCTTTTTTTTTTTTTTTTTTTTTTTGGGTGCAGTGACAGTTGTTTCTCCTCTTTAGTTTAATGCCTTATTTTTTGTTGTTGTTGTGGTCTTTTAGAGCAACCACTTTGATTTTAATTTTGCAACAGATGGATGTTTTTTTTTGTCTTCACTTGAGCGTCTCGGGTTGCCCCCTGGCTACTTGCCATGTTCCCATTAGCTACATTTGGGTGCGTCCGTGCCCGTGACACCTTGGCGCTGAGCTGTTGGGAATGGCGGGTTTGTATTTTCTGCAGGTGCGTCTGACCTCTGGTCCATCCCAGCTACATCAGAGGTCAGCTAGCCCTAACAATGCTCCCACAGGCCGCTGCTAACGCAGTGCCACTGAGAACTGCTTGCATTTGTTTTTTAGGTTGTTGTTGTTGTTTGATGCGTGCATGATCACTTGCGAACAAAAGGGAGCCATGTTTGAATTCCTGTGAAGTTGGCAGCAGAGAAATCACACGCAAATCCAATTAATGTGCAGTTTCACGGGCGATATGTTCGTTTCAAATGCGTTTAGAAATCACTTTGTTTGAGGAAACTTTGAGAGAGTTCGTCGTTTGGTAATTGGCCACAGCAATACATTGGATGAGGTTTCCCCCGGCTGTGTGTGACCGTCACATTCAGCTTCCCAGTACATCGCTAGCCCAATGCCCTGTCCACCGAATGGATGTGCCATTCATTTAAATAACACTTTCGAATAATAAAAGTCATCAAATTAATTTTCTATACCTTTCCTGGGATTTCAAAATGTGTGGGATTTTTATTAAGTAGGTGCCTGTTGAATACAGTATGCTGACCTTTTATGCTGTTCTTTTAAATTGTACTATTATTTTTCAAATATGAGTAGTAATGCAGATATATTTTATTTGTTGTTGTTTCGCGTGCATAAGCTAACCTGTGCCACATTTTCCTTAGTGCCTATGACCGGGCTCTTCAAATCCGGTCCTAGAGGGTCACAGGTTTTTGTTTTAACCTTGTAATCCGGAACCAATTTGAACCCAAGATGCCAGGTGAGGTGAGATAAATGCGTGATCGATTGCTTTAGTTAATCAACTAAGTGCTGAGTAACAACGAAAACCTGCCATGCCCTGCGGCTCTCCTGGACTGGATTTGGGGATCCCTGACCTATGATAATATTTTCTAAAGCATCATTTATGTCATTTTTCGCAGCGATAAAGATCCTGTTTAGACCACCTTTAGTAAAATGTAGGTCAGAGGCCTAGAAAGCCAAGTGCGATAACTCTGCTGGTCCAATTTTTTTTAAACAAAAAATGTGCGCCCTGTTTCCATCTTACCCAAGGGATAGGCACCTCTGGTCCTGGGGGGCGGGTGTGTATGCATGTTTTTGTTTCCACCAATTACCCTGGATGAATTAGCTGATTAGCTGTTTACACCAACGCCAGTTCACTAGTAGATTAGACCGACCACAGTAAAACATTTCATATAGGGACACAAGAACAGTCTTCAGCTGTCATGCGTGAGCTTATCAAGAAATTAAGTTAAAATGTCAGATGACATGCATTAAATTATGGAAGTTGGCCGTGCAACCCAGAAACTGGTATGGCCCCCCCTTGCCCATTCCTCTTACACCATCTTACCCTGTAACCATGTCAATAAATGCACTGTAAGAGAAGGACCACCTGAAATGGAGAAAAACAAAGAAAAGCCCATTTTTATTTGGAAACCTGTGCTTTTGAGTTTATTTGACCTGTTTTAGTTTTTGGTTCTTTGGTATGGATGTCGAAATTCAGACATTGGCCGTTTTGTCTCCAGTGGAGAATAAATGCTTCTAACAATGGAGCCTGAGTCCCTGTGTGCAAACAGTTGTGTTTTAAATATAGTTCAGCTTTATTGTGCCAGATGGCAATTCATTTTGCAACAGAGTGGCACATGAAAGAACATAAGATATTAAATCCACATGGATCACAACAACATGCAGAAGTATAAGGTAGTAGACGCGGAGGCTAGTACATCAGACATGAAATGAAAAAGACCCCTATCTATGAATACATACAAAGTACAGCAATCGGCATTCCAAAAGCAAGGAGGAAAGGTTGACGCTACCCGTTGCTATTTCGTTGATCAGCTTGCTCATTGCATTCAGCGATTATATAAAAGCGGGTAAAAACAAACCACAAACAAACAAACACGGACGGAGGAGCACCTTTCTGTCGGTCGCTGCACGAGCATGCGCCCTCACGGGGAGATGCGAACACATTTTCGTGCACACCGATGAAGAAGGTCTAGATTGAACTGTTCCCCCCTCAGTTCATGATCATTTGGTTTAGAAGAGCTGGTTGTTTGAAAAGCTAGTTTGAATTTTTGAAAGGGTTGCTGTAGATATACCAACCAAACATGGTGGACCAAATTTCGAATGATTTCGCCATCAGATTGTCTTCCGATAGAGCTTTTTCATGTTGCTTTTGATTGAGAAAATGCAGCTCTAAATTCCACCCTCTCATAGGAGGAAGCAAGAGCAATAGTTGTCGTAGTTATGAATGCATCGTCAAAGTTACTCCTCTAATGCAGTTATTTGATTTGACGTTTTTTTTCTCGCTCGACTGTAAAATTCAAAAATCATACTTTAATGATGCGTTCTCTCCGAGCTCAGCTTTTATGATTTTTTTCTGCTTTATGGAATTTAAAATTAAATTTCAACTTGCTTTCAGACAGTTTTTTTGTTGTTTTTGTTATTTTAATTGACAACTAGTTAATATAATTCTAGGGTCTGGAATTATTTAATATTTAATATGTTCACAAAATGACTGCAGTAGCACTAGGTGTCCATGAACAGTTTCCAGTTTATTTTCAAAATACAACGAAAAATTATTAATTACCCTTTAATTGAACCCTCTCTTTCAGTCGTCGACCCCCCCCCTTTAAAGTCGGTATTGACTGTATTTTATTGTCCAAGTTAAAACGATGAAATAACGAAAGAGAAAATCTAGTCGT
Source organism: Aldrovandia affinis (assembly GCA_029706075.1). Classification (NCBI taxonomy): domain Eukaryota; kingdom Metazoa; phylum Chordata; class Actinopteri; order Notacanthiformes; family Halosauridae; genus Aldrovandia; species Aldrovandia affinis. The sequence continues at coordinate 5,733,508 of JAINUG010000055.1, forward strand.
AGTTTTCCAACTCTGTTTATTGTAAAAGACGCGTCTCAATCCATCATTTGACACCGTATGTTAAGGCTGGCTGTTAAACTTCCAAGATCAATATGCTGCGCTGTCTTGATGGTTAGTTTACATCTACAAATGTTGTTGTATATACAGTAGCAAGGGGTTGGTTAGCTGCTGTGTACTATGCGGCTTAGTAATAGCCTGACCTTTTCTTGATTTGCGTATCACTGCCATGTCTAGGCTCATCTCATGTTTGCACTGTTGAATTCTTAGTGTGAAAGAACAAAATGGCCAGGCTGATTACAGCCGTGAGCCTTTATTACCTACTAACTGGCATGCATGGAAAGGTCTCTTACATTTTTAAAGGTAAAACGGCACTTTAGCATGAACTCTCTTCGGATCCTAAACAAATATGTATTGCTTTCAGGCGCAATAATTTTTTTTAGGGTTTTTGTTAGTTTACAGTTGTTTTGAGAATATAAATTGTTCCTATTGGTGGTGATGGAAGGGGGGTTTTCTTAACCATTGAGAGATGTTCATAGCTTGCATCTTATTTAAACTTTTATCCGACTGAATAAACGATGTGTTTAAGTGTTACTGATCCTAAATGCAATTTCTGTAATATTTTCATGTGGTGTTCATTCCTTTCATGTTGTGGCTCAACACGTTTTATTATCCACTGTTAGAAAAACGGAACCATGAGAATCTTATTATTACAGAGGTTGTTGTGTTGTATGTATATATGTAAAAAAAAATCCATGTAACCGGCAACAAAATCTGTGATTATTTTATTAAAATAATGGCGAAATATTCTGCAGTGTGAAAAATTGTACAATTTTTTCCCCCTTCTGATTCTTCGTTGACTCACTTATTAGGTACATATTTGCATACGTACAATTTCAGATTCATTGTATAAAATGAATGTACAAAAAAATAATAAAATCAACAAAATGCACAGACCATATGCTATATTTTAGGAGCAATTTAAAGTATCAGCAGTAGTATGTAGATGTATACATACATAGCCATTCGCTATAGTCAGCTATAGGGTATGGCAGTGTAATGAGTGACCAGTCTTCAGACCCCTTAACTTTTTCCACATTTTATTCCACAGCCTTATTCTAAAATGGATTAAATTCTTTGTAATTATTTTTTCCTCCTCAATCTACACACAATACCCCATAATGACAATGCAAAAACAGGTTTAGACATTTTTGCAAATTTATTCAAAATAAAAAACTGAAATATCCCATTTACATACGTATTCAGATATAACATTCCAAATTTAGCTCAGATGCATCCTGTTCCCTTTGATCATCCTTGAGATGTCTCTAGAACTTGATTGTAGTCCATCTGTGGCAAATTCAATTGATTGTACATACTTTAGAAAGGCACACACCTGTCTATATAAGGTCCCACAGTTCACAGTGCATGTTGGAGTGAAAAGGCATGAAGTCCTAGGAACTCTCTATAGACCTCTGAGATAGAATTGTGTTGAGGCATAGATCTGGGGAAGGGTATAAAAACATTTCTAAAGCATTGAAAGTCCCCAGGAGCACAGTGGGCTCCATCATTGTGAAATGGAAGACGTTTGGAACCACCATGACTCTTCTTAGAGCTGGCCATCCGGCCAAACTCAGTAACCAGGCAAGAAAGGCCTTGGTCAGGGAGGTGACCAAGAACCCAGTGGCCACTAAGAGAGCTTCAGAGTTCCTCTGCAGTGATGGGAGAACCTGGCAGAAGGACAACCATCTCTGCAGCAATCCATCAATCAGGCCTTTATGGTAGTGGCTAGACGGAAGCCGCTCCTGATTAAAAGGCATATGACAGCCCACCTGAAGTTTGCCAAATGGCACCTAAAGGACTCTTAAGAGCATCAGGAAAAAGATTCTCTGGTCTGATGAGACACAAATTGAAGTTTTTGGCCTGAATGCCAAGCTCTACCATAAAGGCCTGATAGATGGAGTGCTGCAGAGATGGTTGTCATTCTGCCAGAGGAACTCTGGAGAGAAATCACCACTGTTTAATGTGGGAGTTCTTTATTAATTTAAGCAGTGTTTATCTGCTTATCTGCAGGCTTTCTCCCCGCTCTACAGCCAATATTTCTGCAATGTGCATTTCGACTACGTTTTTAAACCCCAGAGCCACTGAAAAGGTCCTGTAATGCGCTCATTAGTGGTTACAGCATATCTCCACTCGCATGTTCATCCGCTGTTTTTACCATGTTGTGAAGCCAAACTTTCACTTTCTCCTCTTCATGCTGTATAGTGAAAGCTAAAACACACACAAACACAGGATCAGCTCCGTATATCTCCCCTTATTATAGAACACAATACACTATATTTAAGTTATGCAGATTATAAACAGCCCAGATGGGGATTTGAGGATTCGTCAAGAATAAAAGAAAAACAATCTCAGAGGAGCAAAACCAAATCAAACTGCACTTCAACAAAATATCACAATACAGCACAACATATAGAGTAGGCTATACTGTATAATTGAGTTTGAAGGATGACAATTGGTGCAAATCACCCAATAGCCAAACTATCATGTCATTGGATGAAGAAAATATGATAATTATATTCTAGAGCAGGGGTGTCAAACTCATTCCATCGAGGGCCGAGTGTATGCAGGTTTTTGTTGCAACCAATGCACTACACCAGGTGATGTACATTAGTTCCCCTCCTTGGTTGAAGGGAGATCATTTGTAAAATCACCTGGTGTAGTGCATTGGTTGCAACAAAAACCTGTATACACTCGGGCCTCAATAGAATGAGTTTGACACCAGTGTTCTAGAGCAAGTGCTCCTATGCAATCACAATTGCCCATAAATACATAATATACTGTTGATTTGGCAAATGCACTGTCAATCATTCCCACAGAATCCTAAACATCCAATGACCTCAGGCAAATGGGTTTTACCCACCTCCTTAATTAGAAAATTATGACCGATGAGCAACATAAAGCAATATGGACTGCTCATAGCCACCAGCACAGCCATAAATTGCAAATTATGAAATTTGGAACTTAACAGATTTACAGAACATAGATCGGCACATATGAATACTTACGAAACAGATCACCAGTAACAGTGCTCTGCACAGTACAAAATAAAGTATATCAACAATTTGACATTACAGATTCAAAGTAAAGCAATTTTATTTCGGTAATTTGTTTTCAACTTTAAAGGGCAGGTCAGAGATTTATTAATAAAATTGGAATACTACAGATCATGCAGTAGTGTGTAAGCAACAGTCTACCACATGGGGGCAGAGCCGTGTTTAGTGAAGAATGTCACTCACACTGTCCTCGAGTACACTCAGCCGCACTCAGTGCAGAACTCTTTGTTCCATATCCAGATGATATTGAACTCTCTGTCTTACTCCTTCTCAGCCACTGTGACATTTTGGACCTTTTATGAGACAGTTTATATCCTCACTCAGAGCTGCCTGCTTCAGAGGGGGCTGGAGTCCCTCCACTCACTGAAAAACAACAACAACAAGGCATTTTACACTACAAGTCAACCACGCTGTATTCTCTAAGATAACTAAGAGTCTTTCTCGTGTGTTCTCTAAAGTATTGACAGTACTAACTCTGCCTGTGTAATTCATCTTGACTTTAATAAGAAAACAAGCTGAATTCACAACTTTTTTCACACAAAGTAAATGATATAGTTATTATGTAAATGTAATGTTTGCTAATACCACATTAGCATGTGATTAAAAATGTGTACAAAGTGTATGTACACTGTAAATACTCTGTAGATTGTGCAGTTGTGTTCTCAAAAAGTGGAGGAGAGGTGATTAACTTTTAATATGCAGCTAAACTGTAAAATAAAATTATACTGTAAAAGGTAATGAATAGAACTTACTAGAAGGGGGGTGTACTTCAAAGCTGTTCCTCCTCTTCCTGACTGGCAGTGTGGATCCTTCAGTCTCTGAATCGACCACAACTATCACCATCCTCTGTATCAGCTCATCCTCTCTTCTACTCCATTCCTCCTCAAGCTTCTGTTTCAGCTGCTTTTCATCCACTTTCTCTCATTTAAACCACTGTTTCAATTAATGGTTATAAACTCCAAAACTTATTGTAGCTTCCTTTACATCGAGTTGAGACACCCCACAAGTGCAGTCTACTGTATCTCCCTAGTTCACAGTGAGTGGTTGAGCTGTTCATCCCTCTGTAACAGAGTCCAGCCTGCTCTCATACTCAGGAATCCCTGAGTTCATCAGCTTGATCTTACACTCAAAATATGAGAGAAATGTAACCTTTAATTGAATTCAAATGACTCAAAGAAAAAAAATCTGTATAAAAAAATATACATTTTTCTCAAAAACACGTCACAATTATTGACACCCTTAGAAATTCTTATGAACAACATCTAAATGAAGTATGTTCCCATTTATATATATTTTTTTAAGTTCACCTGAGTCTTTAGGAACTCTTAAGTGGTCATCCATGACTTCCTGTTTCACTGGGGTATAAATATGAGGTGACACCAGGCCAAACTCCCTTAATCATCCATCCCTGGGAACCTTGTTAGGATACATGGCATCATGGACTCCATCAAGTACCAGGAGATTTTAAATCAAAATCTGGCTGCCTCTGTCAGGAGTGGTGGTTGGATCTTCCAGCAGGACAGTGATCCAAAGCATACCTCCAAATCCACACAAAAGTTGTTCACTGACCACAGAATCAAGCTTTTGCAATGGCCATCCCAGTCCCCTGACCTAAACCCAATTGAAAACCTGTAGGGTGAGCTGAAGAGGGGGGTCCACAAGCGAGGACCAAGGACTCTGAAGGATCTGGAGAGATTCTGTATGGAGGAATAGTCTCAGATCCCTTGCTGTGTTGTCTTCCACCTCATCTAGTATTATAGTAAGTAAATACAAATTTTATTTATATAGCGCCTTTCATACATTTAAATGCAGCTCAAAGCGCTTTACAACAGGGAATTCATTACAACACTAGCATAGGCATCACACTGTTACATTACAATACTAACCATCTCCACACTGTTCATGAACCATCTTCACATTGTTACATTACAACACTAACCATCTTCACATTGTTACATTACAATACTACCATCACTAATCATTACAACACTAGCATAAGCATCACACTGTTACATTTCAACACTAACCATCTCCACACTGTACCATATATAGGAGAAGACTCAGTGCTCTTATCTTGGCAAGGGGATGGTGCACAAAGTACTAAATGCAGGGGTGCCAATAATTGTGACACACATGTTTTAGAGAATTTTTTTTTTTTTTTTTTTGAATCATTTTACTTCAATTAAAGGCTAGATGTCTCTCATATTTTGAGTGTTAGCTGATGAACAACAAAAACATTTTTTCATCGCCTTTTTTGCTCATCTTCACCAAGGGTGCCAATAATTCTGGAGGGCACTGTATATTAAAATATTGCATCAATATAAATAATATATAATTATAATATATTGTAATGGTGGGCAGCTAGCCTAGCCACAAAAATGCTAGCTGCCCTCCATTGTACTTTGTGTATAGCATGCTAGGTGGCTAACAGTAGCCTACGAAACTACAGTAGAACATGTCCCAGGGGCCCTTGCGGCCAGCTAGGCATAAGATCGCTAGCTAGTTATGTTCATAATTGTACAAATGTTCTAATATGAGAAGCCACATATGATTGGAATGAAAGCCCCGTTTCCCCTGTTGTGAATTATGTTTGAATGTGTATATGTGACGACCGACCGTCATTGCGTGTGTATGCGTTGAGAATGGCCCCCATGTGTTTCTTATGCATGAGTTGTCCTTCCCATGTGCTACACGCTCTATTATAATAATCAAGTAGTACTACAATGAAAAAGCAGTCTCTCGACTCTGGTCCATCCGCAAAGCGACCGCCTGGTGTAACGCTGTAATCACACCCTCAATTGCACTACACTCACCTCAAGGCATCAGAAAGACTGGGATGCCCATCTCCCCCTGGTCCTGCTGTCATACCAGTCGGCAGTGCAGGAGTCCACGGAGTGCACGCCGGCGCCCCTCATGATGGGACGGGAGCTACGCACGCCTGTCAGCCTGATCTTTGGCGGCCCGCTGGACCCGGAACTACCCCGCCAACATGTCTCGAGTACGCCCATCAGCTGCAAGTTTGCCTCGACCGTGTACACCTACTGGCCCGTGATCATCAGCAGGGGGCGGAGTGGCGACAGAAAATAAACTACGACACACGCTGCATGGGTCGGGAGTTTCAAGCAGGCGAACAGGTGTGGGTGTTCAATCCTCGAAGGTGAAAGGGCCAGTCACCAAAGCTGGACAGCGACTGGGAAGGCCCCTGCCTCGTCCTCGAACGACATTCAGACGTGGTCTACAAGCTGCAACTTCATCAAAGGGGCCGGATAGTGGTGCTACACCGCGATTGACTCGCCCCATACCTGGGCAATGAGGAATGCCCTTCGACCCCGAGAGAGAGACACTCGTCACCTTGTCGTGGCTTGCAGCCCGCTGACTCACCTCCACTCCCCAGTGACTCACCATCAGCGGCATGGACCCCGCTTCACCGCCGCCGAAGATCCTGGTCCTGAAGGCAATAATCCTTCCCAGCCTTCTCTATATTGGCCGAGTGTTTACCCCGGACAGGGCCACTAGCAAACCTGTTGCTAGAATAGCCTTTCGCTTTGTCTGGGGGAGCAAGATGGAGAGGCTGGGGAGGACAACCCTGACGAAGGGGGCAGGGGGGTCCCAGATATAACATCAGTTATATTGGCACTGGGGCGGGGGGAGTCAGTCAGTCAGTGCTATGCCATCAGTACTGGATTTATTTATTTTGAGACATCGCAGTTGATGTGAATTGGCATGCATTGTTGAAAAGACAAGATTCCACCTGATCTGTGCATAAAACACATGTCCATATTTTAGGTACATTTATAGGTACATATTGTACCAGGGGGGTCGCTACTTAGAAATGTGTGCGCGGGGCATTATGGGGGAACGTTATTGTGTGTTTGTTCATTCCCCCTGTGTCAATTAGCTTATTGTGTTGTTTAACTTTGTAATAATAATAATAAATAATAATATATGCCATTTAGCAGACGCTATTATCCAAAGCGACTTACAGTAGTGAATGCATACATTTTCAGTACATGTGGCCCCAGTGGGGATTGAACCCACAACCTAAGCGTTGCTAACACCGTGCTCTACCTACTGAGCTACACAGACCATTGTAATATGTGTTATTGTTACCCCTTTTGTGTGTTAGCTGGCTGGTCGCGGTGAACTAAATGTTAGAGCCACCGCGACCAGTGTGCCTATATTGTTTCGTGTATACCCTTGTAGTTCTGTGTCGAAAGTGTTCATCATTGATTGAGTGTTCTCAGTGATTGAGTGTACTTCCTGGTTGCATCTCTCTGCCCCATTTGACATCAGGTCCGGCGTCAGGCAGGGGTTCCCCCTAGCGCCCCTCCTGTACGTCATCTACCTTGAGCCGTTTCTGCAGGCCATCCGGCGAAACAAAGACGTCAGGGGATACCTACTGCCGGGTGGCAGTGGGAGCGGCTCGGGGGTGATGGCGTACATGGACGACATCACCATCGTTGGCACAGATAGTCGTTCCATCACCACCGCTACAAAGGTGGTGGACGACTTCTGTGCGGCCACAGGCGCCCTGGTCAACCGGGGCAAGAGCGAACTGTACCTGTCGCCGTCATGGAGTGAGTCACTAACCTGTTCTTTCCTGTACGCACAGAAGGCATAAAGCTCCTGGGGTCACCTTCCAGAACGACGGGGAGGGAACCGGAGCTGGGAGGAGGCCCTCCGCCACGTCCAGAAAAATTGGGAGCTGGAGCACACGGCCCCTGACAATGACGGTAAGATCCTGGTCCTGAAGGCAATAGTCCTTCCCAGCTTTCTGTATATTGGGCGAGTGTTTCCCCCGGACAGAGCCACTAGCAAACTTGTTGCTAGAATGGCCTTTCGCTTTGTCTGGGGAGCAAAATGGAGAGGCTGGGGAGGACAACCCTGATGAAAGAGGAGGAGAAAGGGGGCAGGGGGTCCCAGATATAACATCAGTAATATTGGCACAGGGTCTGGCCGCACTGGTCCAGAACACCCTGGGGGGGGAGTCGGCCTCTGGTAAATTTGCTAAATACTATGCCACTCCCTTCCTCAGATCTATGGGCCTGTGTGGGCTGGACCACAATGTGCCATACAGCTGGGACCCCCCATATGTATACAGGGCCCTGAGGGATTTTGCCTTTAGGACGGGATTGGTTGGGGCTGGGTTGCCCTCATGGACATACAAAAATATCATGTCCTTTTTGAGATCGGGAGAGACCATGACGCTCCCGAGGGGCAACCCAGCCTTAAACCCTGAAATTGTATGGAAAAATGCAAATCATAAAACTTTAAACAATAAACAAAAAGACATTACATGGATGTCTGCTCATGGCTGTCTCCCCACCAGGCCATTTCTGTTTAGACGGCACTTAACCCTGACCGAGAACTGCCCCCCACGGATGCACTGACTCAGAACATGTACACCATCTGTTCTGGGAGTGCTCCGTGGCCAGACGGGTCTGGGGCCTTGTTGTGTCCTCTGTCTCCCAGAACAGGCTCCTGCCGAGATCCTCCCTGACGACTGAGAGGGTCCTGTACGGCCCCCGTGAGGGATGTAGGACCCCGGGAGCTGCAGCGCCAGTGGAGGATCATTAACACCGTTAAGCAGGTCCTGTGGGAGGCAAGGAACATCAGGGTCTTCCAAGAACTAACAGTGGACCTGTTCACTCTCCGGAGGAGGCTTCAAAACCTCCTCCAGGATGGCGTTTTGGTGGACTTTTTGAAGGACGAGAGAGGGGCAAGGAGGAAATGGGGGGTGAGCCACTGGAAAGAACTCATTATATAGCTCACCCCCTCCCAGAGGAGGTGCGCTCTGGCACCCAAGCACAAACCTTTGTTTTTTGTTTTTGTTTCTTGTTCTGTTTTGATTTAAGATTATATGTACTTCCAGTCCTGTCTGTTGTATAGCCTAGTCTGTTAAGTTGTTCCCCTGTCTTTGAAATCCTATTGTTACCAAATATTATTTTTGTTTTTTTCCCCCCCTCTAGTTGGTATGCCAACTTTGTTTTGAAAAGTTTTTCAATATTGTAAAGAATTTTAAAAACCAATAAAAGAACATTCCTGGTTGTTTTGCTAACTAGTTGAAGAAGCAAATGGTCTGGCGTGTCCTTTTAAGGATGCGTCTATACCAAGCTATGTTCCTAAGATATTATCCGGGGTTGTACGGTGTATGGAACACGGATAATTATCGCCTTTTAATAAAGTGGCTATTTGCGTAGTCATCTTTGCACTGCTACTGGACTCTGTGAGTCTTCTTGATACATCACACCGCACATGCTCGCTACAATATACAGCTCTGGAAAAAATTAAGAGACCACTCCAAATTTTTCTTAAATCAGCATCTCTACATGTATGGCAGCCATTCCATTCCAGTGTCTGTTGAATTCCAACACAAGCACACCTCATTCTACTTAATGAAGTACTGATTAGGTGATCACCTGAACCAAATCTTATTTAACGAGGAAAGTATAAAAACCACTGCTGTGGTCATCACTATCCTCTTGCAATAGGACCAGCTGGATGGCAAAAAACAGTGCTAGTAGTACCTCAAAAGTAATTGGAATCAAAAAATAACTTTTGACCATGCCAAAAGAGTTGAAAATAAAAGTTTTGAGTGAGGAAAAGAAGGGTTCAATTCTGGCTTTACTGGCAGAGGGATACAGTGAACGTAAGGTTGCTTCTATCCTTCAAATTTCAAAGACGGCAGTTGATAAGAACAAGGTCAAGCAGCAGACATTGAGGACAACAAAGCTACAGACCGGCAGAGGGCGAAAACGACTCTACTGACCGTGATGACCGCCAACTCATTCAAATGTCACTCAACAACCGTAGGATGACATCAAGTGACCTACAAAAAGAATGGAAAACGGCAGCTGGGGTGAAGTGCACGGCGAGGACGGTTCAAAACAGGCTCCTAGGGGCAGGGCTGAAGTTGTGCAAAGCTAGAAAAAGCCCTTCATCAATGAGAAGCAAAAGAAGAGCCAGGCTGAGGTTTGCAAAAGACCACAAGGATTGGACCATAGAGGACTGGAGTAAGGTCATCTTCTCTGATGAGTCCAATTTTCAGCTTTGCCCAACACCTGGTTAGACGGAGACCTGGAGAGGCCTACAAGCCACAGTGTCTCGCACCCACTGTGAAATTTGGTGGAGGATTGGTGATGATCTGGGGGTACTTCACCAAGGCTGGAATCGGGCAGATTTGTCTTTGTGAAGGACGCATGAATCAAGCCACGTACAAGGTTATCCTGGAAGAAAACTCGTATGCGAAGTGCAATACCGTCATAAATCATGGGGGCAGTATACCACGTGTGATGTCAAGTCTGCAAATGGATGAAGAAAAACAGGAAGAAAGCGAAGAAGAAAACAAGAGATGAGGGGTGGGCGATACTGAATATTTACTGAATATTATGATACTGAATATTACTTATTGTTACACTGTACTTACTACATTACAATTTTTATTAACATTAACGTTCCTAACCCTAACCTTATTCATAGGTATTAATGCAGTAACAACATTAGGTTAACATGTATTAGATCGGTTAAGCTACCTAGCTAACAAGTAGAGGTACTAAATTCAATATAGGCATGCTGCATGAACGAATTTGACTAAAATAAACTATCAACCTCTTGAAGACTGGCAAATGTTATGTTTGACTATATACCTGGATATGCTCTGCCTCTTAAAAATGACGCCATCAGTGGACTCTCAGTGGACGTCTGAGTTCTTGGTGTGCTTCTTTGGGAATCTTCCTCCCTCTTTTTTGACTGGCTTTCTTCGTATTGATCAGGGTGTTTAAGTTTTAAATGTTTAAATAGATTAGTGGTATTACCAGAGTGTTGCACCATCCTGCTGCATGTGTCACAGCTTGCCCTGCTTATTCCACATGCCGTGAAGTAACACCACACAACACTTAGCTTCTTTTCAGCCATTTCACATGGTTTTCGTTTAGGTCTCCTGCTCCTGCAAAGTTCTGTGAGGTGAGGAATCAATCAGGAGCAATCGCAGTAAGTTCATGAGCGCTCAAGCTGCGTAAACGCTGCACAGGAATGCCTGTACAAAGAATGAAGATACATTTGCACAGGCAGCTTCAAAATGGATGCTCCTGCACACAACTAGTGTACTCGTGAGTTTGAGACATAAACGTTGAATTTAGTGAAAGCAGTGCACTGGCTCAGCCCGGCTTCAGGTAAGCAAAGAGAAAATATATATATATTTTTGTAAACATAGGGGTCAATGACAAATAAGGCCTCTAAAAAGTTATTTAAAAAAGTTTGTTCAAAATAGATAAAATGCATATTTTTGAATCTGTGACAATGTGCTTAAACAAGCCTCATTTGTTCAATAACATTTCAATGTGTTTAAATTCATTTTTTGACAGTATTTTTAACTTGACTGACCAAAAAATGTCAGGTGGCGCCAACAAATATTTGTAAAATTATTTATATTTTCCTATTATTTATTTGAAGTGAAATCTTGGTCAAGTATCTATTAGAGTGTCTATAGTGCCTTACAGATTAGTTTTTTGGGGGTTGATTATTATATTAACAATAATTTAAGATTACTGCATTCTAGGGGTCAGTTGTTTAGTATTTTTAACATCCAATTTTACATTTAAAGACAGAAAAATTATTACACAAATATACAAATGAATGCATTCAATACAATAGCTGTTCACATCATACTTATCAACAATTTGTCCACTTTAATCTATAATTTATTGGTTTAAATGAGTATTTTAACTGGTTGCACCACCTGACGATCAGTTGTGCCACCTCACAACATTAGTAATTACAAGAATTATGCTGAATAATTGCTTTTTCATTTTAAATACAAAAAAAGGTGTTTTAGTCAACAGTCTTTATTAAAGTATTCATTAGTTAGATGCACAAAATAGTTACCAAATTCATTCATAAAACAGATTTTAAAACATTACATTCATAGCAGCTGGAATGCATTCAACAAGAACAATGAAGTCATGTTTAACAAAATACTTCAAATACCATTTAAACTGTATAGGCTAGGCCTATATAATATCAAATATCCAAATTAATTCATAAAATGTATTCTAAGATCTGACTACATTCAGAGCAGTTGGAAAATTGATTGTGATAACAATGAAGTCATATTTGACATACGGTAGTCCAAAACTATTTGAGATTTAGTAGAGGTCAGGATGGACGTGTGGCTGTCAGGATGGTATGATAGCTGGCTAGATGGTGTAGTAGCTAACGTTAACTTACATCAATGTATTGTATAACTAGCTAGCTAACGTTAACTCATTAGCTAAGAGTGACTCACTTACCATGTGGGTTCCATCTCCCACTCCACCATTATCGGTAGCATTAACGTTAGCCCTCCTGGCTCCTCCACCTCAACACTCACCAGCTCTCCTCCTGGCTTCTCTACCGCCGGTGCTGGCTTTCCACTCACCATCAGTAGTATCACCATCGCCACCGGGGACATGATCGCCACTCTTGTGTTTTTAAAATGCTTAAAGAGTGTCTGTTGTTTGTTTAGCTTCATACTAGCTAACTAGACAACAACTTTTCGACACTTTCAACACAGCAGTTCAGCAGTTAACAGAGAGCTCTCTGACGTTAAGTTAGAAAAAGACAGAGGACTGTGCTAACGTTACTGGCAATGCTGGGCAATGAAAATGTTTAATAAAAATCGTGATAAAAAAATAAAAAAAGAGATTTTAAATTGGCTGTTCACCTTGTCACTGTGCACATCTCCCCACCCCCCGTTCGGTTACTGAATCCTGTCCATGCTGCCCTGATTTGACAACGTTGATGCGTGAACATTTACAGATGTTACAATTTATTGTAGAGTTTTGTATCATTGGTCAGGTGGGGATATGCAAAATAATGTGGGCATACGTCGCACTGCCACAGTATTGTGCGGCCGCGCCCCTTAATAAGTATTCCTAAAATGAATCAAATTGTGTTACCCTAAAACAGATGTAATACAGAGCTGAATATCTGGTGAGTCTGTAGAAACTGTGGCTAACCACCTTACTTAAATTCATTCAATTGATCGGCAGGAAACTGATGTTGAGTATTGATGTTCTGAATTATCCAACGTTGTACATTATTTCGTGGTTCTGATTGGTTCCCTAGCGACGGCCACTCCTCTACCGAACGGAGTTTATGAAATTGTGGTATAACATAACATAACATAACATAACATAAGGGGAAGACGAGAACAGGCCATTCAGCCCAACACTGCTCGTCCATTCCTACCACTAATCTGCTCACAATGCTTAGTTTACCCAAAGGCTAGAGTGTCTAACACTGGATCGAGCCTGGCCTTGAATACCCCTAGTGTCTCAGCCTCCACTACATGTCCAGGCAAGCTATTCCACGCATTGATCACTCTCTGTGTGAAAAAATATTTCCTAGTGTCCGTGTGAAATTTACCCTTTGTCAGTTTCCATTTATGCCCCCTCGTTCTGCTAACCAAACTCAACTTGAATAATTTCCTGTACTTCACTTTGTTAATTCCTTTAATTCCAAGTGTGGCCTAACAAGGGCATTGTATAGGGTGCGTATGATCTCCTTCGATTTGTACTCAATACTCTTGGCTATGTATCCCAGCATCCTGTTGGCTTTTTAAACTGCTACCGCACATTGACCAGACCCTGACAAGCTTTGATCAACTAGTACTCCTAGGTCTTTTTCTACGTGTGCACATTCTAATTTTCGACCTCCCATAAAATAGTCCTGTCCTATGTTTTTATTCCCCACATGTAGAACTTTACATTTAGTTGTATTGAATTTCATTTGCCAGGTTTCTGCCCATTTCTGGATTCTATTCAGATCGTCTTGGATTACTTTAGTAGATTCCTGACTATTTGCTAAGCCTCCCAGTTTTGTATCATCTGCAAATTTAACTAATGTACTTTCAATGTCCATATCAATGTAAATGATAAAGAGCAGTGGTCCCAGCGCCGATCCCTGCGGGACTCCACTTCCCACTATACCCTCCTCGGATAAGATCCCGCCTATTACTACCCTTTGTGTTCTATCCCGTAACCAGTTCCGAACCCACTCTAAAATGCCACCTGTAATTCCTACTGCTCTCATTTTGATAATGAGTTTGTCATGTGGCACCTTATCAAATGCTTTTTGGAAATCTAAGTATATAATATCATACGCCTTTCTCTCATCCAGACACTTGGTTGCTTCCTCAAAAAATGTCAGCAGATTTGTCAGACATGACCTACCCTTGCAAAAACCATGCTGGCTATCCCTTAGGATGTTGTAATTTTCAAGAAATACTTCTAGTTTATCTTTAATAATATATTCTAATATTTTGCATATGATGCAAGTTAAACTAATAGGCCTATAGTTTCCTGGATCAGTACGGTCCCCTTTCTTATATATTAGTACCACAATACCCTGTTTCCAGTCATTTGGTAATTCACCAGTCTTTAAAGACAGTCTAAAAATACTTGCCAGTGGTTTAAAAATGATCTCCCTTAACTCCTTTAGTACCCTGGGGTATATGCCATCCGGGCCGGCTGCCTTATTAGTCTTTAATTTATGTAATTTATCCAATACTTCCATATCCCCGATCTCTGTATCCGCTAGGACATTCTGAGTAATGAATATGCCTTCCAGCCTATTAGCAGCCTCTTCTCTGGTAAAACTCTCTACAAAACAGCCATTTAGAGCATCTGCAATATCCTTATTTTTACAGAGCAGTGCCCCGTCTTTGTTTTTAATTCCATTAATCTCCTCTTTGACTTTTCTTTTCCTACTACAGTATTGAAAGAAACGCTTAGGGTTACTTTTAGCATTTTCTGCAATTTGCCTTTTGTCGATCCTTTTGGCTACCCTTAGTTATTTTTTGACCTTAGCACGCACACGACAATATTCAGCCTTATTACTCTCGGTACTGTCGTTTTTATATATCTTAAACAGTTTTTTCTTCTCCCTCAAACTCTGTCGCATATCTTTATTTATCCATGGTGGGGACTGCTTTTTCAACTTACTTTTCCGCACCGTAGGAATACATTTACACTGTGCAATAAATTTAGGTATGGAGCAACATGCCTTGCGCAGTGAGTGACCGAACGGAGACACCTCGCCTAACGAGGAAAAACAATATAGCTAGGTTAATGACAATTAGTAGGCTATTGCTAAGGACTAGAAACTTTGCTAGCAAATGAGGGTTTGTACTATAGCAACTAGCACATATCCGTAGCTAGCCAGCTAACTTAACTGTACAGCTGAACAGACAATGCATATTGTTAGCTTCGTAGCTAGCTGGCTATATAATTATAATATAATTATATATTATAATTCATATATTATGTTCGTAGCAAGGCAGCTAACTTAGCTGTACAGCTTATTCGTAGCTAAATGACGTCACCCGGACACATTCTTCTGGGTTTTTTCACTCAGGAATGCGAGCTCGTCATGTTGGCATAGCAACTACAGTCCAAAATTCAGATTACATCACCCGATTACATCACCCGGACACAAATTGGCAAACGGACACCATCTGGTGTGACATCACCCGATTACATCACCCGGACACAAATTGGCAAACGGACACCATCTGGCGTGACACAACCATTGCCTCAGAAGGATCGTTTGGATGCAACCAGTCTTTATGAACGGTAAGAGAACAATTTTGGGTTATTTATGTCACTTCTCCGTTGCATGTTTTGATTTTATTTATTTTTTAGCTAATCTCAAATTAGGGTAACGTGTTCGTCTTCTATAGTTTGTTAACTAAATAACTTGTGCATCACCGAGGTATCTACCAAGCTAGCTGGTGATAAAGCTAACGTTAGCTAGTTGGCTAGCTACCTGTTTTCGGTCACTGGGTTTTATAAACTTCCGTTCACACGCATAAGAGGTTCTCAACCTCGGCCCTGGGGACCCCCTGTTTGTTTTTCGTTATTAAAGGCAGGCAGTGTGGTATAATGGTTAGGGAACTGGGCTTGTAACGTTAAGGTTGCAGGTTCAATCCCCAGGTGGGACACTGCCGTTGTACCCTTGAGCAAGGTACTTAACCTGAATTGCTTCAGTAAATATCCAGCTGTATAAATGGATTGTAAAGAAATGTAAAACTGTAAGTCGCTCTGGATAAGAGCGTCTGCTAAATGCCTGTAATGTAATGTAAAGCATGATTTATTCTAAGGCCACATATCCAAAATGGCTACGCATTCCATGAACAAGAGATGTCCCATGTTCACATCAAATATGTTGTTAAATAATCGGATCAACTAATGCTCATTTTCTGTAATGTTATACTTCCTTTAGAAAGAGGTTGCCTTTAATTGATTCAGTTATAGATTGGCACTTGAAATCAGTGGGGGGGAAATTAAGAGTTCAATGCCCGAGCAGTTGGCAACGAGCCAAACCTGTATTGTGTTTAGACAAGTTTAAGGAAAAAACTGATGGTAGCACGTACACACACGTTTTCAACAACATTAATTGATCATGAGATTGGCTGTAACAAAAACCAGCATACATCTGGGGCCCCCAGGGTCGAGGCTGAGAACCATTGCTTTAGAGGGTGAGTTGACCTTGAAGGTTTTTGAAATAAAACTGACTTTAATTAATTAACAACAAGGGATTGTCATCTACTCTTTCTTCAAGAGAATACATTTCTCTCTTGGCCTTATGAAAGCTCTGCAGTCACCACCACTTGTGTAGAACGTGTCCATAACTTTGCCTCATGTTCATCAGAAGGTGTACGTACATTGAATATACACATTTAGTGGAATTAAGTGAACTTTGGCACAAGTGTGCATCTAGACATCAAACTAAACATCGAACAAAATGTTCGTAAATTTGTGTTTGGTAGATTATTTCTCTGTTGTAACAATGCTTCTTGGCAATACATTTTATACCGTTGGAAAGCCTGTTTATTTCCCAATTTGTAAGGAACATGCATTTTTGGGATGAGCAGCACAGCTGAGTATGTGGGTTGCCCCCATGAAAAATTTGCCAAATCTTCTCTGCCAATGCCAAACAGCTTATTCTGCTGTTGCTATTGACTCTTGTTTGGTGTTGTTTGGTGGGTTGGATGATTGAAGTCTATCAGTAACAAGGAAGAAACAAGACATATTGGCAATTTTACAATTTATTCATTTAACAAACAGTCAGGAGCCTCAGTAGCGTGTGGAAGAACCATACACAGCCACAACAGCCTGGTACCTCCTCCTCATGCTGGTCACCAGCGTGGTCACACACTGCTGTGGGATGGCATTCCACTCCTCAACCAGGATTTGTCGCAAGTCAGCCAACGTGGTTGTGTTGGTCACTCTAGCAGGAACAGCACGCCCAAGCTGATCCCACAAGTGTTCAATTGGGTTGAGGTCAGGACTGTTGGCAGGCCATTCCATTCTCTGTACTCCCAAATTCTGGAGGTAGTCTCTGATAAACCCCGCTCTGTGGGGGCGAGCATTGTCATCTTGGAGGATGGAGTTCGGTCCCAGACTGTGGAGATATGGGATTGCCACTGGTTGCAGAATCTTATCTCGATATCTCTCTGCATTGAGATTGCCTCCAATGATGACAAGCCTTGTTTTTCCAGTGATGGAGATGCCGCCTCACACCATCACACTGCCTCCACCAAAAGGTGTTACTCTATCGGTGCAGAAATCAGCATATCGTTCTAGCCGTCTTCTCCACATTTTGACCCTACGATCCACTTCCGTAGGCAGAATCTGGACTCATCGCTGAACATAACGTTCCTCCACATGTTCAGGTTCCAGTGCAGGTGTTGCCGACACCAGCGCAAACGGGCCTGATGGTGAAGGGCAGTCATGGCAGGCCTGCTGGCAGCCCTATGAGCCGGAGATTGGCTGCGTGCAGTCTGTTCCGGATTGTGTGGGCCGAGAGCCGTGTGCCATATTGTCCTGCAAACCTTGACTGCAAATCTGTAGAAGACAGACTACGGTTCCTAAGTGCTGAAAGGGTGAGGAACCGGTCTTCTTGGGATGTCGTCTTCTTGGGACGTCCACTTCCGTTTCATGGAACTTGGCCTTCAGTTTGGAGATGGTACTAGGGCTCACTCCAAAAAATGCCGCAACTTGCTTTTGCAGAACACCAACTTGAAGTTGCGCTATCGCGCGGGCCTTATCGAGATCAGACAAACGTGGCATGCCTATTCTTGGAGCAGACACCAATTGACCACTATAGCAGGGCCCATGCTCACAGGTGCTGCCAATCAGGTGCCAATCAGGCACCTGATTGTCAGCACCTGGGGGTACCGGAAGCTCAAAACAAGAGTCAATAGCAACAGCTGAATAAGCTGTTTGGCATTGGCAGAGAAGATCTGGCAAATTTTTCATGGGCGCAACCCACATACTCAGCTGTGCTGCTCATCCCACAAATGCATGTTCCTTACAAATGGGGCACCATTTAAAAGGGAAATAAACAGGCTTTCCAACGGTATACAATTTTTTGCCAAGAAGCATTGTTACAATAGAGAAATAACCTACCAAACACAAATTTCCGAACTTTTTGTTCGATGTTTATATTGTGGCATCACAGGGGGACGTGTGGTAGAGGAGTGCTGCATTCCCCTGCTGATCGGCGGCCACTTCACAAAATGGCCGCCGTTGTACACACTACAAGCCCCACAATGCAACACGACTCCAGGTGTAGGTGTTTGGGCCACCTAATCAAGGCCAGTATAAAAAGCCCACACGCAGGACAAAGGAGAGGGAGAGTGGGGAGCCGAGCACATGGCTGGAAGGAGCTGGAAGAAACAAACCAAGGAAAGTAACCTTTTGATTTGAGAACTGTTTACTAGAAGAGTATTGTTTGCAGGATAAACAGTGACATTTTAGGTTGAGACCTTTTTGAATGTTTTTGAGTTCTGGATGACCCCTTTTTCCTGTTGGAATATATAAATTGGATTTTGGATTATTGTTTGGAGGAAAAGTGCCCATTCATGCCCTGAGGAGAAATAAACCTGGACTTTAAGTTTGAACCGTCTGTGTTTTGCCTGTTTTTTGTGTGTTGTTGCACTGCCCCACACCGACCTGCCCTGGTAAAACCTCTCATGATGTCACAATATGTTCTTACCAAGTGCAATGCAACATTTGACAAAATGAAAATCTGATTGATAACTGGTCATTACATTTAGCCAAAACTACATTTTGCTCCAAAACAATTCTCAGAAATCTGAATACAGAATCGATGAATGCCAAGTTTATCACACCATGTGGTCCTAATTTGTCAGTAAATTGCCATGGCAATGGTTATGAGCATCACACAGTGTGCCCAGGTGTGTACTTACCTGGATTTAAGAGTTCCGTGCTGGCAGTAGAGCTGTAAGTATAGTCTGAGCGTGTGGAATCCCCCTGTGGGCTCCAGCACATTCTCTACAGGTGTTCATTCCCTGTAAAGGTGTGGTTGTATCACCAGCTCAATATCATAATTCAATATCATAATAGTAATTCAGTCAGTGCGTGTGCTGTTGGAATCAGGTTTAGTAAGTGTGTTCTGTTGGGGGCAGGGATAGCCTCATGGTATTGGAACCATTTGACATTGATTTATAAATAAAAGGTATGAGGTGCCCTTCACCATCGCTTTGTTTGCATAATTAAGACACAACGTTAACACTGAAGATTATAGCATGTTTCCGTAGTGCAGTGGTTATCACGTTCGCCTCGTACACGAAGGCCACCCAAATATACCTGTAATGGACTGACAGCCAATAGGATTGAGGCATGTTTTTGGGGGCTGCTGGTACATACCCTGTGACAGTCAACAGGAATATTGCAATTTAATTTACATTTTCTTTGTCCTGGGTTTGATTCCCAGTCAGGGAGGATTTATGTATATGTATACATATTTAAATTATTTTAAATGGCATTGTTATAAGAACTTCAGGAATATAATGTGTACCTAGAAAACAACTTTATTCTCAATGATTGTATATAGCTCCCTCCTTAGTAAATGTAGAAATGGCCCTTGTAATTAGTTATGTGTGGACACCCTCTCACATTTTCTTGAGCAGCGGTTGCAATCTTCATAGAATGAATGATATGTCTAAATGTGTAATTGTCATTTTTTTCTGGTTTTGCTTTTCATTCCCCATTTTTCTCCCAATTTTTAGTAGCCAATTATACCCTCTTTTTCATGGCAATTATCCCCCCCTTCGTACGAGAGTTCACAGCTGTAGTCCTGAGACCACTAGTGAGCAATACACCGCCTCCCCCGAGCCAGCACCCCCCAAGCCGTCACCGTAACACACAGGACCACTTGTATATGCAGCGGGTTCATATCGGCTTCCCTCCCCCACTCCCTGGGGCGGACAGCCAATTGCAGCCCCCTAGTGGCAGTTCCGGCCAGAACCGAGCTGGCATGACCTGGTGGAGTCGAAAATTGTCACAGATTTTTTAAGGCAAGACACACAGACAGTATAGGGAAGGGGAAGAAAGAAAAGAGGGGGAAAAAAAAAAAAAAAAAAAAAAAAAAAACACCATCTCTGCAGCACTACATCAATCAGGCCTTTATGGTAATGGCTAAACGGAAGCCACTCCTGAATAAAAGGCATATGACCGCCCACCTGGAGTTTGCCAAACGGCACTTAAAGGACTAAGAGCATCAGGAAAAAGATTCTCTGGTATGATGAGACACAAATTGAACTTTTTGGCCTTAATGCCAAGTGCAAGTGGCTTCCATCTAGCCACCACCATAAAGGCTTTGTCATTATGGGGTATTGTGTGTAGATTGATGAATGAATTTAATCAATGAATGAATTTAATCAATTTTAGAATAAGGCTGTAGCATAACAAAATGTGGAAAAAGTGAAGGCCTGAATACTTTCCAAATAAGGGTTATTGGGGCCTTGCTTCAGTGGCTGCATAGTCATTAAGACACAACATTAACAACGAAAGTTATGACATGTTTCCGTAGTGTAGTGGTTATCACGTTCGCCTCACACGCGAAAGGTCCCCGGTTCGAAACCGGGCGGAAACAATTTGTTTTTCTTTACACAATAAATTATGCAACAATATAATACTGGATTCCTGTAGAAAAAGTGGCCTCACAGACATTTAATTATTTACCCTCTTACCTTATACAAACACATTTTACACAGTCACATAATAAATCCCTTGACCAGTTTCATTCTTAATGATCTCCTCCTCCTCAAGTGTCCTGTTATTACATCATCGTAGACTTTACCTAGTAAAGTAATATTAGTAAAAGTAAAATATAAAATATTTATAAGTAAAGTAAAATATTACCTAGTTACAAAATGAATTGAAGAGCGCCATCTACTGACCAATGTGTACATTACACACTAGCAAACTAGTTTGAGCCTTTCTAGGAACCCAAGGACACTGTAGAGTATTACAAATAAATAATTAAATGTTTTAAAGGACACCGTTTCAAAACAAAGCAAAAAAAAAAAAGTCTAGCAAAGAGAACTAAAGTAGAAAAAAGCCAGGCTGAGGAGGTGACTCTTCAGTCTGGATTTAAAAATGGAGATTGACTCTGCATTGCGGATTGAGGCAGGGAGGGCATTCCAAAGGCTAGGAGCAGCTGCACTAAAGGCTCTGTCCCCCACAGTATGCAGCCTGGTGTGGGAAGTGATGAGGAGCCCAGTGTCAGAGGAGCATAGCCTTTGAGAGTGGATGTAGGTGTGGAGGAGGTATGAGAGGTATTTTGGGGCAAGGGAGAGACTTCTAGGTGAGGAGAAGAATTTTATGAGACACGAGACCTGACTGGGAGCCAGTGGGGGTGATGTGCTGCCAGGCTTTCGTGTGTATGAGAACCCTGGCAGAGCTCTATATAGTCCACAAAAACATATTCGTCCCTGGGTGGGCTCGAACCACCAACCTTTCGGTTAACAGCCGAACGCGCTAACCGATTGCGCCACAGAGACATGGGTCTGTGTGCAAGCTGACTGTGTGTTGTACGGTGGCGGTGCTCAAATTCCAGGGAAATAAACCTCAAAAAACATCAAAAACCAAAAACTATTTCTCTTCCAGAAAAACATCTACCGGTCAAAGGTTTTAGAACACCCCCATTTTTCCAGTTTTTACTGAAATTTAAGCAGTTCAAGTCCAGTGAATAACCTGAAATTCATTGGCCTTAAACTGCTGAGTTTAAACTTAAACTGAGTTTAAGGTCATTCATGTTTGCAATGAATAAAATTTGAAAAAAACTTTTTTTGTGAAAATTCATTGAGTGAAAGTGCATCACAACATAATGACAGATATTAATATTAACATTTCACCAGTTTCATTCTACATTCTCATGTTATTTTTTACAAACAACAATTTGCACAATATATATTGAAAAATGTGAATATTAGAAGGTCTTGTCTTTTTTTCCAACCTTCTGTATTTGTGGACTTGACTTTGTCGTCATTCAAATTAAAAAAGAACACTACCTCTTTAACATAACTGCAAATCTAATGATTGAAAATGAACGACAACATAAGAAAATATGTCCTTATCTTGTCATTTTTAAAATTGAAAAAAAGTGTTCAACTTCATTTTGAGAGGGTGGCCACCTCTTTAAATTGGCCCAGGGACATTTTGACTTTGCTGCTGCAATGTGTCCTTACTGGTAAGGCCCAAGAGGCATATTCCTCTTTATCGTTTGATGACAGTGCTAATTATGATTTAGTCCGGGCTGCCATCTTGCGTACATACGAACTGGTACCTGAGGCATACCGGCAGAAGTTCCGACGCTATGCTAAGCAGGATAAACACACTTATGTGGAGTTTGCAAGGGAGAAAGGGCAGTTGTTTGATAGGTGGTGTCGATCTCAGAAGGTTGAGACTAGGGAACACCTCCGTGAGATGATGGTTATGGAGGAGTTTAAGAATTGTCTGCCAGAGGCCATTGGCACTTATCTTAATGAACAAAAAGTAACCAATGTGTCAGATGCTGCTATCCTTGCTGATGAATTTGTGTTGACCCATAAGATTGTGTTTGGTGAGTGGACACTGCTTGGGGGGTTGTATTAGGGTCTGTGTCTGTTTTGTTATTGTGTCATGGTGTATCTTGTGGAATTATTATCCTGTATAATTATGTGACAATTTTTTGTGGTGACTGGGGTCACCATTTGGTGGTGGGGGTGTTATGGCCCCTACCCCTAGTGGCCGCTTGTGGTGTTGCCTTAATTGTCCTGATTGTCTTTCTAATAGGAAATTGGTGTCACCTGGAGGGGGTCAACTTAGGAGGCCCTCTGGCTGATGCTCTCTCTCTCTCTCTCTCTCTCCATTCAGAGGGCAACCTGCAGTCTGGCTTCGCTACTTGTTTGTTTTTCCCCTATTTATTGGGTTCCTTTAATTAAAAACATTCGTGAATTGAACCAACTTTGTGTGATCTCTTTTATGTTGCAACTGGCCAGGGGCTGGTCGTAACAGTTTCACATTCACATTTAGTGTAATGCTAGGAAATAGACAGTGTACGCTTCCTGCCCTTCTGAAGTAAGGGCAGGCTACGATGTTTATACATGCATTTTTATCATATTTCATGAATCGAGAAAGTTTGTGAGTACATTTCTCGCTCTTCTCTCGTTTGTAATGCCATTGTCCTCACGGAGATCCGTTGCACAGCAGCTGTGAATATAAAGTGCTTTGTCTCTTACGCAGGAATCCTGGTTGTACATTATACAAGGTATGTTTAACTCCAATAAAGCAATCAAATTGGATAGTAGCGAGATCAGCACTTGCACAACTTTGCCCACCATGATGAATGTTTTGGCTACAGCCTGGATCACATGACAATCATACGTCAACATCTTTGAAACCATCCGTCTTCCCCATCTACTACAACTCGAGACCGGCGTTTTCAAATTCAATTGTGCAGTTGAGGCTCTCTGCATTAATAAGATCCCCAGTGTGGGTGGGGACCAGATCAGTTTCTGTTTTTATCAGAGATGTGTGTGTGTGCTGTAGATCACTGACCCTGCTGTGTGCTGTAACACACTCTGGCTCCAGTGTGTTTAGTCCTGGTGCAGAACACTCTCTCTGACTCTGCCATGTGGACAAACTTCAGTCCACTGAGTTCCTCCTCTTTCTGTCTGAACCTGTGCTGCTCAGTGAGCTCTGGTAGTGTTGTCTGTCAGACTCCTGCCTGCATCACACTGCTGGTCAAAGCTGTGCAGAAGTGCAGCTCCTGCAGGGAAACGGGGGAAGGGATTTAGCCTTAATCAAATTGGTTAGCCACTGCATCAGTGGAGAGAAGTATGTTGACACAAACATGCATGAATGCTATAAACCTGCATTAACTGGTCATTTACTGATATAACATAGCACTTTTGACGGTAGATTCCATGTGGTTGTTTGCAATTCTTCAGATTTATGTGGGCAAATTGGGTAATACTCAAAAAAACTTTAAAAAAGTGCAGTTTTACATAACTAAGTTTATAAGATTAAAATAGTTGATTCGACTAATCAGCGTCTTCAATCAAGACTTATTAGTTGAAGGTGTTATAGTGCTGGGCTAGAACAAAAACTTGCACCCACATTGGCCCTTCTCGTGTAAGATTGGAGACCCCTGTCCTAGACTACTGGATATGCTGATAACTTCCTTTCCTACTACCTGTTCCTACCTTCCTTTCCTATCTCCTTTCCTCCGTTCCCATCTCCCTTTCAATCCTATCTCACGATATTCTGGTAGACAGATTACGATTTTAGTTACTTACGGAAGGTTGCGACGATCCAAAGAGATGTCATTACTTTTATCTGACAACGATTTGCACAAACGAAAAAATAAATTTTAGCAGAGTTTCCAGCTGCAGTTTGCTGTGTTACCGTTTGTTTTTCTGGGTTTGTTTGTTCAGAATGGAAAGCTTTTTTCCCTTTTCCGGTGTAATGGGCTGGCCGCCCTCGTGTTTGTTTTTTTCGTTGCTATGTAAATCCCCATCTTGCGGATGTACAGCAAACATAATCTGCCATAAATTGTCCCTTCGTTCCGTATATGAGAATACCTTTTTGTTGACTTACAGGTGCTGTGCCAAAATTCCACTCCAACAGAATTTCACCTCCTTCACGATCAGACGTTTTGTTTACTCACAAAAAAATAATTTTGTGCCTAAAACTTTTCAATACAGGCATGTGTAACAACAATCAAAACAGCCAAACAAACAAGGGACAATTACAGAATAAGAGCGATTTTATGACTCATGAGTTTGATTCATTTATTTATTTGATACATTTTTTAACAGTGATGATCAATTAGTCAGGACATAAGGGTTTAGTATATGGGGACGAGGACAGGGACAGTATACGATTTTCAACACGGATGTTAGTGCATTCACTATTTTGTACCAGATTCAGCTCAAAGGCTCAATTTCACCTGGAGTCTGAGCAGGTAAGAAAACAAGTAAAACTGAAAATAAAGCATGCATGTCTTAAATGGTATTAAGATTCACACAAATACTGTTTGTGTTATTACAAATGAATATTGGATTTATATATATTTCTATTCATTAAATAACAAATGAGATCAGCATTAAACCTAAGATGGACTGTGAAAAGAAAAGATCTGAAAAATCCTTTATTTTAGTCTACTCAAGACAAATCTGAATACACCTCCGTGACACAGTCTCAAAAACTGTGTCGTGAGCTTCACAAAACTGATATTTATGGTAGGGCTGCCATTCAGAAAGGTTCTCATGTCTCACATTCTCAGGTGGTTGCTTAACCTTTTAGGGTCGGCTGGATTGCCGTCGATCCGAGTAGCAATAAAAGTATACTTCTAACTTCACAAGATTTTATCATACACACGCGGCAAAAACATTGACAGAAACCTTAGAATCGCGACTTTCCGATTTGAACACTGGCAAATAATGAGATTTTTTAAAATTAAGTTAATTAGACAACAAGTAAACCTTTTATTTGCCATGTTTTCAAATACTCGTGAAAATATATGAATTCCACGTCTTGTGACGTTATACATACTCCGTTTGTTGTAACGTTACAAATTGCAATAGACACTCAAGATCTATGTAAAAAATGCTTTTCACATTGCAAATGAAATCTTTTTAATTTCAAATGTAAATTACACAAATGGGGTCTGGCTAGGTGGCAAGTGGTTATCTTTACAAAATACTGAAGTTCTGAAAACATTGTTGGTACAGATCGTTTTTTAGAACACAAAAGATAACATAATCTGGAATGCCATCTGCCCTCCCCCCACACATCCGACCTGTGGGGGTTAAATAACATGCTTTGATAAAACATTTCCCACACTCAGTAGATTTGTAGGGCATTTCACCTGTGTGAATACTCAGGTGGTACTTTAAAGTACATGCTTTGATAAAACACTTCCCACACTGCGTACATTTGTAGGGCTTTTCACCTGTATGAACTTCCAAGTGGATACTCAAATAAGATTGCAGATTAAAACACCTCCCACACTGTGTGCATTTGAAAAGCTTTTCACCTGTAAGAATTCTCAGGTGGTCATTGAAAAATGAGATTTGTCATTGATGTTCATGAGATCACTCCCTAAACTTTCATATACAGAATGTAATTAACACAAATAATGTCTAGAACATCTAAAACAGGGTATTTTCCATTTTTTGTTGTTCTAGTTCGCTTCTTTTAGGATTGTCTAATTAGAGCTTGACTCACCAGAACTGTCACTGCGTTGATGAGAACTCTTGAACTAGTTGTATAAAAAGTACAAGGGGGAGTGTGGAAGTACCTTACATGCTCATTTACATGATTTACTGTTATGATGTGTGTATAAATGTACCTCAAAATTCTGTTATTGTTAGAGTCCACTGGTTTCTTCCTAGCAATCTGTGTGTTCTCCATGCACATGAATAAAGAAGTTTGTTTCAACTCAAGTCTAAGAGCAAGGTGTGGCCTTTGTTCCACGACAGTACAAGGAAAAAAAAACTGCTCTCCATAGCATTTAAGCAGCCTCTTGCTGATAATTCAAACGCTGTAGGTGTTTTTATAGCAGCGGATCTGCGATCATACTCCATTGTCGAGAACACGGTTTTAAACATATGTTGAAAGGGATTGAGCCCCGCTATGAACCTCTCGTCCGCATTTCAGTAAATGATGGCCAATTAGCCACTGCTTACAAATTTCATAATAAATGAAAAGCAATTTTATGTTTTGCATTTCTTTTCCCCCCCAGCTATGCCAAAAACGTACCAAACCGTGACTTCAAAACCGAGGTACGTACCGAACCGTGATTTTGACAGCAATTGTGTACCCTAGTAACAGCAATTAAAACTCCCACTGAAACAAGGGGACAGTTACAGAATGAGTGATTTGATAACTCATGAGTTTAATTAATTAATTAGATAGATTTTTTGAACAGTGATTAATTCCGTTTGTATTACAGTTTGTATTACACGTGTCATTACAAATGCTAGCGTGTTATTCAGTCAAAACAAATTAGATATCAGCATTAAACTTGTGATAAGTTGTGATGGATTGAGTTAAGAATATCCCTTATTTTACTCTTTCCTCAATACAAAACTGAATAAAAAAATATATTTCAGAAATAAATAATAACCTTCATGCGCAAGCCAAAAGAGCTGGCTAAGCATGCCTTGTAGAATAAGGGTTCCCACACAGGGTATTGCAAGCTTCTGCAGGTGTTGGATAAATTTGACAACAATTAATTATTTCATAAAGGCGGGGGACATCAGCCAGACAGTGAGCACTGTAGGGGGCTGCGAGAGTAAAAAGTTAGGGAACCCTGTTATAGAATCTGTAAAATATTTTTTATAAGTTAACAACATATGTCACCAAGATTCCTTCTACATCACAACATTTTATGGAGCCTCTAAAGTGGTGCATCCACTGCATTGTCTTTGATCAGGATATTTGCACAATTCAATCAGTTAAAATGTACTTTTTAAAACCTTTTTAATACCATTGTAAACAGCATTATCACATTAAATACAGCAAAAAAATAAAATGGTAAATGAAAATGGTGTGGCGTTTGTCATTAAACTTGCATTTTCCCATCACTTTGGCTAATGTTAACTACGGGTTACAGCAGCAGCAAGTAGCTGGTTAGTAGCTAGCTAACAAACTAACTAGGTACAGTCACACTTGAAGCAAAGTGGTGAGGACAAAAGAGCAGTTCAGCTCAGTTGGTTGGCAGCAGATTAAAAAGGAGAGGCTGCTGATTCTCCTATGTCAGATTCAATTTGATAACTTATTCAATTGAGTAGGAAGCTGGGTACAATTGTATTTTTTTTTTTAAGTTGTTTTTTTTTTTTTACCTGAATGAATTCTTGACTGAATGAACCTGGATAAATTCTAATTGCATCTTGATTAAAACACTTCTCTCAATTAATACATTAGTCTGGCTTTTCACCTGCATGAATTTTCAGGTGGCTCTTCAAAGTACCTGCTTGGCTAAAACACTTCCCACACGGAGTACATTTGTACGGCTTTTCGCCTGTATGAATTCTCAGGTGGTATCTTAAATGACTGTCTTGGCTAAAACACTTCCCACACTGAGTACATTTGTAGGGCTTTTCACCTGTATGAATTCTCAGGTGGTTATTTAAATTAGACTTCTGATTAAAACACTTCCCACACTCAGTACATTCGTAGGGCTTTTCATCTGTATGAATTATTTGGTGTTTTCTTAAATTGGATTTGTACTTAAAACACTTCCCACACTGAGTACATGTGACAGGCTTTTCACCTGAATGAATTATTTGGTGTTTTCTTAAACTTGATGTGCACTTAAAACACTTCCCACAGTGAGTACATGTGTAGGACATGTCACCTGTATGAATTCTCAGGTGGTACTTTAAATGACTGTCTTGGCGAAAACACTTCTCACACTGATTACATTTGTAGGGCTTTTCACCTGTATGAGTCATTTGGTGTTTCCTTAAACTTGATGTGCACTTAAAACACTTCCCACAGTGAGTACATTTGTAGGACATTTCACCTGTATGAATTCTCAGGTGGTACTTCAAATGACTGTCTTGCCGAAAACACGTCCCACACTGAGTACATTTGTAGGGCTTTTCACCCGTATGAATTTTCAAGTGGTTATTTAACTTAGACAGGCAATTAAAACACTTCCCACACTGAGAACATTTGTAGGGCTTTTCACCTGTATGAGTTATTTGGTGTTTAATTAAACTGAGTGTACACTTAAAACACTTCCCACACTGAGTACATTTGTAGGACGTTTCACTTGTATGAATTCTCAGGTGGTACTTTAGATGGCTGTCTTGGCTAAAACACTTCGCACACTGAGTACATTTGTAGGGTTTTTCACCTGTATGAATTCTCAGGTGGCACTTTAAATTACCTGCTTGGTTAAAACACTTCCCACACAGAGTACATGTGTAGGGCTTTTCACCTGTATGAGTTCTCAAATGGTACTTGAAACCGCTGTCTTGGCTAAAACACTTCCCACATTGAGTACATGTATAGGGCTTTTCACCTGTATGTATTCTCAAGTGGTGCTTTAAATTGCTTGCTTGGCTAAAACACTTCCCACACTGAGTACATTTGTTGGGCTTTTCACCTGTATGACTTCGCAGGTGCTCCTTTAAACTACTTGCTTGTTTAAAACACTTCTCACACCGAGTACATTTGAAAGGTTTTTCACCTGAATTAATTATTTTGTGGTCATTTAAACTAGGTTCCTCGTTGATATTCAGGGGATCAGCCACTAAACTTTCACTGGATTCACACTTAATTTGATCAGATTTAATAGTGGCACATTTAATTTCCTGCAAGTCGCTGTCCTGTTCAGCCTTCAGGTAGCCTCCATCACCAGTCTCTGTTTTTATCTGGCCAGGATGTAGGTGGGGCACATATTCCAGCTCTCTGCTGTCGAGGCTCTCTGTCTTAATAAGATCCCCTGTGTGGGTGGAGCCCAGATCAGTTTCTGTTTTTATCAGAGATGTGTGTGTGTGCTGTAGATCACTGACCCTGCTGTGTGCTGTCACACACTCTGGCTCCAGTGTGTGGAGTCCTGGTGCAGCACACTCTGTCTCGGACTCTGCCATGTGGACAGACCCCAGTCCACTGAGTTCCTCTTCTTTCTGTCTGATCCTGTGCTGCTCAGTGAGATCTGGTAGTGTTGTCTCAGTGTCCTGTCTCAGACAGACTCCTGCCTGCATCACACTGCTGCTCAAAGCTGTGCAGAAGTGCAGGTCCTGCATGGAGGGGGTCATGGTCATGGCTTTTGCTATGTCAGGGTCATAGCAAAAGCATTGTTACAATGTTAAAAAGAAGCATCAGAATAGATGCATTACATTAGGTGTTTATAGCCAAAGGCTAGTTTCCAACACCTGTCCCCAATAAACTACTAAAAGGAAAATATGTATTAAAAAAAAATATATATATATTTAAAGATACATGAACAAACACAATCTGATGATATTTTACATACGGAGTTCCGTCAACAATGTTTCCGGCATTGTGCCGAGTATGAAACCAAATTAATCAAACCAAACGTCTGCTTCCAAAACCCCAGACTAAGTTGAAGGAAACAGAAAAGGAAATATAACTCAGCCACGTTCGCTTTTGCAGTGTGTATGCGTAGTGGTTTATAACAGTCACGAGTTAGCTCTGATATTCCGTGCATACATACCTTTTGCCAGCAGATATGCAAAACAAAGCACAATTGTCAACAAAGCAGAATTAAGTATTTATCTAAACTACAACTGGACTACATGTGGAAAAACGGCAGTTGAGAATTATGAAGACCAAATACGCATTTGCTGACGTCTGGCAGACGCTAAAACCGAACTAAACACAACATCGCCCCGTCAAACTTGGCCTGGAGTTGTACATCAAGCCCTGATGGGAGGTGTATATGTTACCGGAGTGTCCAACTCGTGCGAACGAAAACGAGGTACCATTTGGTCATTAAAAAAAACCGCACATACCCGTATCAGATTATGTTTGTCTCTGTCGGTTTGATTGTCCAATGATTTTTCTCGCACCTTTCGTGCATCTTGGTGCAATGCTCTTTCTCTACAACTTATTCATTGGAATACACTGGGAAAGCGGAAACTGAACTCAAGCAACTTCCGGGACGAAACTCGATTTCGAAGCCATTCATTTTCAATGGGACGCGAATGGGACTTCATTATGAAATGCTCAAAAACGTTTGAGGGCTGCTCTTTGAATTATTAGTTGTTAATCAGTAGTTTAACCTTATACATTTTATGTTACTTGCCTGATCTCTGAATAAAAGTGTTCGCTTACCAGCAAATAATTCAATAAACATTTATGTTCAACTTATTCTTCAGTATGATGAACGAAAGTTTGCGTCACATTGGAAACGAATTGCTCAAACATATGAGAAAATTACAAACTTTTAATGTAATAGGCCTACTCCACGTATAGTATGCAATTTATTGTATTTCTATTAATCCTATTTTTCTGAAATACTTAGGTGTCTAAATTATTGCCACCCTTAAATCTTATTTAAAGTTAAAGCAAACCAATGCGAATAATGCGAGAAGCAGCGGACAATGGGGGGAAAGCGCTAAAGATTCTGAGGGACTATTATGCAGGTAAAGGGAAGCCGCGTATAATTAGCCTGTATACAGAACTGACTTCACTTTAAAAAGTCGAGCAGTGAGTGTGATAGAATACGTTATACGCGCAGAGACAGCCATCACAGCATTGAGAAACGCTGGTGAGACATTGAATGATGGGCTGTTAGTAGCAATGATTTTGAAGGGACTGCCAGAATCATTTAAACCAGGGTTTCTCAAACCTTTTTATTCCACGACCCCATTTCATGGGTGGGAAAAAATTGCGACCTCATACATAAATGATACAATACAATTACAACGCTGAAAATTTTTAGTCCAGAAACATATATTGGTGGTCTATTTCCAAAATAGTAGCAAATGCATTCACAGGCTACAGTATATCTTTATGAAAAACAAATAAAACAGACTTAATAACTTAATCTAGGCCATTGTCACTAATAAATGAATCCAGTGTAGCAAACAGCTGCTCCCCAGTTGCACGATCGGTTAAAGTTCGACAAAGTAGAAAGTCCTCCTGAAGCTCTCCGTCATGCTCATATCGAATGTATGTTAATAGCTGCGCATCAGAAGAAACGTCAGTCGTTTAGTTGAATGGCAAATAATGGGCTTTGCTTAACTTGAGCAATTACCTGGCACATAACATCCTCAGCCATGCTATCAATTCGCCTCGAACTTGTGTCGTTTGAGAGCGGTATTGTCCTCATCTGATCTGCGGCGCTTTGTCCCAATACAACAGAAACCACTTCCTTGGCACAGGGAAGGAAAAACTGTTCTCCAATTGTGTGGGCTTTACCGGTCTTCGCGATCCAATGTGCGACGACAAATGAAGCCTGTAGCCCCCGTTTGTTTGCTGCTGTTGCAGTTTTAAGGACGGTTTTCTGTCCTTGTAAAACTTGTTGACCTTTCCTCTTTTGGCTAACCTTTGTGTAAATGTGTGGGTGGGAGGGAGGTTGTTATGTGCATGTTTAATGATACAGGCAATCACTTATTAATGTTTAATACGGCCTGGTTTGTATTACGAATGTGTCTGCCTTCTATATGCCATTGTTATGGGCGCCTGTTATGGGAGAAAATATGTAAAAAACTTGTCAAGATGCCTTTGTTCACATTGCACAAAATAACCAATAAAAAGAATTTGGACACGACACATTGTGGTCTTGGGTCCTCCTCATGTCCTGTCCATGTAAAGCCATAGGTGAGGAATTTCGGGTCATAACTTATTTTATTCCTTTTTGTTTTATTTGTATTTTTGTAATTTTCTGCTGGTCTTTTGCTAGAATTTGACTCACCTCCAGCACCACTCCGCCATTTTCGTGACTGCTGTATTAGCGTGCTACATGCAATGGGGTAGTGCAGTAAAGTTAAATGCATGCATGTCGGTAGATTCAAAATAATCGGTCAGAAAAGACAGATTTTACGAAAAAACAGGCAATTTGTTTTTCATACAATACAATACTTATGGTTAAAAAAAAAATATATATTTTTTTATTTTTTTATTTACCATGACCCTTTGGCGACCCCAAGTGGGGTCGCGACCCATAGTTTGAGAACCACTGATTTAAACCGTTCGATATTCATGTCACACAAAGTGATGTGACAATGCCTTTTGCCAAATTCAAAATGAAACTACGGAGCTACGAGGACACTGCGAAGATGCACCCAACAGCACACGACGACAACATCATCATGAAGGCGCGAGTGCAGCCGAGTGCGAGACCCGCTATGGTGAGTGCAAGTGATCGGAGAACCGAGAGTGCGGACATAGTGTGTTTCAGATGTAGCCTGAAAGGACACAAAGCCAGAACATGTCAACACAAGCAGTGGTGTGTCAGTGTAAAAGCACCGCACATCGGGACGCAACCTGCAGACGGAGACAGAGGCGACAACGCCACGACAAGTTTCCGAGGGCGAGCAACAAGGCGTATGCATTCCTGACGAGCGACGTGACGCGGAGATCCAGCCAGGGCGCGGGTTGTTATGTCTCCGTCCTGTCCTTG